>CM068745.1:85492317-86104593 GCA_035084275.1 Hydrolagus colliei | reverse complement strand
TTGGGCTCATTTCCTTACACTCCTACCCGCCCACAGAATTGTATTTGTTGTTGTTGTTGTTGTTGTATTTGTACTGCACAACTATTGACCCTGTTCCACAGTTTTTGCAACAAAATGTTTTTTTTACCTCTTTTCGATGATTTCGAAAATATATATATGTACATGTGAAATAATAATAATGATTCCTTGCATTCGATATAGCGCTTTTTCACGTCTTCTAGACGTCTCAAAGCGCTTCACAGAATATACTGTAAAGTGAGTTGACTGTATATATTTGTGGGCGAAATGCGGCAGCCAATTGCGCACAAGCAGCGTCCCCCCCACAAACAGTCGTGGATTGAAATGACCCAATTTTTTATTATTTTTTCAAGGGATGGATTATTATAAGGTGTGTGTGTGTGTATGAGTTAGGAAACTTGCCCAAGGTTTCGCCCTGACCTGCCTGGATTTGAACACAGGTCTCACGCTTGTAAGGCGAGTGCTCTTAACCACTGAGCTGCAGGACTCCCTATAGTGTTACCTCACACTTATTTGGCAGATCTATTCAACCTTTAAAGTTTGTCTTCAACATCTTGGAATATTAGGAGTGATAGCCTAATGTATTCATGGTCAGCGAAAGTGAAATCCTCCTGTTAGTCAATTGCAGATCGCTTTTTCGTGGGCAATAATTCCTTCCATTTTTTTTTAGAAAAACAAATAATTTGGTCAATTAATCCCTGACTGTTTCTGGGACACTGCTGTTTTTGTTTTTAAAAAATAATTTCAATACAAAATTCATTTGTAGTATATCACCTATTTTCAGTGATATACTGTTTTGGAATCATCATTGTGAGGAGCCAGTTTAAATAGGCTGTGTGTGCTTTTCTTCTTGTACGTACGGTAGCATTTAGTTGGATGCGTCCACAACCTTTGGCAATTCAATTTGAGAAAATTTGCTGTCTTGTGTGATGTATGCACATTGAATTGCCAGTTTAGTAACGACCATAATCAGCTATTTAGGGATTGCATACATTTCTATAAAAGTCCCAGTAGCTGCGCGGACATCACAGAATTATAGGTTTGTATTGCATCTCTGAATCGACTTTCTCATATATGAAGTGCTTTGAGACGTCTAGAAGACATGATGAGACGCTTTTATCAAAATGCAAGGATTATTGTCGTCGTTACCTAGGTGACTATTATTTCTCTCTCACTCTTAAGGAATAACCACATTCAGTGATGATTTGTTGCTCTGAAAGTTGGAACGTGGACGTAAGAGTGAATGCATGCTACTGCGGATGTTACATGTGCAGCAATACTATGTTTGTAGATCAACGCGTGAAAGATCCAACCTCAAATTTTCTTTTTAGTAGTTCTTTGAATTACTAATTGAATTACTAATTCTTTGAATCGAGTGTCATAATGTTTTTTAAAAAATACAAATCTCTGCAAATGTGTTCCAGTCAAATATTAATATTGCTAACAACTTTGTTTTACCTTACAAGCTCTCAAAGACTGCTCATGATCTGAGTAAAATGGCTGATATTTACCTGGTAGATGTAGACAACATTCCAGTGTATACTCGCTACTTTGACATCAGCTATATTCCTTCAACTGTTTTTTTCTTCAAATGGCCAACACATGAAAGTGGACTATGGGTAAGATGTTTTAGTGTAGTGATGGTGTCATTTCGAAAGTACTTAATTGACGGGGAAGTGGGAGTGGAAGGAAAATGGGGGGCGAGAAGGGGTTGACAAAGCATTACTGATTATTATTGATTTATTATGTTATCTTGTTTAATACGGAACAGCAAAGCTAGAACCAGCCTTTGATTAGTAAATATGAATAATTTGATCAAAATCCCAAATAGTTTAGCAGTAATATTGCAATCAGTAAATCACACGCAGCTATAAAAGTAATCCCATACTGTAATTTTTTCAATGGCTTAAAAGAAACTGTCCAATTAATCGATCTTTCTCAATTTATCGATATAATGAAGCTGATGCAGTATTTCCTATTGCATCTCTTGAGCGGAGAATCGCAAACCTACCTCAAACGGTTTGTTTTTACTAATAACTTAGTTTTTTCTTTTGTTTTAGGTCTCCGGATCACACAAAGTTTGTTGGGAGTTTCAAAACCAAACAGGACTTCATCGACCTAATTGAGGTGATATTCCGCGGTGCAATGCGTGGCAAACTCATAGTGCACAGCCCCATTGATCCAAGAAATATCCCAAAGTATGACCTCCTTTATCATGACATTTAAAAGTGTGCAATGAGAAGGTCGATGAGGATTTAAGACTTGGTCATTGGTTTGATTATGCCAAAGACTGAAACTGGATGCATTTCTTGACACATTCGCTTCACTGGATGCTTAGGATTCGGGTGCAATACTTTCACTGCTGAGAACTCTTCCCATTCGTGAATAGGAATTGAAGAATCGAAACGTTCAGGATTCAATTCACAGGAAGATCCCGATTCTCCTTGTTAACAGAAAGCATCAGCATCCTTAAGCTTTGTGGAAAGTGCAAAGTCTTATATATTCGTCGTTGCTCAACAATATCTGAAAGGACGTCACCTCTGATAATGGGAGCTCTCCCAGTGCTGCACCACAGTGTCAGCCAAGACTTGGTTATGAGCTCAAAGCCCAGTGCAGGCCTTGAACCCAAACCTGATTGAGAGAAGGTCCCACCAACTCAACCAGGCTGATAATTGAAACTAAATGAGCACATTTAGTTCAGAATAAACAAACTGGGATTTATGGTGCAGTTTATTGAATTACTTCAAACATAGATAGTATAGTGTATTTACATAGATTTGAATTTCAACAATTTGTCACTTTAATTCTGCATAGTTTTCAGAAATTGCAAAACCAAAAGTGTTCTCGTAACTGCTCAGTTGGTATATGTGCTGCTCACTGGGAAATTGAGTTCTAAGAAACTGGTCCAAATATGCAGTGTTGACTTCAGCCAGTGTTGTCATATTAAAATATTGATATATTAAAAAACAGCTTGAAAGTACAGTATTTTGCTGTGTGTACATGAACATTGACACTGTGTAGTGAGCACCCAATCGGAAATTCCACACATGTGGACGCATAGGTTACAGGAGGATTTAAACATACTGTACTTGGGAGTGGGGCAGACCGGTTAAAGGAAAGGATTGTGTTTGGTTCGACAACTGTAAGATCTCTCATTAATGTGTCAAATTAATATCTAAATGATATTAACAATGTGTGTGTATTTGAGACATCTGACTGGCTTTGCAGTAATGGGAGCTGGTTATGGTTGGTTTGCAGCTGTAGAGATAGCCGTGGCAGTTAAAAGCCAGCTGTTGAGTTTCGGCCTTATCTGTGTCTTTTCACATGGAGAGATGGTCTGCAGCTGGAGAAACAGCTGTGTTAGTTAAAAACAAGCGGTTGAGTTTCTCACTGCAGATGAGAAAGTACATGTCTAAAATGGACTAACTTTGGAATAAAGAAGACAATTCTCTTTTCCAACATTGGTTTGGTCAACGTAACCATCGAGAGAATTGAACAGGGATACGTAAGAATTATTGTATTCTTTTCATCAACAATAGTATTACTAACCTGAATTAACAAACATTTATATTTGTTTTGTACAACATTTGTGAATTGTCTGTACTTCACCGCGGAGTCACGAGTAAAGTCGACCCTTACACAACTTCCCCTAATTGAAGAGCCTGCCAATAAACGGTACATATGAATAAAACCAGAAAATGTTTATATTCGTTTCTTCTTTGGGAATCATTATTGTGGGTTGCATTTAACTATAGTTAGTTTACACACGAGTCAGCCACCATTTCCGCTGTATATGTTGGAAGAGATGCCTTCTCTTATGAAGACAGCTTGATGTGAAAACAATTTTCTCGTGAGGGGTGGGGGGGATATCACAATTTCACACATGGAACTTGGTCAGTAGAATCTAGATTAAAACTACCAAGACTTTACCTGAAATTTTCCAATAGAATTTTTGAAGACTTATTGCAGCGTATCAAGTCAATACATCAGGTGAAAACAATTTGGCGTGTGGTAATTTGAGGATCAAATCAGTAGCAGGATGCTGCTTTGTCGCCATGGGGAAAATATTCCAGATTTACACAAGTTAATTTAGGTAGTGATTAGAATTAAACTTACCATTTGTTCATAAGAAATGGTGTATCTTATAATCATGTGTTCATAATCATATAGCCTTATGTTGTTGAAATATCTCAAAGAGCTCTTATAAAATTTACTGTGACTAAATTGTAGATGAATGCAGGAATCAATTTGGGCGTAGCGATGTCCTACAATCAGCCAATTAAACTTTAATGTTGAAGTACATAATTGAATCTCAAATGATACCCGAAGAGCATTTTTTGAATAAGTGTATTCCACAACCATTACTGAAATCAGCATTTAGTAATGAGGATTTCTAAAATACAAAACATTTGCAGTATTTACTTTAACCAAATCATATAAAGGCAGTAAATACTATAGTAATATAGTAAGGTTTCCAGTTTTACTCAGGTTGCTAAACTCTTCATTTAAATCTGATCACTGCCTATTATCTACAAAAAAAAATTACATTTAGGAATTACTTTATGACTTCAGACAAATTTATGTAGGAATAACTCTCTAAATAGCAAACCAAAACATAGTATTTTTTGTATACCAGCTACATTTGTGTAGAAGTACAAAAAAAATCCCATAAACAATAATTTTGAAGACAAAGCAGCGTTTTTACTTACGCTCACTGTTGCAATGGAGTCAATGTTTAATAAATAAAAGATTGCTTGCTACAAGTATATTACCTATCTAATCCTGACACAGCAGCTTGGGTTCACATGTCGAATCAGAGACAGCTATAGGTTTTTCGTTTTAAAACCACAATCCCATCATTTGCATTCGACAGTTCTCTTAATCAACAAAAAAAAATTGCCTCCAGGATTCTCTTCCATCAATTTATAGGAATAACAAAAAAGATTTTTCCCTCCATTGGAAGAAATAAAATATTTCAATCCAATAATCTTAGCATTTGATGTCGCCTAAGTCAAAGCGTTTCACTGATTTTGTAGATGAACACGGCAGCTAATTTGTCCTCCCGATGTGAAAGGCGATATACAAGTGTAATTATGAAGTCAGTACTGTAACATATTTGAACGTTTGTTGTCGAGGACAGCGCAGGAGAAAAACTCACTCATTTCTTTTCTTTCCTGGCGCTCAGCAGTTTACTTGAACTCCTCGTGACAATTGGCACGGGGGCGAATTGTTCGTCTTTTATCCCTTTGAAAGCCTTCTTTAGGTACTTGAAAACGGAGTGACAACAGATGGAAGGAGCTGCTTCGTGGTGTTCTGTGCCTGCGGAAACCTGCGGGCAATTCATCCTCATTGAGGTAACAGGCTCGTCCAGGGGCATGGGGCTCACCACCCAGTTGCAACAAGTTTTTCTAATCCATACCTGACCGCGTTTCGGAACGTTCTGGTGCCACACGTCATGTGCGGAGTTTATAAAGGCCACGGCACGCACTTTTCTCCTCACTTCTTGACTGCGCTCATTCAATAGGTTGACAAATGCCAATCCACCATAACCGTGGGCTACGAAAGCTACATTCTTAGCTGCGGACTTGGAAATAAAGTGGTCCCAGGTGTAGATGGTGTGCTGCTCAACACTCTCAACTCCTCTTTTTGGTATTTGTTGAATCGCTTTTCCAAGTGGCACGGTGCAATCGGTTCGATCAGAAACGCAGGCGGCATCTTCTGTTTCTCCCGGGTTCCTATCGTTTTCTCCCAGAATAGCGACTGAAAAATTATCATTAGGATTTAATACCGCCACATTATACTGCTCGCTTTGTGCTTTCTTGATAAAGGGAATCTGAGACCCACTGTTCAAACAGTCGCGCAGAATCAACTGCTGAGACCACTCACCAGCCCGCATCACTCCACGATCTTGAAGCAAAACAATTAAGTCGGAGGGATTTGTCAAAGCTCCTTCGCTCATGTAACAGAAACTCTTAGGCTCATCCGCTGAAGCATCCACAGGAACACAGACTCGCTTTAATTGACACTCTTCCTCCAGGAGTGCATATACATATTCAGCAAGGATTGCCCCCAAAGCCTTGTACCAGTGGTGGTTCAATTGGGTTCCAATATTGTGTTGCTTGAAAACAAAAGGTTTGTGAGTTTCTCTGTGCCTCAGCTGTCCTTTTTCATTGAAACTGTAGTTAAATTCCTCCAATTTCTCCAAAGGGTTTAACTTTCCAGGAGTGTTCGGTTCTGCCATTATCACTCTGATTGTTCTGAGAATGAACCAAGGACGGCTCAAGAAATAAATTGATAAGAGAGGTTTTCAAGATCCCAAATAAAGGCTGAACTCGCCACAGTTTATACGTACACAAAGCACTCCAATGTGCACCTGTTCCTTCTCTCTCTCAACACCATTAAATATCTAACCCCTTTATTTATCCTGTTAAGCTTTGTGATTTGTTGAAAGCAGGTTCATTGTATTCTCAATGATGGCTTGAGCTTCTTGTTGATTACTCTAAAGGTAGGGCCAATTTTAACGGACAATTCACCTTTTTAACCGTTTTCAGCTATATTGAATGCAATGATTTTTATTCTTATTCTTATTACTGTGTTATAATATCTGCTTTCCCATTTTTTCCCTCTCTTTCATCGGATGGTCATTTCTGACACTGTCTATACGCCTTCAAGATTGATTCGATTGGCGGATTGCTTTTCAGGGAATAGTAATCCCTCCAAAAAAGATTTTTATTAAAAAAAACTGGCCACTCAACACAAACACAGTTTATGGGAGACGACTGTGTGCAATTGGCTACCGCTCTTCGCCCGCAAAATACATACACATTCAATAATAATAATAATAAATATTACTTGCATTTGATGTAGCGCCTTATCGCGTGTTGCAGACGTCTCAAAGTGCTTGGCAGAAGGTACCGTAAAGTGAATTGAGCAAACATATTTTGTGGGAGAATTCCGTCTGACGGTTTGTTCCGTGAATGAAGTTCTTTGAGGCGTCTCGGTCTCGACGACATGAGAAGGTGCTACAATCAACAGTGAGTTTTCCTACGAGTGAGCGGGGGCTGGTGGGGTGTCCACGAGAGAGTGGGGAGAGGAGAGAGGAGTGAGAGTGAAGGGTGTGCAGGTGTCAGATTGAAGGATCGTTAGAAGCTCTCAGGGTGTATTGTGGAGTCCTGTAGCTCAGAGGTTAACCTTAATTTGTAAGATGCTGTTTAACTTTGACCCTACAGTGAAGTAAAGACTGACACAAATCTTGTACAATTAACCAAGTTTTATTAAAAACATAAGAATTTGGAGCAGGAGTAGGCCATTCAGCCCCTTGAGCCTGCTCCGCCATTCAATAAGATCATGGCTGATCTTCTCACCTAACTCTGATTACCTGTCCTATCCCCATATCCCCTAATCCCTCTATTTTTCAAAATTCTATCAGTCTCAGCATTGAAAATGTTCAAGGACTGAGCATCTACAGCCTTCTGGGGGAGTGAATTCCATAAATTCACTACCCTCTGAGTGAAGAAATGTTTCCTCAACTCTGTTCTAAAAGACTGACCCTTAATTTTAAGACTGTGACCCCTGGTTATAGATTCTCCTACCAGGGGAAACAGTCCCCCAGTGCCTACTTTATCTAGCCCTTTAAGAATCTTATATGTTTCAATAAGATCCCACCTAATTCTTCTGTACTCCAGAGAATACAGCCCTAGTTTATTCAACCTATCCTCTAATTAAATTAATTAAATCAAATCAGTAATGGTTGTAGGTAGTTAAAAGAACACAACAAAATAATGCTTACGTATCTACGTACAGTTCACAGCGATTAAGGTCGGCCAAACTAAATATTGCGGAAGAGATGGAGGAGTAATGTCCAATTTAATATCCAGTTTAATGTCCAACAAAAGATATCCAGGTTCTGCTGCACAGCTGCCCGTTCAATCAGCAAATAGATATCCGCGGACTGCGGTACTTTTGCTTAGCTTGAGAGCGTCGATAAAGTAGTTGAAGGTCGTCTGAGTCTCAGTCTTGAATTTCCTTCTTTAGAAGCTGGAATATGGTTCCCAACTCCCAACTTCCAATTCCCTGTCTCTTCTGATTCTCTTCCCGAATCGATGTCTCTCTATCCGGTTGGTAGATGACCTTTCACCTACTCCATCTTTTTCAAGATGGTTTCTCTGTCTGTAGTTTTCACTCTGGAAGGAAATGAAGTGAACCCCTCAGCCTCCTCTAGTGGTTTTGCGGAGGGAGAGATGTGGATAACTTTTGAGCAGCCTTCCACAGCCTACTTATTTCTCAGCCTTGAGATAGGGCAGGTATCTGAGGCTGTAGCCTTGTCTTTCTGTGCTCCGTTGTTCATCAAAGCAAAGCTACTGTTAACCCCGGCCAGACTAGTCATTCTTAAAGGGTTATGGGTGGGTTACATTCTAAATGTAAATACAGATTCATAAAAAGATGTCTTTCACAATTATACTTTCAGAAGTATAATTGTGAAAGACTTTTTTTGATATAGCACCTTTGCATTTGATATAGCGCCTTTCACATCTTATCTTATCGATGTCCCAAAGCGCTTCACAGAATATACTGTAAAGTGAATTGACTGTATATATTTGTGGGCGAATTATGGCAGCCAATTGCGCACAGCAGCGTCCCCCACAAACAGTCATGGATTCAAATGACCAATTTTATTATTGTGGTTTTTTTGGAGGGATTATTATTAGGCGTGTGTGTGGAGTAAGGAAATTTGCCCAAGGTTTGGCCCTGACCTGCCTGGATTCGAACAGAGGTCTCCCCAGCTTGCAAGACAAGTGCTCTAACCACGAAGCCACAGGAGCTCCACAGCCACAAGCAAGCGAGAGACCTGGGTTCAATTCCAGGCAGGGCCAAACCTTAGGCAACCTTTCATTACTCCACATGTCTAAGAATAATCCGTCAAAAGAACAAGAAATTGGTAATTTTCAATCCACGGATGTTTGTGGGGGGTGGGGTGGGACGCTGCTGTGTGCAATTGGCTGCCACGTCTTGCCTACAAATACATACGGTCCATTCACTGTACAGTGTACTCTGTGAAGCGCTTTGAGACGCCTAGAAGACGTGAAAAGCGCCGTACCAAATGCAAGGATTATTATGATATTATATAATCAAAGGCAAGGATTATCAACGTAACAATAATAATCCTTAAACTTGACACAGCGCTTTTCACATCTTCCAGACGTCCCAAAAGCGCTTCACAGAATACACTGTCAAGTGAATTGACCGTTTATATTTTGTGGGCGAAACGCGGCAGCCAATTGCGCACAGCAGCGTGTCCCCCCCCCACCTCCCACCCCCCCACCCCCACAAACAGCCGTGGGTTGAAAGTGACCGATTTTATCAATTTTTTGTTGTTGGGGGGGGGTGGGGGGGTTGGGGTGGGGTGGACTGTCCCTTTAAGGGTTTGCCTGCCTGTCCTCCCCCTCCCCCCCTGTTTCCGGTGTGACGATAGAACTTTCTTCTTCCTTCCTTGAGAGAGAGAGAGAGACAGAGAGACAACAACAACAACAACAACCACCGTCACCAGCCGCCTGTACTCCCCCCAGACACAGAGAGAGAGAGACAAGGTCCCTTTTGGCTGGGGGGGTTTATAAAGGGGGGGGGGGGGGTGAGTGGCTGGGGAGAGAGGGGGGTGGTGGGGAGAGGGGGGGGGGGTGGAGAGAGCGGGGGGGGGTGGAGAGAGCGGGGGGGGGAGTGGCTGAGGAGAGAGGGGGGGGGTGGGGAGAGAGGGGGGGGGGGTGGGGAGAGAGGGGGGGGGGAGTGGGAGAGAGGGGGGGGGGTGAGTGGCTGGGGGGGGGGGGGGGGTGAGTGGCTGGGGGGGGGGGGGGGGGTGAGTGGCTGGGGAGAGAGGGGGGGGGGGGTGGAGAGAGCGGGGAGGGGGGGGGGGGGTGAGTGGCTGAGGAGAGAGGGGGGGGGGGTGGGGAGGGGGGGGGGGGGGTGAGTGGGTGGGGAGGTGAGTGGGTGGGGAGAGAGGGGGGGGTTGGGGGGTGAGTGGCTGGGGAGAGAGGGGGGGGTTGGGGGGTGAGTGGCTGGGGAGAGAGGGGGGGGTTGGGGGGTGAGTGGCTGGGGAGAGAGGGGGGGGTTGGGGGGTGAGTGGCTGGGGAGAGAGGGGGGGGTTGGGGGGTGAGTGGCTGGGGGGGGGGGGGGGGTGAGTGGGTGGGGAGAGAGGGGGGGGGGTGGGGAGAGAGGGGGGGGGGTGGGGAGAGAGGGGGGGGGGTGGGGAGAGAGGGGGTGGGGGGTGAGTGGCTGGGGAGAGAGAGGGGTGAGTGGGGAGAGAGGGGGGGTTGGGGGGTGAGTGGGGAGAGAGGGGGGGGTTGGGGGGTGAGTGGGGAGAGAGGGGGGGGTTGGGGGGTGAGTGGGGAGAGAGGGGGGGGGTTGGGGGGTGAGTGGGGAGAGAGGGGGGGTTGGGGGGTGAGTGGGGAGAGAGGGGGGGGTTGGGGGGTGAGTGGGGAGAGAGGGGGGGGTTGGGGGGTGAGTGGGGAGAGAGGGGGGGTTGGGGGGTGAGTGGGGAGAGGGGGGGGGGGTTGGGGGGTGAGTGGGGAGAGAGGGGGGGTTGGGGGGTGAGTGGGGAGAGGGGGGGGGGGTTGGGGGGTGAGTGGGGAGAGAGGGGGGGTTGGGGGGTGAGTGGGGAGAGAGGGTGGGTTGGGGGGTGAGTGGGGGGTGGGGGCTGAGTGGCTGGGGAGAGAGGGGGGGTGGGTTGGGTGGGGGGGGTAGGTTTGACTAGAGGCCGGCGATGTGACCGTTATAGGGTCTGTCTCTGTCTGTGTCTGTCTGTCTCCCCCCCCCCCCCCCCCCCCCCCCCCCCACTCTCTCTCTGTGTTGAAGCTGTAGGGAGCCAGCCGAGGCTTAGTTGTAGTTGGACCTGTCTATCTGTCTATCTGTGTGTGTGTCTGTGTGTCTGTCTGTCTCTGTCTATCTGTGTGTCTATCTCTCTCATCTCCCTGCAGCCACAACATCCACCCAACATTCACCATCTCAACTCAACACAGACCCCCCACCCCCCAGGAGTCAGGTATGTACCCGGTTATTCAATAGCCAAGTGCAGCTTTATATATATAATATATAATATATAATATTATATATAATATCATATATAATATATGATATATATAATATATAACATATGATAAATATAATATATAATATATAATAAATATAATATATATTTACATGTGTATATATTTATATATACACATGTATATATTTACATACTGCATATATTAATATTCTGTATGCGCTGTATGTCACACAAACAATATTAATTATTCGTTAATAATATACATTACATATGCACCTTAGACAGTGTCTATGCTGAATATATACAGTATATATATACCTCATTGTACACACATATATACATGTGATGAGTTTTTAAAAATTATATACCGTGCATTTTAAAAAAAATGACTTCGTTTCACTGGAATAAAGGTAGGTTAGAAAGAGGATCCGAAAGAGGACTCTTGGTGTTCTTGCAGCTGTGACATCCTGTGTGAGGAATGCATTCGTATTACTGTATTTGTATCACAATACATCATTGTTGCACGTTTGTTTAATAAACTAAGAGCTACTTTCAGCCAAATCCCCTGTTTATATTTATGGGAATGTTGCTCCTTTTCATACGCACATACAATTGCTACAAACGATCCACTAGGCAGTTTAGCGCTCGGATATTCACCTACCTAACCACAATGCGACTCAAGTCAGGAAACGCACAGAAAGAGATTCAATTTCGAACAAATTGTTTGCGATGTCAGGGTCAGGGTCTACAACACTTTCTTTTAATCTGCTTCATTGCATGACAACCTTGCGCTAACATTGTACAAAGGGAACAAAATTCATTAGTTTGAAGTGGAAACAGAATAAGTGAGGTAGATTTAGTGCTGATTAAAAACAGTGTGCGATTACTTTAAAAATGTGACCTCATCTATGGTTTAATTGCTGTAAATACTGTACATATACTTATCATTAGAATTGGTTAGAGTGGATCTGTTATTGGCAACAATATGCTTGCCAAGTGATTGTTTAGTGATGGTTGTTATGTAATGCTTTAGATGAAGAAAATGATTTGGGGATAAAAAAAAACACAAAGAGAATTGAATGCAAGTATGATTGTGTATGTATGATGATGAAAGCCCATCATCCCAATCCTTACCAGGCTCCATTGACTCCCTATCTCTGAATGGATTACTTCAAGATCCTCATTATTATTAATCATAATAATAATCCTTGCATTTGATATAGCGCTTTTCACATCTTCTAGACGTCTCTAAGCGCTTCACAGAATATACTGTAAAGTGAATGTATATTTGTGGGCGAAATGCGGCAGCCAATTGCGCACAGCAGTGTCCCACAAGCAGTCGTAGATTGAAATGACCAATTTTATTGTGGCTTTTTTGGGAGGGATTATTGAATGAATGAATTTCGATATTCTAGGAGTGGGGGGGTGGTGGGGAGTCCTTTCCTTGTTGGCAAAATACGCGATTGAATGAACCCAAATCCTTGGTATCGATCTGGTGAGGGTGAGAAATTGACATTAGTTGTTGGGCCTGTGGGGCAGAATGGCAAGCGACATTTTCTGTATCAGGCTTAATGGCACACCTCATGGCAAACCACAGATCCAGAAACATTCTGTACCCGAGAATAAAAGCCACATCCACTCATCAGTTTGCCTACAAAATGCACAGAAACAGAAACTGTTTTCGACAGTAATGTGCTCACCTCTGTAATTCAGTATGGTGACAATAATAAGCCTTGCGTTCGAAAAGCTTGACAATAGAGATTTGATATACTGTACTATACTTTAGTTCCCCTGCGTCAAACTCTTTTTGCAATTTGATAAAAGAGTTTTACATTGGAGTCTTTCATTCCCGTGCTCCGTCCTTGCTCATCACAGAAACGGGATGAGTGTGAGGAATTATTTGTAATTCCCGTCGTGCCGTAGCACCTACTTACTTCTCGGGTTTGCTCGTACTGTGCCTGCTTGTCCCCATCGCTCAGTCCTGCTTCACCTCTGGCTGTTTGCCACCATCGGGGGCTGTTTCAGCCATTTATCCAAGTGATTATTGTATCGCAGGCGCTAACCATTCAAAGTTCCCCCTTTGAACTCTTAAATATCTTTTTGATTTCTAGTAACCGATCATAATTTAAAATAGCAAGTTTCTGAATTGATCTCTTTGGATTGTACCTCCTTATTTTGGAAGACTTAATAGTTGATGTTTTTCCATTTTGTTCTGTCGTGCGTAAACCTGTTAACGGTAATCGGGATGTAGTTTAGTTTTGATGTGAGTTGTATCCTGAGGTTTATATTGTCGGGTGCCAATGAAGACCAGGAAGCTGAGTTTACGCAGTCCACTCCTCTACTTGGAAACACAAATGATTTGACGTCGTTCTGTCTTTGCACACCTTGGCGCATGATCAGAGCACCAAATCATAAATTGTTTGAAGAGAATTGAAAGAACAATTCCAGTGCATTTCACATTTACTTCAATATCTTTTGCAATTTGATGCTTTGTGAATTCCATTGCCCATGAAACCATCCTGGATCAGCTTCACAATTGTGGCTCCAGCATAATTTGTACTGTCTGAGCCTGCGTTCATGCTGAACATTTGTTAGCTGCCAAATGTAGCTCCTAAGTACAGCATCAAGAGGACAACTGCTCAATCCCATCTTTTGTGCAATATGCTGTCTCCCTAGAGACCTGTGTAATAAGGCCAGGGAGAAGCTACTCCTCCCTTTCCCCCTATTCCCATGCTGTGTTATTGCGCGATTGTCATCTTGATGAGGAACTGACTACTTCAGTTTTAATTTATCAAAGAAAATGTAACAAGCAATTATCCCCTTTAATTATACGTTCTTCCTTCTTTGGTCCCTCTGCACCACATATAAGCTGGAAATGTCTGATAGGCAGCTTACTCCCAGGCCAATCCTGCTGTATATCTACCTGATAGGAATTGCAAAAAAAGAGGCTCAAGATGATTTCTCTCCTAGTTTCTTTTATTTCCAGTTTCCCTGAGGAACAGATTCTTACCTGCCTTGAACACGCCAGCTGAGATTGTGAACACTTGAACCAAATATTTAGTAAATATTTTAGTCCAAATATTTAGTGGGAAAAACTACCACTCACAAAGGCAGAAGCTGTTGACTTGATTTCCCTGCAAAAAAAAAGTTATTTCAAATTACTATAGCAACATTTTGTTTTTGATGTATTCTGTGTAAGAAAATTAATGGGAAACATGAATTTTTGTTTTCACATGTCACCTCCTGTAATAACAGAGCTGCTTCAACAACAACAACTTGCATTTATATAGTATTAACATGCGGTCCTGGAGCACTCGACTGTGTGACAGTGATGGAGTCCGACTCTGAGCTAGGGGGAAGGGTGAGGGTGGTGACGATATAGCACGATCAAAAAGGCAGTATTTGGATGTGGGATTGAGGGAAAAGTTTCCAGCGTTTCGGGGTGCAGTGGCTGAAAGCATGGTCAATGATGGTGGAACAGAGGAGACGAGGGAAAAACAGGAGGCTGGAGCCAGGCGGGCAGTGGAGGCGGGTGGTGGAGGGCGGTGTAAGCAAATTGTACAGGCAAGGAGGTGCGAGGGCGGGAAAGGATTTGAAAACTTGAGTAAGAGGATCTTGAAATCGATCTGTTTAGTAATTGGAAGCCAGTGGAGCATGACAAGGACTAGCGTAATGGCTTTTTTTTCGTGGGTGAGTATCCGGGTGATGGAGTTTTGAATGAATTGAATGAATTTGAGTATGACTGGTGCTATCGTTTCAATTTTGTGGGTTATCAATTCTGGGATGTTCTGGGATGTTCCTTGGGACTAAATTGCCTTGACAATGACAAATCGGTTTGAAATTTAAAGTGGGCAACTCTCGTACTTCGAGACTCGACCTGAGGGTTGCTGTAGGATGTTCACTAGTCGCTGTTAATGTTTGGTTTTATTTGATTGGGAAAGCAAATAAAACCAATCAGAGAGGTTGAGGAGGACAAAGAGGCAGAGAGAGCCCTGGTGGCAGATGGACAGAATGTCATTAGTGACTTTGACCTGGGCTCACCCTGTGCTGAAACCCGATTGAAGAGGTTTAAAGAAGGAATGGTGGGAGAGGAACGAGCCAAGCTGGGACGCGAAAACTCATTCCAAGGTGTTGGAGAGGAAAGGGAGGTTGGAGGTGGGATGATACCAGGAGAGTAGTATTGAGGTTGGGGGTGAGGACAGCTATTTTGTAGTGAGGTGGGCCCAGTGCCAGTAGATAAGGATAGGTGAATATGTTGACCAAAAGGTGGAGCTGGGAGGTAAGGATGGAGTGGGGATGGGGTCGAGAGAGCAGGTGGTGGGCTTGATATTTTAGACTGCTTTCACGCCAGTGTGTGGTGTCTTTTCACGCCCCTCCAGAAAAGCTTTATAATAATCATTGCATTATCACGTCGTCGTGATGTCTCAAAGCGCTTCACAGAATATGCATGTAGTTCAAAATGATGGGACTGTATTTTGTGGACATAGTTTATTTGGTTTGCCTATCTTTGCTGCGTGTACCTCTCTACTTGAATCATAAATTGCACCATTGTTTTGGTTAGTCAGTTTAGATCAGAGAAAGCTCACAATTTCAGGGCTTCAAAGTTTTTTTGTTGCAAACACAGGAAACCACATCTATACCATGCAACTGTTAACAATATTTTTGCCAGTCCATATGTGTTTCAGTTGCCATGTAATGTGTTGCTTGAGGTGATTAAGGACGTGCAGTGTACTCAACAAAAGATTATTTACTAAATTATATTTCACTAGTAAAAAGATATTCTGTGCAAGTGAGTAAACATAGCTTCTGTACTGAGTACAACAGGATTTTATCTCCTATGTTTGCTGAGTTATTTCAATATAATGTCTATATAATGAATAATATATACACTTATTTGAATATAAAAAAAAGCAAGTGATGCAAGTTGGCCAGTGCATGAGGGAAAATACATGAATACAGAGACACTTCTCCCTTTCTTTTGCCCCATTTGACTTACTTTCACATGCTGCCACCCTTCTTGTTTTTGTTCTTAGTATTTTGAGTCAAAGTAGCGCTAACAACATTTGTAGTCTTATTATGCTTCTGTTACACAGCAAACAAGTTATCGATTTATCTTCCTGCAGAAACACTCATTGTTTTGGTGAAGAACACAAGGTGGTTTTTTGTAGCTGTTAACAGTGATTTCCTTTCAATCGTTTAATTTTGTGCTATAATTTTTTTTTCTACTTGAAGTGTTTTTACTTTTTCACTTATCTTGTAATCATATTTACTGCTTTTCTAACTATTCTGCTCTCTTTTCATTAACACACTTTCAGTCTGCAAAACACTGCTCTCATAAAACAGCCCCTGAACCGTTTCATCTTTCAATAGGGCAGCCTGGCTCAGTTGATAACACAGTCGTAATGTTTTGTGTGGAAGCCAAAATGACTTGTCTTGTAAGCTCAAGAAAGTAAATTGCTTGATAGAACCAGACCTCTTTTCCTCACAATTAAATCATTGTTTCACTAAGGTTGTGTAAAGAGGTTGCCACATTTTCTATGCTAAACTTAGTGTTATTAAGAAGAAAAAAAAGCTTTTAATATTGCATCTGTGCGCAATTGAATACACAACCAGTATACTTTACAAGATATTCTGTGACGGGCTTTGATAAGGTATGTGGCTCAGTGGCTAGAGCACTCGCCTTACAAGCATGAGACCTGAGTTCGAATCCAGGGCGAAACCTTGGGCAAGTTTCCTTACTCCACACACATGCGTAGTAATAATCCCTCCAAAAAACAACGCAATAATAAAATTGGTCATTTCAATCCATGACTGTTTGTGAGACGCTGCTGTGCGTGATTCGCTGCTGCGTTTCGCTCACAAACATACAGTCAATTCATTTTACAGTATATTCTGTGAAGCGCTTTGGGATGTTGATAAGATGTGAAAGGCGCTATATCAAATACAAGGATTATTATTATTATAAGGCGCTATATCAAATGCAAGGATTATTATTATGTGATCAAGTTTGTTTCGCAAAGTGCTCCAAACCACATCAATTTTGTAGTATAGGAGTGACTATTATGTAGTAATAATTCTTGCATTTGATAGGGTCTTATCATGTCCTCAAGACTTCTCAAAGCACATCACAGAATATACTGTCGTGAATTGACTGTATATTTTGTGGGCAAAACGTGGAAGCCAATTGCATGCAGCTGTGTCCACAAACAGTCTTGGATTGAAGTGACCAATTTATTTTTTAAAAATTTGGAAGGAATTATTAGCCCCGGAAAAGTGCTCCGCCAATTGACTACCAATCAGGTTCCTACTTACTTGTAGATAAACAAGGCGTGTGGAGTAAGGAAACTTGTCCAACATTTCGCTCTGCTGGGAATCGAACCCAGGCCTCTCGCTTGCAGGCTGAGTGCTCTAACCACTGAGCCACAGGCAAATATCCACCAGGAATAACTAATGGGATGAATAGTTAAGCTTGACATTTTTCTGATTCTGGTTTAAGTAGAAATATAAGCATGATACAGTACTTGATTTCTCTGTTTTTACTATGAAATATTATCTTGGGATCTTTAACACACTAGAACAGCCATGAGGAGATATCAGTTAGTGTCAAATCTGAAGGCAAGCACCTCAGTCAATGTGGTGCTCTTCCCTCAGTATAGTATCACATTATGAACTTGGGTCCGTCGATATGGAATTTTTCCGATATCGATATATCGGTGGGCTCATATCGATATATATCGATATCGCCGGATTTTTTATACTGTGCATGCACGCACATTCCGATATGCATACGCATTCCATGCTCTAGGCCCAGGAGGTTTGCAATGCCGGCGACAAGGTACGTTGAAAAAGTTCACTTTATACCGATATATCAATATATCGCTGGACACGATATACCGATATTTGTGATATATTGATTTTTTTTATACCGACTTTTTCGATATGCCGATATATTTGAATTTACAATATCGGCATATCGATATGAAAAATTATACCGATCTAACCGATATATTGCCGGACACTGGTCTATAGCCCCCAAAAAGTAGATTTGTAGGGGACTTAAATGCACAATGTTCTGAAAAATATGAGAGTCCTGCCAAACTTATTGTTATTTGATATGACTGTTTCTATTTAGCTGTTGTATCCAGAGACATTTTGGGACCATTCCTGCAATCTTATTGAAATTACTCTTACACAAGAACCTACAACTGCCCTAATGGACATGAATAAGAATACAACTCAACCAAGTGGCCAGGATGGAGCAGAGACATTGAAGGTACCGAATGTTACTTTATTTTTAACTCTAAATCTTAACTTTTTATTTGTACTGTGTTGTGCTGTCTTCCATATTTGTTCCATGCGTTTCTGGGGGAAACTGTATATGAATTGCCAAAAGGATTGTTTGTTTAATTATGATTGGTCAATAGCATACCCCCCTCCAAAAATGGATTCGTTGGTGACAAGAACAGACCAATTGAGCACAATAATGTTCCACAATCAGCCATGGAATGAATGAGCAATTTTATAGTGTCGTGGGATCTTTAACATCCACATGAACAGGCAGACAGGACCTCAGTTTAACATCCAAAGGGCGGCGCGTCCGACAATACAGCACATGTATTGCTTTGCAGGGTCAACTTAGGTTGCGTGAGTCCAAATCACGGTGTGGGACTGGAACCCCAAACTCTCTGGCTCAGAGGTGGGAGCACTACCACTAAGCCAGGCTAACTGGGTCATGTTGTGAGGGGATGGATTGTACAGGTTATGGAATATACACTCCATTTGTGGGACTGGACCGGCATTTAGGTTTTCCATCCTCAGCTTCTTTAGTTGGTCTGATTCAGTTTGCTATTGCATTCATAATTTGACTTTCTTGTACTACAGGGTGCAAGTCAAAATTTCAATACTGTATTTGTGTTTTATTGCCTGTTTCTAGACTGCGGGAACATTGTGTGCTGTGAAGCTAAAATGTCTGTTAGTCAATGATTTGGTTTATTCAAAAAGTTGCACATTATTTGTGCCAGATAACAGTACCACATGCCTAAACTATTTAAACTAGATGCACATTTTTATAATTATCTCTTACTCTAAACAACAACAACAAAATTACACTTGTATAAGCGCCTTTCACGTCAGGAGTCATTGTTTCAGATGCAAACTGGGATCGGGGACGCGGAAGGTGGAAGGAAAAAGTGGGGGTATTTGGGGTGATTGATTGGACCGTAGAAGAGGCGGGTTTTAAGGCAGGACTTGAAGGAGGCCAGGGAAGGGGTGAGGCAGAGGGACTACCTTCAGCTACTGTGCCCCCGAGGCTCTGGAACTCCCTCACTCCCTCCGTCTTGCACCCTCTCTTCCTACCTTCAGGTCTCAGCTAAAGACCTTTCTTTTTGACCGCGCTTTCGGTCACCTTTTTCCCCCTCTCCTGGTTCGGCCCCGGGATCCGTTATTGGGAAGTGCTCTGAGATGCCGCCCGGCGTGGAGAGCGCTATATAAATCCAAATTATTGTTGCATTTTAAATTTTCTTCTCGTTCTAGTGTGGGGGCAATTATAAAATTCCAAAGAAGAAGAGGATCTCTGAGGTGGATAATGTGGACAAGCACTCTCCTCTGTCCCGACTTTCTGACTCACGAGTTGAAACTTTAAAAACATCACATGTGAGTTGAACTGAAATGTAACATCAACCTTCCTGCTCTCCTCTAATTTTCTCACCTTTTCTGACTCTTCTGAAGATGATCGTTTCTATCATTTGTTATGTTCGATCAATTGTGAAATGTTTGTTATACTCTATTTGTTAGGCGTTTCTTAAAACACACAAATTACAAGTGTATTCATGCTTAATCTGAATTAATGCATTTACTTCAGTTTATCTTGAAATGTTTGGATTTAGAACAAGAATAACATTTAATAAAAAGTGAGCTATTTCATGAATTTACTTTTAAGTAAATCATGTCTTTTTTTTATAAATACAAGTGAAATGTAACAATAATTTTTTTGAAGGGAATACAAATATCACCCCAATTCTTCTTTGTTTGTTGATGTTGGAGATTGCATTATGCTTATCAATTAATTTTTTTTATGAATTGGGAAATGTACTCTGAAATATTTTTCCATAATCCCTCAATGCTGTAACTGGTAATCTATACAGGAATGCTTCAGATCCTTTCAATGATGACAATTGATGTTAGTAACAGTGCAAATATCATCAGTTTATTACATTTTTAATTATGGTACTTCAGTAGAATGTTTCTTTTTTTTAGAAAATGTTAAACTTAACAGAATTTGTGGTCTCTTTGCAGAAACGCTGGCCATTTTCTTATAATAGTTTCAATAAAACGAGCAACCAGGATTCAATTATTTATAATCAAACGAAGAACTCCCCTTCAAAACGTAGCTCTTCAGGCGACGGAGTACAGCTGAAGTAAGAA
This sequence comes from Hydrolagus colliei, assembly GCA_035084275.1. Lineage (NCBI taxonomy): Eukaryota > Metazoa > Chordata > Chondrichthyes > Chimaeriformes > Chimaeridae > Hydrolagus > Hydrolagus colliei. The sequence continues at coordinate 86,084,114 of CM068745.1, read as the reverse complement.
TGCAATCGATTGTCCTTTTCAGATCTGTGCTCATGCATGTTTTATTGGTTATTCTATACTTTGTTAAAACATACTGGAATTTTCATTGTCAAATGTTGAAACACCAGGAATGTCCCTATTTAACATTCATGTTTTACTGTAATGGGTTAAATTATCTTGTCTTAAATCAGTGGTGACTTACCTTTATTTATAATAATGAGTCCTTGCTATAGCGCTTGATATAGCGCTTTTCACGTCATCTAGACGTCTCCAAGCGCTTCACATATACTGTAAAGTGAATTGACTGTATATTTGTGGGCAAAATGGGCATAGCAGCCAATTGGGCATAGCAGTGTCCCACAAATAGTCTTGGATTGAAGTGACCAATTTATTATTGTATATTTTTGACGGATTATTATTAGGCATGTGGAGTAAGGAAACTTGCCTACAGTTTTGTCCTGTCTGGAATTGAACCCAGGTCTCTCGCTTGTAAGGCGAGTACTGAGCCACAGGGCTCCATATTTATGCAATACATCAAGAAAATTCAACCAAGGAAAACCTGGAAACACATTGGATGATTGAACACGGACTTTCCTAGAGTAGCGCGAATGTTCAGGGGGTGGTGGGGTGGGGGAGTGCGCTTCATGGCAGACCTTCAGATCACTTCTGTCATGTGGGTTGACATTGGTTGGCGATCCATATCCTGAATGTTAGGCATTAATCTCTTTCAGGTAAATGTAACAAAATCTGAATCTGTTAATCACCATCTAAATCTCTCATGCCATTCCATTCCCTTCTGTAAAACAATGTGCTGACCTTTCTATGAATTGCTTAAACTAGCACAAGAATATCGCTGATGATTTGGCTGATTCTTTGTTGTTGTTGTTGTTCATTCAACAACTCACCACTTATTTTTCTTGAAACTTTTGTGGTACGTCAAATTGCCCCTTCATTTGTTTTGATTGGATTTATTTTTATGTTTGGTGTGTCGGACACCTTTTATAAAACTCATAAGTCCTATCTGTTAATGAACGGATATGCTAATCTGAAGCATAATGCAGTTCTCTACGCCTTGCTTGAGGATACACTGGCTGATGATTGTGTTGAATTCTTCTCAAACCACAATAACTGCTGCTTCTTGAAATGCTACATCCATTTTTTTAATGGATGAATCCATTACATTTTTCTGAATCCACCTTTCCTATTTTGAAAGTGTTTTCACTAATTCCATTAAAATTGTCTTTGCGTTACACTTCGTCCTCAGGGAAGCCAGAATTGTACTCAAAGATGTGCTGATGACAGATTCAGGAAGACGACACTTGCCGCATCTAAAAAAGGGAGGCTATAGCAATGTTGAGAATACTGACACTGCACACCCAAAGCATCACACACCAACAACAAGTGAACTAACAGATAATTGCTATGTGGAAACCAAAACATCTCACCAAACCAGTCAATCCAACATTTTATTCAGCAGGTGGGTTCTTGAGATACTTAGTGGCTAAATGCGTGTGAGTCCTGTAAGGCCTTACCATTGCGATTTCGCCAGCCTCTGTACTTAAAATCATTCCTTGCCTTTGGTGCACCACCTTTCGCGTCAGGGGTTGTACTGAAGTGCTTCACAGGATTTACTGTGAGGTGGAGTTAATGTGTAGGTGAACGTGGCAGCCCAACTGTACATAGCAAAGGTCCAATAAACAGCCATGAAGTGAATGATCATTCTTTTTATTTTCGGGAATGTTGACTAGGACACCGGGAGAAACTTCCCTCCCTTTTCAAATAGTGCCATGGGATCTTTAACATCCACCTGTACAGGTCACGGTTGCCTGGTTTCAGTTAATTCTGTAAGTTTGAAGAATGATCAAACTTAGGCCTCTTGAAGGCCTCTTAAAGAAATTAATCCTGCTGTGCAACTAGTTACAAGATGTATTTCTACGATTTTAAAAGCATTATTGGATACAGGCTCAGTGTAATTCGCTGTGACTGGGGAAAGGGCATAGTGCTCTTACATTAGCAGTACTCTACAGTATTTTCCAAGAAATGTAGCATCAGCAAATGGCAAGGAGACTTACTTCAACATAACAACCTTGCTGCTTTGGATTTCATTGCAAGTTCCATCTCACATCTTGGTCAATAGGATGGTGACTGGGAACTTGGGCCAGTTACCCTGACTAACATTTCTATTTCCAAATAAATGCTTAAATTGGTCAAAATCATTAATCCAGCTGATATCCTATCCATTCTCTGGAACTCCATCCCAGAGTCCCTCTTACCCTCAGCTCTTTCAATGTCTGCCTCAAGACATGTGTCCCCTCGCCTCTCAGCTCTTACGGGTTTGGGTGTCAAGCCCCAATTGTTATGCTCCATTCAATTTGTAGAGGCTTGTCGTTCCTTTCTGAGCATTTTTGGCTTAAGAAGAAAATGCTCAATTTTAGTTTCAAGATGAGCCTTGAAATGTGTTCTCTGAAGTCTCCGATTTCACTCTCTTTCCTCACCTTCATTCCATACTTGAATTATGGTATAGACCTGAACAGCAACCATTCCCTGTTGTTACTACCCACCCCATGCTTCACTTTCTTTGTTTACTATGAAGTAGATAGTGGAGGCTGAAGATTTTTTTTATCATATTACAGTAAAAGCCCATTTATCCGGCACCCTCAGGATCTGGCCAATGCCGGTTAAAGTGCCTGCCGGATATTCGGCTGAAAATGCAAAAAAAAAACAAAGTTTTTTTTCAATGCATTTTTCTGGATAAATTCCGGTTAATCAAATGCGGACTTTTTTTTGCGATGCTGGTTCTATGGAAGTTAAGGTTGATTGGGTGCCGGATAAACGGGCTTTTACTGTACATAATTTCTTATTTCATTTATTTTTGGCCAACAATATAAATTATCTTGATTGAATATTTCTTTATTTATTACCAAACATCAAGAAATATTCAGTCAAGGGAAAAAATCTAAAACACACTAACAATCGAAGATGGGCTTGTGCACATGTTTGGTGTGGGGTTGCGTCTTGATGGTCGGACAGGGCAACTGGTTTTAAAGTTAGATTGTACATTACAAATTGCCTTGAAAAGGTCTTCTCACCTCCCCGAAGGAGCATAGCTTATGAGGGACCTCTGAGAATGGTAACTGGTGACAGTTGCTGGAAGCCATTACCTGGAGTCTGGATTCATGAATACACATTCATGCGTACAGATTTCGACCCTTTTTGATTTCGATCCTTTTTGCATTTTTCAATGTAATGCTCTCTGTAAAAAAAAGTTAGATATTACAAACACACAATCTTAATGAAAATCAAGCTCAAAATATTAATTGCATTGCAGCTGAAGAAGAAGTCTAATCTCTCAGTTTATCAGATCATCTGAACCAGAGATCACAGAATAGCTTTGAAACACACAATGACTTGCGGTTTCCTCCCCCCACCTCTCCTCCACCTCCGCCCCTCCATCCGTTATTTCAACCCCCACCCACCCCCCCCTTTCATACTTTCAACCCCACCACCCCGTCTTTAATCACAAAAATAATCACCTCCATGAAACCAACCACGTGCTCATTGGACCCCATCCCCACCCCACTCCTCCGCACCCAGCTCCACCTTTTGGCCCCGCTCATTTCTGACACCATCAACCTCTCCCTCTCCTCAGGCACCGTCCCTACCTCCCTTAAAACAGCCACCATCACCCCTATCCTGAAAAAACCCTCCCCTGATGCGTCGCAGCCATCAAGCTACCGACCCATCTCCAACCTCCCGTTTTTATCTAAGGTCCTTGAAAGAGTGGTTGCCTCCCAGCTCCGCTCTTTCCTCTCAATTCACTCACTCCTTGAACCCCTCCAATCAGGTTTCCGACCTATTCACAGCACAGAAACTGCCCTGGTCAAGGTCACTAATGACATCTTAACCGCCTGCGACCAGGGCTCCATCTGCCTCCTCGTCCTCCTTGACCTGTCTGCTGCGTTCGACACAGTCGATCACACCATCCTCCTCCAACGTCTTTCCTCCCACCTCAACCTTCAAGGCACAGTCCTTGACTGGTTCCATTCCTACCTGACCCACCGCCTACATTTTGTATCTTCCAACGGTTTCTCCTCAAACCCCCGCACAGTTTCTCACGGCGTCCCTCAGGGCTCTGTTTTAGGCCCCCTCCTTTTCACCCTTTACATGCTCCCTCTGAGCGATGTCATCCGTAAACATGGGGTAAATTTCCACATGTATGCGGACGACACTCAGCTGTACCTTTCTGCCTCATCCCTCAACCCCCAGACCATCGATGTTCTGACAGCATGTCTGTCCGACATTGAGTTCTGGACGAGGGACAACTTCCTCCAATTGAACGTGAGCAAGACCGAGGCCCTCCTGATTGGCTCAAGCCAGCGCCTCCGCACATCAGGCACTGCCAGCCTCAACATCCAAGGCTGTACTCTCCACCACACAAAGCCAATCAGGAACCTCGGCATCACGTTCGACCATAAACTCTCCTTCCTCCCCCACATCCGCGCCTTGACCGGCACCGCTTATTTCCACCTGCGCAACATTGCCAGGCTCCGCAACTATCTCACCCCCTACGCTGCCGAAACACTCGTGCATGCGTACATCACCTCACGGCTGGACTACGGAAACTCTCTCCTCGTCGGCCTCCCCAGCTCCTCCATTCACAGGCTGCAGGCCATCCAAAACTCTGCAGCCCGTGTACTATCCCGCACCCGCCTCCGCGACCACATAACCCTCACCCTCGCCCGTCTCCACTGGCTCCCCATCCTCCAGAGGATCGAGTTTAAGATCCTCGTCCTCACCTACAAGGCCTTACACGGCCTTGCCCCACCCTACTTAACCGACTTACTCTCCCCCTACAAGCCCACCCGGACCCTCCGTTCAACAGGACTTGGCCTGCTCCAAGCCCCCCGCCCGAACCGCCCCACCATCGGAGGCCGGGCTTTCAGTTTTTCCCGCTCCCACCCTGTGGAATTCCATCCCCCAATCCCTCCGTCTTGTTTCTTCCCTTTCCTCTTTCAAGGCCGGTTTGAAGACTTTCCTCTTCGACCGGGCCTTTTGTTCCCCGAATTTTTCGACCTCCCCTACGTGTTTCACCCTTTCCTGAACACTCCCCTTCCCGAACACTCCCCTCCCAGCTTGGGTCACATGCCTCCTGTGCAGCGCCTTGGGACGTCCTCCCGACGTGAAAAGCGCTTTATAAGTTTAAGTTGTTGCTGTTTATAATCTGTTTTGGACTTTGTTCTTCCGCTACTTCCGTGAAGTTTTTCTGTTCGTGTCTCTTCTGCGCTGAATTTTTTTGTGTCGTCGGTTAATGGGGAGATCAGATGACAAGAATATTGTAGTGTACTGTAGGGATATTTATTTCTGTTTGTGATAATTTGCGGTTTATATTTAAAATGAAAAATTCAAAAGAATTGTAAATCTGTTGGTAACGTAAATTTTAGAAGCTTGTCAGTACCATCTAGTGACATGAATTGGGTACTGCAACTAATCCCAAGAGAAGTTTTACTGTTGGTTAATTAAATTTATTAGTCTTTACTTGTACTGTCGGATGGGCTTGCTGCGGTTTGTCCAGCTAGGACCACCCTTTCTGGTTAACGGAAACAGTATTGCTACTAGGAAGCTTGGAGTGAGTTAGTCAACTTATATTACAAGTACATTACTTTATATTACTATGTTTATGTCTACTGTTTCACACAATTAAGAAAAAGAGATTACATATTGGTTAGACTTGAAGCAGTACTTCAGCGCATACTTGTGTAAATTTTTGTGGATACAGAATCAGTCAGTAGCAGATACTTTTGAGTCAGATTCGAAACGATCTTTATTGACACGAATATAAAAGGTAGATACAAACAACTAGTTGCTAATAGCTATAATAGTACTCAACATATCATACCCTATGGGATCCACAAATGAAATGCATCAAGATAAACATGCTGAAATACTCTTAGTAAGTTACCTATTCCGCTACCGCTCCCATCCCGCAGTGTATGGATGTGCAAATGTGCAATATACTACCGATTAAGCTGGTGAATGAAAGTCGTCTCAAGGTTGTTTGAGTTTGCCCCGCTCATTCATGAGTTGCCAGATGGCCTCGGCCACGTCCCTGTTCTCTGTATATTCCTCCTTCTTGACAATTGCTTGTTATTTCTGTCGACACCTTCCTTTGTACCACCTCTTCCTCAGTAGTCAGCTGCTCAACTCAGCTCCTGATAACTGATGGTCCTCAGAGCCCGTTAAATTCGGTCTCTTGATAGTCAATCAAGTCAGTCAATAACTTAGGTTGGCTGAGGATGAGGGGCACCTCCTCACCTGACTCTCCTTCTGTTTTTCCCAAGAGGTTCCTTTCACACCCAATGCTGGTCTTCTCTCTCTCTCTCTCTCTCTCCAGTCACAGATAACAACCCTGTCTACCTCGGGATGTACAGCATAAAACAGCACCTCTTTCTTGCTATCTAGCCTATTCACTGAAACCAGGCACTTGCTTTTGTAACTGACCCTTCTCTGCCTGTAAAACAGAATGACTGAAACCATATTACCCGTTCCAGTAGTTCTAGACAACAGTGGCAGGCTGGAGATCTCGGCTTCCACTTCAAAATATTCCTCAATTTCTGTGATGTTGAGTCACTCTTTCCCTCTTATCTTTAGGCTTCTCCACCAGCCTCGCTTACTCTAAAACAAATTCCCTCATTGGTCATCCTGATGTCTCCTGATTCTTGGTGATGTTTGCCCTACTATCAAACTGACTTTGTTATCCTTTCGTACTTCCTTGTACCTTTCCTTACCTCATCCTTTCAATTGGCTAACCTCTTCTAATGGTCTCCTTATAAGTGATTTATGGCACTCTGTCCATTCTTCTGCTACCCTCATGGTCTTTCCTAATTTTCCTGTGCTTGCCTCCCTTCTATTCCCAGACCTTGAGCTGGCTCTCCCATACAATCGTTAATTGGGTGTGTGCAGATGTTGTCCATACCTTATCAGCCAGCTCGTACCAGCCTATTCTTTCACAGTCAGGAGTACGTGACTAGCTTCTAACAAACCCAGTCAGGCCAAGCATGGCCCATCTCCCAGCATCATCTGGGCGCTTCTCTTGACATTATTCTGTTCCTATTGTTAGTCAACTTATATTACAAGTACATTACTTTATATTACTATGTTTATGTCTACTGTTTCACACAATTAAGAAAAAGAGATTACATATTGGCATAGCCATATATTTACATGTTGGGTTCCCAAGCCTTGACTCTTGTCAACTTGTGCCTAATATTTCCAGAATTAGGTTGTCAGGATTCATCCCTCAAGGGAGGGAGTGTGCATTCCATTCTAACAAACATCTCTGGACCCAGTTGACCAAATATAGAATGGAAAGCATCCCTGTCCTCAGTGATTGGTTTTCCCCTCCATGCTCTGCTGATACGCCAGCTGACTAGTATGTGCTCAGCAGAACCTTGGAGTGCTGCAAACCCAATATTGAAACCTTCACACAAAAACAAGGTTGAGATCGGTTATTGTATGCACTTAACCATATATACTAGAAGGTCAAAGGTCATGGTCTACCCTGAGATATCTGGCTTTAGTCAAGAGTATCAGGATGTTATTTGGAACGCTACGGTTGGCATCTGTGCTCCTAGGGATTGGTGGGGAAACGTCAGTTAAGACTTTCTTTTTATCTACTATAAGCTTCTGCAGTTTGTTTTGTCATCAGGTAAGGACTGTATCACTGCACAATTGAAAATTCCACCAGGCTTGTATGTTAAGAACTACTACTTTTGGGTGAGATACGAGAGGATTGTGACTATGGAATTCCATCAATTGGTTGTCTATGCATGTATTATGTAGCTTAATAGGCTTATGGCTTTTGAAAACAACATTGAACCTGAAAATTAAGTGCGACTCATCCTTCATGTTCAATAATGTACTTGCTCCTCATGCAATTGAATGGATGCAAAAACTGGGAATCGGCATTATTGCGGGAGCCTGTAGTATGTGTTGCTGGTGATGAAATCCTGAGCTTTGTGAATTGCGTCAACCGTATCTGTTTCAGTGGAGTGCAACCTGAGAGGAGATCAGAGCACACTATCCAGAAACAGAGTGAAAACCCAACCAAGCCAAAGGAAAACCACGCATCACCTCTTAGAAATTCTGAGTGGGCAACTAAAGGTATTTAGCATTTTGCTCACTGGCAATAAGGTCAGTTCACTTTACAGTATATTCTATGAAGTGTTTTGAGATGTCTAGAAGACATGAAAAGTGCTCTATCAAATGCAAGGATGATTAGTATTATTAAGGTAGCTGTTCATTTGAAACCCATTCCTAGTTTTGTACCATCTTTTGTAACATGATGCAGAACAACAAGAATGGGTGATAAATTACATTCATTTGATATTTAATTTTCTATAGTAAAAGTGAAGATACGGAAACCTTTAGAATTGAAGTAGTATATTAACGAGAAAAATGGCCACTAAAATGGACAGACACAAGAAGGACACCTAAACTGAGTGTGTTACAGCAACTTTGGGTGGGTGGAGAAGAAGAAAAAAACTTGGTCCATCATATTTCTCTGGTTTGTAGAGAAAATTTAAAGGACAGATTGAACTGTCAGATTCTGAATTACAATTACAATCGTTTTGCAAAAATAACTAATTGCGGATGATGGAGCACATATAACATCAAACATCTTAAAATACTTAAAATGTGAGGAAAATTCCCTTTACTAAATTACAACTAGTTCACTGCACACTGTCAGGTTCTGTATGTGAGCTTTATCTATGATGGGCAATTTTGAACTAAATTATGGAAAGTTTGTGCCATTGACTATGTCTATGACCCAATAATTTCACTTGGGATATTTTTAACCATTCTACAGAGGAGATTTGCATCATTGCAATGATGTGATAGATTCAAACCAGATGTTAGAGGTTGAAGGACAGTATGCAACCTACTGTAGTACCAACTGCCTGGCTTTAACTATTGCATTTAGTTCAATTTAACCCTTAAATGCTTTCTTGTCATATTATTTAGCATTTGGGTTTTAATTGCTTACTGATTTTGTGCACTGACTTTTCTACATAGCTCTTAGTAACAAGCAGCTGAGTTTGATATGACTTTTGGTATCATGCATGTTTCCTGTAGCATAACGTACTAAGTTAATTTCATGCAAATATCTGCTCTGATTCTTGGGGTGCAAAAAATAATTGCCTATTCAGTTTCAGTTCCCTACTTTAAAATTTTCAGATTTGCAGGTCTCGCGAATCTCAAATTGTTTCACAACCCATAATAATTATTTCAAGTGTACAAGGCAAACACATCCATTACTTAATCTCAGTTTTTAATTCTCATTTAGCATGAATCCACAAATGATATCATGTTCCAATATAATAATAATCCTTGCATTTGATGTAGCGCCTTACCACGTCGTCGAGAAGTCTCAAAGTGCTTCACAGAATATACTGTAAAGTGAATTGACTTTATATTTTGTGGGTGAAACATACAATATACAAGTGTACATTGATTTTTTTTGAAAAGAAAAGCTTTTTTACATTGCAGATGCTTGTAGAAAAGAACAAACAATAGGTGGAAACAAACCATGTGAACAGAAAACAGCTAATGAAAACCATTGTGGGACAGATCTCCATACAGATCCATCAACCGATTCACCTCTTTCAAGCCCTATAAACAAAAGGTTGCGGAAAGAGATTCAGGATCATTGCAGCCAAAGCGATGCTAACAATGCTTCACCTTCAAAGGTTGGCCCACAGAAATTTTTAGTAATACTTTCATTTCCAACTGTTAGTACATTTTGTAGAAACACGCGACTTATTCAATACAGTATAAATTTATCATCGTATTGGTAGGATGTCCCAAAGAGCTCAGCAGTATTGACTATATTATATTCAAATGTATTTGTGGTTTTATGTTGAGAAAGAACCATTTAACATTATTTATAAGGAAATGCTGTTTGGGCTTATTAACTTTCCAGAAACTAGTAAAATCCTAGGACCTTAATTTTCAGTGTGGTAACTGAAACCACTGATGGGAAAACATATTCTGTTATTTATTTTAAAAATTCTATTTTTATAGCATGAATTAAAATTAAATTTTCGGTTTCTACCTGCTTTGTTATAACATGACAAAAACAGAAGGGAACTCTTGGCAGGTGAGGCAGCATCTATGGAGAAAGGAACATTTCGGGTCCATTACCCTTCATCAGAACTGGGACATGTTGGGAGGGAGAAGCTTTTAAGGAGCTGTCGGTCATGACTTGATGATCCATGCGTAGGGCATATTAGTTACGGATTGGTGATGTTGGACTGATGCTTAATGCCCTAATAATGATCATATCTGCAACTCAATTGAAATGTGTGCCAGGTATTTAAAAGAAATGTTATCTGTATTTTTGATTCCAGATAAATGGCGAGGATTCATTAAAGAAACAGATTTTGTGTCTAAGCTGCAAAGAGGAAATCGAAAACTGTTGTTGCTTTCGATTACTTAATAATAATGGTAAAGAGAAGGATCTTTCTACGGAGGAATCCAAACCGGGGTCTTGTGTAAGGCACAAACAATTGTTGTCAACCGTAAATACTAAACAACAGAGCCCGAATGGCAGGAATCCAGATCTACCCAATCAAAGCCCATCAGAAATGACAACGCCTGATAGAAAGAATAATGGGAAGGAATATCTGCACACTTCTGTATTAAATGAACTTAAAACTGAATCCAGGTTGCGCAGCCAAGTTAGCACCGTGAAAACAGCATCAGTTTCAACTGAACCAAGTGAGTATGATTCAATTGTTGGTGGTAGTGCAAAATTTTAGCATTTTGTTCGGCCATTAGCTCTTCTTTAACCTCTGTATCTAGTAGGGTCCAGCGATATATCGATATATGGCTAAAACCCGATTTAATTTTCATATTGATACGCCGATATAGACATTTCAAAAATATCGATATATCGAAAAATCAATATATTGAGGTAAAAAATCGGAATGCCGCACACTGAACTACAAGACCCAGAATGCTCATCTCTATACACAATGCACAGACCGAGGTGCAAAGCCGCCATATTGTATTCATAGTCCTCGAATACAATATACAGGTATGCAAGGGCTGGGGGGTGAGAGAGACGGGGGGGTGGTGGGGAGAGAGACGGCTGGTGGGGGGGTGAGGGGGAGAGAGATGGCTGGGGGGTGAGGGGGAGAGAGACGGCTGGGGAGGGGGGAGAGAGACGGCTGGGGGGGCAGTGGGGGGGAGAGAGAGACGGCGGGGGGGGTGGGGGGGAGAGAGAGAAGGCTGGGCGGGGGGTGGGGGGAGAGAGAGACGGTGGGGGGGAAAGAGACGGCTGGGGGTGTGTGGGGGGAGATAGACGGCGGGGGAGTGTGTGGGAGGGAGAGAGAGAGACAGCTGGAGGGTGTGGGAGGGGGGAGGGACGGCGGGGGGGTGGGGTGGATGTGATAATATACAGATAGATAGAAATGGGGGGGATGTGAGAGAGACACAGAGACACAGACAGAAAAACACAGAGATGGAGAGAGTGAGAGACACAGAGAGAGAAAGATATTTACCTCCTGAGGAGATAGGCCCCGAATGCGCGCGCACCCAGAACGCGCGTGCACCCGGAACGCGCACGCACTCTGAATGCGCGCGCAATCCGAATGTGCCGCGCATGCGCAGTACGAAAAATCCGAAAATATCAATATTTCGGTATATCTCGATATGAGCCCATCAATATATCTAAATCGGAAAATTTCCATATCGACGGACCCTAGTATCTAGACTTTGACCAAGCCTTTTTATTCCCCCTACCAGCCTCCATTGCAGTCCATTTGCCCCACCAACCTCCCTGCCGCCAATCCTTAACTGTCTCCCAAAGGATTGACTTTAAGATTCTTGGTGTAACTTTCAAACCCCTCTGTTTTTTGCCCCAATCAACCTCTTCCAGCCTACTATCCAACTAACTATTTCTGCTCAGAAAACGTAAACCTACAGCATATCCTTGCTCCATACACCCTACCTGATGATAGCTGAGCTTTCAAGCATTATGTCCCCAATCGCTGGAACGCCATTCTAAAAACCCTTATCTATTTCAGAACCCTTCTTAAAGCCTACCTTATCAACACTGCTTCCTGTCCCGTCCCACCCCCCACCACCACCCGCCTCCCAATATTTTCCACTCTGCATAGATTTCCCCTAAAAGTGGAATGTTTTGAGTTGTTACCCTACATGAAAGGCAATTTATTATTTGGTCAGATTCGCCTACTTAAATGAACAAAATACAGTACAGTATGTTAACTTTAGTTCTAAGCCTGGCTCAGTTGGTAGCCTCTCAGTCAGGAGGCTATAGGTTCAAACCTGATTTTGAACTCATATTCTCAGCTGAGACCCCAAAGATGCTCAAGATATATTGTATTGTTGCAGGTTCCTTCCTTTGGATGAGGCATTAAACCAAGGTTTTGTTCAGGTATACATTAAAGTTCACACTGTTGGTAACAGAACGGTTTCCTGTTAAACAAACCTGCACCCCCCCCCCCCCCCCCCACCCCCCCCACTCCCCCCCCCGCCCCATAAAAATTCACTTTATGGCTGCTTGTGGGATATTTCTGTGAGTTAAATGGCAAAATACATAGTCTCGCTTCACAGTAAATCCTGTGAATTGCTTTGAGAAATCTCAGTGACATAAGGTGTTATGATTGGCTTTTAATGGTCTCTTTCAGTTGTTCTTTCCAGTGATGATGAAGATACAGATAAAAATGAGTCTCTTCTACAATCGACAATGTTAACTCCAGAGATTAAGCGCTTGAATCTGGGGCGTAGATCATTGTCAACTGATAGCCGGAACCAAGAGATTGTGACTACACCACCACGACAGCGAGAGAGTAAGGAGCAATCTACAAATGAAAAGGTAACTTTATTTTGTGGTGAGTGAAGCACATTGTGTTATAGGCACTTATAGTGTGACTTAATACCTCTGCCAAATAATAGACCTGGAAGGAACAAAGGGAAGTTCAGTGGAACAGTGGCCAATAGTAGCATTGATTCTAGAGAAAGAAAATAAAATTCTATGGAGAGATGACCAAATTGTGTTCTATAGCTCAGTGGTTCACGCTTGGTTCACAAGCGAGAGACATGGGTCTGATTTCTGGACAGGGTGAAACATTGAGAAAGTTTCCTTACTCCACACGCCTCTGTTTAACTAGCAGTATGTAGGAACTCAGTTGTTAGTCGATTGGTAGATCTCTTTTCTGGGGGAAACAATTCCTTAATTGGGTTTTTGGGTTTTGCCCACAAAATATACAGTCAATTTCTGTAGGCCTGCAGCTCAGTGGTGGGAGCACTCGCCTCACAAGTGAGACACCTGGGTTTGACTCCAGGCAGGACGAAACCTTGGGCAAGTTTCCGTACTTCCTTAAAAAATTGGTCACTCCAATCCATGACTGTTTGTGGGCCACCGCTCTGCACAATTGGTTGCTGTGTTTCGTCCACAAAATATACACTCAACTCACTTCACAGTATAGACTGTGAAACGCTTTGAGATGTCTCGAAGATGTGAAAAGCGCTATATCAAATGCAAGGATTATTGTCATTTATTATGGATGAGAGTGACATATCAAAGACTGCTTGAAGAGTTCAAGCATATTCCTGTGTCAAGCATATTCCTATTACAGTAGAAGTCTGTTTATCCATGACTCGATGAACCGGCACTTCCGTATAACCGGCACACCAAAAAAAAGTCCGCATTCGATAAACCAGAACGTATCTGGAACAATAGTGGTGGAGCATTTGTAAATGCATAAATAATAACAGAATAACAGAATATTGTATTGGTACTTATTGTTAAAACTACTCTCTTGCGTTTCTCACCTTTGCTGGTAGACGCTGCGCTTAAAGCCATGAGGTTGCAGTTGAGGTTTATAGTCCAGCGATTCTTTTTAAAATGGAGCACGCTAAGCGGGTGAAAAAAATGGAGCGTGACGGAGCCTTGTTAGCGGCAAGCCGATAACCCACATTGTCGCGCAGGTGCAGTATTTTGGTTTGCCGCTAGTAGAGTTTAGAGCTTCGGCTTGCGACTAGTAAAGTCATGCGACTTTAAAATGGCACTGCCGTTTTTTTCACCCGTTTGGCGTCCTCCATTTAAAAAAGAATCGCTGGACTGTAAACCTCAATCAGTAAGGGTGAGAAGTGCAAGAGAGTAGCTATAACAATAAGTACCAATATAATATTCTGTTATTATTTAGTCTGGTGTGTATGGTGTGTGTTAAAAGAACGTAATTTTTTTTGTGGTGGGTTTTCGGCCGCGGGCCGCCCGAATATCCGGCAGGCGCTTTAACCGGCATTGGCCAGGTCCAGCGGGTGCCGGATAAACGGGCTTTTACTGTATTTACAAAAAAGATGCTCAAAGATCCTCCACTGTAAAGAGAGCAGTGTTGACATGTTTTGGACAGATTTGGACTTGACATGAAGAATTGTGGAGTAAAGATATTTGGTATAGAAGAGGAAACTGATCCACTTAGAAGAGTTTAGCATCGGAGGAGATGTGAGGGTTCCATCGGAGAGATCAGATTTAATAATGACTTCAAGATTACCGGCTTAAAATGCTTAAATTAGAAATGATCGTTTGAAATTAACTAGTTTTTTCATCTTTAATATTCTGTTTTCTGTACTTTTATTCAGTGTGCAGATGAAGTACCTGAGCAGAATAAACTCATTGATGAAGCAACGCAAACAATGGATGACGTCCCTTGTGAAAGTTGTGGAACGATGGAATCAACGTTAGAAATCAAGTTTACTGCTTTACATATGGGAGGAAATGAAGGAATTAAATCAGGTTCTGCTGTGGTATGTTGGTTTCATAAACAATTATTATAATTCATACCAGGAATTGGGAGCAAAATGTTCCAGGATTTGGGATTGGGATTGTAAAATTAAGGTAATTCGGCAAAAAGTAGTGATCTGCTCAGCATTGCTAACCCAATTATTACAATCTCTACTTCTTCTGGTACCTGTTCTGTTTTCTCTCTTCTCCTCCCCTTCAAAAAACATCCATAGAATCCCACTATCAACCTGAACAATTCTAAACTGTAAACTGAGCCTATAACTATGAACAACGGATAAATGAACCCACCTAGCATTGACTTACAATTCCCTTGTCTATATAGGACCTGAATGGTGGGTTCCCAGCTACATTTCTGCCTTAGTATAAAATAGTTATTGACTTCAATCCAAGAAACCATTTTCAAAATGTCATTGACATTGCCAGGTACTTGCATGTAATGTGATTTGCTGTTACTGTCTTTAAGACTAGACTGTAGCTTGGTGAACGAACTGGTGTTAGGTCCAGATGATTTGTAGCTATATTCAATAGGAAAATGTGAAACATTAACTCTCGTTGTGTGTCCTGGGTTTCACCGTCGGCGGCTGTGCCTTCAGCCACTACGCCCCGAGGCTCTGGAACTCACTCCCTTCGCCTCGCCCCCTCTTTTCCTATTTTCAAGTCGTGCCTAAAAACTTTTCTTTTGGTCACCTTTGTACCCCTCCCCCTGGCTCGGCCCCGGGATCCGTTATCGTGAAGTACTCTCGAGACGCCGTCTGGCGTGGAGGCCCTTGTTATTGTTGGAAATCAGCTGTCCATTATACATCTCAAATATGCTTGCTTCCAGTTGGCTTTTTGCCTTGTAGGCGTCTTAGGTTTATTTACAAGATGGACCTCTTCAAATTCTTCTCTGTTCGAAATCCATTTTGGAATTTCTGTGATGGTCATGTTCTCGTATCCTCGCAGGTTCTGTAACGTAACCAACTGCCTTTTAGCTGGAAGACCGATTTACAGGAATTCATCTTTAGATGTAGCTCATAGAGTTGTTCAAAACGGGCAGTGGATTTGGCACATTTCAGGAGCTCAAACCCTCTTTGGAGGTAATCCAATACTAACATTTGTAGGCGCATTGTTTCGAACTTCATGTGGGTCAAATCTTCCAAGATAGATTTGCTGTCCTTCAGGGACTTAACAAAGAAACCATCACAACAAAATGCTTCCTTCATGCTTGTGTTCTAATAGCAGCAGCTGCCAATGATTTATCAATAATATTAGGTGTCATTAAATGCTGAACTGTTCATGAAATCTCTACAATTGAACCTGGTTTGCCAGGATTCTCCGGGGATGGATGAAGATCTAGTCAATGACAGTATATTGGCCTTATGTAATTTGTTCTCAAGTGGTGTTCTTCAGATCAAACACTTCAGGGATTTTTGTTTTAGCCACCATTGCCTCAACTCCAAGTAACTCAAACTCCCCTTTATTGGTGGGGGTATCCATTGTAAGGAACACAAGGATTGAAAGACTACAAATGGCAAATCCACCACATTGGTCTGCTTGGACATACGATTAGTTCTGTAATGTTTTCAATCTATTGCATAGCAGCCAGTTGGGCCTTTTGATGAGACTTTGTCTGTATGTCACCAAAGAAGACCGAACCCATTATGTCCTCACAATGTAATATTGCTTGCCTGCTAGCCTCTGATGTATAGGCTTATTAACTACTCTTACATAATGTTCGGCTTGCATTTTCTAGCTTTGTCCACTCTTACATAATACTGTTCTGCTTGTATGTGAGCCAAGCAGTTCAATAAATGATTCACAGCTTTCAGTTGTGGACCTTGCATAATCTGTAGGAGATAAATTGACTGCTTTCCACTTCGGAAGCTGTTCAGTTTTTACAAGCTTGTATAGCTTAACTTAATGATAAGTTAATGATAGCTCCTAGGCTAGGTCAATATAATAAATGGTTTATATGACTGATAATTAGTATCTTCATTCATATACATGAAATTGCACTATAGCAACCCCGCTGAGGATTCAGTGGATTTGTTCTCCTTTATTTTGTATGGGTTAGAGTTATACAAAATATTTAAAATATATATAGTTATATATAAATATGAAATTCTTTGAAACTAACGTAATAACTTCCATCTGGTGCCATTACCCAGATGTAAAATATTAACATACTCCTGCCAATCTCTTAGGAATTGTGAAAGATTCAAAGCCACACACGTTTTTCATAGAATTATACGGCACAAAAGGAGGCCATTCGGCCCATCTAGTCTGTGCCGGAGCAACTCAATCCCACCGCCCAGCTTTCTCCCCATAACCTAACAGACCTGCTCTTCCTAAATAAAGATCTAGTTCCCTTTTAAAAGCTGTTATGGAATCTGCCTCTGCCACCTTTTCAGGCAATGCATTCCAGATTCAAACAACCCGCTGAGTGAAAGAAATTCTCCTCAGCTCCCCTCTGCTTCGTTCACAGACATGTGTAAACTACTTTCAGTGATGCAATGTGATTTGGGAATACTCTGGAGTCAATGATCTGACCGTAAATGATCTCCAGTTCTACAATTTTCTTGAAATCAGCTGGCACACTGAGATGAAGTAGAAAATAATTTGCAAACTACATAACATTTGTCAGTCCTGTTATCTTGGAAAGTGTAGTGCCAAAAAAAGTAAATGTTCAATTTATGGAAGAAATGGGTGATGGTTTATTATTTTTGAAAAACCTCTAGCACAACTTAAGAAACGTTTCAATTTATTATCAAAATATGAATGTCATTTCAAATTCATCATTTGTACTTCCATGTCCAGACAGAGTGACTCTAGACAAAATCCTAAATTTGTTTAGTTTATGGGTGGATTTATTTCATAGTTAGTTGTGTCCTATTGTATTTACACTGAAAGTAGATTGTAAATGATCAATTGGAGATCTATTTTCAGACTGGAGGTGAAGAAACTTTGTAACTGATGTGTTTTACCTTGCAACCACTCCATTTTCACTTGTATTTTTTCCTACATATATATTAAATTCTGTAAATCAGAACTTAGTTCTCGTAAATTGTATCTTGTGTGTGAGGCAGATCGAAAGAACATTTTTACCTTACACTGGAGAAAAGTGTTTCACAAATTGAAATATTTATTGTGTCATTGTCCACTGAGTCTATTTTCCAGCAGTGATCATCAAAATGTAGTGCTTGCTACTGATCTGTCTACAACAGTTAACACAGCACAGATCAGGGATTTAATCTGGAAGCCTGTATACCCTAATGCAATATGATGTGAATTATCTTCACTGACCCATCAGGAACTCCAGTCCTTCCTCATCTTAAACACATGTACCAAAACGTAATGCAATAGTCCTGAATCATATATCTATAATATATATATTATATCTATTATATATTTTATTTCACTTTACAAGAGCAAAGGTGACGTTTAAAGCGATTAGCCTTATAAACTGTCTCTGAAAAGAAATTGGAGTTTATGGTTTTATCATTTTATTAGCTTCTGGGATCCTCATGACCATCTTTAGATTATTTTATACATATTGAGGACAAGCAACAATTTGTATATACAGCCACCCCACCAGCACCTGATATATATTTATGCAGATAGGGCTTTATTTGGTCAACAGATACTGTAATCGTTGATTAATTGTTTTGTCATCATTTGTGCTTGCCTGTCCTATGTTAGCAATGAGCTGTACAGTTGATACTGTTGGTTTGCCATATTATGTTAAAATGTTTGAATTGAAAGTCAGCTTTTAGTTTTCTTGATCTGCTGGGTAACCATAGAATACAATTCGGTGCATTGTATTCCAGGAACTAATTTTCAACATTTGCTCAGTCAAGGCTTTCGACTTATTAACTTAATTTTTGTGTTTTTTATAGGCTTTCTAACTTTTTTTTGAAAATTTTCTTACAGTTTGCACCTGAACATATTTTAATATCCTTCTCAGGTAAAGTACGCAAAGTGCCTATATGGGATATGATTTGAAACTAAAATTTTAATTTCCATTCTGAAATAAGTAGTTTGTGTATCTTAGGATAAGCTATATTGAGGTGGATATTAGTGTATTAAAACTTTATTGCGTAGTATTGGGTTACAGATTTTCCTGTGTTCTGAATTTCACTTTAAAATGTTGATTTAGACCATCTGCATTGTGTATTAACTGAGATTTGGATATTTAAAGTCATGCTCATCTGTAAATTACCTTGTAGAGTCTTGTAGCTCAGTGGTTAGAGCAGTCGTCTTACAAGCGAGAGACTTGGGTTTGATTTGAGCCAGGGCGGGACCTTGGTGAAGTTTCCTTACTCCACATGCCTGATAATAATCCCTCAAGAAAAAAAAAAAGAGGTAATTTTTCAATACAAGACTGTTTGTGGGACACTGCTGCGAGCAATTGGCTGCCGCATTTCACCTACAAATATAGCCAATTCACTTTACAGTATATTCTGTGAAGTGCTTTGAGACGTCTAGAAGACATGAAAAGTGCTGTATCAAATGCAGGGATGATTATTATTATTATTACCAGGGTTAATCAACTAGACAAGAATTCACCATATAAAATTTTCTTTGGATTTTAAAATTGTGTTTATTCTCATTTGCGCCTACGTGAAAGGCGCTCTATAAATAGAATTTTGTTGTTGGTTTTGTGAAACTGGACTTTGGTAGATAACTGATTTTTCAGTATGGCATTCAACTTTGCTCGTGATTTTATATTTATGTATGACAAAGTAAATCTCTCGAAAGTTGCACACAGTAACATCAGATTTTAGTAGAACATTTTGAGATCACACTACAGTATGCTAAACCACTTCTGATTTTCTTAATGGCTGCAACACCAGTGTTGACATTATCATGTTAATGTAGGCAAACCACACGTGAGTAGACTGTTATGGGAATTTGTTTAGAAATGGGGCAAATTTAATTGAAAAAAATCAATTTAGATCTGTAAATTGTTTCACTGAGATTATTTGATAGTAGCATTTGTTTTCCACATTCAAGTGAGGAACTTTGCTTACTAGTACTTCCCCCCCTATTTTCTAATTAGAAAAGGAATAGATACTTGAAACCATGTGCATGTTAATTGTCTTGTTTAACAGTGCAGTAACTTTAGAAGTGTACTTTAGTTTATGGAGTGATATCTGCTAGGTGCACTTTTGATTATTGTTTGGGTGAGTAACATGACAGACACAGAAGGGAGTTCCTCCCCATCGAATTGAAAGTTCATTGTAGGTTGATCATTTAAGTAACAACAACAATGTGCACTTACATAGGGTCCTCCACGCAGAGTAGGTGGGAGAGAGAAAGCAGGGATCTTCATATCCTAAGTGTTTCTATAGAGGGCAAACTTGCATAAACTCAAGTATAGGTTGGTACGGTAGTTATTAAATAAAATTGTGTGTCTTTCAGATAGGAAATGCATTATAATCTCCAGAGCAGCAGCCAGTGTGCTATCTTTTAAAAACAAATAAGATTAAGTTTGTGTCAGTCAGATGAAATTTTTCGTTTTTAATTGATGTTTAAAAAATACTTTTAGTAGAATATGTTTTCTGCTTATAAAATTAATAAGCATGCCTAGCCAGTATACATTTTCTTAACTTTTTTTCCCCCTTGATTATTATCTTTATGGTATTGTCCATGCAGCTTTGAATTCATTATCACTGGATACTTCTCAATTAAAGAAATACAGTGTGTGGAACAATCTGTCTGACTTTGAGTGTCACTCAGTCATTTTCCTGTGGTTGGCAGCAGATTATGTAGATAAAATCTACAAGCAGCTGCAAACAACTCTTACGAAACATGAATGTAAGTGTGTCCTGTTCTCTCTCTCTTTTTTTTCAAAAAAGGCCCCAAATGGATAGGGATGCTCAATGTCCTAAGCATTTTTTTAAAAATTCCATTTTGTTTCCCCCAATAAAATAATTATTGTATAATAGTGCTTTATTAAATGCATTTGGGGATAGTATAGAAATCTTGATTTTTTTTTCCCCCCAACTTAAGATCCATAACAAGATAACTGACTATCCAAGGAAAGATTGGATTTTGTTTTGTCAAGATGGGTTCCACTGCAACTGTTTTTTATTCCAGCCAAATTCAATGAATTTATCTTCATTCAACTTTTTGAACCTTTGCAAATAACCGAAGCCACAATATTGAAGAGGGTGATGACTGAAATAGGTGCAAGAAGTGGAATTGCAGACTTGTATGACATGGTGCCATTGGAAGAGGCTTGTCAGTTACTGGCAGAGTTTACTTCAGAGAAGAGCTCGTTCATGTCTTCCTGCTGCAAAACCTTACAACAACAGGTTGATTTGGGGATTTTATCGCAAGAACCCCACCTATTTCAGGTGACTTACAGTCTGTGGTTTTATGGTGAATCTGGTTTTACGAAAATAGGGTCCCTTCAAATTTTGATACCACACAAAAGGTAGTTGCAATTAATTCCAACTGTGATTGAAACATTTACACTGACTTATTTTATTTCATGGTTGTTTTAAAAAAAAAGTATTGTTAAGGATCTGTACAGAATAGTTACTATATATATTAGCTAGAATTATCAAATTCAAGATCCTCGTCTTCACTTTCAAGGCTATTCATCGCCTTGCCCGAGCCTATCTCTCCGACCCGCTGTCCCCGTGTCAACCTGCCCATCCCCTCTGTTCAGCGGGCTCCGGTCTGCTCTATGTCCACCGCCCAACCTGCCCTACCATCGGCGGATGGGCTTTCAGCCTCTCTGCCCCCACACTCTGAAACTCCATCCCACAGTCCCTTCACCTCATTTCCTCGCTTGCCTCCTTCAAGGCCAGTCTCAAGAACCTCCTCTTTGATCGTGCCTTCTGCTGCCCTCCCAACTCTCCCTCCTGTCCTAACTCTCTCCCACCCCTCCCCACTATACTGCCCCTCTCCCTGCCTTGGGTCCTGACGTGACTATTCAACGTCCTCCTGATGTGAAAAGCACTCTGTAGATGTAATTTTGTTGTTGTTGCAGTAATCAGCTTATGTTTTGTTTTCAATAGGAAGGAAACATGAATCCAGCGAAGCCAAATAATCACACTTTGTGCCACATACGAAGGAAAGACCAGTCCGTAGTTTTGGCTACTCCTAAGCAAGATAAGCAGAGGCAAATATTGAGGAGTGGACCAGTTGCAAAGTAGGTTGGGAAGGGACGTAGCTTTCAAAACCAGCCTCCCTAAAGGAGAATCATGTTTTTATGCTATTTTTAATGCCAAAATCATAAGATTAATTTGGATGCATTTGAAAAAGAGACCCAATGTGTTGCGCATTCTTTTGTTTGCAGTCCAGTAGTCGGTCGGTCAGAACTTACATTTATATAGCGCCTTTCACGTCGAGAGGACGTCCCAAGGCGCTGTACAGTTAGGTAGGGACAAGAGCCGGGAGGGAGGGATGTTACTCCCATCGCTCCCATTGCAGCGCCTTGGGACGTCCTCCCGACGTGAAAGGCGCTTTATAAGTGTAATTTGTTGTTATTTGTTGTAAAGTGCAGGAAACATTCAATTTGAATAACCACCTAACATCTACGGTAGATTTGCTAACATTTGTGATCCCTATGCATATAAATTTATTGTAAAGTGAGACACATATCCTGATGCAAATTGTTGGAGTGGATCCAGGTATGACGAACCATCCATTTGTGATTCAAAGCATTTTTGGAATGAGCTGAGGTGGAAAGTCCTTTTTCATTTAAGATGTGTTGCTCAGTTATAATTTGTTAACTGTGTCCTTATATGCTTTGATATCACCAAAATATAAACTATTTAATATTGTATTTGAATACAATGTTGTTGTAAATTAGAATTAGATTGCAATAACATATGAGGTAACTAAGTGCCCTTACACTTTGACAAATTTGCTAAACTGAGTGAGGTGGTATTCTTTCTATGCAAATGAATTTGCTTTGCATTTAGTCATCACCAATGCGTTTGCTACATATTATACAATGCTCTCTTGACATCCGTGCATTTGATATAGTACAATCTTGGAAATTGTAGTCCCTATACTCAAGTCCAAGTCATTTATATAGAACAGTTGTCCCAATACCGACCCCTAGGGGATACCACTGCACATTTCCCGCCAGTCAGAAAAACAACTGTTCACCATCACT
Source organism: Hydrolagus colliei (assembly GCA_035084275.1). Classification (NCBI taxonomy): domain Eukaryota; kingdom Metazoa; phylum Chordata; class Chondrichthyes; order Chimaeriformes; family Chimaeridae; genus Hydrolagus; species Hydrolagus colliei. Next base: position 86,061,192 of record CM068745.1, on the reverse strand, counting down.
TTCTGTTTCTTGGCTGTACAGCTAGTTCTGTATCCATGCTGCCACTGTCCCTATAATACTGTGGACTTCTATTTTGCATACAAGTCTCACTTCATCAAACACCTTTTGAAAACTACATCAACTTCACTACCTTCACCCACCCTCTCCATTACTTCAGCAAAAAAATGATTTTTTATTAGGTTTGTCAGACATGATTTGCCTTTAACAAATTTGTGTTGGCTGTTCTTTATTTACCCATAATTTTCAAAGTGAATATTTATCTTGACCCAGATTTTAGTGTCTAGAAGTTTCCCCACTACTGACGTTAGTTAGGCTGACTGACCTATAGTTCTTGGGTTTATCCTTTTGCCCCTTTTTGTAAAAGGGAATAACATTTGCAAATATAAAGTCCTCTGGCACCAACCCATTGCCCTGGGAGGATTGAAAGATTATCCCAGAGCCTCTGCTATTTCCATCCTTATTTCCTTCAGTAACCTACGATGTATCCCTTCCGTACTGATTTACACTTTGAGCACCATGAACCTTTTTAGTACCTCCTCTATGTTCATTCTTATCCTATCCAATTCTCCCACTGTCTAATCCTTCCTTGTGAGGCGAGCGCTCTTAACTACTGAGCCACATGACTCCGTGATTAATAACATGCAGTCTTTGGCTTCTCCTTAATATTGGTGTCCAATGATTTAATAATGTTTTATTTTGATCAGGAATTGGGAAATATTATTTTGCTGTTTGATTTTTTTTCCCCCCCCAGAATAATAGTTTTCCCTCCTCCACCAACAAAAGGAGGGCTTGCTGTTACAACTGAAGACTTGGAATGTCTGGAGGAGGGAGAATTTCTCAATGATGTGATTATCGATTTCTATTTGAAGTAAGTACCCAGTGGGTTGCATCAGTCACTTTTTATAATAATACCGTATATCTCCGCGTATAAGGCGCACTTTTTTTCACGTCGGAAGATCTCGAAAGTGGGGTGTGCGCCCTATACGCAGATACAAGCAATTTTGAGCCTCGGAAATACAGTAAACAGGGGGGGCGGCTGGCGCGCTGTCAGCCGGGGTTTGGTCAGTGTCCGGCGGGGATTGGGAGGAGCGGGTGACGGGGCTTCGGCCTCGGCCGCCCGGGCAGCGGCAGCAGCAGCGGACTTCAGTGCTGTGCTTACCTTCTGCCGAACCCAGTCTGCCTCCCTCACTCCCTGCCGCTCTCCCTCCCTCCCTGCCTGTCTGCGTGCCGGCCTGCCGCTCTCCCTCTCTCTCTCCCAGGCTGCCGACCTGCCTCTCTCCCTCTCTCTCTCCCGGGCTGCCGGCCTGCCGCTCTCCCTCTCTCTCTCCCTCTCTCTCTCCCGGGCTGCCAGCCTGCCTCTCTCCCTCTCTCTCTCCCGGGCTGCCGGCCTGCCGCTCTCCCTCTCTCTCTCCCGGGCTGCCGGCCTGCCGCTCTCCCTCTCTCTCTCCCGGGCTGCCGACCTGCCTCTCTCCCTCCCTCTCTCCCGGGCTGCCGCTCTCCCTCCCTCCCTCCCTCCCTGCCTGCGTGCCTGCCTCTCTCCCTACCTACCTGTCTCTCCTCCCTTCTGCCGGCAATATCATTGAGAATGCTTCCGTTTTTTTTCACCAAGAAAAGGTCAAAAACGGGGGGTGCGCCTTATACGCGGAGATATACGGTAATATTTTTAATAAAAATAATTCTTGCATTTGATATAGCACCTTATCATGTCCTTGAAACATCTCAAAGCACTTCACAGAATATCCTGTAAAATAAATTGACTATATTTTGTGAACGAAACACGGCAGGCAATTTTGCACAGCAGGGTCCCACAAACAGTCAAGGATTGCAAGACCAATTTATTATTATTATTAACTTGTTGAAGGAATTATTCCTCCCGGAAAAGCGATCCGCCAATCGACAACAACCGGGTTCCTACTTACTGCTACGTAAACAGAGTGTGGAATAAGGAAACTTGCCCAAAGTTTTGCTCTGCCAGGAATTGAATCCGGGTCTCTCGCTTGCGAGGCAAATACTCTAACCACTGAGCTACAGGATTCCACGGATGTTTGCAAATATAATACTTTTAGATGCAGTATTAATCTTTTTTTTATTAAAAGTGAAACAAATTCATTATAATTACAAGACATGTAGCATTACCAAAATATCATTGCATAGATAGTAATGTTGTTGACACTGCCTTTAATTGAGGAACACAAAGGGGAATCACGTTAGTGATTATGCCCCTTATGCCCTGGTGTTGGTGGCTGTTTTGTAGTTCAAGCAGGAAGAAATCAATATTTTTATAACAAGCCAGTGGGTGGCACTGTAATGTCATAAGTTTTCTGAGTGACTATTTGGAGAATTGAAAGGGTTTAAGGATTGTGTGCATTTCAGATTATCATACTTTTTATTCATGTCAAGTGTATTTTTACAGGATCCTTCCTGACCATATTTGTTCTTATAAGCGCTCTGAGACGCCGTCCAGCGTGGAGGGCGCTATATAAATCGAAGTTGTTGTTGTTGTATGATCCGGATCATGCAGCTTTGCTATCGATTTAGAAATCTGCATAGGAAGAGCTATTCTAAGTCAAGTGGTGCCCAAATTACAGTGTATTGCAAAATGGGAAGAAGAGTGCAGGTGGATGGAATGGAGTTTTAATGATTTCACATTAGAAGGGCTTCCCAAAGTGCTTGAATGTTGAAAGGGTGAAGGAGTACATTAAAACAATACTTTAAATTGTATAGTTGTCGATGGTATTGATGGATAGAATGATCCAGCAATCCAGGTCTTCAAAGGCACGAATGCAAGTAGAAGCCATGAAAAGGTGCATGAAATTTTGAGATTTTTATAATCAGACAACTTTGAATACGAAAGGAAGGAAAGGAAGCGATGCTAAATTTATACAAGACATTGGATAGGCTGCAGTTAGAATAGTGTGTAAAACTCCAGCCCGCAATCTTTCCACCTTGCCCCCTACCTCGCCTCCTACAGGCCTCCCATCTCAAGATCCTCCTGTTTGAACGTGAATTTGATCATTCCCCTTGCGCTCCACCCGCCCTGTTCCCGACCGCAGCTTGAAACACTGATTATCCAGCGCCTTGGGACGTCCTCCAGACATGAAAGGCACTATACAAATGTTATTTTGTTGTTGTTGTGTTAAAAGACAATAGAGCCATGGAAAGCGTGCAGTGTGGGGGTCGCTTGGTCAGAGTCTCTGCAGTATTCTGTAGGAGGACCTAAGTTAAAATTATGTTTTCAGGAAACGAAATCCTCGTATTTTAAGTAAGGTAAACAATGCTATTGAGTTTTCTTCAGTTAATCAGAAAATATTTGTTTAATAAACGTGGACTAGAAAATGAGTTCAAAGCATATTGTACTATGTTTAACTGAGCTGATTGCTTCATAATGCCAACGTACATATTGCATTTTCTAGCTTTGAATGATTTATGTACTGTCCAAAATAAAATGCTTTCTAAATACCGAAGTACTTGGTGTACAAAATATTAACCAATGCCTCTTTTATCTAAGGTATCTTCTGCTGGAGAAAGCCCCCAAAGAGCTCGCTCATCGTACACACATCTTTAGCAGTTTCTTCTATCGACGCCTGACCAGAAAGGACACTGCCGTCTCCGAGGAGACAACTAACCTCTCGTAAGCGAATTGTTATAAGATCTTGTGGATGACGTATTTAGATCTCATCCAACTATTAACCTCTCTTAGTGCTGGTAAACTTTATGAGTTCTGTATTGTTTGGTATTGGTAATTCAATGTAATACAGAACATACTTAGCCCTGCTAGCGTTATTTTAAACTAAATCCATAGATACTTGTTAGTTTGAAAGGATGAATAAAGGACTTTTGTATGCACCAGCTGGTTATTCTAGTGAATAACTATGCTGACTTGGTTTTGTGATCCTGTGCAGTGCATCAAACTTCTTTATACAGCTATTGTCAACAAACCTTGAACTACATACTGGAGAAATAACTTGCCAGCTGAAGGTTAAAGCAAGTATTTTGTGTTGCTTTTGTAGGATACAGCACAAGAGGCATCAACGGGTGAAAACGTGGACTCGCCATGTGGATATCTTTACCAAGGATTTTATTTTTGTGCCTGTAAATGAAGAGTAAGAATGTTTTCCATAGCTTATTACAGATGGTCTTATTTACTTGTGACTTAATTCACAACAGCTTTTGTTTAAGTAGACTGAATCTGTCTGCAATAATGAGTCTGATCCAAGATGTAGCCACGTGCTGTCCAATGTTTGAGAAGTGACACATCTTCTAATCATAATCTTAAAGGAAGAATGCTTCCTCTGGCTGATAACAAATGCTGGGAGTGGTCCAATACGGTGTTAAAATTAGCCATGTTTTCTTTCCTAAACGTACTGCCAACGGATTGTGGAAGCCAATCTGCTCCAGCAATGTCTCCCAAACAATTTTGAAATGAATAACCAATTAATTTGAATATTTTGGAGTGAAATTGCATTGAGTTTGATTTAGAAGAAGATAGAATATTGGCCAGAATAGATTACGCTTGCCAGTGAAGTAAAAGAAAATTGCCTTAGGCATGTAAAGAATCTCTATGGGATCTTCAGTGTTTCTTGGGACGGGGTGAAACTTCTCTCAGTGTCTTTTAGAGTTCCAATGCTAGTAACCTAACCTTCATAGTACAATCATTAAAATATTCAATGCAATTATTGTATTAGAGCTCCTGTAGCTCAGTGGTTAGAGCACTCGCCTTACAAGTGTGAGACCTGTGTTTGAATCCAGGCAGATCAGGGCGAAACCTTGGGCAAGTTTCCTTACTCCACACACACGCCTAATAATAATCCATCCGAAAAAGCTAGAATAATAAAAATTGGTCATATTCAATCCACAACTGTTTGTGAATTGGCTGCTGTGTTTTGCCCACAAATATACAGTCAATTCACTGTACAGTATATTGTGTGAAGCTTTCAAATGTCGATAAGATGTGAAAAGCGCTATATCAAATGCAAGGATTCTTATTGTATTATTGAATCAAAAATAAGTACTATAAATCTCTTTTTATTTACAATTATAGCTGATGACCACTTCATTCATCAAGTGACATGAATAAAAATTTAACCCAATTAGGGTTAAAAATATTAAGTTAAGAAATGATGAGGTGCAGCAATAATCCCCCATAAGATTTGATGTTCAATCTCGTCATATTCCTGATTCTTTAAAAATGTTTATAATAACAAGTGATCAGCCTTGGTTAGAGCAAAACTATGGATATGCAATTAATCTTTTCTGAGTACCTTTAGAGACGATGAGTATAAATCCAGTCTCCAACTTGAAATTACTAAAAGATGTTTAGGTGTAATTCTGCAGTGTGAATAGTTAGTAACCAGAGGGAGAATATTAAGTTTGACATATCTCACATTTTTTAACTTGTGCGATGCTTTTTATTTGCAGGTCGCATTGGTATCTTGCTGTTATTTGTTTTCCTGCGTTAGAGAAACCAGTTTATGAATCTGAAGCAAGCGGCGAAGCAAGAGCGATCAAATCGCCTTCCAGTTCATCTTCCACAGTTCTATCCAATACTGAAAAGATTAATGATGAGCAAGTGTCATTGGATGAGCCTGACAGAGGTTCCACTGAGAATTCAGTAGCTCAAGAATCAACAAGTATTACTATTATTACTACTATTAACTACTATTTTAGACATGTGGTTATAACTTCTGGACAATACTTTCTCAGTAAATGTGCAGAATAAAAATGTATTGGAGTGTGTTACTGCAGGAGCCTGCAACTCTGGGTAGATTCGTTTTTAGCATATCTAGCATTGGGTTAGGAATACCCCCAAATTACCCCTCAGTTGACAATGCTAAAACTGTATAGTGAATGCATTTTGGCACACCTCATGAAACTTATCAATCAAATTTATAGATTGGTCTTTCAATCAGTGCACGGACAAACAAAGTTGAGTGGCCCCTTGTCTCTGTTATATGATATTTAGTTCTTAGCAATGAGATATTTCTCCTCTTCCTGCCTCTGACTCAGACCGAGAATGCATTTCTATACTCTTGTTCATAGTGACTACCCATGTTGCTTTTTTTCTTAAATATACAGGTGAGGATCCCAGCAAAACTTCCAATTGCCAATTTCCTGCAGTCCCCCCGTCCAGAATACAGGTAAATATCAGCAAAATACATCTGATACTGGAAATCAGGAACAGAAGTCGCTGGGAACACTCAGCAGGCTAGGCAGCATCAAAATTACCTAACCTGTGTAGTATTCCCAGAGACCTTTGTTTTTGCTAAATATCAGCTTTCTGCTAAGTTCTGGCCTCTTCATTCTTAAGAGAAAAGGCTGTCTAAATCAGTTTGGAATCTGAATGTGAAATTTCAGAGTTATTGATGAAAATATAACATTTAAAAAGATGACTCAAATATATTGCAAGTTCGAATGATTGTTCTAAAAGAAAATATTTTCTTTTTTTTACAGGAATGTATAAAGCCACCTATCGACCCACAGCAACCGAAAATAAGGATCCTCAAACAGTAAGTATCTTTGAAATGACTTTCATTCATATTAATTTCACTTCGCTTGAATCTTTTTCGTCAGTTATGAGCAAGACCCTTTTATGAAGAAGTTAAAAATAGTAATTGAAATTCCACCATTATGTTTTTCTTAGGCCATGTATTCTTATTATGGATTCTCTCAGAGCAGCTTCACAATCTCATACAGTGAAGATTTTACGAGAGTGAGTATCAGTAAATGTACTGACTAAAATTTATGGATGAATAGCGTACATGAATAGCAATCTTTGAAATGCAATACTTTGCATTACGCTTTCAAATATAAAGCGGATAGTGCCATTTGTGCATGCTAGAAACTTGAGGCTTTTTACTTTTGGTTATGTTAATGCTATTGTGTTGAATTTTATTGTGGATTGTGGTATTTCATGAAATGTTCTGTACTTGCGTTTGGGTGAGCGGAGTGATTAGAATCAAAATCACACTAGCCTCACACTTTGATTCTGCTGTAGAATAATGAAACTAATGATGCAAATTTCAGCTGCAACCTACACACCGATACTTACTGTAAACATCGGGAACTACATATGTAACGTTAAAAAAGCTGGTTTTAAAAAAAGTGTGGAAAGGAAGTGAGGGAATTGAAATTATCCAATTAACTGAGTGGGGAAATATCTGTGAGAAGAATTTTTGTTGAACTACTTTATCCCCTTTTTGCTTGACTAGGTATCTACAAATAGAGTGGGAAATGAAACGAGAAGGGCAGCGTAATTTCACATTGGATAACATGAAAGGCTCAGTCCCTCGAGTCCCCAAACAGGATAATAGCAGTGATTGTGGTATTTATTTACTGCAGTACGTCGAGAGCTTCTTTCAGGTAATCGCAAAAGATGGCACAATGTTTGCGAGTCAATGATCTTTGACCTAATTTGTGACGGGAATATAAAATCGTTTAGGACAAGACCATGAGGGACTAGCAAATCTCTACTTGTTTTGATCTAACCAGCTCCTAACTACCTGCTTTTCACTATTCCCTCCCTCTCCAGAAACTCATCCTGTTATGACCTTATGGATCATTTTGTCCTGTTTTACCATTAATCCTACTCAATAAAATCCACATGATGCTTCCTGCTGGCATTTTTAGTATTTAAAACATGAAATGTCCTTTTATTCCTGAATAAATAAAGACAAACTTCCATTATCTTTACTCACTTCTCACCAATCGCCGGTCATTTCAATCCACAACTGTCTGTGGGACGCTGCTGTGGGCATTTGTCTGCCGTGTTATGCCTACAAAATATACAGTCAACTCACTTTATGATATATTCTGTGAAGCGCTTTGAGACGTCTAGAAGACGTGAAAAGTGCAATATCAAATGCAAGGATTATTATTATCTGCAATGTGACATCAGCTTGATATTGATGTTATTCCGAGGGTTAATTTAAAGGAAAACTTTTAATTTTTTTTCCCTTTCTGCAGAATCCCATTACAAATTTCGAGTTACCATTGCAGTTGGACAAATGGTTCCAACGCCAGGAGGTGAAGAGAAAACGGGAAGAGATCAGAGATCTGATTCTGCAGTTACACAATCAACAACAAACCGACAGTTAATTAATCTGTACACACGGCTGAAAGAGTGCATTCGTTTACTTCACAGTTGCTGATCAACATCACGTCTTCACAACTCTTCGCAATGTGAAGATTTTAAATTGGTTTGTAAATTATTAATCTAGTCAACTAAAGATATGTAGTATATTGAGTTATAGTTCTGTTAATAGTGCTGTACAGTTTAATAAATTATATTATTTGCAACCACTTCACTTGCATTTGTTTTTTGTACCAGGAGAAACTTGTGTTCGAACTGCATCCCAGTTTTAATTTGATTATTATATAGTAACATCACTTTATTCCTCATGTGTTAGAGTGGGAGTAAAGTCACCTTGGATCGTGTTCACAAGAACTGAGTAGTTGTCTTATAATCAGTGTTATTGTGAGGAATAATGGAAGATTACGCAGAGATTTAAAGTGGTTAAACAACAACAAAAAAAACAAATTAAATGACGGATAAATGCCAAATGAGCCAAATAGTGCCATGTTTTGTACAAAATTGGATCAGCTCAATCCCTTAGCTACCTGTTCACGTGCCCCTTTTTACACGCTTTTTCACAATATATTGAGATAAAGCAAATCCACTGTGCATACAATTGCAAGAAAACTTACTAAATAAGTCAAAGGGCAGGTGAAGTAATCCCTTTAGTTCACCTGACTAATAATCAGGTTTGCGTGACTTGATGAGCCCAATAAATAAGCTAGTGTCAAAACGTACAAATCTTGTCTTGGTAAAGTAAATTAACATTCTACCCTATATGTGCACCTCTGAGCATTTTTTTCTGATCTCTGAACCACCGTAATCCTTCAATGTTTCTGTGTTCCAGAGTGCACTGCCTTGTAATGCATGATACTCTTGAGTGGACAGAAATATTTTGTTTATAAAAACAATTGTGTTCAGATGGGCAGTTTACTCAAACAAAAAATGTGAACAATACTTAAATTCAGTCTTAATTTGGCAGCTGATTTTCTGGAGTCCTTAAGAAGAACCAGATTTCAAATTAGAGCTTAATTTAAGAATTCTTCAGTTCTGCGCAATCTTAGAAACCAATCATCTGCACTATTTGACTGCCAATTGGTCTCCAGGTATGTGAAAGTGAGGTGAAAATATGCTCTTAAATAGAAGTAAATTTCTAAAACTTGACTATTTCTGAATTATACATATTATCTCAATTTTTCAACAATGAGCGGTGCATGACTTGGTGTTTAAAATATCTGAATGTGTTCTCAATACACTCAGACAGCATATTTATACACAACCACACTTTTATTTTACACATCCCCAAAAAAAATTACTTTCTTAAAAACAAACTTTCAGAATAATTTGGGTATCTAAATAAGTCATTCCTAATCTGTGTTGCAATCATTTGTGGTAGAGTGTAGAGGACATCCTTTTTTTAAAAAAAAAAGCAAACCCAGCCTATCAAAAAACCTCATCAAATTGGTCACTCAATCCATGACTGTTTGTGGGGACACTGCTATGCACAATTGACTACCCCGTTTCACCCACAAATATACAGTCAATTTACTTTACAGTATATTCTGTGAGTACTCTGAGAGAAGACACGAAAAGCGCTACATCAAATACCAAGATTATTATGAAAGCATAATGGTGAATATCACAAATATCTAACTTACAAATTTGAACTGCCTTAAGTTCCATTTGTTTTTGCTCAGTGTTTCAAATTAAGTGTTTTTATGGCTAAATAGAATATTTTTCTAAATCAGGCCAGTGACTCATTGTTATTTTCCCTTCGCAATGACTACGTGTCTCTGATGAATTCCAAAAGTGTTTTGGAGTCGCCATTCTGCTTGCCCAGTACGTATCAATAATACAGGACTGAACCACTTTTTGTTGCAGTGAGATGGGTTAAGGAAATGTTTCCTGAACCACAACTGCCACGGCCTTTCCCTACATGCCAGATGATGAATTGGAGCATTTCTAGCTGTCAGTGGGATTCCCGAAACCCTTTTTTGGCTTGAGTGCTAAAACTATCGAGGTGTGTTCAGTAGAGTGGCAAGAGCGGAGTCTTCTAGCTCAGTGGTTAGAGCACTTGCCTCACAAGCGAGGCTCCTGGGTTTGATTCCCGGCAAGGCCAAACATTGGGCAAGTTTCCCTCATCCACACACCTCTGTTTATCTAGCGGTAATAATTCCTTAAATTTTTTTTTTTAAATAATAAATTGGTCAGTCAATCCACGACTGTTTGTGGGGACGCTGCTGCGCACTATTGTCTGCCAGGTTTTGCCCACAAAATATACAGTCGATTCACTTTATAAAATATTCTGTGAAGTGCTTTGGGATGTTTCGAAGACAGGATATCAACTGCGAGGATTGCTATTAATGAGTAAACGGCTCAAGAAATCAATAGGCCGCTAATTTCAACCAAGGCACTCACTAAAGTTGGATGTTAACACAAATATCTTCAATCTCATTTTGAAAAATGAACAAAGTCTGAATGCATTCATCACTACAGCCTACCGGCTTATAATGTGAGCTCTCAGCCACTGCCCCGCCCTTTTGCTACATACCCTTAATTTTTTCAGATAATCATTCAATCCCCTTTTAAAAGCAAACGTGCGTTCTGCTTCAGCCACCATTTGTAGTCGGAGATTCCTTCATTAATTTGGTTTTAAAAAAAATTCTCAACTCCCTCCCCCACCCTTTTATATTTTTGATAACGATGATAAAATCATTCCCTCCAATTGCTGACTCATTTGACCAGTGAAAACAGCCTCTCCCTATCTACTGTGTAATCTTTTGTGCACGGCCGTTCTTTGGAAGCAAAGGTGATATTACGTACACCGTGGTGAAGTTAGAGGGAGCAGAGCTGTGTGAAACACCACTCGCTGTTACCATTTTGCAATCATGGTCTTTATGTTGTAAGAAAGATGATGGAGTGGACTTAGATGCACTCCCTCCCCTCCCTTCCCCACCCCCAGCTGCTTCATTTGCATTTATAATCCAATTGCCATCGAGGCCCTCGTGATATTTTGAGGACAAATCCAGAGAAATACGCTCGGATAAATTGATTTCTCAGACCGCCATGCAGGAGTCTAAGTTCAACCTTGTTTGCAGGTTAGTGTAGAACCGATTTGTGAAATCCTCCAAAACAATTCTTTGCATGAGGCGCGCACACAGACCCGAGCCAGGTTTGTTGCAGATTAATCTCGGGACAGTATGAAACAATTAGAAATATTAACATTTGGGGAACAAAGCACACGTAATAATAATAATAATAATAATCCTTGCATTTGATATAGCGCTTTCCACATCTTATCAACGTCCCAAAGCGCTTCACAGAATATACTGTAAAGTGAATTGACTGTGTATATTTGTGGGCGAATCGCGGCAGCCAATTGCGCACAGCAGCGTCCCCCCCCACAAACCGTCGTGGATTGAAATGACCCATTTTATTATTGTGTTTTTTTGGAAGGATTATTATTAGGCGTGTGGAGTAAGGAAACTTGCCCAAGGTTTCGCCCTGGGCTGCCTGGACACGTAATTAAAACGGTGTTGACGAGTCCGTCGGCAAGGGTGGGATTAGAGCATAGTAGCTATTCTTAAATAGTGCCTGCTTTTCACTGTCTCTTGTTTACACACTGGAGTGTTGTATGTTTGGACGCTCGCCATATGGCCTCACTAATTCAACTGAGGTACTGGTTGCTGATCTTGCAAATGGTGCTTAGGAGTTGCTTTCCAATTCTTTTAATTCCCTGGTGCGATTCTCTCTCCCGCGCCCCCCCCTCCCCCCGCCCCAACCCTCTCAGTTTAACGTCTTGTTTTTCCATTTTTTTTCTTGGGCACATCTGAACTATTTTATGTAAGTATCTGTCAACAGATGCTGGGGGCTAATAACAGTGAAGCCATCTGTGGAACACAGAGGAAATGATCTGAAATTGACCCTGATAACTCGGGGGTGTGATATCCAAATGACTGAAATTCCTTCGAACTCTGTTGATAGTGCGAAAGGTGGCCTCGTCAGATCCTGGCGCTAATTCATGTTGAGGGAAATGAAGTCCTTGATGTGTTCACCCCTCCCTCACCTCCCACTTACCTCCCCCGCAGGACAGGCCTGTTTGTACTTATATGAGGAGTCAGAGCAGCTCTGAGATTTCAAAAGCTTTTTTTTGAGTGAGCAGTGAAATAGTGCAACAAGCTGTCGAGGCAAAACGTGTTTGCTCCCACAATATGGCTCATGCCTTGCTGTCTGAATTCGATAGCGCTGATGTTGATTAAGCTTCTTGGTAATAATAATCCTTGCATTTGTTATGACTCCTTCATATGTCATCGAGAAATCTCAAAGTGTGTGCACTGAATATACTGTAGACTGGTGTGACAGTGCGCTTTGTGGGCGAGTGCAGCAGCAGCCAACATGTGCGTGGCAATGTCCCACAAACAGCTACGGAGTGAGTGATAAATTTGGGTAATTGTGGGCGGGGACGCCAGGAAAAACTCCCTTCTCGTTCTGAATATTCTCCTACTTCTCCCTCCCCCTCCCCCCCCCCCAGCCCCCCCATCGCCCGCCCCACACCCCCACCCACCTTGCTTGGGCCGACCTAATTGTTCAGCGCCTTGGGATGTCCTCCTGACGTGAAAGGCGCTCTATAAATGCAATGTTGTTGTTGTTGTTGTTGTTGAATAGTGATATTGAGATCTTTAACGTCCACACCAAGACAGGCAGATTATTTTATATACCATGGTAAAGTTAGAGGGATCAAGTCAGAGACATGCGTTACGGGATCTTGGGTTGAATGTCTCAACCGAAAGTTGGATCGCCTTGTCAGGATAGACTATTCAAGCCTCACGTTAGGTCAAAGACAACCCTGATACGGGACGTGAATCCACAAGTTTCTGTGTGTGCTTCGTAATTAAATTCAAAAAAGAAACAGGTTGGATGGTACTCTAAAACAACATTACATTTACAGAGGGCGCTTCACGCCTGGAGGACGTACCAAGGGGCTGAACAGTCAGGATGGGACCCGAGCAAGGCTACAGGGGCAGGGTAGGGGGGAGCGGTGGGAGAGAGTTAGGAGTGGGAGGGAGAGAGTTGGGAGGGCAGCAGAAGGCACGGTCGAAGACGAGGGTGTTGAGAGGTCTCTTAAAAGACAATGAAAAGAAATACATCGGATTTAGAGAATGCAGGGCTTGCTTGACTCCTTAGGTAAACGTACAAACAAGCCCCTCGTACAGGGGAAGTAAGTGGGTGATCACATCAAGGAGTTAATTTCCCTTAATACGAATTAGCGCCAGGAGAGATCTAAAGAGGTCACCTTTTACATTCGCATCGGTCGTCCACCTGACATGAAAGGCGCTCTCTACAGATGTCTCAGAAACAGTTGTGGATTTCATGTTGACGCGTTGTTGCCCTTGAAAAGCTATCCGTCGATTCGCTAACAATTGGCCTCTTATTCACCGTTAGGTATACAGAGGTGTGGGGAATAAGGATACTCGCCTAAGGTTTCGCTCAGCACAGAATTTGAATCTGGGTCCTTTCACTTGTGAGGCAGGCGCTCTAACCAATATACATCAGGACGCTACGTGATATTGTTACTGCCGAATGCTATGTTAGTAAATTGTCCTTCAACTTTCTCTAACTGTACAATTATTACTGGCCCTGCCTTTTTTTCCCCAAAGAAAAGCTTTCATTGTGATAGAGATAACTCACATTGAATAACTGAATGAAACATAGGATTGTAAAAGCTTCTCTGCAGTTTTAATGGATATGAATGCATAATTGACAGTAACATTAGTTTGCCCAGTTTTTCTAAATGCACTGTTTAAACACTGATTTTGAACTTCAGTGACCACAGAATCACCTGGCAAATACCGAAGACGTTTTATTCCAATTTACTTTATCAGTTTTCTGATGGATTCGGACGGCCTACTGTTTGCCAACCGTGTGCTGCTGTTAAATAGAAATAACCCCCCAAAATTAAAAATTTTATTTGTCAAGTTCAAAGTAAAATTGAAATTAACAATTTCAATTGCAACTCTGGGATAATCCTCAGCTCCTTACATTCATTCGTTGCATTCCAGTTCCTGAGTATACAATGAACGTTGCACAAGATATCTGTTGAAAAACGCTTCCCATTGTGGACAGTAATGACTCTCTTAGAAAATGTTTATCACAACAATGATTGAACTGGCCTCTGCTCAGCGCGATCGTCTTGTGGCTAAACCTGGTCAGTGTGTGTGACGATGGTGGCTATAATGGGAACAGTGTAAGAAAGCCGATTAGAATAACAGAGTTGTCACTGACGTCCCGTCTGTCAGAAAGGGAAACTGCCTTCAGCGTCAACAGCTCCTCGGAGCTCCCGCTTTCCCAACTAAATTGGGATTTTCAGGTGAAAACAAACAAACCCGATAAGTGACATGATCAGGTGAGCTTTCGTTTATTGGGATGTAAAATCAGTCTTATACCTGCACAGTGAAGCAGTGTTGCTGAGCTGTTTGCCAATGAGTGAAGCGCAGGTAAGAATTAGCAAGAGCCGAAGACAGTAGGAATGTGGATTTTAACTAAGATGTTGATTGGACGTTGTGTTTATTTTGTCTCTCGTTTCCTATTTTGTAGACTGCATCAGAGATAGAAGAATGTTTGGTTACCGAAGGAGTACAGTACCATTAATTCTTCTGTTTGCCTCTGTATTTACCCTCGGCTGGCTCGCAGATACAGGTACGGTAACATGTATTTTATTTGTTTCATCAAACGTATAATGTAATTTTAGACGAGGTTTGAACCTGTTAACATTTAAAGTCTTTCATCTGTGTTTGAAAGCGATTAGTGCCATTGGCCTGTGCACAACAACACTGCTTTGCTTGGGATGTCACAGCCTGCACTGCCATGGAGGATAATCTGCAATCTTAATCGCATCAAGACAATGGATTTCCATTTAATTAGCTAAATATAGGGAGGGAGGGAGGGAGGGAGGGTGCACTTCAGATTACAGAGGTCAATTTAACAAATTCCATCCACTCTTTCAAACAAACAATGCAATTTGGGGATGTTGAAACACATTAGGGCTGTTTAGTTATTAAGTGGTGCACAGTTGCTGCAAAATTAGAGAGTGAATTAGTTAGTACAGTACAGTACATTGAAATTCCATTGTGGGTATCATGATATTCCTAGTTACAAGAACAACAACAAATGAGTTGGATTGTTTCTTCTCATTAGCTAACTTGCTTGTGCGGTTCTTTGTCTGCCTTTGTGCAATTTAAAGAGTCACCCCTTTGCTGTTCCAAAATTCTCTTGGTTGTCATCATTACAGATGACTATATTTGAGATTTCCTGCCCGAATGCCATGCGTTTCTGCTGCTCAGCAAAATGCTTTTTGTTTCCCCAAAGAGGACTGTAATACACACGTCACAGCCAGCTGCAGCTCAACAGAACAGTTGAGATTTTACTCTAAACTACATTCAGGGTTGCGGGAAATGCCATTTTACAAATTGCGTTCATGTACCATCACCTGCATATTCTTATTCTCATTTCTAAATCACCGCGTCATTATAGTCAGTGAGATCTAAAATAATAATTTCTGAAATGCCATTCAAAGTGCTATTCTTTGGGAATGAGGCCGTATTTTGTTGATTTTGGGGGGTATTTTTTCTGATCAGTGGTTGTAGCTGGATCTCATATACACGTACATGCAACATGTGGATACTGTAAGATATTGGGGAATGTTCAATCAGATTATTTCTTGGCACATTTCTTCATACTAACTAACTAACTAACTAACTAACTAACTAACTAACTAACTAACTAACTAACTAACTAACTAACTAACTAACTAACTAACTAACTAACTAACTAACTAACTAACTAACTAACTAACTAACTAACTAACTAACTAACTAACTAACTAACTAACTAACTAACTAGTAGGAATTGTGACTAAATGTGCACAATATCCAAGCTTGGCCAGCATTTTGTAACCAGTCCTTCTGCATTAAGAGACGTTGAAATCTGTCTGTCACAGTGCTCGTGGAGACCGTTTTAGACGAGAAACAACACCTCAAAGACTCCGGAAGTCTTTCTGATCGTAACATTCAGTCCGAGAATGGGAGCAACTTCGAGCATGTGATTCGCCGGCAAATTCGATCAATATTACTCCCGAGTGGAATGAAGCTATGCGCGGAGGAAACCATTCTACAGGCCATCAACAACCACCTCAAGTATTACGAACTGAGAGGTAAGGGAAAATCTGGTTCTAATTTAAAACGCAGCTCATTCCTTTTATGGAAATCTCCAAGGCCTTCATTGCTGCGTTGTACTGTTCCAGCCCCATCTGTGTGACCTATAATCTATCTCCTACGTGAATTGTATATGGTGAAATGTTAGAATCGCATTGTACAGCAGAAATAACTTTAACTTTACGTGTCTCAACTTGCTAGTCTCCAAGCAAGCTGAGACATGCAATCCTCCATTCCATAACTTTGTAAGTACAGTATTACTCCTACTGTCAATCAGTTACAGAATATTGCAGATAATACTAATAATGATAATAGTAATAATAATAATCCTTGCATTTGATATAGTGTTTTAAAACCTCTTCAACACATCTGAAAGCGCTTCCCAAAATATACTGTCAAAGTGAATTGACTATATTTTGTGGGCGAAACGCGGCAGCCAATTGGTATCCGACAAAGTCATGGATTGAGAGACCAAATTATATATTTTTAAAGTGTTTTTTAAGGGATTATTAGTCCCAGGAAAGCCATCCAGCAATCGACTAACTCCCTGTCACCAGCTCGGGTCTGAAACAATGATTGTCCAGCGCCTTGGGACGCTGATGTAGTCGGCGCTATACAAGTGTCATTTTGTTGAGGTTGTTGTTGTTATTGTTAACAACCGGGTTCCTACTTACCGCTAGTTAAACAGAGGCATGTGGAGTAGGAAAACTGGCCTAACATTTAGCCCTGAAGATAACTATTTACTTCACATGTTGCCTTTGCATAATTCCACATGTTATCGGATTCTGCTAAATAGAAAATGCGAATTTATTATATAATACCAGCAGAGAAGTATATAAACTGCTCAGCTATCTCTGCATTTGTGTTATTTTATTTTGGTGGGGGATGGGGGGGGTCGGCCAGATATCTGACACATGTGTGCTTAAAGAGTATCCAAAGCAAGGTGGGAATTCCATGCTTTCCACTTGCGGATGGAAATCCTAGAGATAGATTTTTCGAATGGAATGCACACTCTGGACGCATGGACGCAGGTGCAAACTCTAATGAAACTCTAATTCTAACATCTCTGACATGTATACATGCATATATAGAATTTGATTCTCCATTGCTACCTTATTCCCATACACACATGTGTATGTAGCACAGGTAGGAGTCCAGTAGCTCAGTGGTTAGAGCACTCGCCTCGCAAGCGAGAGACTTGGGTTCAATTCCCAGCAGGTCAAAATGTTGGGCAAGTTTCCTTTCTCCAAACTCTTCTGGTTACCTTTCAGTAAATAGGAACCCAGTTCTTAGTCTATCCCTTTTCCTTGGATAATAATTATCCAAGGAATTATTGGGTTCCTTAAATTATTTTCCATACGTAATAATTTGGTCATTCAATCCATGACTGTTTGTGGGACACTGCTGTATATTTTGTGATGTGCTTTGAGATGTCTAGATGATGTGATAAGGCGATGTATCAAATGCAAGGATTCTTACTATTATTACTTACAGATTGTGATTAGAAATGACTGCAATATAAGAACACTAGGAATACTGACTTAAATTACTCTCGCACATCATTCTGGAAAGATTCTACCTCGGGTAGTCCCCATTCTATTTTAAATTATATTATGAATAATTTGGAGGTTCCAGTTAAATGTTTATTTATTTTACGATGGGGGAATTCCTTGCTGCTTGTAACCTTGGGCAAGTTTCCTTACTCCACACGCTCAATAATAATCCGTCCCCCCCAAAAAGCCTATAATAAATTGGTCATTTTCAATCCACGACTGTTTGCGGGACACACTGCTGTGCGCAATTGGCTGCCGCGTTTCGCCCACAAATATACAGTCAATTCACTTTACAGTATATTCTGTGAAACGCTTTGAGACGTCGATAAGATGTGAAAAGCGCTATATCAAATGCAAGGATTATTATTGTTATTATATGATTGTCTCAAACTCTCCTCCGTGAATGTACTTACTGAGCTGCTTGGACAGGCAGACAGGCAGACAGGCAGACAGACACAAGCAAGTCGACCCTACTAGAAAACCCTGACCTTTCCTGACAGGTTTATGATGATTTTAAGTATCGGCACAAGTAGGATTGTGATATCTCAGTCAAGTAGTTTATTGTATATAATCCCTGTGAGTGACAGCACCTCGGGCATTAAATAGAGTTCCATTTTGTATCATCATAAACATTCAATTGATTGTAGATTTCAAGCCCACTTTGGACCTCAGCTTCACAACTTGCCAGGATGATACCCGAACCACTTTATTCTTTACTCGAAAAGTTACTATTTTTGGTGAAACAAACTATTTTTGGTGAAACAAACAGCCTATTTTTGGTGAAACAAACTCTGACGTAATGCAACATTATGTTTATGTGCAAGCAGATTTTGTCCAAATTACTCCTGATTCAATTTTCGGAAAACAAATCTTCCCAACTATATTTCAATGCTTCTATGTGTATCAGAGCATCTTTCCTTTTGTTAAATATCACTGGAAATATCATTGGCATAATATGAGAAATTATATATATTATATATATATAATACATCAACATGTGTATATATATATTATATATATATATATACATATATATCAACATACAAATATCAACATAAAAGGTTTTCGCCTTTGCAAAAAAAACCTTTTTCCCCCTTGTTATTATATACATGCAACATAATGACAATATTATTATTAATATATTATTATTAATAATAATTATTCTTAATAATTATTATTCTTAATAATAATAATCCTTGCCTTATCCCATTTTCTAGACGTCTCAAAGTCCTTCACGAAACATGCTGTAAAGTGAATTAACTGTAGGTTTTGTGGATGAAACACGGCAAATAATAAATAAGAGAAGCAACGAAGGTGAATAACCGAGTTACTCAATTACGAGTGATCTCAATTGTCAAGCTATCTGAGACCCTGCCCTATGTGAGGGGGCTGCTATTTAAGTGCTACATGAAAGTTGCTGTACTTCTGAGGCTGAGAAGTATATCTCACGCATTTAGCAACAAGCAGGTTTTGAGGATCTTTATATCAAATCCCAAATGGTATACATCTGTAGGATAATAATGACTTTTCAAACTCTAAACAATTCCCAAGGAATGCGACCCTTTAATATCCACACAGTCCTCATTATAGATTTGCTGTGAAAAGCCTCCTAATGGGATCATTGTTCCACGGCGCCACTTTCAGCTGCTCCACTGGGTTTTAAACCATGGAGTCCTGTAGGTCAGTGGTTAAATAATGATAATCCTTGCATTTTACATGGCGCCTTTCATGTCTTCAAGACGTCGCTTCATAGAATATGCTGTAAAGTGAATTAACTGTATATTTGCAGGCGAAATGCAGCAGCCAATTGCGCACAGCACTGTCCCCATGTCCCACAAACAGTCGTGGATTGAAAATGACCAAATTTTATTATTATGGCTTTTTCGGATGGATTATTATTAGGCGTGTGTGTGGAGTAAGGAAACCTGGCCAAGGTTTCGCCCTGACCTGCCTGGATTCAAACACAGGTCTCACACTTGTAAGGCGAGCGCTCTAACCACTGAGCTACAGGAGCTCTAATACAATAATTGCATTGAATATTTTAACGATGGTACTATGAAGGTTAGGTTACTAGCATTGGAACTCTAAAAGACACTGAGAGAAGTTTCACCCCGTCCCAAGAAACACCAAATGATCCCACAGAGATTGTTTACATGCCTAAGGCAATTTTCTTTTACTTCACTGGCAAGCGTAACCACTGAGCTGCAGGACTCCATGGTTAAAGCACTCAACTCACAAGCGAGAGACCTGGGTTTCGATTCCCTGCAGAGCGAAACGTTGGACATGTTTCCTTACTCCACACTCCTCTGTTTACCTAGCAGTAAAGAGACCCCGGTTGTTAGTCGATTGGCGGGTAGCTTTCTGAGGGGTAATAATTCCTTCAACAAAAAATATATAATAATAATAAATTGGTTACTTCAAACCACAACTGTTTGTGGGATATTACTGTACTCAATTGGCTGCTGGGTTTCGCCCACAAAATATACAGTCAATTCATTTCACATTATATTCTGTGAAGCTCTTTGAGACATCTTGAAGGCGTGATAAGTCACCGTATCAAATGCAAAGATTATTATTGTCACGGTCTTCGAAGTTTGCAAGTCTGTTCTTACTGAGTCTGTGTGTTTCTTACAGTATGCCAAGAGGCAGTGTGGGAAGCATTCAAGATCTTCTGGGATCGGTTACCCGAGCGAGAGGAATATGAGATGTGGATGAACCTGTGTGAAAGTGGAACTCTGACAATTTTTGACATTAGTGTTAATTTCAGCAAGTCTGAGGAACACCAAAGGTTGATACAGCAGGTAAAGCTACATTTTAACCTTATAAGTAAATACAGCAGCTGCTGCTTCACCTGGGCCGTTTTAATAATAATTCAGACATTAATAATGCACTTTTAAAAATGTATATATATATGTTCCCCTGTTGGTTTCTCTACGTCTCATGTTGTGAAGACAGTGGTTCATGTTAGGGACAGCAGTTTCACATGATTTGCATACACAATAGAGTTTTAATTTTCCAATGAAGTATCGGTGAGTTGCTGATCCTCACGATTACCAGTTCAGGACATTTTTTGCGTATCAATAAATACCCATCCCATTAGCAGAACAGATTGAATTGGACTCACAACTGACTCACTCACAACAGACTTTTATAAAACTCTCATTGTACATGATGTATAATTTTTTTTAAATTGCATTTGCTATATAGGTAGACTCTCGCTTAAAGTTGCTTCGGTCAACGTTGTTTCGTTATTACACTGCTGATACATAGGGATCGTAAATCCATTTGACGTCGCGATGTTCACCAGCGGGTGGAAACAAACTATTATAGTTTGGGTAGCGTAGGCCACCATCATGTATTCTGACACAGCGTCCATCCTCAGTCTTAACGTTGCCATTTAAAGTTTTGCGCAGTTGTGGGATCAGTAATATTTTTTTAATTGTGATTTATTTGTGCTATCCTCTATGAACACGAGTCGAAAATGTCCAGGAAGTGACAGTTGTGAGTCTGGTAGTTTAAAAAAAAGACAGGAAAACTATTACTCTCCAAATGAAAGAATGTTTGAACCTGTTTTGATGCTGTGAGCGTTTTGTTATTAAATTTTTTTAAAAATATTTGACATTTATGAATGTACATGCATTTCAAATTTTTTTGGGGGGGAAAATGTTTATGAAAAATGTCCAGAAGATTCTAACTCCAGTTTACACATTAATTCTTATGGGATAAATGTGTTCGCTTAACGTTGTTTCGCTTAAAGTCTTCAGTTTTCAAGACACAAATACGACATTAAGCGAGGAATAATTGTCGTGCTTATATACCTCTGATCTACCTTAGCAAAACAGCTTATTTGGGATGTTTTTAAGTTTAATTGTAGGCTTTGGCCCGGTCAGGAACAATGCTACGACTTGGGTTCATTCAGTGCAGCAACAGTGAGCTGTATCCGAGAGTAACGAAATCCATTATATTGAAGAGGATCAGTTTACAATAAATTGCAATGGCAATAATTTTACATCTGAAACTGAGTAGCCTTTGTGAACCAGATGTTTTAACAAGTCATGTCAAAAACATGTTTCATCTTTACTGATGGTAGGCTTATTGGAAGCTGTTTGGAATTCAATCGTGTTTATTTATATAATCTGGCAACGGGTTCTAGTTTTCATCATTGTACAGATTCACAGAGCTGCATACGCATGCTATACCTATGACTCACTCATAAAAAAAGTATGAATATTTTGGCCCCGAAAATTGCTGAAAGCATTTAATATTACTTCCCTGCTAATAGGAGATTTACAAAAGCGCCAATCACGCTTGGGAAGTTCATATAATATACAATATCGAGGAGAATTAAGACGGGTTATCACGCCAACAACACTCCCTGCTTTTAAGTGTCTTGATTATAAAATGATTTTTTAAAATTGAAAACAGAATTGTGTTCACAACAGTGGAATAAATGAAATATCCAAAGATGGTGAGAGAGAGAGAGAGAGAGAGAGTGCCTGTCCTAGAATTCTAAAATCCTATAGCGGAGAAGGAGGCCATTTGGCCCATCGTGCCTGTGTCAGCTCTTTGAAAGAACTATCTAATTAGTCCCACTCCCCCGCTCTGTCCCCATAGCCTTGCAACTTTGTTTTCATTTCAAGTGTCTGTTGAATTTTCTTTGGAAGGTTAGTATTGACTCTGCTTCCATCACCGTTTCAGACAATGTATTCCAGACCACAACAACTCATTGTGGAAACAGTTTTTTCTCTCGTCTTCCCTTTGTTTTTTTGGCCGATTATCTTAAATCTGTATCCTTTGGTTACCGACCTATGGAAACAGTCTCTCCTTATTGACTATGAAAACTCCCCTCTTCATTTTGAGCACCTCCATTAAATCTCACTCTAACGTTCTCTGCTCTAAGAACAATCCCGGCTTCTTTAGCCTCTCCACAAAACTGAAATCCTTCATCGCTGGTGTCATACAGCACCACAAATTTACATCCATGTACAGCTCCTTTCACATCGGGAGGAAGCCCCAATTCTTGTGAGAATGGTGAGTGGCATCCGAACTAGGATGGGAGGGAGAGGGTGTTCGAGGGAAGAAAGATGACCGAAAGTGCATCAAAGAGGTAGATCTTGAGATGGTGCTTGAATGAAATGAAGGAAAGAGCAAGTTGGAGGGACTCCAGGATGGAGTTCCAGAGAACGGGGACGGATAGGCTGAAAATGGGTAGTATTGGGTAATGGGTAGGACACTGAAGCAGACTCGCTGAGCAAAGGGAGTGACTGAGTCAGTAAGGTACATATATATTCTGCAAAACAGGTCTTAAATGCATAGGTTTAATAGATGATCCTTGTCTCACTTCTGGCGTGCATCCTGTGAATTGCAATCCTTGATGTCTTTATTGTATCAGTTGCTCCCTTGACTATTGATCCTCTCTTATTTCTGCCAAGTTCCAAAATTGGCGTATGCTTCTCCTCTATCCCTTACTTTGACGCTTCCCCCCCCGAAGACATCGTGACTGTTTGAGGGTGCGGGGGGGGGGGGGGGGGGGAGGGTGGAGGCTTTATATATTTCTGTGTGGAATAACCTACAGGGTAAAATGTCACAGTGGTTCACAAACGAAAAAGCAAACTGCACGGTGTTTCAAATAGATGAGGCGCAAAACTGACAACTGGAATCGGTTAAAGTGGCACTGAGAGATAAGTCCGCAAAACCAAGCCAGCACTTTTTTATTTTATCACCACTTTGGGAAAGATTGCCGTTGACTCGCCCCTGATGGTTTGCCATATCCACTATTGCAGATGTGTCTCTCCTCTATTTTGAGTGAGGTTTCGCACGCTTTCGGATTCTCAACGCTTTTATGAGCAGCTTTTTGTTAAACTGAGCCTATCTGCCCAGGCAACTACTAATAAATAATCCTTGCATTTGATACAGCGCCTTATCATGTCTTCTAAACGTCTCAAAGCGCTTCACAGAATACACTGTAAAGTGAATTGACTGTATAGGGTAAAAGCCCGTTTATCCGGCACCCAATCAACCGTAACTTCCGTATAACCGGCATCGCAAAAAAAGTCCGTGTTCGATTAACCGGAATTTATCCGGAAAAATGCATTGAAATTTTTTTTTGCTTGTTTTTGGAGGATTTCGGCCGAATATCCGGCACGCGCTTTAACAGGCGCTGCCCAGGTCCCGAGGGTGCTGGATAAATGGGCTTCTACTATATTTTGTGGGCGAAACGCAGCGGTCAATCACACATAGCAGTATCCCACAAACAGTCGTTTTTTTTATTATTGTTTTAGTGGAGGGGTTATTATCAGGGCTTCTCTTCCTGTCATTGGGACATCGCAAGGCGCTTCACGGAATATATTGTAAAGTGGATTTGACTGAGCATTTTGTAGGCAAAACATGACATTATTCACTGTTGACTGAAAATTTTCAGTTCAGTCACACCCGTCGTCAACAGACTGTGACCAAGCACTGGAATGCTTTTAAGAAGTATTTTATGGTAACCAGTAATGAGATATTCCCAAAGCCAATTGTAGCACCTGCACTGCTTTCTGGCAGAGATTAGGTAATTCAGTACCTTAAGCCTTCCCAGACACCATTGCTCAATAGTTTACTGGATAAAGTCACAGAAGTATTAACAAACAAAAACCTGCAGTGTAGATTTATAAATCTTTAATATTGAACAGAAAATGATTGCGAGAGGGAGGTGGTTAACTAGACTACTGTATATCGCGCTCCGAGACGTCTCGAAGACTCGATAAGGCGTTATATCAGACGGAAGGAATGATTGGGAATTTTTGCTGAAAGATGCAGATTGGATCGCTGTAAATTCTTGGGAAGAAATCTAACCCGTCAGCGGGAGTCATTTTATGTTGTAACAGCCTGGTTTTGATCAGTTTCAAAGACAAAGCCTTGGCGTAGAATTGAAGAAAAATAGGCATGATGGCAAGTGTGTGCCCAGAACATCGGCCTCATCATACATGGGCTGCGAGCTCTCCCCCCCACTCCCCACTCCATGTCAATTAGAAGAGCTTCAACTGTTTTCACTTAACTATTCAGTTGCAGGAAGAATTGACCGTTGTTAGTCTTTTAGTTTTGATCTGTTTCTTGTGTCTAATGTAGGAATACGCAAATTGCACTTTCACCATTTCTTTTCAGTTTTCACCCAAAGGTTTCCCCACACCGCCGAAATTTTATCTCTGTTGCATTTTCTTTTTGCTTCTGCTCGAGTACAGTTTGATGGGTGTTGGGCAAGTGATCATCTTGCGAAAGGGGCCATTATTAATGTGTGAACCTTTTCCGGGGGGAGGGGGGTAATAATTCCTTGAAAATCAATGATAATAATTAATTTGGTCACTCAATCCATGACTGTTTGTGGGACATTGCTTGTGCTGCGTTTCACCCATAAAGTACAGTCAATTCACTTTGCAGTGTATTCTGTGAGCGCTTTGAGACGTCTCAAAGACCCGATAAGCTGCTTTATATGAAACGCGAGGAGTATTTATTAATATTTATTGATATTATTAACCTAAGTTGGTCAATGTTGCCAGGTTATTTTGCCTAGAAATACACGGATACTGCACTGCATATTGTGTATAAATCAATTTAGGACCTCCTGATGTGAATGACTTACACCAAATGTAAGTATTATTATTACTTTTCTATTATTTATTCGTCTGCTCAGTGTGTTATAGGGAACAGTAATAAGAGGTGCAGTTTATAGCAATAATAATAACGCTTGCAGTGGATACAGCACCTTGTTCCCATTGTTGAATATGTCAAAGTGCTTCAGAGGGTTTAATGCCTCGGGTCCAGGTTTAAGTGTAGTGACTGTGTATTTATAAGTGAATAAGCAGCTGATTTTTCCACAAACAGCCATGAAAGTCGTTGAGCGATTTTACCGGGGGAAACCGGCAGAAACTTTCAATCTTTTTGAACAGTGCCATGGGGTCTTTGACCCGCACTGAACAGACAAAGAGGAGCCGGGTTTAACATCTCATCCGAACACCAAATCAAATCATATACAGACCTCGACAATGTGTTGGGAATGGAAAAATTCCTCTTCTGAGTTTGAGCTCTGAGCTTCCGTGAATTCACCAGCAGTAGAGAATGAAATGCATATGTTTGATAAATTTAACAGCAAGTGGTGAATATTTCCCCCCCCCCCCCCCCCCCCCCACTCCGCCCCCCCCCTCCACCCACCCCCCACCCCCCAACCACCCACAAGCCTAAATCATGTGTGAAGAATTCCTCAGCCCGCGTAGGTTTGTTGACGATGTCTTGGTGCCAGACGTGATGGGTCCACCTTTCTTTCCAAGAACCAAGAATGAAAGTTTATGCAACAATTCTGTTATGATCATCAGTATGATTATTAGCTCAGCTGGACTGTTGTTCATTGACTGAGAAATAGCACAGTGGTATCAATCACACAAGTTAGACAAATGGCATAAACAGATGAATGATTGCAAATAATGTCTTGCATATGCTGGCATTTCTATGCTTTCTTATGTTTTAATCAACTCCCGGTCTCCTATTTCAGCGCGCAACCTGTTGGATTATTCACGTTTGGCATTAGTAGGTGCACAATTTTAAAAATGTCTTCTCCGCTTGGGTCCCTCACGCTCTGAGGTGAAACCAAGGTGAAAGCAACGTTCCTTTAATGTGATGATTTGCCTGGGGTTAATGATGCTTCGCAGCTTTGCGTTTACAATTGTGCAAAAGCAACCGAGCAGGAACCAAGCGAGGAGCCCCATCGACTCAAACCGCAAATCTTCTCGAGGATATCGATTCCTCACACCGCAAGGGGTTAACAGCAGAACACTGACTACTTCTGCAACACCTTCACTCATTGCCACACGGCGGTGGAATGCCGGCCGTCAATTTACACAGTCTGCGCCCTATTACCGTGCAGCTGAAGTATTCTGAGTGGGCTGTCAGTGATGCTCTTTGGCCTGTAGAGAGATGGCATCCCAGTCATGCTTCAAAGAGCATTGCTTGAAAGGTATGAGTCAAAGGCAGGTATTTGGAGTTGAGGTACAGATCAGCCATGATCGAATATAGAATGGCAAAACGAGGACAAGGGGCTGAATGGCCTACTCCTGTTCCTATAGTTCTACATTGAGTCCAGTAGCTCAATGGTTAGAGCACACTTCTTGCAAGTGAGAGATCTAGGTTCGATTCCAGGCAGAGCGAAACCTTGGGCGGGTTTCCTTCCTCCACACGCCTAATAATAATCCCTCCCCAAAAAATAATAACAATTTGGTCACTCAATCCACAGTTGTCTGTGGGACTCTGCTGTGCACAATTGGCTGCCGCGTTTCGCCCACAAATATACTGTCAATTCACTTTAGAGTATATTGAATGAAACGCTTTGAGACGTCCAGAAGACATGAAAAGCGCTATATCAAATGCAACGATTATTATTATAAGAGAAGCTCATTTCTAATGTAAAGGAGGTATTGCAAGTCTTTCAGATTCAAATAATTCAATGCGAGGGGGCAGAGAAGATAACCAAAAGATTTGGACCTCTTTTAAATGCACGCAATTCACAAATCATTCTTTTTAATGTTGACACTGACACATATATTACATTTTGCTCCTTTTTGTAATATATTGGTCTTATTATCAAACCACAAACAGATAGACATGTGTTGAGGTTTTTTTAATTTTCTGAATCTGGACCTGAGTTGGTTGTAAATTGAGTTGTAAATTGATCAATTTCTTT
This sequence comes from Hydrolagus colliei, assembly GCA_035084275.1. Taxonomy (NCBI): domain Eukaryota; kingdom Metazoa; phylum Chordata; class Chondrichthyes; order Chimaeriformes; family Chimaeridae; genus Hydrolagus; species Hydrolagus colliei. The sequence goes on along the minus strand of CM068745.1, from coordinate 86,033,646 downwards.
GAAATGCTTCAAAGGATTTGCCTAAACTTCAATTGCAAATGTTGATTTGAATGCAAACTTTAAAATCATTAAGGTGAACATAGTTCTCCTACTTTGTTCATTCGTATTTTCTCATCTCAGAAATGGGTTACACATATCAGCCTTCCACAAAACCCTGGCGTTTGCCGATTTGCGCTCATTACATGGAATTAGATAAGCAGGATGCATATCTCCAGAGAGAGAGTTCCTACTGGGATAAGTTTCCCACTCCTTTTCATAGTTTTCATATGAAATCTTAGCCTGAAGTCCTGTCTATCTACTCAGGTGGACGTTAAAGAAACCACTGTATTGAAAAGGGAAGGGCCAACAATTCCCCCAAACAAAATTGGTCATCCATTTAATTGCTGTGCGCAATTGTGCTGTCACGTTTGCCTGAAGATAAATACACCGTTACCTCATTTCATAGAAAATCCTGTGAGACCTTCTCCTGACATGATAAGGCGTTATTACCAAACGCAAGGATTAGTAATATTATTACAAGTGTCTCTGGAATATCCGTGTGTAGGTGAGTTGCACGGAACTTTCAGTTTGATTTGGATGTATGGGGATGTGTTTCTGCGTGTGTCAAACACCCGACTAACCAAAAAATAAAACTCTTTTGGGTTTGTTGGTTGACTGACAATAGTGTTGGTGGATTTGGTTCTATTGTTTCAGCAATCGTACTGGTTCTCGTTTTTCTCTAATGAGGATTTTATCTTTGCCCTCAGACGTTGCCACTGCCGACGGAGGCTGACAGCAGGTAAACAGATATCAACCAACTCATGAAAGTGTTTTGCAACCTATGAATTGCATGGAATTACTCCTACCCAACTCGATTCTCTTTCCCCCTCGTGTATGCGCCAAGTTCCTTTTAAATATGTTAATGGATCGTGATTTCATCGTAGCTTTCAGCAGCGAGTTCTACATGCTTAGCACCCTCTGCATTGAAACGTTTCTCATAAACTGCCTTTTTAGATCTGCTACTTGCTAAATTACATTTACATGTTTTTTGTAAACGTTACATTTCTCCCCTAACCCAACCTCCAAGACTGCTTGTGGGACACCGTTTTGCGCAATTTGGCTGCCGCGTTTGGCCCACAAATATACAGTCAATTTTCCTACTTTCCTTCCCCCAACCATGACCCTTTCCCCTCTCCCCCCCCACCCCCATGCTCTGGTCTCTATCTTGGGACGTTGTTGTATTCTGCGAAGCGTTTTGAGACGCCGATACGATGTGGAAAGTGTAAGGATTAAATGTAAGGATTATTATATTATTATAACATTGATGCCCTCTCATTCTGAGCTCAGTTGTCAATGACAGACTTTTGCTATGCGCAATTTGGCTGCCTAGTTTCACCCATAAATATACAGTCAATTTTCCTTTTCTTCTCCACGCTGCTTCAGTTAACCCTTGCAGTCCATCCCGCACCAAATATTTCCCAAGATTAGATGAGCAGGGTGCGTCCCTCCAGCAAGATTTTTACTTACTCTGTTCTAACCTGAAATCCCCAGTAGTTCAGTCTGGATAATCTTAAGCATGTGAGTTTGTCAGACACCCTTGAAAATCAAATAAAATCAAATTAATCTAATTTTCATTTCTATCCCAGTTCATGCAATGAAAACATCTCCAGGTAAGAGTTGATATTTTATGCTCGGTATATGTAGAAAGACAACAAGTGAAACGTGTATTCTTATTTAAAGAAAGCGACAATGTCATTAATAGAACTTGTACTCCTGCCACTGCATGCTTCTGCCGATGAATAAATTAGAATGAATTCTCTTCCTAGCCCAGGATCAAGCACAATGACAACTTTGACTAAAAGCAACACCACCTTAAAAGGTCTGTGAAGTTATTTTCCGTAGTATTTTCTTAGTGAGTCTTGTCGCAGTTTTAGATGATATTGATATAATATAATAATGATATAATTACTGTATAGAGAAATTAAACAACGGTGGTTTTAATGCTTAGTTTAATTCTTTAAAAAATGAGAAAAGGCAAGCCTTTTCTCATTTTTCTTACTCCACACTCCCCTGTTTACCTAACAGTAAGTGGAAACCTGGTTGTCAGTGGACTGGCAGATCGCTTTTCCGGAGGTAATAATTTCTTTGAGAAGATACAAATAATAAATTGGTCAATTAATCCACGACCGTTTGCAGGACACTGCTGTGCGCAATTGGCTGCCACATTTTGTCACATTTTATGGTACATTCCTGTGAAGCGCTTTGAGACGTCTCAAAGATGTGATGAGGTGCTATATCAAAGGCAAGGACTGTAATTATTTTGAAGAATTATTTATTATTATTGCAGGGAAACAATAAAGATTCATTCTGACAAGTAGCCAACAATTAAGATGTTTCGTGTGCTATTTCATTGCCAGATACAGCAACTAACGCTCCATCTTCTGAAGTGGTTCCCATTGCTGGTATTGACATCGCAGCGGAAAAGGATGAGCTCACGGTATGTCCATTGTTTGTACTTGGGGGTTCTTGAGGTTACTAACTTCTACTTTAATGTTAGATTTGTTTGCCTGCTCCAAATCTCTCTGCTGTTGGAAATGGTTGACCAATTACTCTTAAACGATACAAGTGAGACATGAATAAGTACAGTAAGTTCTGAAGAAAAGCTCAGTGTGAAAGAAGTTCTATTGTGCGCGAAGTCACACATGCAAGGTGACTTGGAGAATTGTTCACATAAATGGGTAGTTTGAAAATGTCGCTTCTAATTTGGGTTGGAAAGACCCACAAAGAAGATTATTGGGAAGCCAAGTATCGCACCAAAATAGTTGTTGAATTTAACATCCAAAGAATTTGTCAGAATGAAAAAGGATGTACACAGAAATGTCTATTCTAGACCTACAAGGGTGTGGTTATTTCATTAGGATGTCATTGTTATCTGCTGAACATGCTTAAGAATGGCGTTAGCCATAGATAAGAGAAATCTCAAGGGATGCCGTCAATAGATTTTCTGTCAGAAAATATGTTTGAAACCCAGAAGACTGTGCTGGTTTACTTGGTAATTTGCGTTCATGGTAATACCATCTGGAGCAATGATTAAAGGCTGTTCACAATAGCCATCAAGGAAAGTAGTTACACATGAAATGTCAGTGGAAAGGCTGTGCTGCGGAGACATTGGATTATTTTCTTATGTCGTCCTTTTCCTTGAAAATATACCCGCCCGGCATCAAAGGTTGTGAGGTCACCATCTCCGGATTCCACATGTTTTCATTTTCCACTTCCAGTTATTTATTAACCAGACTTGAACATTTGTGTGTGTGTGTGTGTGTTAATAAGTTCCTTATGATTCCTTCCGCAGTTGGAATGCTTGGCCAGTCTTCTCTTTGACGGACTTACACACAAATGCCCCCCCTTTTATATTTTGTGATTTCAGAAACTCTTAACATGTGGGACATGAGTGAAATTCTGATTGAACGTGTGGATAGTGATAAGAGGGACTCTGTTTGACACTTTAGCATGTCCCATTGAACGTGCCTTTCAAAGAGCCAAACTGATGGATTATTTTTGAAAAGCCTCCCGTTCTAATTCACGTTTGTGTTTTTGTTTCCCCCGTGCTCCCTTGTGGAGTTGTCCTTCACGTGGTCAAATCTGTTATCTCTCACGATGTAGCCCCTCAAGAAGCTTCTGTCTGTCAGAGATGCTTTAGTCTGCCAGAGAACATCTCAAACTGTGCCATAGAATTCAAATCTCATCTGAGCCTGGGACGTAAGACGTAGGTTTTCCCCCCCCAATGAGCTTGAATGAGATTTTAATTGAGGTGCATACGGTCACATTCCTGACTAAAGCATCATAATGGGCGGCTTTGGAATCGTTGAATTTCCTATTTAATCGGACGAAGTGGGGGATGTAATTCAATTTACTTTCTCTGCTGGATGCATCGGAAGAATCGTTTAATACCATTTCTTAGTGATCTGATTAGACGCAGTGTTTGACTGAGCTGCAGCTCTGCACCTACAGTTTTCGTACACCTTTCGTACAGTTCTCTCAATGAAGGAATACTGCTTGTATTCTGTTGACATGATTCCAACGCCTTGGGATGTCCTCCTGATGTGAAAGGCGCTCTAAAAATGCAATTTTGTTGTTGTTGATGATTGAAGTGGGTCGACTGAGACTGCTACAGTGGTATGAAGGATTAGCATTTTTGGAGGTAAGCATTCTATACGGTGGTTTCATGTGTTAAGCCCGGAGATGTGGATTAAGTCAAGATTCTGACGTTGCAACGCGAGGATTTTATTTCCCAAATGTTCTCCCTGTTTCCTTGAAGACATTCGACTGATGCTGTGATAGAATTCGACAACGGTTGAATTATCTTGACTATGTGTGCTCTCCGCTTATGTCAGCAAGCTGTTGGGAGTGCGATGCCAATTCTGGTCTAAGTCAATGGTCTCCACTTGTGTGCAGTAAAAGAATTCCAGATACGGAACAAAACTTTTGCTCAATTTCCCATCTATATTTCCAGGGGTGAAACGATCCAAATGCAACCCCTGCTGAGAACAACTAGTTCAACTAGAACAACCAGCCACCAAACCTGCATTTGATCTGGGTGTGACCTGAACACAAAACTTGATGGGGAGTCCTGTAGCTCAGTGGTTAGAGCTGCTCGCCTTGCAGGTGAAGGGACCTGGGTTTGATTCTCAGCAGGGTGAAACCTTGGGCAAGTTTCCTTACTCTGCATGCCTGCTAATAATCCCTCAAGGAAAAAAACAATAATAAACTGGTCTCTTCAAGCCAATGACTGTGCAAATGGCTGCTGCATTTTGTCCTCAAATGTACAGTCGAATCACTTTGCAGTACATTCCATGGAGTGCCTCTGAGATGTCTAGAAGACGTGATAAGGCACTATATCAAATGCAAGGATTATTATTATTATGTGGCTGAACTGTTTGGAGGATTGAAATACTTGTGGATTTCATTCATTGCTCTGTGCTTCTAATTCTTCTCAGGGCGTGAATAGAGTTGAACCGGTTACGGAGGACTCGTCAAAGGAGGTTGTTGAATTCAGCATCCTGCTTGTAGGGGAGAACTTCAGAGAGGAACTTGCTGATCCCAGCACATTGGATCATCAGAAGCTGGTGAAGAATATCCGTGCAGAGGTAACCTTTAATCCTGCAGAGAACCAAATAGGATCTGAACAAGGAAATGTGTGAGCACACGCAGTACAATGTTCCTTTGCCCGACACTAATGGCCTTCGCTCTCGTAGAACATCAACAAAGTTTCAAAAATAAAAGAGAAGAAAGGGAAAAATCGATTTGGATAAATATTAAATACAAAGACTATGGATTATTTAATCTTGAGGGACATTCTAAAATAAGTATTTTTACTTTAAAAAAAAAATCTAAAAAAATGATAAATTGATCATTTCAATCCACGACTGTTTGTGGGGAGACTGCTATGCATAATTGGCTGCCGAGTTTCCTCCACAAATATACAGTTGATTCAGATTACAGTATATTCTGTGAAGTTCTTTGAGACGTCTAGAAGACGTGAAAAGTGCTATATCAAATGCCAAATAAAAAAACTCTCGGCCTTTCATTCATGTTCTGTGCATATGGAGAAGTTGATATGTAATACGGATAAGATTACTGACAGCCACGTATCATATATAAATGTTTTTTTTTAGCATGCTTCATGTTAAACATCTAAATCATAAATCGAATTTGATCTTGTTAGGTTTCTCCTAAAGTGGGCTTACATTGCGTTTCGCCCACAGAATATACAGCCAATTTGCTTTACAGTATATTCTGTAAAAAGCTTTGAGATGTGATAAGGCTCTATATCAAATACAAGGATTATTATTATTGTAATGCTACAGCTGTGGTACGACTGAGATATTTATTGTGTTGAGTTTATTGCAGTTTATTGTGGTGTTGTTGCAGAGTTACTCCAATTGAAACCCCCGTATAATCTGTCATTAATGGTGCTTGTGAAATCCTCATTTGTATTATTTTTTTTTATTTAAAAAAAAATCCCTTTCGTTTTATTTTTTACTGATTCGAAAGAACCAAACGTTGGCTGTCAGAGATTCTCAAAGAGCAGCTAATTCGATGTCATTGAAACTAGTAATTGGCTGTCCGCTAGTTAAATACCTTTGAGTGGACATGCACACAGGTCTACCGCCTATTACAGCAGGTAGCATCAACCTATATGTTTTCAGATGCTGGTGGGAATGGATCAGCATTTGGACATAGAGTAGTCGAAATACTTAAGATCTTGACTTCGCGCCGCATCAGGATCTCATGTAATTTGCTGCCCACAGGTCAACAACAACAACAACAACAACTTGCATTTATAGCGTCACCACCACCCCCACACACCCCCACCCACCTCCACCCCCCCCCACCCACTCTGAACCAACCTCAGTCAGGGCAGCACGCAACAAAAGTAATTTAATATAGCCTTGATATGAATCCAAGAAAAGCACATCTTAAAAACGAAACGGTTCGTTCATGACAGATGGTTTTGTTCCAGAATGATTGCAACTGCATGGAGTTGAAGTGTGTGTTTGTCTGACTCTGTCGGTCGGTCGGTCGGTCGGGTGTGTGGTTGTGTGGGTGGTGGTGGGGGTGGGGGGGGGGGAAGAGGGGGGTTGGTGTGCTTGTGAAATCAGAAGCAACAGAAGCAACAGATTAGATTTTTCTCAGTAGTCCATTGAATGAAACACTGGAACGATTGAACGATTCAATATGTACATGTTTGAGTCTTAATAATAATAATTCTTAATAAATTGATCGTAAATTATGTCTATCATTATGTATGGACAATTTAATCGCAGTTGTCTTAATTTTAAAATACTTTAAGCACTTTGGCAATAAATAACTTATTTGTTGTTTAAAAAAAATCTGATTTCAGATGAAAAATATCTTTGGAAAGATGCCAGGATTTCAGAGTATTCATATACTGGAATTCAGGTTTGCAAACTTATTAACCTTTGTTATTTATTATGTAGTATGATAGCCTGTGTGATAGCCTTGTAAGTCATACTAAAATGTATATTAAGAATTGTGAACACAACACTCATTATTCCCCTATAATGACCGAGGTGCAGTAAATTTGGGGAAAATTGAGGTTCCACTGTGTTTATTATTGATGCATTTACAATAGGATTCCTTGCATTGCAGCAACTAGTTTTACATAGTTAAGGCAATTACTTTGATAAAATGGGATGCACCTTAACCTTAGAACAGCTCAGGCAGACAATTATTACAATACGCTCATTCATGCAGAATATTGTTCGATCGGTTGAGTTATGTTTTGACTTTCTTCAAAATTCCATGGACCCACATGTGGGGGAAAATTCCAGCGTGCGTTACACGCAGAGCCTTTGGCCACTGATGAGATTTATTATGTTATTAAAGTTATTATACTGTGGGAGATTGCTGTGTGCAAATTGGCTGCCTTGTTCACCGATAAAATACAGTCATACATGCAGTCATTACAGTAGATATATATATATCTATTCTGTGAACCTCTTTGAGATGACTCCCTGATGTGAAACAGCACTATATCAACTGCAATGATTATTATTATTATTTCAAGACTTACCTGTTTGACTGCATCTTTGGTCTTCGTTCCCCATCCCCACCACCTTTGGCTCTCACTCCCAGCCCTGGTACTCAACCAACAACAACAACTTCGATATATATCACGCCCTCCGTGCCGGACGGCGTCTCAGAGCGCTTCACAATAGAGGATCCCGGGACCGAGCCAGGGGCAGGGGCAGGAAGGTGACCAAAAGAGCGGTCGAAGAGAAAGGTCTTCAGCTGTGACCTGAAACTGGGAAGAGAGGGGGCGAGGTGAAGGGAGTGAGGAAGGGAGTTCCAGAGCCTCGGGGCCTAGTGGCTAAAGGCACGGCCGCCGAGGGTGGAGCGGAGGACTCGGGGGGACATGGAGGAGGCCAGACCCAGATGAACAAAGGCAGCGGGTGCTGGGTTGGGGGGAGAGGAGATCAGAGAGGTAGGGGGGTGCAGAGGAGTGGAGGGATTTGAAAACAAGGGTGAGGATCTTGAAGTAGATCCTCTCTGCGATAGGGAGCCAGTGAAGTCTGGCAAGGACTGGGGTAATGGGGGAGTGAAGCTTAGTGCGGGTGAGTATGCGGGCGGCAGAGTTTTGGATTAGCTGGATTTTGTGGATTGTGGTGGAGGGGAGACCGGAGAGGAGGGCATTGCAATAGTCCAGCCGAGAGGTGACAAAGGCCTGGACCAAGGTTTCAGCGGCTTTTGGGGTGAGGTATTGCCGGAGATGAGCGATCCGTCGGAGGTGGAAGAAGGCAGTGCTGGTAACGGATCGGATGTGGGGGAGGAAGGACAGTTGGGGGTCGAACCTGATGCCAAGGTTGCGCACAGGTTCGGAGAGTTTTAGGGGCCAGGCCGGGAAGGTGGAGGAGGTGAGAGCCGAGGGAATGGAGACGTTGACGAGAGCCAAGGAGTATGGCCTCCGTCTTGCCGACATTTAGCTGCAAGAAATTTGTGCTCATCCAGCCCCTGATGTGACCAGTACATCCTCCGAATGTGAAAAGCGCTATACAAGAAAGTAACTTGTATTGTGTTTCAAAGTCTCTGCCTTTAACGTTCACCTAAAACTTTCCCCAAAGATTAGAGACGAATGTAGCATTGGAGCCAAGTGGATCAGTAGTAAAATTGAAGGAAAGTAGTTGGAACAGAGGAAAATAATTCAGGTTCCACTGTACTAATGAATCATTTGTATAACTAGAGCAGGTTATATAACATTTGAATGGGCTTTTTTGTAATGATTTAGTTTTTTTTTAATATTCACATATTTCTTAAGTATATAATTCAAACACGGTATGAATTGGATCTGTAGTCAGTGATCTTGAAAACAATTGAATGTAACGTGTGTAAATTCGCGGATGACACTAAACTAGGTAGGATAGTCAGCTGTGAGGATGATGCAAAAAGATTGCAACCAGATATGGATAGGCTAGGGGAGTGGGCAGGTAGGTGGCAGATGGAATTTAATGTGGGGAAGTGTGAAATTATTCACCTAGGTAACAACAATTTTAAAATGGAGTATTTTCTAGATGGGGAGAGGTTAGATAGTGTTAGTGTTCAAAGGGATTTGGGTGTCCTTGTATACCAGTCCCAAAAAGTTAGTTTGCAGGTGCAGCAAGCCTAAGAAGGCGAACGGCATGCTAGTGATCATTTCCAAAGGTTTAGAGTACAAGAGTAGGGAAGTCTTGCTGCAAATTTATAGGGCTTTGGTGAGACCGCACCTCGAGTATTGTGTGCAGTTTTGGTCTCCTTATTTAATAAAGGACATTCTTGCCTTAGAGGGGGTGCAGCGTTGATTCACTAGGTTAGTTCCTGGGATGAGGGGACTGACCTATGAGGATAGGTTGAATAAACTAGGGCTGTATTCTCTAGAGTACAGAAGAATTAGGGGGGATCTTATTGAAACATATAAGATTCTTAAAGGGCTAGATAAAGTAGGCACTGAGGGACTGTTTCCCCTGGTAGGAGAATCTATAACCAGGGGTCACAGTCTTAAAATTAAGGGTCAGCCTTTTAGAACAGAGTTGAGGAAACATTTCTTCACTCAGAGGGTAGTGAATTTATGGAATTCATTACCTCAGAAGGCTGTAGATGCTCAGTCCCTGAACATTTTCAAGGCTGAGACTGATAGATTTTTTTTAAATAGAGGGATTAGGGGATATGGGGATGGGGAAGGTAACTAGAGTTAGGTGCGAAGATCAGCCATGATCTTATCAAATGGCGGGGCAGGCTCGAGGGGCCAAATTGCCTACTCTTATGGTCTTATCCTTCAGATGAGATCTTAAACCAAGGCCCTATACTTATTGTACCTGTTTGGGTGGATGATCAAGATCCCGAGACAGTATTTGAGAAGAGAATGAAGTCTCCCCAGATAAAATCGGTTCATTTCATGGCTGTTTGTGGGACACTACAGAGTTTCCTTTACAAATGTACAATCTTTGAAATGCTTTGAGACATTTGAACAAGATGCTAAGGCACAATGTCAAATGGAAGGATTTTGTTTTACAATGTTGAATGATAATAGTTGTAATTCTAATTCTCTTTTTTTTATGTTACAGGGAACATCAGAACCTAGACAGGTAAAAAAAAATCTAAAGACCGATATATTGAATGCTTCATAGTAAGCAGACTTGTCTTAAATACATGTTTTAAATTGTAGGTTAAATGAATTTTGAATCCAATAAAAAGATCATTGTGCTTGAGCAAAACTAAATAAGTTAGTCAATGCTCTCCTTTGTCTTTAATCCCATGGTGAACATTGCATCATATACCATTCCAAGAACCTCTGGCAACTGAAAACATCCAACTCATCTAGTTAGTTGTTGGGTCTTTGCTCCAGCAGTTGTAGGCCAACATTAGGAGGCCTACTTTGAGTTGCCAGCGGTTGAATCAGTTCTTCAGCCGTTGCCAGCCTTCACCACAGCCCCCCGATAGCCGAACAGTCAATAGCAGTGTCTTCAGTCCTCCAATATCGCCGTGTAACACACGTGACGTTGGAGTGCACATTAAGACAACATCACGCGCGGGATGCAATGACTTCAGATGTGCGTCGTGCACGTACATAGAAACCATCGACCTTCATTTTCCTGACCGGCTGCAACCTAAATAGTGTTAGCAGAAGCTGGAGGAAGAGGCCAGGAGCAAAAGTCACCCGATGCTTGATACGATACCAACTTTCAAAAGGGAATTAGATAGGTAATTGAAAAAGGAAAATTTTTACATGGGGGTATGGGGGATAGAGTGGGGGAGTGGACTGATATGGTAGCTCTTCCAACGACATGATGGGCTGAATGGCCTTCCTCTATGCTATAGGATTTTAGGAATTCTATGACAGGCATTCTACTTCTCCTCTTTGGGTATTTCATTTATTCCACTGTTGTGAACACAATTCTGTTTTCAATAAAATCATTTTCATTAAGATTCTTAAAAGTAGGGAGTGTTGGCGTGCTTTAATTTTCATGGCCAGTTCATTCTTAATTCCAGCAACTTTGGGATGTCCTCCTGACGTGAAAGGCGCTTTATAAATGTAATTTTGTTGTTAATTAAGTTGCAGTGCACACAAAGAATGTGTAATGTGAATATCTGAATGCGAAAACCAGAGAAAAATTATATTTTAAACACGTACTGATTTAAAAAAATCTCCCTTCTCTATCTGCAGCGAATAGATTAAGATGCAACACAATATTGGTTGATTTTCTTATTGTTTATGTCAAATTCTGCTGCCTTAACGACAAAAAGAAGACTGGATAGAAAAAAGAGTTTCCAAAAAAGAATGTTTCCAGGGCAGGGCTGCAATTCAAGTCAACAAATTTTAATAAGAAACAAAAACAAATAAGGTTTTCTGATGGTTCCAAAAAATTAGATGGTATTCATGAGTTTTTGGGGGAAACAAGGAGATTTTAGGGAAAGATATCGGAAACCCAATTTGTACGCCCCCTCTCTGTTGCATCAAATCAGAGCCATATCCACACACACAAAACAAGTTTGATTCCGTGGTCTGCCCCTGCGCTCAGCTTGGCGTTAACACGGAGCAGTATAATCAGGTGTTTGTTTCTTAATGTTACTGAAGAGCGACTGGGAAGTGAGTATAGAGCAATGTGTACACCCGGCTTTTATATGCAAATCGCACTCCCGACGGGGAAGTCGCTGTACAAATACCATTCGCTTGTTGAATGCTGTTGTTGCTTCTGATACCAGCCTCCTCTTTCTTGGTGGTGTGAGGAGCTGAACTCTAGCCTTGGCTCAACTCGGGTTTTATGCTGTGCAATTTGATGGCGAACCCCAGCCAAACGTCTGGCCATTCCCTGCCAAACTCGCAATATAATTGCCGTATTGTTTTCCTTTACTTTTCTTAATGGGTTTTCACCCCTTGCCCAGCCTCCTTTAAAGCTGTCAGAGAGGCGAGGGTTGAGTGCTTTTCTTCATCGCTTGGTGCCGGTGAGTTTCAGCGCTGTGCTAATACCTGGGTACGCCAAGGTTATTTCTCCCGAAAAGAGATCCTTTCAGCTTTTTAAGTCAATTGGAAACTGTCTATTGTGTGATACAGAGGATGTTAAATCTATAACTTTAGATCCAGAGCTGGGTGAACTATTTAATTTCTAAAATGACCTTTCGCTCAAAATGTAAAGAAAAATTCCAAGGTGGATTGTACCATTTTGTGACAACTTCATTGAGACCTGGAGGGTGTGCCTGGTTTGAACCATATATAAATGCAGGGGTACTATCCATTTGTGCAAACATTTGCGTAAACGTACGTGAGAGTGAAATTGCATGTTCCTTTAATCATGCAATAAAGAAGCAATGAACTAGATTGGGATTTTGTTTGGCAAACACAAAGATTGTTGCAGTTGGGAGTCAGCACATGTTCTACTCCTATTTGTACACCGTGCGCAATTGGAGGTCGCGTTTCGCCTACAAATATACAGTTAATTCACTTTACAGTATATTCTGTGAAGCGCATTGAGACGTTTAGACCTGTCCCGCATCCCTGCCCCTCTCCCTTGCTCGGGTCCCGTCCTGACTGCTCAGCGCCTTGGGATGTAAGTGTCATTTTTGTTGTTGTTGTTGTTGTTGTAGATATGTTTTATTTGCAGTGATTGAAGGCTTTTATATTCAAGTGCATTATTTCCCATTCAGCAGCAGCAACGTGCTGGTGCACTACGCGATGACCTTCGATGGAAGTACTCGACCCATTGAGACCGTTGATACGCCCAATGAAATACAAGGTGGATTGTCCGTGGAAAACCAAAACCGAGCCGTTTACACAATGAACGATCTTCGGAGTTTTATAGCGGAGGCCTCGCACGAGGACAGACAATTTGGAGATACGTGGCTGACTTTTGATCCAGAGACTCTTCTGCTTCTGAATGGTAATCCATTATCAATGCTACTTTATTGAACTTCAGAATCAAGATATTGTGTTGGCGTAGCAGAATGAGAAAGAACAAAGGATAAATCGATAGTGTTGTGTTTTCCTCTGCAGAGTATTCCACCGATCTCGGGCTTGAGAGTAATGACTTTAGCCCTGGAGGATCAAGAAGGTTTTGGCCTTCATTTTTTTGTGTTTGTGTAATGTTATGTCCAACTGGCAGGACAGAAGAACAAAATCTAATTGCACACTTCATTTATTGATTGCATCAAGTAGTTCAAGCCAAATACAGAATGAAATAGGTTCAATCCTAGGATCCATTCTCAAAATCTCCCAGTGTCCAATCTCTAAAGATTGTCGCTTGTTCCCCATTGTTGATCCTTAAGAACATGATTGTTATATCAGTGCTGATCGCAATACACTTGACAGAACTTTTGTGCTTGAAACCAGTGCTTAATGGGAGCAATACTGTATACAGCAGACTAACTGACTGATTTATATATCACACAAACGCTGTATTCAGAAAGCTGATTGTATGATGGAACAAAAGGTCTTTTGAGAATCAGACAACCAAACACAAACAGAAAAAGAAGTTGAAGCATTATCTCAGCAGTTCAGCTGTGCGGAAGTTTATGCTGTTCCTTTTCTGCTAAACAAAAATTGCTTGAATCCTGACCTATATATGAGACCTGTGTTCGAATCCAGGCAGGTCAGGGCGAAACCTTGGGCAAGTTTCCTTACTCAGCACGCTTGATAATAATCCCTCCAAAAAACCCCAGCAATAATATATTGGCTATTCCAATCCACGACTGTTTGTGGGGGACGCTGCTGTGCGCAATTGGCAGCTGCATTTAGCCCACAAATATACAGGCAATTCACTTTACAGTACTGTATATTCTGTGAAGCGCTTTGAGATGTCTAGAAGATGTGAAAAGCGCTATGTCAAATGCAAGGATTACTATTATTGTGAGCTTCATACCCTGGCAATGTCGGTTAATTTGCATACGGCCAAAGAATCATCCCAAGATATTACATGCCCAGAAGAAGCACTATTGGATCAGCGCTTGTGTGCCAGGATTAGACCTTAATGGACATCATGTGCAATATAGTTGTAGATTACAGTCTAAAATGGTTCAAAGTACAGTATCCATTTGACAAATCCATCCACTGTGGGCGAGTTTTTGATTCTGGCACAAACAGCAACGCAGGCACAACTTCAGAACTGCCCAAGAATAATAATAATTCTTGCACTGGACATAACGCCTTGTCACGTCTTCGAGCTGTCTCAAAGCGCTTCACTGAATATATTGGAAAGTGTAGTGACGGTATATTTTCTGGGCGAAATATGGCAACCGACTGCGCACAGCAGGGTCCCCACAAACAATTGCGGATTGAGTGACCAAATTTATTTTTTTAAAAAAGGTATTATTATCCCACTGGAAAAGCCAATCGACTTAACAACCGGGTTTCTACTTATCGCTGATGAAGATACAGGGTTCTGCATCTTAAACAGCCCTTCCCGAGCACTGTGTATCCACTTGTGTAGTACACTGAGTTCTGAGTGGACGGATGTGCTCATACGTGCTGTGCCAGTAGTCTAAGTGGCATGGAATCAAAGAACAAATCCTCAAAACAAACGTAGTTAATGTAGTATTTTTCTGAACATAATAAAATAGCTTGAGCTGGAAAATCTTGCGTTTTATTCCCGCATAAAGAGTAAACACATTTATGGGGTGGTTATAAAAATTATAATAACAGCTTCCAATAAAAGGACAGAAGGTGGAAGGAAAACTGCATACGTTCGTGAGCATGAAATAGCAGGAAATTAACATGCAAGATGAGACTATAATGCTTTCAATAAATTAAGCTTTAGCTGAGTGTGCCAATTATTCTGTTGAGAGCTACATTGCATGTTTTTAAACCAGCAGCATAAGATTAAATTTACTCCAATAGCAATATGCCTTCATAAGTCTTATGGAGTCCTGTAGTGCACTCACCTCGCAAATGAGGGTACCTGGGTTTGATTCCCGGCCAGGGTGAAACCCGAGGCAAGTTTGCTTACTCCGTATGCCTCAGCTTACCAAGCATTAAGTAGGAACCCAGTTGTTAGCCAATGGGCGAATCGCTTTCCCTTCCAATAAATAATAGCAATCTGGTCACTCAATCCACGACTGTTTTGAGACACTGCTGTGCGCAATTGTCTGCCGCGTTTCTCCCATAAAAATCTACGGTCAATTCACTTCAGAGTGTATTCTCTGAGGCGCTTTGAGACGTCTTAATGATGCAATAAGGCACTAAATCAAATGCAAGGATTATTATCATTATCGTACAAGGGGAACCTCGCTATAACCTCACTTTAACCAAGAGTGCTCCCTTGCTTAGACGATTGCAAGTCTATTGTGAAGCCCACACTGATTAGTAATACATAATGCGTATGCGCAATACATTGGCAGTGAAGTCAGCCAAGAGCACGACACTGGGAATCGGTCGTGGGTTAGTGCCGAGGGATGATGGGACAATGCAGGTTTCAGAGTAGACCAATTTCATACAAGATTCCACATCCAAATTTTGCCTTTTAGGTTCTTTCCTGCACTCAGTCGCACGGTACAATTGACTCACAATGCAAGATACATGCAGTTTGTGACTATGCCGTGTAGGTATCAGTAACTGAAAGTATTTTGTAAAACTATTTGTCACAGTTGATTGTGATAACCACTTTCTATTCATGTTCTTCGCAAATCGCAATCATAGTATCCTTTTAATCTCGTGGTTAAGTTTGTTTCATGTATTGTTTATTCCGTCCGGCAGCTCCTGAAATACCTTCTCATGCTTCCGAAGACCATGATCGTACAACATTGGGACTGTCAATAACTGGATCTCCTTCAGCCCATGTGGCAAGTCAACACTTTTTCAACCAATTTTAGCATTGCGTATATCTCTTATTATATCTCTTGTTCTGTTAATAAGAAGCGCTTCACCTTTTTTATTTCTTAGATTTCATTTCATATTAAGTGAAGGATTTTGAAATCTCCATGTATGGGAGGAATGTTAAATTAGGCTTCTACCACTGCATAAGTATAGTTTAAGTATTGGGAGAGTGGAAGCCATTGTGCAAGTTGTTAAGCATCTTATCTCACTCAGAACTAAATTACTGTTATTCTTCTGTATTTCAGAACACTGTTCCAAATGCTGAGAGACCATCAATGCCAATGACAATAAGTACCAATGATGTAATTCCTGGCAATTTTATCAACGGAGATTTTCAAGCGGACAACAAACAATCAATTATTTTTTCTCCAAAAGACATTAGGATCTCAACAACAGCTTCACCTGTAGACGGTCAGAAAAATATCATTGAAAATTAGATTTTAAACATTGATTTAGTATTGACTGTAACATTGTTTGTCGGGTTTCCGCTCACTTTCACATTATATGCATAAAATGCTTTGCTTTGTAAATTTAAATTATCCATCACTTGGACAAACTTGGGCTTGGCTTGAGCAAGGAATTGTTGAATTACAGTATGTCAAAATTGCTAACTATTCATTGCTTAAATGCCAACCAGCTTGTCCAGATCAGTAATACCAGAATTTTATTATTTTTAATAATAGTAGTAATAAACTTTAGAAAGGGTAGGTTTTTTATGGCCAATTGCTGAGAATTTAGCAGTGGGAAGCCATATTTTGTAGTGTGCCTAGACTTCCAAAAGTTCTTTTTACTGAATAACATAAGAAGGACTCCTTTACGAACTGATGCAACAGAAGACATGAGCCAAGGGTTAGGGGAGCTGAGGCAACATCAGAGCCAGGTATTGATTGGGTTGCCTGAGGGGACCCTACTGATATCCCTTCTGTTCCTACCATCCCAAACTAACCTGGATTCACAGAATCAGCGTCGGTTAATGAAACTTGCACGCTAAATAATAATAATCCTTGCACTTGGTATAGCATTTTTTGGGTCTTCTTGATGTCTCAAAGCGCTTCACAGAATACTGTATACTGTGAAGTGAATTGACTGTATATTTGTGGGCGAAACGCGGCAGCCAATTGCGCACAGCAGCGTCCCCACTAACAGTTGTGAAAAATGGCCATTTTTTTTTTGGGGGGGAGGGATTATTGTCATGCATGTGGAGTAAGGAAACTTGCTTAAGGTTTCACTCCTGCCTGGAATTGAACTCTCGCTTGTGAGACTCCTAAATAAAGTTAGGCGGAACTTCAGAGCCAAAGAGAGCTAAACCAGAGTTTGCCCTTGAACTTTTCACTGGTGGAATTATTGTGGAATCAGGAAAAGCAGACCAACCCACGAGACCTTGCTGCCCACAGCCAAATTCTCAGTGATCAGTCATGTAACAGAGGAGGGCAAGTATCCAACCAATTCTGTACCGATTACAGTTCCGTTACTTGTGACCCATTCCTTTCCTATGTTTCGTCAAGTTTCTACTTGGTTCTTAGAAACAGAAACTAGTTAAAGGCTCAAGGCAAGGAAGGAGTACCGATGAAATATAATACTATACCGCACTATTGAAAGGCACTGAAATAGCTACTGACCCATATACTACCACTGTGGTGTAGCATGGTGGTGCTCCCACCATAGCTTGTAATATGTATTTTGTGTTTCCAAAAGTAGCTCTGAATAAACTAATGTATGTGTTTGGTGTTGTAGGACTTCTCATCATAGAGGGTGATGCAGATGGTTTGCTGTTTAATAATGCGGTTCAACCACAATCACAGCCAGTAGTGACTGAACCTCTGTCTGATCACACATCTGAAGAAAAGATGATAAGTATGGAAAGCTCAGTTGCTGTCACACCAAGAGACCATTCTCCTGAATTGTCTTCAGAACGGGAAGATGTTTCTCAAGGAATCGTGTCTATATCTAGCACAGATCCTACCGTAACTCTTGATTTCAGTGAACCCTTACCACACAGTGTTGGGTCTATTGGTGAAGGTGAACAAACGGATGCCGGTTCTGTAATAGTTACATCAGCAGACCCTTCAATACCCAGTCTATTAGTAGATTCAGACACAGTTTATCATTCTGACCAAATGCCTCAAAGTACAGATGCTTCAGGGTTTATAACAGAAGATCCAGATGGTTTTGATGATTTGTCTTCATCTACTCAACAAATATTTATTTCTAGCTCATCTGTGGATTCTGATGGTACAACAGAACAGTCCAGTGATGACCAAGACATTATTCTTGAGTATGGATCTGGATCAGGAATTGAACCAGACTTCATCTGGTCTTGGACTACAGAATCCTCTGAACCAATTTCTTATACTCCGATACAAGTCAAGCCTCAGAAGACTGATTTTGTTCAGTTGACCAGCATCACTCATGATAATATTACTATAGATCAACATACAAATCCGCTGAATATTGCGGAAATAGGCGATGTGATTGAAGACTTTACTGAATCAGATCCAGACAGGGTAATGTCCCAGGAAGACGCATCTTTATTACCTGAAATAACGTCCAACAGAATTTTGGATGCAGAACGTGTACCATATATTTCACAAGCTTTAACTGAAAAAGTCCCTGTTCAATGGACTCCAGATAACTTATTAGAATTAACTGTGGAAACATTGGAGACAACAGGTGTGTATGATTACTATTCTAGTGACTCAATCTCAGGAGTTCAATCCATCTTAGATTATTCAACCTCGGCTGACCGTGTTACGTTGAAGCAAATCAAGGAATCGTCCCCCAAAGACCAAGCAATGGCAGAATTCACCATGATGGGGCATCTACCAACAGAAGCATCCACTATACAAAATCTACCACTTAGTTCATCCCTCCTGGATGACTCCATCGAGTCAACCATTATTGAGCAACTAGTGACACAGTTGCCTGCCATTGAGCAAGTAATCGTAGAGTCACTCACAACCGATGAAGGAATGATTGAGTCACCTGTCACTGACCAAATGACAAAATTGTCCACAGGTGAGCCTATCATCATAGAGTCACCCACGCATGAGCCCAAAGTAACAGAGACAGTCACTGTGAGAAATACAGCCACTGTTATTTCCATTGTCGGGCAGTTCATCACTGAAACTGTAATGGGATACACGGTGTCAGAAGCATCCAGTTTAGACCAGATAATTCGGGAATCACCAACCATGGGGCAGTTAGCCACAGAATCGTCCGACGTGGAACAACTGGTGCCTGAATCACGCGCCATTCCACAACCAGTTACAGTACTGGAGTCTACCACCACAGCATCTACCACAGTGAAGGTGATGGGTGAACTGTCTCCTGTTGACCACGATGACCCCATTGTTGTAGAATACAGTGAAATGAAACCCACTAAGATACATTCCTCCAGCACTCAAGACATTGGAGAGGATGATGTACACTCCGAGGTTCAAGATATCTCAACTGAGTTGGAACATTCAGATCTAATTTACCATCACCAAGAGGTGGACAGTCGCGACAAAATGGCTAGTGGCCATACAGAACTTGCGATCGCCATGCCAACGAATGAGGCGAAGTTGAGCAACAGTACGATGTCCAAGAGGGCACTGATTGTCTTCTTTAGTTTGCGTGTGACCAATATGGATTTCTCAGATGATCTCTTCAATAAAAGCTCGTCTGAGTACAAGGCTCTGGAACAGCAATTCCTGGAGCTGGTAAGTTCGTAATTTCAAAACACTGTCGTGATTTTTAAAAAAATTGATGATCCACTGACATGTCAAATAGTGATTGGAAATGGTGACTATTCATCGACAACAACTTGCATCCTCCATGCCGGGCAGCGTCTCGACAGGGCTTAACAGTGGCAGAGGCTGACTCTGAGGCTGGTGGGTGGGTGGGGGGCCGTAAGTATGATCGAAGAGGAGGGTTTTCAGGCAGGACTTGAAATGGGGGGGGGGGGGGAAACATATTCAGGTACAGTTATAATAATTCTTGCATTCAATAGAGCTCCTTTCATGCAGGGATAATGCATCAGATCGCTTCGTGGGATTTACCGTAAAGTGTGGTGACAGTATTTTGTCGGTTATTTTGTAGGCCAACAATGAATTGGTCATTTGGAGAAAAACGCAGGAAGCGTTAATAAATAAAATCAATTCGCTGCATGTTGCAGTGGAATTTCTCAGAGCCGACTTTCAAATTGAGTTTCCTATTCCTTGTGTTCCAGCTCGTTCCTTACCTGCAGCTAAACCTGACCGGTTTTAAGTACCTCGAAATCTTGAATTTCCGAAACGGGAGCATTGTGGTGAACAGCCGCATGCAGTTTGCTAAGCCCGTGCCTCAAACGGTGACCAACGCCGTCTATCTAATACTGGAGGACTTCTGCAATACAGCGTACCAAACTATGAACATTGCTATCGACAGATACTCTCTGGATGTGGAGTCAGGTAAAGTGGTTCTCGAGAAGCTAGCGAGTTTTCCATTGTGCTTTTCCATTTGGGTTGCGCGACTGTGAACGGAGATCATTCACTAGGATAATATCAGGTGTGAGAGGGATATAAAATTAAATGTAGGCTAATAATATTTACAACAGGGACGCCAGAACCAGCACCGACAGGTTTAAACCAAATTAGTTTATTCTGCGTTTTAAATAATTCTATAATTCTAAACCCAAGATCCATTGAGCATTTATAGTTCAGCCGCTTTGAAGTACAGTGCCAATTTTGGGAGGCTAACATTATTAGAACCCATGTGCGTCTGTTTCCACTACGCTTCTACACGTTTAATAGGATTCAGATAATCTGAACTAATCTGATCGTTCATCCTTGGCGTTAACACGTGGGATAGTTATGTATCAGTAAGGTGCACAACCACGTTTCTGCAGACTTTATTTACGTGGATGTGCGTGTGGGGAAGGGCAAAAGGGGAGGAGAGAGCAATTCAAAAGAGAGCAAAGCTCGTGGAATTTGTGGAATTACTACAATAATGATTGCAATTTCACTATTTACTGGGTGTGCCTTAAACATTCTCCGCATGGAATCAATATAATAATAATAATAATGAGAAGAATACGAGAGTAGCATATGTACTGGAAACCAGCGTATGAGTTGGAAAATGTTGTGATACAAAATTGTTCTCACAGTGACACTGGTTCCACTGGAACACTGCGCACTGCAGTGTGCTTAATATTAAACCATACAACAACATTTTACAATATGTCTCAACAGGGGAACTGTGTCAGGCTAAGCAGATCTAACTGGGCAGACAGAGCTTATTGATGACTAATCTATCATCATATTACATGTGATTGTCTGAATATCTTGTAGACCTTGTGTCTCTCTCTATCATTGCAATACCCGTCTGCACAGAGGAGATAAATGACGAGAATAAACTTTCAGGTAATAACACTGGGTGACCTTATATTGTTATTGCTTTTAGCGAACCACAGATCAGGAGTATTGGTCTTCAGAACAGAGGCGAGTCCAAGGATGCCGGTCGTTTCTAACCTGCTGAACATTGTGAGAAGACAAATTAAATGTGTTGAGATTACCGACTACTGCACAATTAAATGTGTTTCTTCAAGACCCTTTACATGTGCAGTATATATAGAACCAGGAAATATCACAGCACTGCGGCATCCATGTGTCCTTGGCTTCCACTGTGGGCTGTTGCTGATATATATTTCTTTGTGGTCTTTCATTTCAGGCGTCCAAGCTGATCCATGCAAATTTCAGGCCTGCAATGAATTTTCAGAGTGTCTCGTGAATCAGTGGTCGGGAGAAGCAGAATGTGTGTGTGATCCTGGGTATCTGAGTGTGGACAGCCTTCCTTGTCAGAGTATCTGTGACATTGACGCACACTTTTGCCTGAATGATGGCAAATGTGATATCATCCCAGGTCATGGAGCCATCTGTAGGTATGTGATGCCTGATGTTATTGACATGCTACAGAACAACAATGATCAATTAAAAATCTGGCATTCAGATACCGCCCCCGGCCAAAACCTCACAGTTTCCAAATTCCTTTGGCACCGTTAAAGTGTGAACGTTACTTTGAGATACCGTGGATTGGTTCAAGAGTTGTTCAAATCGATAATGAAATACTTTCTCTGAAATACGAGGTGTTCCGGTCGCCTCTAGAACTCTTGCGATTCCAACATGGTCTGACTTAAGTGATAGCGTCCTGCCATTCATTGCAGCTGAGTTGCTAAAGATGGCATTTTTTCAACACTTACAAGTGCCGAATGTATGATGTCCACGTGGAAGGCTGGTGTTGGTTTTCCAACCTATGTACGTAACAGTAGTAGAACTGGAGTAAAAGGGCAGGGAAGAACACAATAATTAGGGATGGATCCCGGACATGTTTTCAGGTTCTGGTTCATGCCGTGGGTGGGTGGAAGATGAGAAATCTGTGCGGAATGCATGACTTCATTGCAAAAAGTACACCAGTGTTGTCTAGACGAGGATAATGTCCGCACGTATGCGTTTCAAAGACATCATCTGTTCTGCCGATGCAACACAAAGCAAGTATTGGGTCCATATTGCTACTGTATGAGCAATGCATCATAGGGCAGCTAAGAGACACAGCACAGACCTAGCGTTAGAGACCTTGCCTCAATGTGCAAACCGGGGGAGAAGATCAGAGGATTGCTGCAACAAAAGACTGGTTGTTGTATCCAGGCACTCGACCCAGTGCAAAACTGGCATTGAAAAGCATCAGCAGCTACAAGGCTCAAGTAGCAATGTGTGTCCCTGCTAAAACTTTGATGGAGCTCGGCATTCCACAGCCAAAAATGCACGTCAATAGAGGTGTTATTAACGTCATTTCGGAGAATTTCTGGACGAAACCCTGCTACAGGGAAGCAAAAGCAATGCTGAGGAATATTAATGTCCGCAGGATATCGGATTCTGTGGCAACAATGCAAACGGTCGCTTTGATAATTGTCAAACCCACAGTTTGGGCACAAAAACTAAGCTTTGGTACCTGGTAAGAGATCACCTGGGGAGCTTTTCAGTTTGTTTTATTGTTGTTTCTTGTTAACCTCTCCCTAAATATACTGTAATACAGCTCAAATGAACTTAAGAAAGCAGGGTTACAAAGCACTCTCCCTCCTTACGCAAGGTACCATTTAGTTCGAACGACATTTCAAGAGTACATTAGGAAATTAATTCTATCCAAGGTAAAGCTTGTCACGTCCGCCGGTGGATGCATATTTTCTGCTGGGTTTCTTTTGCGTAAGAGTGAAGGAATTCTCTTTACGTTTCTTCTATCCTGTGAGCGTGAAGGACATGAAGTTTACTGCAAAGTGGACTGTCTGAAGCGGACAGGCCATCAATCACCGCCAAGCTATTCAGACTTTTTCCCAGTGTGACAAGGAAAACAGTTACTGAGACTTTGTAAGATAACATTCCCGGACTCGAGTCCTGCCAAACACACTTGTGTAGATTGGATCGGTGATGCGCATCGTCTAACCAGTGACTATTTGCAGTTCACCTGTCTTGCCTTTAGGCCAGTGACACTTGATGTTAAAGGAAGTGAACAGCCCCCACTTTGGATTATATGTAATCGAATACAAAAAAAAACAGGTACATAGACATTTGTTTTCGTCTCCCTGCAGGTGTCGTGTGGGAGAGAACTGGTGGTACAGAGGGGAACACTGCGAAGAGTATGTCTCCGAGCCACTCGTGGTGGGGATTGCCATTGCCTCGGTGTCTGGTTTCCTTCTGATATCTTCCGCGGTCATCTTCTTCCTGGCCAAAACGGTTCGGGAGCAGTTTGTGAAAGGTGACGACGAGGAATCTTCAAGGTGAGTTTCGTAACGGAAACACGTACGGTAATTAAATCCTATAAGATCAACAACTTTGGATAGACTCGTCAGTCTCAGTAACATCTTACATTTCCATCGTATGGGATAGCATATCATTTTGGGCGCCATGTGCGCAATTTGGTTGCCGCGTTTCACCCATGAGTATACAGTCGGCTTTCCTGCTCTCTTTCCCCCTGTCCCACTACCCCAACCCCTCCCCATGTCATCTTTCCCCCCCATTTCCCTTAATCCCACTTCCATGACTGTTTGTGGGACACTGCTGTGTGCAATTTGGCTGCCGCGTTTCGCCCACAAATATACAGCCAATTTTCCTACTCTTCTTCATCCTGCCCTGACCCCTCCCCCCCCATGCTCTTGTCCCAACCTGACTGTACAACGCCTTAGGGCATCCTCTTGACGTGAAAGGCGCTATATAAATGTAAGTTTTGATTGATTAGTTTGAGGAATACCTGGTCTTCTTTTACTGCACTGTAATGTGTATTTATATACTGTATTGAGTTTTGTCCCTTCTCACTCGACCAGCATTTCAGATTCACGTCGCCTCAGGTTGGAGGGCAGATGAGATTAGTCTGTGGAGGATTCCTTGGATATGATATCAAAATGCGAGTCCTCAGTTGTTAACGCTTGAGATGAGGTCAAACAATACAGGAAGCTAACTGAATAGATTTAATTCTCTGGCCAACCAGCAGAAGTTAATAGTGTCAGTGTTGCAGCTTTGGAAAAAGTGAATACAGATATCATTTGAAAATGGGATTTCCAATTCATATCCCCCACCCAAAATAACTTATTTAATAGGTCATTATATACTTGGCATAACGTTAAGTCATGAGCAACGCTTATTTTGTCTTTCTGCTTATCTATCAGCCAGATATGATTCTGACACATAACTGAAAAGAGGGATACGGAACATATCGTTTCACGTGAGAATGGATGGAGGAAATTTCTGTCCCATATCTCAAGCTTCTTTTATCCTCTGTCAGCGATGAAACTCTGCAATGTGGCCTCTGTTCTTATTCGCAGTAGTCGACGATTAAGACCTCAGGACTTGCTGGAATCCCTCGGGTTTTGTTTTGCTATCACAGTGCAACGCGCTGTAATATTAATAGAAACCCACGTCTTTCCTTTCCCCAGGTGTGATGACAGCCTGGGGTCAGTGGAGAACGGAACAAAATATAACCCTATGTATGAAAGTGATGCCGCGACTGGACACAGCCACTACTGCAGGCGTTACCCTCAGCCGTCGTCCTACAGCTCGACCAGTGCTGAAGCATCCACCGACGTCAGCAGTGATGAGATCCGACATATTTACGAGCACAGTGAACTCAGCAAGGAGGTAGGAATGGAGACAATACCTCCCACCCTCCAAAAAAAACCTGTGGAGGCCATTTAATGGTACAATCCCATAGGAGGTTAGGTTGAGATAAAGGTAATTGGTATCTGATTTGTAGTGTTTCTTAACAAGTTCCCTTGATAAGGAATGCGAGTCGCGCAAATGTGGACTCCTTCTGATAGCCAGAAGTACATCATAGAGCAACAGGAGCTAGGCTTTGAGATGATCTACATCGAGAGAGGAGTCGATTGAAATTCTAATGGAATTCTTTATTAAAAAAGGAGTTAGTTAATTCACCAACTTATTAGTAATTGTTAGTCAATTGGCTGATCATTTTTCCGGGATAATAATCGCTTGAAGAAAATAATAACTTTGTACTCAATCCATGACTGTGTGTGGGACACTGCTGTGCGCATTTGGCTGCCGAGTTTCATCCAACAAAACATACGGTCTATTCACGTTGCAGTATATTCTCTGAAGCACTTTGAGACATCTTGGAGATGTGATAAGGCGCTGTAATCGAATGCAACGATTATTATTATAAATGCAAGGATTTATTAAGTAAATCCTTAATAACCAATACCCAACTTTAAAATAATCCACAATAAATTGTTTTAAAGTTCCTCAAAAAGTAGCCACTTGGGTGTTCTCCAGTTACATACAGGAGTTGTGTATTTTACTAGAATCCTCTATAAATTTGAGTTTCCATTGAATAAGAAGCCTCGAAAGTCTAAACGTTTCATGTTTTATATTTATTGAAGTGCTAACTTGCTAAAAAAAAATTCACCCAGGCTCACAGTAAATCGTAGTCCATAAAGGAGTTTTATGACTAGGTGTTCATACATTTGAGCTCTTGCCAGGAAAAAATAATGGAACACAGTGAAAGGGTTAAATTAACGTTCGGTGAAAAGCAAGCATATATTAAAAAAAAACGGAATGAACCTAGAACTCCAGTTTGATTCCCGATGAAGTGATTAACCAGGATATTAGCCCAACACCAGCGTATTCACCTACAAACACACATGTAATACTCACTATAATAATAGTCCTTGCATTTGACACAGCGCTTTTCATGTCTTCTAGACGCCTGAGAGCGCTTCACAGAAATATTGCAAAGTGTATATTTGTGGGCAAAAGGCGACAGCCAATCGCACACAGCAGCGCCCCCACAAACAGTCGTGGATTGAAATGACCGATTTATTATTGTTTTTTTGAGGGATTTTTATCAGGCGTGTGGAGTAAGAAACTTGCCCAAGGTTTTGCCCAGCTGGGAATCGAACCCGGGCCTCTCTCTTGTAAGGCAAGTAAGTGCTGTAACCACTGAACTACAGGAATATAATCAAGTTTCTGATAGAACCAGAAAGTTTTTTTTAAATGAGAGTTTACAGCTACGTTGTACAGTTGTTTCAATAGAGCAGAACTTGTCGTAATCAGTGGGTTCATCAAGCTGACTGTCGTAGAGCTCTCTGCCTTATCAGTTGGAAATTTACTACCCAGTAACCTTTTATTTCTGAGAGCTTTATACTCCTCCTGCTCGCTGAAATATGAATATGACTCATATGAATATGAAATATGAATATGAAATATGAATCATTGATGCAGAAACATGGTGCAGTAACCAGCAAATGAGTACTGTAATATATGTAAAACGTCCATTTCTAGTCACAAAACGAAATTGCGGATTTGTGTTCCACTGTTAATTCTCCAGGAAATTCAGGACAGACTGCGGATAATCGATTTGTACACTAAAGATCGTCAATTTGCAGAGTTTGTGCGGCAGCATCAAATGTAAGTCACACGGATTGTGTTTGAGTTCCATTAGTTACTGTTGGAGAGTCCCAATGTGCGAGTCTGGCTCAGTCGTCTGATAGAAATGTTATCCTTTGAACAGGATCTGCCTATTCCAGTTGACGTTGAAGATCCTGTGACATTATCTCGAAAAGAGGACGTTTTCCTTGTTGGCCTGACTGACAACTCTCCAGATGAATGAATCATTCACCTCGTGTCTGTTTTTTCAGACCTCGCTGTGTGTAAATTGGCTGACTTGGAATAGTCTACAACTATTCTTTAATTTAAATGTGGCAGTAGTTCCTGCAAGGTTCTTTGAGACATTCCAACATTGTATCAGGTATCAATGTGGGTAATGGAGCTTACGAATATTCAGTCACTCAATTCCACAGTAAAATCCTATGAAGGGGTTAGAGACATCTTTCTGACATGATAAACCACTATATCAAATGCAGGGATTATTATTATTATTATTAATTATTATTATTATTATTCTTATGTTGATTTGTTGACTTCAATTTCACTTTTTCAAACCCCAAATGTTGGATGTCTCAGTGGAAGGTCGGGATCTCCAGCATTGCAAGTCTTAAAACATTCGCAAAATTATGCAATTAGAAGATGTCCACTGCCTCTATTGCTGGAGTGGGTTTCACCCGCTGAGCAGTTCCATTCGAGACAGTGCAAAATGACATTTGTATGGCGCCTTTCACGTAGGGAGGATGCCGTGAGGCTCTCTCCTGGGTCAATACAATGTTAAAATTATTTTACACTGTACACTCGCAGACCACCAGAAGAGGATCTACTAATAAGGCCAGTCACTGTTCATTGGTTGCACAACCGTGATGAGTAAAGCTGATTAAGCCAGGGCTGGAATAACACCAACCTGAAATTGCACGAGAAACTAAGCCGTGAGCAAGTGCGCCCCACGATGCTAATTTAATTCTAAAATCTCTGCGGCTCACCCTAATGTAACCCATGGCAACAAATAATTTGTCCTTTAAGAGACCCATTAATCCAGAACAAGCTTCTTATCTCCATTACGTGCTCATTACTGTATAATGATTGCTCTTCCACTTCTTCAAATGACTTTCCCGTTCAAGCCTCAATCTTAGAATTACATTGAGCTACGTCGCATGTTACAGCATAGAAACAGGCCATTCAGGCCACTTGATAACTTGCCTGTGTTAAAGCATGTGAGCTCTGCCCCATCCCTTTATTCCCTTCTTCGTCATATATGCATCAAGTTCCTTCTCTTGACTTCCACCATAGCTTGCCCATCGAGTAAGTTGTCTTCCATGACAGCTTTTGTATCTCATGGGTTCGCATTTAACTCTCTACTACTAATAAAATAATTATTGCATTTGGCATACTGTCTTTACATTAGCAGGATGTCTCAAAGTGCTTCTCAAAGGGCTTTACAGAATATACTGTAAAGTATAGTGACTGTGTTTTGCAGGCAAACCAAGGGAGCCTCTCACAGTTCACAGATTTGTTGTATTAATAAACAGATGAGCTGTACATTGATGTGATGTTATTATTAACACATTTGTTTAACTCTTTCTCCACTAGGGCTATCGATAATACCAAAAGAAGTTCCACCAGCTAATCCCTCACAAAAGATTCCAGTCAGAAAACCATTATAGGGTAATGATCTTCGTTTGATATTTGGTTACTATTTAGTTTTGTATATCCAGCAAATTGTATAAATTGAGATGCTATTTTAAAAACAAAGAAACTGGAATAAAATTCTATCTGGGTGTAGATTTACTTGAGATTCTGTTTTTGGTCCAGAAAGTATTCGGCGATGTTTTTTTTGTACTCATTTAATAATTTACTCTATTAACACTTTACAATGTGAAGCATTTAGCAAATGATTGAGTTTGGTTTTAACTTTGAAGCCCGTTTCTGTAGCTCTTAAAAGAGCGAATGAGACCCGCAGAAAACCGGCTTCGAAATTAAACGCCGGAGTTAAGAATGTGACATTCTGGATACTCTAAAGATACCAAAAGACACCCAACAAAATTAAATTATAAATTTAAATAATGTAAGTTAATACAGTAGAGAGTACTGTACTCACCAGAGATGGCGGCGGAGATTGCATTCAGAGACCCGGTGTGGGGGTGAAGGGGAGTTGAAGAGTTACTCAGAGAAAGAGGTAGTTTGTGCGAGTAAATTTTAAATTTTGCATTCTTTCAAAGCAACGTTAAAGTAAATCAACGTATTTTAAATCTATCAAGTTCCCTAATTCGCTGGTGATGTCAAAGCGAAACAGCGTAAATAGGAGCAATGTAAATAGAGGACTTCTTGTATTCTGTGAAGCTACTTGAGACGTCTCAACGACGTGATATGCCGCTCTACCAAATGCAAGGATTATTACCAATACATTGAGGATTTGAAACCACTGCACGGCAATTTGCATTGCACTTCAAATTCAAAGTCGAAGTGAAGAAACTTGAGATGATAATAAAATTGGTCATTTTCCATCCACAGCTGTGTGTGGGGGACGCTGCTGTGTGCAATTGGCTGCCGCGTTTCGCCCACAAATATACAGTCAATTCACTTTACAGTACATTCTGTGAAGCGCTTTGAGATGCCTAGAAGACGTGAAAAGCGCCAAATCAAATAGAAGGATTATTATTATTATTATTAAATAGGTTCCACTCAGCAGAAATTTATTTTTCCACTTAGTACATTTGGAAACACTTAGAGAACAGGACTACTAAATTGTGGCACGTCACTATATGTTTCTCTCTCCCTATCAATTCCTCCCCCCTCCTCCTCCTCTCCTCCCATTGAGCTACATTTTCCCAAGGCCCATTTGGTTCTTCAGTTCCTTGCCCGAGTGACCATTGTTCCTACGGAAACCTCGACAGGGAGTGTTAGCAGACCATACACAACTCATTTGTGGTATCACAACCGAGCCCCATCCTGCCCCTTATCTCACATCCACCTACAGTTATATTGCAGCAGGGGTTCCTGTAAAATCATTAGGAGCAGGAAACCTATCCGATTTTATCATCCCTATTTCAGGGCATTTCAGCTAGCTGTAGAGAACCGACTGAGTTCAGACTTACAACTTTCCAGACTGTATGGCCTGAGACTTCACCCTTTACCCGCCAGGTCACTTAAGAAGCTACAGAGCAACCTCGTTAAGACACCTCTGTTCCACTCAATATAGCTGAATATATATGTTGCCTGTGCTCTAGAGACCCTATTTATCCATGCACAATTGGCCTCCGCGTTTCGCCCACAAATATACAGTCAGTTCACTTTACAGTATGTGAAGCGCTTTGAGACGTCGATAAGATGTGAAAAGCGCTATATCAAATGCAAGGATACTTATCATTATTATCTGGAAGTGCGTTACCTGATCTTGGTGCTCATTTTGTACACACGCCCGATGTGAAAGGCGCTGTATAAGCTGTATTTGGTTTGGGAATTTTTAGTGTATTAGCCAAATTTCTGCAAGTGGTATTGATGGGACTTCCCACACATAGCAGTGACCTACTACCCTGGACGTCGGACAGTTTTTTCACTCTTTGCTTACAGCGCAGCCTCTGAGATCACATGAGCTATACTCGCGCATTGAGATTGTCTCAAATCCAAAGAAGAAATTCAAGATATAGAAATCGGTTTCTTTAAGAATTTGAATTTGGGCTTCCGTCCAGTATGGCAGAGGTTAAGTCGGAAGCTAATAATAATGATGATAATATTCTAATAACTATTGCATATGATAAAGCGCATTATCACCTCTCGAGGCAGCTCACAGATTATATTGTAGATAAATTGTATTTTGCAGGTATCACCTTTACTTTTCAAAAACTGACCGTACCGCACTTACTTAGGCGCAACATATTTTTCTTCTGGGAATCCCTGTTTATTCAGCAGAATAAGAGTTGAAATTACACTGTGTTACGGCATGATTAACTCTCCGAGGATCTTTCCACAGGTTTTCCTCAAGTCTTCCATCCAACACACATGTAACCGGTGACAGTAGACAGGATACAAGCAAGGAGCGTTCAGGTGGCTCATCTGATCATTGTTACTGCGGTAACAGGCAAACAGTGTGTAATTTTTTAATAAAATTGGCATGTAGTTTTAATGTTTTTATTCATCATATTTTTCTGAATTCTGTCCGGATTGTGATCGTAACGTGGTAACATTTCATTAGCCTTATGGGGAAACGGAGACAAGTCTTTGAAAGGCAAGAAATGTGTAGAGGCATTACTGTCAGGAGAAAGTATTATTTTTGCCGAGATAGAACCATCAGTGTAATGAAATCGCACTGGGAACTGTCATTGGTGAGACAATCTACGTTGAAGGGATGTGGATGTGGAAATCCTCTTACAAGAAAGTAGTACAGTATATCTTAACTGGAAAGGTTCCTCGCAAGTGAAAACTGAGGAAGCAAAAAATACAAGTCATCTAAGAATATTGTGGTACTTCTCAAACTTGTAACAGTAGAGAATAATCCCAGGTCACGAAGAACGGTGAGGATAACTTTGCAGACTGTTCCTTTGTTCCTTCAAGTCTTGCCTCAAGACGCTCCTCTTCGATGGACCCATTGGCAACTCCTCCTCCATCAACCCCCCGCCCCGCATCCCCAACCACCCCTTTCCTCAGCTCGGGTCTGAAGCAGTAACAGCCTTCTTTCCTCATCATGCAGTACTTGATGTGAAGTTACTTGAAGTCGTAACTGTCCAGCGCCTTGGGACGTCCTCCTGACGTGAAAGGCGCAATACAAATGTAATTTTGTGGTTGTTGTTGTTATTGTAGCATTAATGTTTCTCCCCTAGACAAGAAAAATACTTCAATGCTTCTCCATTTCAGTGATTCAGCTTCTAGAGCAGGTTTGAATCAACCGTTTTAAAAGAGAAATGAACAAAATGCTTAAGTTGCGGCTTGTGAGCAAGGTTTTGGTTAACTTTAAGTAAATTCTTTCATTTCGAGTAAATCCATTTTTGTCAAAATTAGCCAAGCACCAGTGCTTAACCTTCCCAGTAAACAGTCAGAATGCTGGTCTCTGCGTTATGCTAACTGTGCGTGTACGAATTGGTGATCGGTACAAGTGGTCCAATTTAATTCAAATTAAATCTCAGATTCATAACCGCGTAAATGTACGATTCTTTGAAGAAATGCAATGTAATTTTACGTAGACAGGGATAACGAATGGGTCGTAGGATCATACATATTTCACACAATATACAGTTATTACATTTATTACAATTTCCTGAGACTATTGTATTCTCAAAGAGCAATTTTGGTCCCCGTCCTATTTTGATCGACATTTCATTCCTTGTTCTGTTGGGATAGAGTTCCATGTGTGCCTTTCGCACCTCACGTAAACAGCCGTACTTCTTTTGTGAGTGTTGTGTGAGTGTTGGCAGGCTGACCTACTATAGAGTCAATGCAGCCATACCAGATTCAATTCTCACTCGATGCTCCGTCCATCGGGAGTCGCTCAACAATGATCAGGACCCTGGCTATTTCTAACCTTACAATTTCGGTTCTGTATACCTTTTGTGATGCGCTTACTGGCTTTTTAACCATTTAAACCACACGCTAACGGTGACAGGGGTCTCCCATTGCATCTTCATTATGTATAAATGTGATATCTGAAATGTCAAAGGGGATTCTTGGTGAATTTTATTAAGGATTTATTAAATGAAGAACAATGCGTAATGCAGAAGGCAGGAATAAATCGCACGACTAGCAACCTTCAGCGATCAGGAATTTTTTTTCCTTAAGAAAGTGATGTTTATCGTATGCTGTACATATTCTCTTACATTTTGTTCAGATAAACCAAAACAACGCTCAATGTATTGATGTTGATAAATTTGTGCACTGGAAAGTAAAAATAGTTTGCAATGTTTTAATATTAACACTGACGTGGGTTACCACTGGAGTTCTCCCTGTATTTCCACATCTGCAGTAGATTATTTGTAGTTTAAGTTTGTATTACTTCTTCGTGCAGTTAATTTAGAAATTGTAAATACACATACTCAAGGTCATACCAAAGAAATTGAATAAATTCAATAAATTGAATTGGAAGTGAGCATTGCTTTGAACTCGACATTTCTCTTTGAAGGAGAATTGGACATCTTTAATTATGTGTGTGTTTTCTTTTAGCAAATCTGAAAGCAGTTAATTCTACAACATCTGTTCAGTTCAACACAATTTGTCAATGGAACCACCATTAAATGTAGCTTCTACCTCAGATTTGTACATATTTGTTAACCGAAGTTTTCAGGGACATTATGTAAATACTGTTCGGTAAATGTAACATGTATTGTAGGTTTCTATCCAGATAACTTTTAAAAGAATCCTTACTATAAGCATAGCGATTTTCACAGATTTTTCTATCGTATAAATGTCATCACAAAATTTGGGAGGTTTATATGTATTATTTTTGGAGAGATTCAACTGAATTTACCTGACTAACACTAGCTAGATAAGGAACGAAATATAAATCTACACAAGTGTAATTTTACAGCACGTGAATAGTACCCAAATCATAGAAATTCCAGCAGATCATTTCCATCAAGTCTGTGCTAGCATGTCCTACTCTGGAGATACATCTAATGTTAAGTGATCTCAGGAATAACAATAATAATCCTTGCATTTGATACAGTGCTTTTAACATCTTCTAGATGTCTCAAAGCGCTTCACAGAGTATGCAGTAAAGTGAATTGACTGTAGATTTGTGAGCGAATCGCGGCAGCCAATTGCGCACAGCAGCGTCCCCACAAACAGTTGTGGATTAAAATGACCAATTTATTATTTTTTTTCTGAGGGATTATTATTAGACATGTGGAGTAAGGAAACTTGCCCAAGGTTTCACCCTGCCTGGAATTGAACCCAGGTTTCTCGCTTGATAGGCAAGTGCTCTAACCACTGAGCTACAGGAATGTGTTCTTAGCACTGACTTAAAACCAAGCTAGCGTACCTGATGTCAGGAACACATCAGAAATCTCCAATAGACCAACATGTCATTGGTATGACCTGAACAAATCTGAACGATTCATTTCTAATTTTGAGGATGAAATTAACGTTTGTACTCAGCACAGTTGTCCTTATTTGTACATTTCATGGTCCTATTTTTGTACATTTGGTGCCCTCCCAATTTTTTTAAATTAAAGTAAAATCTTCATAACACCTACTTTCTCTCATCTCTTTCTCACTTGAAGCTATTGTGATGTTAAAATTGAGCTATGGGTTTTGTTCACGGCCTTGCCCCCTCCTATCTCTCCGACCTGCTGTCTCCCTATCAACCCGCCCATCCCCTCCGCTCAGCAGGCTCTGGCCTGCTCTGCGTTCACCGCCCTAACCGCCCCACCATCGGCGGCCGGGCTTTCGGCCTCTCTGCTCCCACACTGTGGAACTCCATCCTGCAATGCCTTCGCCTCGCTTCCTCCCTTTCCTCCTTCAAGGCCGGTCTCAAGACCTTCCTCTTCGACCGCGCCTTCTACTCCTCTCCTACTCCCCTTCCCCTTCACCCTACCCCGACCCTTCCACACTGTGCTCGGGTCCCGACCTGACTGTTTAGCGCTTTGGGTCGTCCTCCCGACATGAAAGGCGTTCTATAAATGTAATTGTGTTGTTCTGTGTGTTGTTTAAAATTATCCAAACCATAAGCGTTCATTAAGCTATTCTCTGCTTCCGGTATTCAATAATATACAGTACCAGCATCTACTAGCGTTGTAATTACACTTAGCCAGACTGGATTTGTGCTAAATCTTCCCACCTCCTTCGAATAAAATCCTTTCCTTCCAACAGCTATTGAACCTACACCTAATGAACCTGGTGACCATATAATACATCAATGGTTTGTAATCCTACATGCAGTAAATGACTGCAGATGGTTTATGTAAGGATTCACATTTTAAATAATCTCTGGATAAGCACAGAGAGCACACAGTAAGCAAGTTGACTGAAAAGAAATGTTAATGCGTCTAATTTCTCATCTAAGGGTAATTTAACACTGTCATCAATTGCCTCAATAAATGATAATGGAAGTATTAATCAGCATTTCTAGGTTATTACAATACTGCTTGTTCCAGTTTGGGATTATATATGAATAATAATCCTTGTATTTGATATAGCGCTTTTCACGTCTTATCGACGTCTCAAAGCGCTTCACAGAATGTATTGTAAAGTCAATTGACTGTATATTTGTGGGTGGAACTTGGCAGCCACAGCAGCATCCCCCACAAACAGTCGTCAATTGAAAATGACCAATTTTTATTATTATTGTGTTTTTTTTGGACGGATTATTATTAGGCGTGTGGAGTAAGGAAGCTTGCGCAGGATTTCGCCCTGATCTGACCCTCCCTGGGTCATTAAAAAGTTAGGATTCCAGACAGGGAGGGGTGAGGGCAGCGAGCAGGAAACATAATAACTGAAGCTTATCCACCAACGGTGAGACAGATTCAGGCTAATTGGTAGCTGAGCAGCCGGAAATAGGTTAGGACCAATAGAGGGAGTTGAATTCAAGGACGTGAATCGTTAGTGAAATCCACTGCGGGATGGGGAGCCAGTCAACCAAGCAAATTGGTGATAGTGAAATATTCAAAGAACTGATACAGGACATCACATCTGGAGCCCACACCGGGTGATAGAAGATAAATACTTTAAACACGCCGACACACTACATAATGCATGAAGGGCACTATGTAAAAGCAAATTAACTTGAAGACTGACCAGTGTCAGGGTTAAGGGAGGGGGAGCTTGAAAACACCAATTAAAACAAATTTTAACCCCTGTTATCTGGATGCTGGGGGCTTGTTTTCTTAATCAGTGAAATACCACTCCAAACATATTGGCTTTGTGCTGCTTGCTACGTTTTCCAAAATGCCAAAACGCTTATCGCAATCGCATTTATGTACTAAGACGGTGGACAGACATTTGAAACCACTTCCCTCCCTTGTTGAATTTTACATGAGCTGCGAGGATTGCGTGACCCTGGAGTCCCCAAAGGCACCGAGAACAGCCGTTTGCATCAAATTTGTTAGTATAAGACGCAAATGCAAGCGCAAGTTGTTGTTGTGGGTTTGACATAGCGGTGTCGTTTTTATTGTCGGTCGACTAAACAACATAAATTTACTAGAAACAGAGCCGATTAATTTCAGGAGACTTCAGAATTGTTCTGTTTTATCCTTTTCTGGAGCTATTTTATACCACGTTCAGGGTGGTGCGTAATGCAAACCTGCAGACAACAGCGAACACAGCTGAAAAATGCCTCTCCGATTACCGTACATCCCTGTTTCTCACAGAAAATAATATCCGTAAACAGGGATTGCCCCCTTTGCCCTGGCTGCCAATCAAATACTCCCAAGAACATTTATCTATCTGTTTTCCTACACTTCATTGTCAAAACTTTCCACGCCATAATTATCAGATGTACAGAACAACGATTTCCCATGGCAACCATTCACCTTGGCTCCAAAGCGATCGGCTTTTCTTGAGGCAGTACAATGAGGTTCCTTTGTTCTACTGTCTCCGAACTCTGGTGGGTCTTTCATCAGGAGGCTAAATACTGTAGTAACACACTCTCTTGGAGATTCACTTATTGCCTGACATCCCCAACTCTCAGCTTCTAACCTTGTGGAAATGCAAGAATCCTTTTCACATTTCGTAAAGGAGTGTGAGGGTTGATTTGAACAATCCAAAAACTGTAACACGCTGAAGGATTTCTATCAGTTTAGAATTTTGAATTTAATCTCAATATTATTTCATCTCAGATATTATTTTCTGCTGTATTCCCTGTTATCCAGAATTCTGCCACCCGCATTCTCACCCGTACCAAACTTTGCTCCCCGATTACCCCAGTCCTTGCCAGGCTGCACTGGCTCCCTTGTCTCGGAGAGGATCGATTTCAAGATCCTCACTCTTGTTTTCAAATCTCTCCACTCCCCTGCAACCCCCCCCACTTACCTCTCTGACCTCCTCTCTCCTCACAGCAGCACCCGTTGCCTTCACTCTTGTTGTTGCTATGAGCTCCAACGCCATGACAAATCAGTGCCTTTCACTAAGATCTAAGAGTGCCACACTAAGTAACCATTCAACATTAATAATAATAATCCCTGCATTTAATATAATGCCTCATCACGTCTTCGAGACGTCTCAAAGCGCTTTGCAGGATGTCCTGTGAAGAGAATTGATTGTACATTTTTTGTGGTGTCACACAGCACAGCAGACAATTGCACACAGCAGTGTGCCATAATCAATTTATTTGTTTTCTGTTAATTTTTTTGCTACTCAAACAAATTAGAATATTTGTTGAAACACAACATCAGGACCACAGCATCCCTGGTGTGTTTGGCTTATTCTATTTGACTGTCCAGTGCCTTGGGACATCCTCCTGACGTGAAAGGTGCTATACAAGTGTAATTTTGTTGTTGTTGTTTCGGAAAGGCTATTAAGCTGTTGGAGTGAGTACCACTGACAGCTTTAACTACTGACAGAATGTTGAGACAAGGTTGATTATCCTGTGAAATTTCTCTCTTGAAAGTAGAAGACTGAAAGTATTTTTCCTACTCGATGGAGATATTCCATAATATTGTATAAAGATTTTTTTTCACAGAGTATGGCAAATTGAAGATCATGAGATAATGTCTTTAAAAGTAAGGTCAAAAAAAGGGAATAGGAAGATTAAATGAAAGTCTGATGTGAATAAACTACAAAGGGTTTCAAAAGGAAGTGGACAAGTAACTTGTCCTAGAGTTACTGAAATTAGAGAGATACTCTAATTTCAGAGTATCTCTGAAATTATACAGATTATAATCTCTATTATTTAGTATTTAGTGACTCGCCTTCCAGCGAGACAAGTATGTTTTATTTAATCAAAAACACTCAATATATTAAAACCTATTATCTGAGGTACGTAAACAATCAAATGTAATTAGTCCTTCTTATCCTTGTGTATTAGAGCATTCTGACACTAGTAGCGCTGCTAAAAATACAATTGTATTGGTGGAATAAATATTTCACCAAAGTTTTTCGGGTGAATAGCAATAAAAGTTAAATATTCCAGATGGAAAAAGAATGACAAGCCTGAATTCGGTTTGTTATTTTTGCTCTGCTTCACCCAAGGTGTAATGCTTTGATGGAATGCCATAATCTGACTGTACAACCTAGCCATGAATTGATGGCAGATAAAGTAACAGTCAGCTCCCCAGCTCAACCCTGTAACCTTTTAAACCCACCAGTTGCAGTGTAGAAATCCTATCCTTTTAAGGCGCAAAGAGTCTCATTGGGCTATCATCGCAGAAGTCGAACCTGAGAATGGTGTTTGATTGAGTTCCAGGTGATCTGCCTGAGCCAATACCTGCAGGATCCAGGATTTACAAATCCTTTCATGAATCTCACATACCAGACCCCCAATTAATCATAGCAATGAACAATGGGTGCATTTAGTCATTCGTCAAGGAAATCTCAAGCTCGGACATTGAGAATTTCCATTTATGTATAAAATAATCCCAATGTCCTAATTTGCTGTATAACTGAATCATTAGAACTGTATAACTGAACCATCGCTTTTGATATAGCATATTTTCACATCTTAATGTGCTTCACGAGGTTTTACTATAAAGTGTAGGGACTGAGAATTATGTAAGTGAATGAGGCAGCCAATTTAGCGCAGTCTGTCAGAGTAAAACCTATCAAGCCTATCTTTTTGATATTTGATACACTTGTATTTACTGATCTAATTGAAACATCATCTTCTCCTCTAATTGTAGCCCACAGCATGATAGATCACTATTAATAGAAGGCTGTTGAGTACATCAATATAACTGCGAACAATTCTTAGGTGACCTCAATGAATGTCGTGTTTCAATGAAGTCACAACAACACACAATGTTCATTTATTCTCACCATCCGATCGTGGTTTGTAAAATGCTCATTTGTACTGCATTTGGCTACAGGAAATTGACAGAGTCCCGGTTCCTTCGGGTTCACGATATGAAGGTTTAGAGTACTTTCAGTAATTCAGAACTTGGTTTCAAACACATTTTGACCCAATTTGTAGACAGCAACTTCAGTCTGGTTAGACATACTATCTGTAACAGATGTATGGAGCTACATTTTTTGAGTTAAGCCTT
The DNA here is from genome assembly GCA_035084275.1 of Hydrolagus colliei. Taxonomy (NCBI): domain Eukaryota; kingdom Metazoa; phylum Chordata; class Chondrichthyes; order Chimaeriformes; family Chimaeridae; genus Hydrolagus; species Hydrolagus colliei. The sequence continues at coordinate 85,994,779 of CM068745.1, read as the reverse complement.
TGTTTCACATTGGCTTCGTTTCAGATCCAGGATATACTCATCAGAGCCAGCTGCTGACTACAATGATATGTTTATTAAAAGGGAACAATCTGAATGAAATTAAAGGAGCGTTGTTGCAATGAAAGAGCGTTCGACAAAATTTCATTTCATTTCGTTTACTAACACACAGTGGCATGAGATAAACCATTGAAATGTCTCTTTGTGTTAGTTCCATGAGTTGTTATTGTCAGGAAAATTTGACTCTCCGCCTCTTTTCCTTCTGAAACAAATGAAACATTTACCAAATCGTCTCTTCAAATTGATGGCTTCATTCGAAAAGAACGCAGTGTGGTTGAATTTTGAAGCTCTTTTTGTTATGCCGTAACTACGATAATGGCCAGATTCAGGAGGTAAATTATTGTAGGGTAATAAGAATAAGTGGCCCAGAACAACATCCTTAATATATTAATAATCATTGCATTTGATATTGTGACTTATCACGTCTTGGAGATGTCTCAACGTGTTTCACGGATTATATCGTAAAGTGAATTGTCTGGATATTTTGTGGGTGAAACACAGCAGTTAATTAGGCACAGCAATAAAGCAATCTATTAGTAAAAAGAATATTTCAATAATTTTCTAATTCCATAGGCTACCAAGTGAACCAAATTGAGATACAGTTGTAAAAGTGGTGGAATTAGAACTAGTAGGATAGCCATGAAACCAAAGTTTAACCGAAAATGTAGATTCAGAAAATGAGAATCAAACATTTTAGTTAAAGAATAAATGGACAAACAGAAAGACGTTTCCAATAAAGTGTCAGCAGTAAGCAGCATAAAATAGTCTAAAAATCATGAATTTAAGTCTGAATCACGAAAGCCTGAAAATACAATGATAATCAATAATACATTACAAATTATATTGAATAAATGTTTCAATTACAGTACTTTAATGGTCAAAAGCTAACATTGGACCAAAATAGCCATGGGCAGGTACAGTATAAATGAATTATTTTTGATTGTGCAGAATTGTAAAATAACTCTTCTGATTTATTTATTACTTGTGATTTCTGAGCAGTTTTCTCCTCTGCGTATGTAGACAGATGACCCATTTTGTGTCACATAACGTACTTAGACCATGCAGCATAAGATATAACAGTATTTAAAGGAAATCAATTTAACGTTATGGGGAAAGAGCAAGGAATGGCATTAGAATAGATGGCTCATGTACCAACACACGGATGATAATAAGAACAATGATAGTATTCCTTGCGTTTGGTGTAACCCATTGTCGAGGAAGCACTTCTGAAAGCGCTCCAGTAATCAGGATTTACTGTGAAATGGAGTGACTGTGTATTTGCGGGCAATGTGGCAGCACAAATGTGCACAGAGCTATCCCACAAACAACCATGAAATAAATCGTAGAATCATCGAATCTTATGGCACAAAAGGAGGCCATTCGGTCCATTGAGTTGGTGTCGGCTATTGGAAAAGAGCAATTTAGTCCCACTCCCCAGCTCTCTCCCCGATAACCGCGCATTATCGTACCTGTCCTCCCCAAATAAATGTCTACCTCTCTTTTAAAAGTTGTGAGCGAATCGGCCTCCACCACCTTTTTCAGGCAACGGATAAAATGACCAACTTTTATTTGGTGTATTGTTGGGGCCAGGATACCGAGAGAATCAACCTGCTCTTTTCCAATAGTACCGTGGGAATCTCTAACGTCCACCTTGTGTGTGTCAGCTTCAAGTCCCGGCTCGATGGGGTTTGAACCCACAATCTTGCCTCTGATGTGGAGGCAAGAGTGCTCCCACTGAGCCAAGCTGATGGGATCTCTCTCCTTCTCGTGTTTCAACATATGGTTTTTTAATCACCATGGCGTGTTGTGATATTTTACCAGCAAGCAGCAGTGTGTGATCAGTAATGAATACAAAAAACTCCAGCAACTGCACATGGTTGGGACCCGAGATATTGGTGACGTGTTCTGTGTGAAACTCTGGAAATTTTCGTGATGCAGAACATAGAAATAAAAACAACTATAAAGCGATCTGCTCCATATACCCTGTTGCATCTGTGTGCTGCGGAAGGGGGTAGCTTCACGGGTCACGGACAAAACCTGAATTATTTACTCATATGGTAATGTTTTGGTGAGTCACGCTCTATAGATGTATTGGATAATTAGGTAGTGGGGGTGGGGGGAGGAATAGGAAGGGAGCTCTTAACTGGCTGCTTTGCCTGTACAATTGTTTCATAGTCAGTGAAACTAATTTCCTTTCTGATATTTTCCGATAAGTCTCGCCTCAAGACGCTCCTCTTCGATGGACCCATCGGCAACTCCTTTCAGAAAACGGTCTCCAGAAGTGAGACTGAATTCATTAATTTGCCAAAAGCTGCACAGGCCTGAAATGCTAAGAGAATCTGGGTTCTAGAAGGGGGTTGCTCTTATTGTGCCTGTGAAACTACCTCACTCAGCTGGCTATTCAAATGTGATCCCTTGTTCCTTCCCTATACCGTTCAATATTCTTCTTCAAGCATTTATCCTTTTAAATGGTGTCATCACAGCTTCAAGGCCTTCCACGGCCTTGCTCCTGTGACCTGCTAACCCCTGTCTGCTCCCTCCGCTCAGCAACCTTCAGCCTGCTCCAAGTCCCCTGCCCTGCCCACCCGCACTGCCAGCGGCCGAACCTTCAACTTCTCTGCCCCCACCCTTTGGAACTCCATCACACAATCCCTTATCCTTCCGCTTCCCTTGCATCCTTCAACACACGTCCCAAGACACTTGTCTTTGACTGAAACTCCTACCATCTTTGCCCTCCACCCACTCCTGATCCTAACCACCAACTCAAGTCCAAATCCCTCACTATCCAGGCCCTTGGGATGTCCTCCTCATGTGAAAAGTGTTATAAACAATGCATTTGTATTGTATGGTATGACTTCAACAGCCATTAGTAGTGAAACCTGCTAAATTCAAATAATTGGCACAGGTTACCAGTGGGAGTGGTAGAGGCCAGGAACCTGGACTCATTTAAGAAAGAGCTCGATAATATAATGGGAGGATGAGTATTCCAGAAAAGATGAGATCAAATGGTCCAATTAACCTTCTTGATATGAACCATTCTTGTGATTGTGTGAACTCTCTGTTTAAAAGGAATGCAACAGTCCTCATAACAAGTTTCCCTTGAAAGTATTACGAAACTTTGCTTTTAACCTGCTCTGTACATACTACAACAACAACTTGCAATGATATACTGGCCTTCATGCCGAACGGTGTCTCGGAGCAGTTACATGTGGATTAATTCATTGCGCAATGTGTATAATGCTCATTGATGTATAGCAGTTACCTGTTGTAGAATCCACTCTTCACAGCAATGTTTTCGCCGACTTATTTGTTCCAGATTTTGAGTGTGTGCATGAGAGCCACTAAGCCTCAAAATGTGAGGAGCTTATAAAACAGTCCGCAGTGCGTCATATACTGACTGTGTTTGAATAGTTAAGTGTTTTATCACCAGTGGGGGTGGGTGATAATGGCTACTAGTTAATAAACACTTTGTCACCATTACATTTCTTTCATGTCCATGCCATTGTAATAATAATAAATAATAATAACAATCCTTGCATTTGATAAGCGCCTTATTCCGTCTTGGAGACGTCTCAAAGCGCGGCATAGAATATACTGTAAAGTGAATTGACTGTACATTTTTTGGGGCAAAACTGTGTGCAACCTATGTTCTACGCTATAAATATTATAGCAAACAACATATGTTTCAAACTTTATATGAGGTTTCCCGCTATTAATTTGGAAAGAAAGGGTTATTCCATTGCAAAACGGAATAATTTAAATTAGTTTTACAATGTGAACATGCTGCATTTACGTATGGCTGGGAGGGGATTTTGCACTCAAGAGCCTATTTATTCCAAAAGTTCCTGTGTCTTATAATGTTCATGAGGTTAAGAAAACTGATTGCTGTTAGTTTTATATCACTAGGAGGGAACCATTTCCAAGTTATTCTGGTTGGTGTCCACTTAGCGTACAATTTAGTTGCATTTATTTTAAATAAGCAGTAACACACATCCAATGCCAGGATTGTGTCACTAGCTGAAGCCAAGTGTAACTGTATCCAATGTACACTTAGCTAACACTTGTTATGTAATTACACAATGATATCTCCCATATTGAAAATCCAACATGGTCTTTTACTAATCAGCATGGTTTATCGTGAGAATACCAGTATATATATATATTTTATGTATAGAATCATAGAAGCTTATGTCACAAAAGGAGGCCATTTGGCTCATCGAGGCTGTGCCGGCTCTTTGAAAAGAGCAACTCAATTCCACTGCCCCGCTCTCTCCCCATACCCGCGTAAACCCGTCCTCCCCAAATAAATGTCTACCTCTCTTTTAAAAGTTATTATCGAATCGGCCTCCACCACCTTTTCAGGCAGTGCATTCCAGATTCGAACAACTCGCTAAGTGAACAGCCTTATCTACCCGTCCTGCCACCTTCAAAGATTCACTTATATAAACCCTCAGGTCTCTCTGTTCCTTCATACACCTTAAAATTGTATATCTAGCCTATATTGTCTCCCCTCATTCCTCCTCCCAAAATGCATCACCTCATATTTCTCCACATTAAACTTCATCTGCCATGTGTCTGCCCATTTTACCATTCTGTCCATATCTTCTTGCAGATGGCAAGAATCCTCCTCACTATTTACTATTTTTCCTAACTTTGTGTCATTTGCAAACGTGGAATATGTAAAAAGATTTCTTCCTTGTCCTGGGTGCCAATTGGATGACTGAGTCCTGATGAAATTAAGATTTTCTCATGGATTGGAGTCAAAAATCGTGTACAAGTTTACAACGAGTAGGTCTTTGGAACTTATGATCTGGATCTTTTCCAGGGTAGAGTTTCAACAACAACAAAATGACATTTATAGAATGACTTTCATGTTGGGAGGACATCCCAAGGCGCTGAGGGATAGGACAGCGTGTGTTTTGTTTATTGGGATCAGAATGTTTTTGTTCTTTATTTGATTACTATTCTGAATTCTCATTGTTTTTAAATTAAAATCATCTCTTTCTTAACAAATACGTTTTGTTTTGTGATTGTTAATTGCTTGACAGCGGACTCATCACATTCCTCCAAAAATAAATTGGTTACTCAATCCACGACTGTTTGTGGGACACTGCAGTACACAATTGGTTGCGATTCGCCCACAAAATATAGTCAATTCACTTTACAGTACATTTGTGAAGCGCTTTGAGACAACTCAAAGATATGATAAGGCGCTATGTAAAATGCAAGGATTATTATTATTTATCAGTCGGTGTCTCAAACTCAAATGTAGCAGTGAGATGAGTAACCAAGTAATACACTTGTTTTTAAAGGATCTTGGTGAGAGAGCAATATTGGCTAGAACCTTTCTAACAAGCCGAATCATCAGAACAACCAGCGCCACCTTAATTTAGTGTCTCATTCGAAAGATATCTCATGCAGAGAGCTTCTTCAGAACCGTAAATCTGTCAACTGTGTGAACTGTAAATTGTAACTGCTGCGTTCACACTTAAGTCTCAGGGGTGTGTGTTTTCTCCTCTTTTGTATACTGTCTTTTGACGGTACTATAACTGACATTATATTTGGGTCAATTTGACTCCACTGTATTATTCTACTGTTTCCCCCCCGCCTCCCTTGTGTGCTGCTTCAAGGTAATCGCCATGATACTGCCTCACGATCATTAAAGATGACCAGTTTAACATCTTTAACGTGAAGAAAAACACAAACTCAGCTTTTATTTTTCCAGAAATACAAATTGAAATGGCTTACTGACAATTATCTCTCTTATTTTCTTCTAATCCCTCAAAGCTGGAGAGAGGCTAATCGTTTCTAAGTGGGGACAATTGGCCTCAAGTACTCAGTCGGGGTTTTTGCCTATATTCCGATATACATTTCACATTGTTCATTTACAAATCTGCTAGGGAACAAAGACGTTTTAAAATGTGAGACTCAATTTAGACTCCACTCTTGGGAAAACAAGGTCCATTTTATACATCTGCTAGTTTAGAAACTAATCATTTAGTGCTTTTGCATGTGATTTACACATTGCTGTTTTCATCTAGAACTACTGTTGAGGATGGAGTAGTGGTGTTGATAATCAGATTGTTTCTAATTGCATGTTATTTTCCTTCATTATTTGGATGATTGGAGACATCTTGCAAAATTCATTCTTCAGGGTGGAGAAAGCACCAATCCAAACTCAAGCACCATATCAGTGGACACTTCTCTGAGCCCACCCTATCATATATATACAGTGATGGATCATACCTCATTCTGATATGGCACACGAAGGTAAGATACAAGAACGGTATTGACACCGCGAAGGTTTCCCACATGTGAGTTGTTCACATGTCGCGTTTGGCTCAGCTTTTCATCTGTTGTTCATCTGTCTGGGCTGACATTCCTGAAAATTAAGACATGCCTTGTGGGCCAGACCAGTTGATTGAGTGGATTTAGTTGACTTGCATGCCGTGCCTTGTGTTGGGCAACATTACTCTTGACGGGAAACCAAACTTATGTTGGGATACCTCGCCGAGGACATAAATCAGGATGGAAACATCGGTTTCTGGTTTGCAAATTGAGCTCTCTGGTTCTAGTTATCAGAACACGTGGAAGATTAAATCATGTTGGCCTCATGGCTGACTTGACAGTTGTGTGACCTGGAATTACCTGTTACTCAAACTTTATTTTGGGGGTTAGTAAAAGAAGGCAGCAGGTTATTCCTCTTCCACCGGCTCACTGGGCTATGAAGTATGTATTGAAGTGGCACTGGGCAGATCTTCGTATGAAGTGGGGCATCAACCTAACTTTGTGTATTTTGGTTTGGTTGGACTGCTATCTTGTTGCCTGGTTGTACATTGCCATCATCCTAGAACCTTTTCAACGTGTTTACACCTGCATGAAATCCTTGAAAGGGTATGCGGGAGAGGGAATCTATTTCTAGCGTACCTTGAGACCATGTATTAATACATGTATTAATAACAACAATGGTTGCATTTGATATATGGTCAAGCCAGCGCCTCCGCACATCGGGCGCTGCCAGCCTCAACATCCAAGGCTGCACTCTCCACCTCACAAAGCCAGTAAGGAACCTCGGCATCACGTTCGACCATAAACTCTCCTTCCTCCCCCACATCCGTGCCTTGACCGACACCGCTTATTTCCACCTGCGCAACATTGCCAGGCTCCACAACTACCTCACCCACCACGCTGCCAAAACACTTGTGCATGCGTACATCACCTCACGGCTGGACTACGGAAACTCTCTCCTCGTCGGCCTCCCCAGCTCCTCCACTCACAGGCTGCAGGCCATCCAAAACTCTGCAGCCCGTGTACTATCCCACACCCGCCTCCGCGACCATATAACCCCCACCCTCGCCTGTCTCCACTGGCTCCCCATCCTCCAGAGGATCGAGTTCAAGATCCTCGTCCTCACCTTCAAGGCCTTACACGGCCTTGCCCCGCCCTATCTATCCGATCTACTCTCACCCTAAAGCCCACCTGGACCCTCCGTTCAGCAGGACTTGGCCTGCTCCAAGCCCCCCGCCCGAACCGCCCCACCATCGGAGGCCGGGCCTTCAGTTTCTCCGCTCCCACCTTATGGAATTCCATCCCCCAATCCCTCTGCCTTGTTTCTTCCCTTTCCTCTTTCAAAGCCGGTTTGAAGACTTTCCTCTTCGACCGTGCCTTTTGTTCCCCCCCGAATTTTTCGACCTCCCCTTCGTGTTTCACCCCTTCCCGAACACTCCCCTCCCAGCTCGGGTCACACGCCTCCTGTGCAGCGCCTTGGGACGTCCTCCCGACGTGAAAGGCGCTTTATAAATTTAAGTTGTTGTTATTGTTGTTGATATAACACGTTTCACATTTTTTGTTTAGACGTCTCAAAGCACTTCACAGAATATACTGTAAGGTGAATTGACTGTATATATAGATATATATATGTGTGTGTGTGTGTGTGTGCGGATGAAACACGGTAGCCAATTGCACACTGCACTATCCTACAAACAATTGTGGATTAAAATGACCAATTTATTATTGTTTTTAATTTTGAGGGATTATTATTAGACGTGTGGAGTACGAAACTTGCCCAAGGTTTCGCCCTGCCGGGAATTGAACCCAGGTCTCTTGCTGGTAAAGTGAGTGCTCTAACCACTGAGGTCCAGTACTCCACTCCGTTAATTACCATTGAGTTCGTTTTTCAATCATATTTGTTTTGTTCAGCAACATTGTTGTTAGTGAACACATTACATATTTAGTTTTCACCTGTGCACTTCTATAATACTGTACATCACAGGAGGAGGGAAACTGTTGATCATAAAGTCTCAGTGTGGTATCCCTAGTATGTATTAGTATTCAGCAGCTAAGGTTTGGGAGGCAGATTCATAGATAAACAGTGATACTTAAAGAAAAATATACAATACCAGCAAAATATATGCATTGTTTATTTTGGCTGTGATTTTCTGGCTGGGATGTGTTTTATTTATGCAGTAAAAAATTACAATTCATTTCAGAAGGTGCTGAAAAGGGTTTAGGACCAGAGCGGGGAGTTGGGGTGGGAGAGTGCGGGGTGGGATCAGGGAGGTTGGAGGGGAGAGAGTGGAGTGGGTAGGAGGGTGGCTGAAGGCAGAGTCAAAGATGGAGAGTCTTGAGGCATGCCTTGAAGGAGACAAAGGAAGGAGCAAGGCAAAGGTTGGAGTTCCAGAGAGTGGAGGCAGAGAGGCTGAAGGCCTGACTGCTGATAGCCCGACCGTAATAATAATAATAGATTCATAGATTCATAGAATTGTACGGCACAAAAGGAGGCCATTCGGCCCATCTAGTCTGTGCCGGCTCTTTGAAAAGAGCGATTCAATCCCACTGCCCTGCCCGCTCCCCATAGCCTAATAGACCTGTTCTCCCTAAATAAAGATCTAATTCCCTTTTCAAAGTTGTTATCGAATCAGCCTCCACCACCTTTTCAGGCAATGCATTCCAGATTCGAACAACTCGCTGAGTGAAAACATCTGTGACCACGAGTCACAGATTCACCCACGAGTGGAAATAGTTTTTCTCTATTTGCCCTGTCGAAACCCCTCATGATCTTATAAACCTCTATTAGGTCTCCCCTCAATCTTCTCTGCTCCAGAGAGAATAACCCTAGCCTATCTAGCCTCTCCTCATAGCTGAAGTCCCTCAATCCTGGCACCATCCTAGTAAATCTTCTTTGTACCCTTTCCAATGTCTTCACATCCTTTCTGTAGTGTGGTGACCAGAATTGAACACAGTATTCCAGCTGAGGCCTAACCAACGTTTTATAGAGGTTAGTCAGCACTTCCTGACTTTTGTATTCTATACCCCTATTTATAAAGCCTAGTATCCCATATGCCTTCTTAACAGTGTTGTCTACCTGTCCTGCCACCTTCAACGAGTCACTAACACAAATAATAATACTAATAATAATCCTTGCATTTGATATAGCGCTTTTTAAGTCTTCTCGACGTCTCAAAGAGCTTCACAGAATATCTCTGAAGGATGGGGAGCCAGTGGATGTATGGTGCAAATCATGCTATCAGGAGCTGTCCAATACTCACCCAGTTACTAAATACCAGTGGGTTTCACACACATTGGGTGCTCCCTTTTGAGTGTGATTAAAAAGAAAGTGCAGAATGGCAAAAACAAGGCGGAATTATAACTCCATCTTACTTCTCTACATCTCTACACAGCTTGTCTTCCCTGAGCCACATGAAAGTCACATTAACTTCTTAACAACAACAACAGCGACAACAACAACATGATATTTATAGAGCGCCTTTCACGTCGGGAGGACGTGCCAAGGCACTGAACAGTCAGGTCGGGACCCGAGCAAGGGAGAGGGGCAGGGTAGGGGGTAGGGGGTAGGGGGCGGGAGAGAATTTGGACCAAACTCAAACATCACTTTCCAATTCAATGCAGCGTTTGCAACAATCGCCAACACTTTACCTTAAAGAAACACAGGGAAAACTTTGTAGATGGTTTCCCCTCCCAAACAAAAGGACTTGCTTTTCCTCAAATACTCCAGGTTAAGAATAGTTGAAGTGCAGGTTAACTTCCAGATCACCGGAAGAGCTTTGCTCAAGATAAACCTGAATTGAGTTCATGCTATTTTAAAACATTTGTTAATCAATAATTGCGTTTTGTTACCGACAACGAGAATACTCCTTTAGTCAGTTTCTGGCAAACCCAAATCTGTGTAATCCATGTGTAATTCTAATCCAACAATGGATTTCAGGTCGACTGAAATCACTGTTTATCTGAACTGCAATCCGATCTTCTTAAGTGTGAATTCTGTTTCAATGAAAATGTCATCTTATTTTTACAAAAACGTAACAATCAATTCATCCGTAAATTACATTCACACAATTAATAATAATAATAATTCACACAATTACATTTAATAAGCCTTTACTGTGTATATTTTTTTCTGTTTCCAAACATGAAAACAAGTTTGCTTTACACTTGAAGGTTTTTATATCTAACCTGTCAGGTGAGGCTTGCATTAGCAGTGAGGGTTCCTTATTAACTTGAATTTACAGTATTTCTATTAATAGGATTCCTTTTAATAGAATTGTGCAGGAGGGTGGGAAGCCTGGTCACCTGTAGGTGTCCCTATATGAATGACTCGGATCTTCATTAAAGAAGCTGGTTAAGAAATACTGCAAATTGGATCACTGGAACAAGCATGGAGGCAATGGAGCCATCTACTGATGGAGGAAAGAAGCATTTTTAGCTCTTTGAAATGCACAAGATCTGAATTCATGCAATTCAATACAGGAATGAGCTTTGATGGGCCAAATGGCTTTTTCCTATACCATATTCTTATGGTGTAAAATCTAATGTGAAGGATGAGAATCATTATTTTGTATTCCCTGTACTCACTCTTTGCAGTGCTGCAAACTGCATCAGTCCCTAAAGCACATTAACAGTGAAATGAGCCTGATGTACTCCAGTAAAATGTAAATAAAAAAGCATTTTCCAAATTAATACTAAATTTACGAATTTTCCACAATTTTGCATAATTGCAAGTTTTGAACAGGATTGAATTTGGGGCCCCGGTTATATTTGGGCTGCTTCTGGATTTACTATGTTAGTTCCTGAAAGTTCTTGGAAATGCTATCTACCGTGAAGGATGCTATATAATAGTAATAACAACAATAATATTAATCCTTGCATTTGATATACAGTAGTACTTTTCACATCTTCTAGTCATCTCAAAGTGCTTCACAGAATATACTGTAAAGTGAATTGACTGTATATATGTGCACGAAATGCGGCAGCCAATTGCACACAGCAGTGACCCACAAACAGTCGTGGATTGAAATGACCCATTTTTTTTTAGTGTTATTCTTAGGCATGTGGAATAAGGAAACTTGCCCAGGGTTCTGCCCTGCCTGGAATTGAACCAAGATCTCCCGCGTGTAAGGCGAGTGCTCTAACCACTAAGCTACAGGAATCCACAAATGCAAGTTGTTGGTAGTTGTTGAATCTTGGCAAACCCCACAATGAGAGTAAACCCAAACCTGCGTAATCCATTTGTGGGTCCTGTTCGAATCCTGTTGACGTATGACATCCCCGAATTTTGCTGTTCAAAGAACTGTGATCTTTGTTTTTCTCTTGTTCCCCAGCTTAAAAAATGAGACACTACGAGTGTGTTTTTGTTTGTGGCTTGGTGAATGAAGAGTGAAGTAGTATTTTGGTGGTATTACTGTAACATTACGTCAATACCTGAGCTCACAAAGCAGGAGGTGAAATGTTAGCGTCTGGCCCGGGGGTAATTATCGTGAATGGGTATGATTTTGTTTTTCCTATATTTTTGTGAGGTTCATTTTGGAACCAGCTCTGTTTGAATCTGCAGGTGAAGATTGTAAACCCATAATGGTACAACTGTTCTACTCCAGTGAATGCGCTGTGTAAATAACGTCAACCGGGTAAAAAATATCGGCATTAGATCTCCCTTGACGTTCCCAAGCATTGACATAGAATAAACAAGGAATAATGGATGATCTGAGGGAATTCAATATTTGTGGTTCAGAGTATGTTTTCTTTGGGCAAGAGTGATATATGTACCATGTTCCATGTCCCTTAAAACCCAAACCTATAATTCACGGTTAACATTTAACATAAGGACTTGATGTAAAATAAAATGTGCTTGATTACATTTTTCCTTTCCAAAAAATATTGCATTTTATTGAAAGCGCTATTTCTTGGGTGCAATCAAATACACTTTGTTTCAATTTTCATAAAACTACAAAAGGATTTTATTGCTCGTTGTTCAAAATGATCAAATTAAAAAAAACCAATAGAGACCATGACCCAAGCTTGGAAGAGGCAGGCGACCAGACAGTTAGGCTTCAATTAATTTACACAGGGTGGTGAATGTGTGGAATAGGCAGGGTAGCAGGGGACGTAGATTGTGTCTATAAATTCAAGGAGGAATTAGATAGTTATTTGGTGAAGAATTTGGGGAAAGTTACACTTGTATAGCGCCTTTCACGTCATGATGACGTCGCAAGGTGCTGGACAGACATTGTTTCAGACCCGAGCTGGGGACAGGTTAGGTGGAGGGAAAGGGGGGGTTTTGGGGTGGCAGATGGGATCCTCCAAGAGGAGGGTCTTGAGGTGGGACTTGAAGGAGGCCAGGGAGGGGGCAAGGTGGAGGGATTGTGGGATTGAATTCCAGAGGTTGGGGGCAGAGTGGCTCAAGGCTCGTCCGCCAATGGTGGGGCGGGTGGGTCGGACGACATGGAGCAGGCCAGAGCCTGCTGAGGGGAGGGTGCGGGCAGATTGGTAAGGGGTTAGGAGGTCACAGATGTAGGGTGGGGTGAGGCCGTGGAGGGTTTTGAATGTGAGGACCAGGATCTTGAGTCGAATCCTCTGGATGATGTGGAGCCAGTGGTGTTGGGCGAGGATGGGGGAGATGGGGTCACGGAGCTTGGAGCAGTAGAGGATTTGGGGGTAGTGCTTTTCACTTTGCGAAGATGTCTCAAAATGCTTTGCAGGATTTGCTTCACACGGCAGCAATTTGCACCCAGCAATGTCCCCCAAACAACAACAACAACAACAACAAATTACACTTATAAAGCGCCTTTCACGTCGGGAGGACGTCCCAAGGTGCTGCACAGGAGGCGTGTGACCCGAGCTGGGAGGGGAGTGTATGGGAAGGGGTGAAACAAGTAGGGGAGGTCGAAAAAAGGCACGGTCGAAGAGGAAAGTCTTCAAACCAGCCTTGAAAGAGGAAAGGGAAGAAACGAGATGGAGGGATTGGGAGATGGAATTCCATAGGGTCGGAGCAGAAAAACTGAAGGCCCGGCCTCCGATGGTGGGGCAGTTCGGGCGGGGGGCTTGGAGCAGGCCAAGTCCTGCTGAACGGAGGGTCCGGGTGGGCTTGTAGGGGGAGAGTAAATTGGTTAAATAGGGCGGGGCAAGGCCATGTAAGGCCTTGAAGGTGAGGACGAGGATCTTGAACTCGATCCTCTGGAGGATGGGGAGCCAGTGGTGACGGGCGAGGGTGGGGGTTATATGGTCGTGGAGGCGGGTGCGGGATAGTACACGGGCTGCAGAGTTTTGGATGGTCTGCAGCCTGTGAATGGAGGAGCTGGGGAGGCCGACGAGGAGAGAGTTTCCGTAGTCCAGCCGTGAGGTGATGTACGCGTGCACGAGTGTTTCGGCACCGTGGGGGGTAAGATAATTGTGGAGCATGGCAATTTTGCACAGGTGGAAGTAAGCAGTGCCGGTCAAGGCACGGATGTGGGGGAGGAAGGAGAGTTTTTGGTCGAACGTGATGCCGAGGTTCCTGACTGGCTTTGTGAGGTGGAGAGTACGCCTTGGATGTTGAGGCTGGCAGCGCCCGATGTGCGGAGGCGCTGGCTTGAGCCAATCAGGAGGGCCTCGGTCTTACTCACGTTCAATTGGAGGAAGTTGTCCCTCGTCCAGGACTCAATGTCGGACAGATGGTCCGAACATCGATGGTCTGGGGGTTGAGGGATGAGGCAGAAAGGTACAGCTGGGTGTCGTCCGCATGCATGTGGAAATTTACCCCATGTTTGCAGATGACATCGCCCAGAGGGAGCGTGTAAATGGTGAAAAGGAGGGGGCCGAGGACAGAGCCCTGAGGGACGCTGTGAGAAACTGTGCGGCGGTTTGAGGAAAAACCATTGGAAGATACAAAGTGTAAACGGTGGGTCAGGTAGGAATGGAACCAGTCAAGGACTGTGCCTTGAAGGTTAAGGTGGGAGGAAAGACGTTGGAGGAGGATGGTGTGATCGACTGTGTCGAACGCAGCAGACAGGTGAAACAGCCTTGAAATGAATGATCAATTTCAGTGGGGGCATTGTTGACCAGGACACTGAAAGAAAATCACTCACTATTTTGAATAGTGCTATAGGATCCACCTGAGTAGGTAGATAGGAACTTGGTTTAACGTCTAATTCAAAGGTTAGAGGGCAACCGACTTCAGTTGCAAGGCTAACACCAAGAGTAAGTTCGGCTGCTTCAGCATGTACGCAACTGAGCAGCAGTCACCAAATGGTTAAATTGGACAGAGAATGTTCTCTTGGAGACAACATGGGAAAATGTGAATGAATTGGATTAAGATGAGTGCACTCCATGATTCTCAGGAGCTGCTGGGAATACGGAAAGTTTCACAAACGCAGGTGAATGCTAAAAACAGCTGTAGCATCTCCATCATTATTGGCACAAACGTTCCCTTTAACTTTACATTTCTTTTGTTTAAATGTTTTTTAAGAAACAAAGTTGGGGACGCAGAAGTGTTTCCATTCCATCGGTGGTCTGAGCTGATCCTGGAAATGTGAGATCCCGGAACCTCTGGTACGAAAACAATGATGGTGTGTTAGAGGTCGATTTGGATAACGAGAGGAAGGGCATGTTGGAGAGATAACGCTCCATATCTCCACAGAAATGAGTGTGATGGAGTTCCAGCTTCTCCTCACCCCCCACCCCCTCCCTCAATGATCCAGAGATTGAGTCCCACCAAGATCCAGATGTTGCACACTGCGTTCACAACTCTCAAATCTCCAGAGAACAATTATAATAATTGTGCAGTTTATTTTTAAAGCGAGATACAGTCCATGTGGTGGTTTTACAAAGCGCAGTGCCACGCAGTTCACTCACTTATTTAGTATAATGTCAATCAGAAAGATCTGTGGAGAGAAATTCCACCTAAATTCAGATTTATTCTGTTTATGTAGCATTTCAGGGCTTCCAGAATTCGGCAAATTCTTAAATGCAGGCTTAAGAAGTTGAGGAACAACCAAGAATAATAAGAGTGTAAAATCACTGGCACAACATAGCTTTGTGGGACACATACAATTCTCAGACAAAGGAGTGTACATATCATGGCTTAGGTTACAGTTACACAATATTCAGACATTCTGCCTAAGATGAATGCAGTGTGCGTATACCTGCGTATACATACAGTACTGTATATTGAAAGAATATGAACCTTGATCCTAAAGAATATGGAACCAAATGATTTGAATGAAATATTATTATTGATAATCGCTCAAACCCGAAAATGAAACATTGTCTCAATATGACGTGGGTCCGAGGGGACTGTCGCTGATGGAAAGCTGATGTTAAATAACGTTTGGATGACAAGCCTTGCTGGTTTGAAAGCTTGCTTTGTTGCTTTAGTCTTGCAGTTCGTAAAAAGGTTGTGTTGTTCAATATAATATTTTCGAGGGTAGACAATGGGTTCCTTGTGGCCCACCAGAAGCAAACTGCTGAGTGATGCTGGGTTTCTGGTGGGAGTGAATTATGAGGTCTGGCTAACAAGGATTTATTTGTGTCCACGATTCAAATTTGGACTCCGTGTGAATGGAGAGGGCACACGCGGTTTATTTTCCACGAATGCACCTCCACATTACGGTGGCTGCTTTCAGTCCTGTGCTGCAATGATTGCAACATCAGAACTAGGCAATGCCTACTTAGCTTTGTGGGTTTTAAGCGCTCTGGGATGCCGTCCAATGGGACGGCCTCGATATGAATGCTTGTTGTTGTTTCCTTTTGCTCAGGTTTGAATTCCATAATCTATAGAGAATATAACACAAATTAAAACCCTTTCATTCCAACAACAACAATCTTTGCATTTGATATTACGCTTTATCATGTCGCTCAGATGTCTCAAAGAGCTTCACAGAATATACTATACATTGAATTGACTATATTTTGTGGGTGAAACGCGGGTTCTGACTTACTGCTAGGTAAACGGAGGCAGTGTGAGGAGGAAGGAAACTTGCCCTACCAGGGAATCAAACCCATGTCCTCTTGCTTGAGAGAGAGTGCTTCAACCAATACACTGCAAGACTACAAGAGTAGTAGACTCCACTGGTCTTAAATTCCAATAATAATAATAATCATCACCAATAACAACAACAACCAAACTACATTTATAGAGCGCCTGTCACGTCGGGAAGGACATCCCAAGGTAATCAAAGAGATGATCTCTACATCGTTTCAAAAAATGTCACAAGATGTACTATCAAGTAAATCCATATATTTTGTAGATAAACAGAGCAGCCAATTTGCATATAGCAATGGTCCACAAACAGTCACAATGCAAATGACCAATTTTATATGGGCGAATTGTTGACTTATCACTGGGCGAAACTGCCCTCACTTTTCGATGGGATGTTTAACTGATCCACCTGATCAGGCATAACGGTAGATTAACACTGAACTTCCTATAATATGCTACACCATTCCTAAAGTGAGAACACTATCTTCCAGGGGCGGCTACCCATGAAGATGTGTGTCGAGAGGGCGAGAGTTGGGTACTCAAATTTATTTGTACAAATATAAATTGTATTAAGGAATAAGGAGAAAATGTAGGGAATGAATTGCTTTGTGCTCATAAAATGGTTGACCGAATTCAATGGGCTCAATGGTTTATCCTGTTTATCCTTAAAAGGTGAACAAACTTATTGTTTTTTATTAAGAGCAAAGAAATGAGTTGCTTGCAGAATGATAGAGTTGGTTTATGAAAACACGTCTCGTTTTTGGACAACAATATCATAAGTGATGCAATTATGATTGAGCCAGACACCTGGGGCCAAATGAGTTCTGAGTTCCAGAGGCCATCAAAATCGCATCATTTTCCATCTGTTGTCACTCCCTCCCTCGTCTATGTCTACTACTGGGCAAAGCACATATTTGCCCAAATAAGTTTTTTTTTTTCCCCATTGCTTTTAAACAATTGTTTGAACAATTTTTGTTTTTTGTTTCTGTCTGTTTTTGGCCGGTGGTTAAATAGTCAATGATGGAGTGAGGCAGGGCAAGGGAGAGGTTTCCAGCTCAAGGCCATCTATTGTTAGAAGCTTTGTGGAGTCGTCTCCAGCATTAAGCTGACCTACGCTGCATTGGAAGGTAAAGTTGAGTGAAGCCACCATTAGAAAATAATCAGTATTTCCTGAGGTTTGCCTCTTATTTGATCAAACCCAATTGTCATACATATCCCATCATTATTCTGTTTAATTGATGCTGTATCTGCTTCTAGTATTTCAGAATTGCCAACCGTATCCAAAGTGAAATAATACTACTAATAATAATCCTTGCATTTTGATCTAGCGCTTTTCGCATCTTCTAGGTGTCTCAAAGAGCTTCACAAAATATACTATAAAGTGAATTGATTGTATATTCACTTTATAGTATATAGTTGCTTGCACCATGAAAGAATGGAATCCTTTCATGGGGACCTTCAGTTGATTCCACCCCCCAAAGTAAAGTGCAGGTGTATGCCACTGGCGTAATGCACTGCGGGTCTGATGCTTCTTCCAGCTGATCCGCAAATGTGCAGAAATAATTCTGACACCTCGTGCCCCAAGAGTGCTTGAGACTTGAACCGTAGCCAGGTTTCCTTACTCCACCTGCCTTTGTTTACCTAGCAGTGAGTAGGAACAAGGTTGTCCGTCAATTGGCGGATCGCATTCCAGGAGTAATAATCACATCAATAGTAACTTGGTCACACAGAGTTGTCTGTGTGTAGGGCACTGCTGTGCGCCATTGGCTGCCACGATTCATCCACCATTCACTTTACAGCATATTTTCTGTGAAGCACTTTGAGACGCCTCAATGATTTGATAAGGCACGATAGGAAATTGGAAGGATTATTATTAGTAGTAAGAGTGATTTATTGGAATGAACTCACAATCACTAAGCACGCAATCACAATCATAAGAATCATAAGAATCTTCGTGTTTGATAGAGCGCTTTTCACGTCTTCTAGATGCCTCAAAGCACTTCACAGAATATACTGTAAAGTGAATTGAAGGGCTCTGTAGAATATGTGGGCAAAACGCAATAGTCATAGTATACAGATAAATCTAATTTCAATAATATCTGATATCCCTCGGTGACATCTTTGCACAGTAGTTTGAGATGTATTCTTGACACGAGAGTAATATGCAGTGTGCAGGTTTGTTAGGATTTGGGAAGAATTATTTACAATATGTATACAATTCCATAGCTGGGGAGTGGGATTGAGTTGCTCTTTTCAAAGAGCCGGCACGGACTCAATGGGCTAAATGGCCTCCTTTTGTGCCATAAGATTCTATGATTCTATATGTTTTACATGCGCTATTAAGTCCCATTCCAGTCCTCCTCTGACTCTCCTAATCATAATTTTTGACCTTATTTCGTATAGTTTTGTGCTACCCCTACCTCTCTGACCTCCTAACCCTATATCAGCCTGTCTGCTTCCTCTGCTCAGTGGACACCAGCCTGCTTCAGGTCCCCCGCGATTCCTGTCCCACCATTAGTGGTCGGGCGTTCAGCTTCTCTGCCCCCACTCTCTGAAACTCGCAATCCCACCTTACCTCCTTCAAGTCTCCCTCTTCAGCCACCCTTCTACCCCCCCAACCTCCTCTGCCCTCCATCCCTCCTGACTCCAACTCCCAGTTCAGGTCAAAAATAAACCCTGACTGTCCAGTGCACTGCGATGTCTTTCCGACGTGAAGGGCTCTGTAGAATTGTACTGTAATTTGTTGTTGTTGTTCAATGGTCGCTTGCTCCCTTTGTCTTACAAGCTGTAGACATGTTTTAAAAATTTGTTTGA
Source organism: Hydrolagus colliei (assembly GCA_035084275.1). Lineage (NCBI taxonomy): Eukaryota > Metazoa > Chordata > Chondrichthyes > Chimaeriformes > Chimaeridae > Hydrolagus > Hydrolagus colliei. The sequence continues at coordinate 85,975,659 of CM068745.1, read as the reverse complement.
TCTATTTCTGCACAAGTTCATTCTAGCCTTTCATTTCGTTCCTTAAAAGCTTTGTGTACCGGCATCCAATTCACTGGATTAATCTGCGTTTGGTCTGAACCTATAATTGTAGCATTAAGAGTACAATATTGCTTTACGGTTTGTCTGAGGGGAGATACGTAGCCTCACATACAATCTCTCAAAGATTTATTTAATAGGAATCAAAAAATGTGTGATCGCATCGTGCTTTGTGCATTATTGCACATATTTGTTAAGGCACACAAACATTTGGGAATGTTTTATTGTCATCAGACCTCAATTGTTAGAGTTGGAGTTTTCATCAATGCGCTGTGTGGTAGTGCATTCGTTCCTGCAGTCAACTAAGTGCGGAAAATGTGTGGTAATTAGGTCAAATTACTTCCAGCAGTATAAATGGGGCATACAGAAACTATTCAGGAGGGAGCAGTTGCAATAACGCTGCCCTTTGATCTCATCTGAACGATGAGACTAATTGACATTAGTGGTTCCAGGGAATAAAGTCGTGCTTCTACAGCACAGTGGAGTTCAGATGGTTCTAACTATGTTCAGGCGTGTTCAGGCCGTGATCTACTCATGGCCTCTCTGTTTAGTGCACAAGAGGAAGACAAATAATTGATTGAGGATCAGGATGACTGTCGCTACTATATACTTTGACGATAACAACAACTTGCATTTAGAGAGCGCCATCCACGCTGGGCGGTGTCTCGGAGCGCTGAACAATGTCCGAGGCCGAGCCAGGAGGGAGGGAGAAGGTGATTCGATCAGCTTGTTGCTCTCCAGTGTTAATATAACTCCCACATAACTCAGAAAATCGATATTGGGGTTCAGTGCCACAAGTGGTTCAACTTCCTGACAGGGCTCAGGGTGTTCAGGTAAAATGGAAGTGGGTAGATGGGAGGAGGGTTGATTTGCAGGCGTGGGGGAGGTGGGTGTTGGGTGGTGGTGGTGGTGGGGGGGGGGGGGGGGGGGGGGGGAAGGGTAGGGTAGGATCTAGCCAGTGATTGACTATTGTGGCTGTCACTCATCAGGGAGAACGAGCTCCAAGCTATCACTCACCTGGGTGTCAGGCTCTGGGCTGGTAATCAGATGCGGGCTCGCAATCTATTCACTTGGTAAATCTCCCGATTTCCCATACAGCCAATCCACCCCTACTCTGTGCCCCCCAAAAAAATTATTGTCTTGCCAACAAAGTTAAAGGCATAACCGAGTAAACTTAATAAGTTTCTTTTTTTCCATGTAACACAACAATAATAATTATCCTTGCATTTGATACAGCGCTTTTCACGTCTTCTAGACGTCTCAAAGCACTTCACAGAACATACTGTCAATTGACTGTGTATTTGTGGGCGAAACATGGCATCCAATTGAGCTAGACAGTGTCCCACAAACAGTATCAAGGAGGATGAGGAGACAGTGGGCGACCTGGCCACAGATCGACAAATTGCCATTTCCCACTTTGACTCAGCTATGGGCAGCATAGAAACCCGATTGAAAGTGACAGGAGAGGAAGAAGATGTGGCAGTATACATGAGAGCTTTGTGGAGCTCCTGTGGCTTAGTGGTTAGAGCACTTGTGTTGCAAGCTGGGGAGACCAAGCTAGGGGAGACCTCTGTTCGAATCCAGGCAGGTCAGGGCGAAACCTTGGGCAAGTTTCGTTACTCCACACACACGCCTAATAATAATCCGTCCAAAAAAAACACAATAATGAAATTGGTCATTTCAATCCGCAACTGTTTGTGGGGACGCTGCTGTGCACAATTGGCTGCCGCCCACAAATATATATACAGTCAATTCACTTTGCAGTATATTCTGTGAAAGAAACGCTTTGGGACGTTGATAAGATGTGAAAAGCACTATATCAAATGCAAGGATTATTATTATCATAAACCTAAAATCTAGGATCCTTCTGTGATTCTATGCAATAGGATTCAAGGAGGTTTCTCTCTCGGTGTCCTGGCCAACGGCTTCTTTAAATTTCTGTGATTCACAACATAAATTAATATTCCAATCAGAGGATATTGATAGTTTTTTAACATAAATTAATATTCCAATCGGGGATAATCACCTGAAAATAATAAAGTTGTACATTTTGTAATATAGAATGTTACGTAGATGTTAAACTGGCTCACTTGGTAGTACTCTCGTTCGCCATCCAGTCAGAGATTTAGGGTTACTGCGTTGTTGGGTGCTGTCCTCCAGATGAGATATTACACCAAGGTATCATCTACCTGTCCAAGTGGACAATAAAAGTATGTTTTTTTTAAAAAAAAACTTCTCCTAGAGTTTTAACTGTTGACACTCAAATCATTTTTTTTATTGCTGATCGTGTGGTATTACCTCTCCGATCCACATGCTCCCAAACCCTTTACCCTCTCCTTCCCCCTACCCCGACACCACCCTCCACCACCCCTGCCCATGTCCAGACCTAACTATTGAGCTCCTTGGGATGTCCTCCCGACGTGAAAGGCGTTCTATAAATGTAATTTTGTTGTTGTTGTTGTTGTTGTTGTTACCCACTGCCTCTATCCGACTGGCTCCGGCCTCCTGCAGATCCCTCGCGCCCTCCATTCTACCATGGAGGTCTTCCCTATCAGCCTCTGCAGCCCCAAAAGTCTGGAACACTCTTCCTCTATCCGTGATATATATAGTGCTGTATAAATGCAAGTTGATGTTGGTGTTTTTGTTGTTCTATCTCTCCACCCCTGCAACTTCCTTCCCCATTCTTCAGATCGGAGCTGAAGAGCTTCCTTGTTGACAGTGCTTACTATGTTCACATTCCTCCCACTCCCCCCCTCCCCCCCCCCCCCCACTCCCGGCTCAGGTTCGTGCTCCACTATACATTGTCAAGCATCCCGAGAAACTACCCTGCGTGAGGGGCGCTATGTAAACACAAGTTGTTGTTGTTGGTATTACTGGGCGTAAATTGTCTGCCACTTCCGCCCACAAATACATGGCTGGCGGCCGCACTCTGCAGAAAACTCCGTGAAACGTCTCGAGATATTTTGATCTGATAAGGCACTTTATCAGTTGCTAGCATTGAATTCTACTAGTACTGTATTACGGAGGCAAATGTAACAGCCAATTGACACCAGCGGAGTTGCTGCCACAAAAACAAATAATGAAGAGACATGGGCAATAGTTTCACGTCAATGCATTTAATATCTAGGGTTCATTTTTGAATAACAACGCTATCTGAGAGTAAATTGAATTCCTATAAAAGGATTTCCCGTGCGTATTCGGTTTATGAAATGAATGATTAAGCATGTGCCAAAACATAGTTAACGGCCAGGTGAGGTAATCCTCCAGACATGTTTTGGCAGTGAAATGCTAAAGAAATTAATAAATTGTTATTCCCTTGGGCCCTTCAGACCAACTTTACAGTACAACTTTGTCAAGGTCTCTTTTCAAAAATAAAGTTATTCTTAATACAGTGTTTGGCATAAGCTGTGTGGCACGTGATTAAGCTGGAAAAATTCAGGCCACATTATTTCAATGCAGGTCCCTTTCTCCTCTGCGTTTCACATATGTGTGATGTTGGATATTGACAATTAACCACAAACAATAAGCTCCTATTATGTAAATTGCTAAAATAAAAAATCTTATGCTCGACATAAGATTATTTCATTTGCTCTTGTTAGCAGAAAAATCTCAAAAGCCACCTTAAGAACTTCCTGAGCTGTAGTGGTCTCTGCACTTTTGAGTTTGAGTGAGAGAACAGATGTGATTCTCGCAAAATGCAACAATTTAATAACAGAATGATTATCAAGCATCTGAGGCTTAAGATTTCTCATGATCTTAGCTGCCTGGTGCTTGCCATCAAATTGCCCTTCATAACTCTGAACCTGCTCCTTCTTGACCTGGTTGATGTGTCCAGATAAAATTGGTTGTGGCGGTTCGTGGGACGTTGCTCCGTGTAGATTTGCTGCCTCGTTCGTCTACAAACCGATACGACAATGCTTTGAGACATCATCTTGACTTGAAAGGTGCAACATAAATGTAAATTGATTGAATTGTATATCCTTTGAAGGTATTTGATGTGAATCAAATGCTGATGTAAAAAGCACTATCTCAAATGCGTGGATTTGTTTTTAGCTCAAGACTTTGTTCTGTGCTTACATTCTCCCGTTTAGTATTTCATATACCCTGTGAAACACCTCTTTTTAGGGCTGGAGAGACCTAGTTTATCTAGTCTTTCCTTACAGCTCTTTCCTCCAGCATTGAATATCATCCTTGTTGCTCTCATTATCCGCACCTTTTCAGGTCTTTATTACACATATTGAGGTTTTTCATTGAAACAACACTATAGATTTCATTATCACACTTGCAGTAACACACATATATTTCTGTCTCACGGGAGATGACCTAAAATGACTGGCATTAACAGTGTATACCATTGCTAAAACATGCCCTAATTGACTGTATACAATTCTATTGGGTTTGGGTGTTTGGTTATCAAAACAGCAAAGAAGTGATTTTGCTCTATTTTCCATAGAACTGACATAAACATCTCAAAGAGTTATTGGTAAATTTACCAACCACTGACAGTGGGTGTGCATGATTTCCCATCAATTTTGCTAGAAAATGACAAAAGCCCATCACCAAAGGTCTCCGTTTCGTGCCATTGATGGTGAGGGATGACCACGATGAATCTGAGATTTTAAAATAGCTGAAACCAAAGTTGAAAATGTTATACATTAGAATGAAAACCTTATGCAGCAGCCCCTGAATTCAACTCTTACTGAAATACTTGTTCACTGTAATATATTGGGATGTCCTCCTGACGTGAAAAGGTGCTTTACAAATGTCATTTGGTTGTTGTCGGTTGTACATTAATGCCTTCCACCCAATGCCACCCATTGTTTACCAGAAACGACTCATATAAACCTTCTGGTTTCAATGTTTCAATGTTCAATGTCATTCATCAAGCATTCCACCTTTATCCAATTCCCTACTGTTTGGTCCCAGCCATTATTCTTTCTCCTTCAATGAAGGAGAAAGATGGAAGATATCCCAGGCCAAGCACTTTAGCTTGTTTGACGTCAATGCTTTTCTGTAGTAAAAAAGAAAATGTGCTTATATATAGTTGAATTAGTCCTGCTAGCTGTTACTTTACCCTATGAAAATAATAGAAAATTCACTTTGATATAACTATTTGCAGGCGATTATGAAAACTATAGATCCCAGTGAGTTGTACGATGGCTATTTTGAAAAGACCGGCAGAAGATTAGCTCTGGCACTTTCAGGACTTGCAAACCATCAACTTATTTTTAATTAATTTGTGATGGTATATTAGATCTTAAAGCTTGCCCAGGGAGAGTGTGTCTGTGTGTATTGGTGAGAAAGAGAGGTCAGACGAAAGAGATTTGCTGATGTACTGTGATTAAAATGGAAAAATTCACACCACATTATTTATTCATTGCAACAATTAATTTCTCATTTATCTGGAATGGATGTGTTATTTTAATAATAATAAGCCTTTTATTTGATATAACACTTTTCATGTCTTCCAGACATCTCAAAGCGCTTCACAGAATATACTGTAAAATATACTGTAAAGTGAATTGACTGCATATACTTGGGCATCTATTTTTATGCTCTCTTTACAGAAAAGAAAAAATTAAATATCTTTTTTTGAAACATTCATTTTATTTTGGTGTATAGGATTTATGTCAGGTTTCTATGAGATTCAACTCTCACCCACTTCCCCAAACCCCCTTGCTCGATGTCAAACTCCAACCCTGCAAGCAACCTGAGATCTAACTCCATGTAACAAGCACTATATAAATTCAAGTTGTTGTAATATGACGACTCTTTCTATATACTGTAGAGTACTAGCTGTACCTGTTACAACTATTCTCACAACCAAAGAATCATAGCACAAAAAGGAGGCCATTCGGCTCATCTAGTCTGTGCCGGCTCTTTGAAAACAGCTATTCAAAGTCAATTCCATTCCCCAGCTAAGGATCCAATATAGAATGTAGATTGATGTACAGACAGAAATTTTCATCTTTATCTATACAATACTCATCTTGGAGTCCTTCTGGGAGGACTCAGTGGGAGGATTCGGCACTTTACAAATATAATTTTATTGTTGTTGACACGGCTTAGTTTCGTCTGTGTCCTTCTCGCCCGTTGACTACGGGTGTTCTCTGTGACGCATGATGCCACAGCGTCACTTTGACTCGTTGACCACCAGATGTAACTGCAGTAAAAAAAACACGAAAATGACTCATAAACGATAGGAGATACCCAAAAACAAATATGCCCAGGTCACTCCCAGTTGCAAAATCTTTCCGATGAGTTGTAAACCACATCTCTACATCAATTGGTTATTGAGATTCTTCTTGAAGCGCACACAGACATTGTTGTTTTATTTGTATAGATATATTTATTTTTCTATATATGAAGAAGACAGTTGATTTGACATTCATGTTATGACAGTGATAATTATCTATTCATCAGCTGCCTTTTCTGATTAGGATGTGCAACCAGTTGGGAATTTAAAAGCGAGTTTCTGTTTTATAATGAGCAAATACAGATATTGTGTGTTGTTACATGCATTGGGGGGGGGAGGGGGAGTGCATATTTGGGGGAGGTTTAAAGGACTCAATTGCTCAAAGCATAATAATTATAGTAATATTCCCTGCAATGCAAAACAAGAATTCTGGAAAGTTACCAAAAACGCAAGAAAGATTCCATACTTTGGAACAAATCTGTTTGGAACATCTCTGTGTGCAAATTGGTTGCCACATGATGGCAAACATAGTCTCTTTGACCTCATGTGGCAACCAATTTTCACACAGAGATGTCCCACAAACAGCCAAGGAAAGAGTGACTCATTTTATTTGGGGGATTGTTGGCTGGGATACTGGGGGGAAACTCTCTTCTCTTTTCTCATAACATCCACTTTTCTCATAACATCCATTTGAATTGGCAGATGCATCACCATGTTGAAGTGTCAGATTAGACCATATGGAGCTCCTGTAGCTCAGTGGTTAGAGCACTCACCTTACAAGCGTGAGACCTGTGTTCAAATCCAAGCAGATCAGGACGAAATATTGGGCAAGTTTCCTTACTCCACTCGCCTAATAATAATCCCTCCCCCCAAAAAACACACAATAATAAAAATTGATCCTTTCGATCCACGACTGTTTGTGGGGACGCTGCTGTGCGCAATTGGCTGCCGCGTTTCGCCCACAAATATACAGTCAATTCACTTTACAGGATATTCTGCGAAGCGCTTTGAGACATTGATAAGATGTGAAAAGTGCCATATCAAATGGAAGGATTATTATTATATTATATTATATTATATTATATGAGCTCCAAGTCCCAACGTGGAGCTTGAACCACAACCTTGCGACTTAGCAGTGACACTGCTCCCAGCTGAACCAGGCTGGCACAATATCTTAAAGGATTCTTTCTCCAAACTGGATCGGCCAAAAAAACATTACCTAAAGTATTGTTACGTCTGCATCTTTTCAAAAGATTGGGTTTGAAATGATCGCAGCAAAATTGGTTCTGATTGCGTCTGTTGAAACAGTGATTGAAATCCAGCAGAGGGTGCTAATGGCAATAAATATGGTATTTGACTTCTCTTTCATGGGAGGAAATGACAAATCTGTTTTCCTTCTATCTCCACCTCCATTTGAGCATACTGTATGTGCACGAGAGACATGTGTGTTTCCACATATGTAATGACTTTTATTCTGCTCAAACTCCACCACCGGGCTCCAGCGGTTTTTTTATCCAGCAAATGCAGGTTTTATCTGACCTACTTTCTTATTTTAAAATAATCCCAAGTGATCAACCCACAGAGGTTATACAGCAAATATTTAGAACACCACTGAGGAAATGCCTATAAGAGCATAAGAATGCTATGAAGCGCTTTGTAATCAGACTGGTTAAGATTACCGAATCTTGGTTTTCTGGTCACAGACATGTCCTTCACTTTATATATTGAACACATTCAGCGATTGTCCTATATATTGGGTATCTTGGAATCTATAAATGTGCCCATTTTAATTAGTGGGACTAGGTGTGTATGTTAGGGATGACAAATGTAAAACTTTTGAGTTGTGTGTAGTGTGCAGATGCTTTGCGCAAAATTGGAGACATGCCATGTAAATTTTGTGTTTGCCATAAATTAGTGAACTTTTAAGAAATAAAGGTTTTTGGGAGGGCTGTGAAGTGGGGGTTGGGGGAGATAGATAGTGAATGTGGGAATCTGAAACCAAAGGAGATTATGAGGAGAGTTGATGCGATGAGATAAATAAGGCATGTTAAACAACAATTCGCACCAGTATTATGCATTTCAGACATACAGGATGTCATCTCAAAGTGCTTTACAATTACTATGTGGATCACCAAGGAGGAAGAGAAGAAGGGAGAAGTCAGAATATTGACTGAAGACATGGTAACAAGAAATTGACAGAACAAGGGGTAAAAACAAAAGACTATTAAAGGTCACTGGTAGATAGTAAATGTAGACCTTAAACAAACAAAATACTGTAAATAAAAACAGAACTTGCTGGGGAAACTCAGCAGGTCAGGCAGCATCCATGGAGAAAGGAAAAAGAGATTGCCAGATTTCAGATTCAGATTCCCAGATTTTAGATTCCCAGATTTCAGATTCAGATTCCCAGGCATCTGTAGTATTTTGTGTTTTGTAAAATACTGTAAATCCATGTATCTTGTTAATGGATAACACTGGAACACTTACATCACGAGTAAAGATGTTTTATGATTTTTAAAAAAGCATGTGAATACTCAGCAGATGCTCCTTTTTACATTGCCCAAATCTGCACTATTACTGAAAAAAAATTAAATCACTGTGATTATGTCTCTTAAAAAAAGATTGGTACCTTTTTCTACCACCAGCTTTCAACCATACCGTAGGAGATTTCTTGTTGCTCATTTTAATGAATTGAACCGCTTATAAAAGGCTAGATTTGATAACTTTATTCACGCAAATATGATCTCAGAATACAGGAAATCGGACAGACATGTTGCATGTGTTTTGCTTTCTGCTTGCAAAACATGCAAAAAAAAAGATGCTCACTACACAATGACCATAAATAAGTTTTCCTCATTAAAAATATGCAATAAAAGTGAATTGGCACTGTGCTCTCTTTAAGACCTTAGAGATATTCGATTCTCGGTAAGTTCTCAATTCCAAACATCTATCTGATATGTCTCACCCACAATATAAACGGTTAATCCACAGTATATTCTGTGAAGTGCTTTAAGATGTCTCAATGTCATGATAAAGCGCTATCACACGCAATAATTATTATTATTATCTATTGGAGTTTCAAATTGATTTGCCAGATTTGTTTGAATTACGGAGTTATTACTGAATGGCTATTTATATTGTTCTAAGATGTACTAGAAAGTTTCAAGCAGAAGGAATGCAGAGAGAGAGAGAGAGAGATATCAGATTGAGTTATATCCTGTGATTCTCATATCCCTAACATGTTGGGGCCAAATGTAATGCAAATTTCTTTACTCCGCATATCTATGTTTACTTAGCGGTAAGCGGGAACCCGGTTGTTTGTCGAGAGGTAATTCCTTCAAAAATATTTGGTAAATTGGTCACTTTTATCCACCGCGTTTCGCCCGCAAAATATACAATCAACTCACTTCACGGTATATTCTGTGAAGCGCTTTGAGACGTCTCGAAGACGTGAAAAGGCGCTGTATCAAATGCGAGTATTATTATTGTGTGTCCAACACACAAGATGACAACATAAGGAAGTACAAGTGTGTGTGTGTGTGTGTGTGTGTATACAGTGCGAAAGATGCTCTATTTCAGATGAAACGTTGAACTGAGTTCCCGGATTCCTGCTCAGGTGATGTTGAAGATCCCAATTGTGAGACATTGCTGGGATCAAGTTGACTGCTGCATTCACCTACACTCACCACACTTACTATAACTAACTTATTTAAGTGCATTTGAAAAGATGATAAGCTGTTGTAATGAACGCAAAGATTATTATTATTAATCCGATTGTACACGGTGGCATTTGACAAATAAATGCGTAAATGCATCATTCTAGGTATAACAATAAAAAAAGGCTTTCTTGGCCAAAGAACATTTATAACATTTAATAACAATATTCATTAAGACAAGAGTTTATTCTTGATGTGTTGGCAGGGATTTTGATATGAGTTTGTCAATGGGGGGAAAACACTTAATTGGCTATTTGAAATACCACACTGGACAGTAAGAATAAAATTGTGTGTGTGTGTGTGTTATTCTAATCTACATAATTAGTCATTTTTTTTAATAACATTGAAGTCACTGCTGTGATCGATGGTATAGCATTAACCATATTGCAGTAGCCATACAATTAATATATCTGTGTTATTCCCTCACCAAAGAATAGGTATTGACTGACTCCCCAATTTTAAGGCAGAAGATGATATGAAAAGTTGTTTGCATTGGGATCATGGATGAATGGAGTTCCCAACCACAAACTTATTAACCTCAGGATCTCAGTGATTATAACTGATGCAAATCCACTTTACTGTATGTGTGTGTGTGTGTGGCTGCTCAAAAAACACATCATCCGGTTCAAGTTAATTGTTTCTTTAAATTACTAGCAGTTATCAAAACTTATTACAGCAGGGTTTTGGCAGCGTAAATGTGTTTTTTTTTCTTTTTACGACTTTAGGTAGGTCTTTGCCAAGAGTATTGTGTTTGACGACTTAAATGACATACAATCTCTCCTCCCACTCCCTCGAGTTGATGGTCCTCTGACTGTTGTGTTGAAGGTTTATTTCTGACCCAGCTCTGAGAATATACACACACACACAACACACACACTACAATACACTCTCTCTCTCTCTCTCTCTTGCCTTCAAATCGCTCTTGTGCAAAAATGTTTGTGAAATTACTCTGCATCGTTTTCAGTGCAGTTGTTCTTAACGTTGTGGAAAATGCAAGGATTTTGGATAGAGGTAAGAAAAGCACACTATTCTGACATCCTGGGACATTTAAAGCAAAGCTGAACACTCCCAAATTAAATTGATGCATGTTGTTGTTGTTTTGTTGTTGTTGTATGTTTTGGGTATGTTTGTGCAGATTTAAGTGCCATGTTTTGCTCAAATTCTAAAAGTGCTGAAATCCTTTCTCAAATCCTTTTTCTTTTGCAAACATAACAGCAATGGAGATTAGTTTTTAGACAATGTATTGGACATGACATTTGAATGTAGAATACTCTATTCTAGCTTGTTGTAGAATTGGGTAGTATTTTTAGCTGCAGAAAACATATCATCTGTCTGGAATAAGGATCTATATTTGAGATTTCACAAATAAAAGTGTGAATGTGTAAGTGTTTGTACAGCCTATCTATCTATCTATCTATCTATCTATCTATCTATCTATCTATCTATCTATCTATCTATCTATCTATCTATCTATCTATCTATCTATCTATCTATCTATCTATCTATCTATCTATCTATCTATCTATCTATCTATCTATCTATCTATCTATCTATCTATCTATCTATCTATCTATCTATCTATCTATCTATCTATCTATCTATCTATCTATCTATCTATCTATCTATCTATTGCATATTATACTATATATATATATATATATACACACACAGAGTATATGGTGTACATGGTAAATGAGAGGTATAGAAAAGTTAAACAGTAACTACAACTGGAGTTTAGTCCTGTAGTGATTGAGAATTAATTGATATTTTCAAATTGCTGGAAAATCTGACTACAGTATTGTGAATTTACGATGGTTTGCATTATTGTTATCACTTGGGATCTCTCTCTCCCTCCCTCTCATCCTCCAACTTGCTTAATCCAAGAATGTCGAATGCTTGGGCTCCCCAGAAAAATGTTTTGGAATATGAGAATTTGTTTTAGCAACAGACACAATGGTGCAATCTCTTTGAAGGCTGAACACGAGATATGAAGCAAGGTTATGAAGCAAATCGATGTCTGTGTGATAGTTAATGTTCATTGACGATCATTTAAAAAACAAAACATTTGTTGTATTGACAGTAAGCGAAGGCAGGGCTGTGTTTACTTTACCTCTTTATCAAGGTGAGGATGTCAATGTTGGGGATTTCCATTCTGTGCCACCCAGTAACAACAACAACAACAATTACATTTATAGAGCGCCTTTCACGTCGGGAGGACGTCCCAAGGCGCTGGAATATGAAGCACTCCCAGCTTGAGCCTTGCAAAAGCAATAAGACAAGTCCAATTAATGTGCTTTGGAAGAGCACCCCTTGTTGTATTAATGTGCAGACATTCATCTACAGTTTCCATGCCAACTGCCCTTGTAGACGCTGTCTAGAAGATTGCCAATTTAATGTCAAGGAACAACGAATTATAGCCATTTTGATTCCAAGGGCCCGCCCTCACTTAATATTGGAGCTGGATTGTGCAAACTCTTTTCATATGGGATGATGGCAGTCAGCAGAGAGAGTGTACTTCCAACTTATTTGACTGGACTGAAACCTGAGTTTCAGAAATAAAATATAAATTGTGATGTGATCACTCAGTGGTTCCCAGATCCCCATAGATTTTTCACAGCAAGGGTTTATTTTTAAACCAGCAGGTGTTAAATGTACGCCAGGGATTGTTGCTCTTTCAATGAAACTGCTACAACAACTTACATTTATATAGCACTAATTCACGTGGGGTAATCCACTACCCCACAATGAATGGCTGGTATGCTAACAGAATGGCCATTGCATGTTGCTTTGTGAATACCTGTTGTTGTGAATACAGGTAACTCGTTAAATGAATTTAATGGATTCATGGATTTCAGAAACTTGTACAGTATACGAGCAGAGTTGAAATATACAGTACTCCATAGAGGTTGTGTGTACCAGTTCACATTTTGGTGAACTTACATTTGAATGAGTTGTACTTCAATTATATTGCGTGTAAAAATACCGTGAGTCCTGTTTTCCTGATGTGGTGGAAGTTTACAAGCCGAATTTTCATAACAGAAGTCATTCTTGCTGTAAGGATCGATTGGGTGAAAATCCAATCTGTCTCCTTGCAACCGAACATAATAACATTCTTGTTATTATTATGAAGGGTAGTGAAATGTTCCTTCTTGATCAATACAAACCGTACTAATCCCAAGATATTTTAAGTTTATGTAAACTCACCGAGCTCCTCTGGTGAAGCTTTAAAAGTTCTCATTCCAGATTGGCCATTGGGACCAATTATTGATAAGCCAACGCATTCACAATCATATCTTTCATCAATTTCTAAGGTCTGCGGTGCCAAACTTTCAATTTACGTTCGGACGTTCTGATTACTTATTCATTGCAGAATTATTACCATTTGATATCAGATATCATGAAACGAAAAAACAAAAAGATTATCCCAGAGCCTTGGTGTCAATGTTTGAGAAGTCTTGAAGACGTGAAAAGCGCTATATCAAATGCAAAGATTATTATTATTATTATTTTTATTATTAATTTTGTTGTTGTAGTTCCCTGGATTTGTCAGCAGCTGTGGTGTACATTGCTGGAGAGCTAGCTTTAGATGCCTTTGATGCTGTGAGGCAAATGTTCATCAGTAATGGCTTCCAAATGTTGTATCATTGGAGGGAAAAATTATCATAATTCACAAGTGTATTTAAATCTCTCCTCAGTGCCCATAACTGCCTGTTGTTCACAAACCTTTAGAACATAGAGAATACTGCATGTAAAATAATAAACTGAGGGGGTGGGATGGGTTAAGCGCTGTTTAAACAACCTGCTGCCTTTTTTTCCCCCGATTTATCAGAATGTCTTACAAATCCCCTTTCCTCCTCCGACCCCCACTGCCTCCCATTCCATTATAAATATGCAATGGAAGAAAATACCATATTTGCAAATACTGCACTCTTCAATTTGATAGCTGCTGTCCTGTACTTTGCAAAAGTATTATTTCACTGCCTGACAATAAGTCACTCATTTGCCAATGACCACAGAACATCATTGTCCAGAACAGCTTGTTTATATCATAGGAGAGGAGTTCACACCACAGGATCTGCAATCACTTAGTCCACATCTGTTGCTAATCTTTTTCGCACTAACACTTGGTGTGATCAAACGTAACGCTATTTTTGCTGTCTTTGTGTCCAACTTGTTGTGTTTATTAATAACTTTGGATCATTTTCTTTAAAATTGCTATTTCCAAGAGTTACTAATTCTCATTTCAAAATCCGCTGTGGACTTGGGAGTGGATTGCTTGAGCTAGGTTGCTAGTCTAGGCAAAACATACAATGCACACCTTTTGGGTCTGAATTCACATAGACTTCAGCACAGATTTCAGACAGGATTTTCACACCAGTGACTGTAACACAAATAACTGTAACTTTAGTGGTTGATTTGCATTCAGTTGGCTAGTCTAAATGCCACAGTATTATTTACTGGTCAGTACTAGTTCAGACTGCTCTCTCCTCCCGCCACTATTCAAAGTTGATTTAAAGTTGGCTGCAAAAGAAAATGATCTAATAAAGTGAGCAAGCAAACAGTCAGATTCCAGCCTGTTTCAGAATTAAGAGAAAGTACAAGGCAGGCCGTTTTATTGAATACCCCGTCGTTCGCACTGGTTTGGAGGCAGAGATGAACAGCTAAGCTGCCTTCAGCTCTGATCAACCCGATGTATGCCAAATTATGACTTTCTTGTGTAAAACAGGGGTTAATTCACTTTATTACTCCTTTACATTATGTGTCAGTTTGTTGATCCAATCCTTACTGCACTCACTGCACCTTTGCAAGCACTAGACTGAACACGTGTCAAAGGGTGCAAACATTCTAAAGTCTGCTCTCCGAGCCAGATTATGCCACTGTGCAGATGATTTAAGACTTTCAAAACTGCCTGCTTCTTGTGCAATTTCACTAGAACCAATGTAACCTGGTCTATTTGAGAGACACGCACTGAAATAAAAATAGAATTAGTTACACGATTTAGGCAATTCCACTTGAATCTATTTCTACATCTACTATTCATTCGTCTCCCTTTACAGTTTCCTCTGAAGTTTATCAACCCCAACTCGAACTGTCTCCACTATAAGGCAGCAAATACAACAACTGCTGCAATGTAATTGTTTCTGCATGATTTCATGTAAGGCATTTTAGCCCTAACTTTATTTTTCCGTGTAATATTTATAATTTTATTTATCAAATGTCATGAAGTGACATCTAATCCAAGTGAGAGAATATATGAAAAAAATACCGGTTGCATTACTTTTTCAATGGGAGTGCGTTTCAATCCTTTCAGCCGTTCATAGCAGTAAACAATAGCACAACATAATTCATTCACGTTCAGATGAAGACGGAGGCATAAGGTAACAATGCACTTTTTAAATAGGCACCTGCCCGCAAACGAACCTCTCGATTGCTGTGGCAGCTGGTATCATACCAGCCTTGGTAACAATTTGCAGGACCTCGACCTTCTGCACGGAGAAGAGTTTGCATTTAGAATTTGGATTATTGTCCTGTTGCCAGCTCCATGAACTGGTACTGGACTGGAATTGACTCCAAGAACTAGTGGCTTCATGCCTTTTAGCTCGCTATTGTATACAGAGATTTACCCAAAGGACATTTACTTATTCACTGTAAATATTGATTGTCCTGTAACACTGCCAGAAAAGTCTTTTGTAAAAGATTTTGTTGTAGCAAACAGGAATTTAAGGAAACAAGAGGAACCGTGAAGGATTCCGAATGTGTCTTTGAGGTTGACCAAGGAATAACAAAAATCCTAAACTGGTATGAGGGTTTTCAGGAATTGAAATACTTTGGGGTAGAAATTATAATAATAATAATAAATAATAATCCTTGCATTTGATATAGCGCTTTTCACATCTTATATGCATCTTACAGAATATACTGTAAAGTGAATTGACTGTATATTTGTGGACGAAACGCGATAGCCAATTGCGCACAGCACTGTCCCACAAACAGTCGTGGATTGAAAATGACCAATTTTTATTACTGTGTTTCTTTTGAGGGATTATTATTAGGCGTGTGTGTGGAGTAAGGAAACTTGCCCAAGGTTTCGCCCTGATCTACCTGGATTCAAACACAGGTCTCACGCTTGTAAGGCGAGTGCTCTAACCACTGAACTACAGGACTCCATAAGGATTAATGCAAGGATTATTATTTATTCCACCTGACTCTAGATTTACTCTACAACAACAACAACAAAATTACACTTATATAGAGCCTCTATTGCTAGATTTACACATTTACGACATCCAGTATTGTGCAGATTTCTATATCCAATTTTTACTTCTGCAGCAAATTCTGCATACTGAGAAGCTGCATTACTAAATTTAGACCCAAGTGGAAGTTCTGCCCAAATATGCCTCCACAAGATATCTTTGAAGAAGAAGAACAACAGCAAAATGACATTGATAGAGCGCCTTTCACATCGGGAGGACGAAGGTCAAAGAAGGTCCTTTGACCCGTTTATTGGTCTCTGTCTTAGAGCATTTGAAAACATTATTTTGTATTTACTTTCCGAAGAAAGTAAAGAATATAAGATTTAGGATTTTATACACCTGTATATGGTTTCCCTTGAGATAGTTGAGGACCCCTAAATCATGTCTCTTTTCACATAGTTCAAGAAGCTAATACTGAGGGATGAGACTCTTTCTGTTCATTTCCAGGGGTAATAGTCTCTCACAAAAATAGGTCACTCAATCCATGACTGTTTGTGGGACCCTCTGTGCGCAATTGGCTACTGCGCTTCGCCCACTAAATACACGGTCGCCCCCACAACATAATAAACTGTGAAGTGTTTGAGACATCACAAGGATATGATAATGCAAGCATATTATACATCAATGCCGTGAATTATTCCATTACTCACGAGTGATAACTAACTCCATTTTAAGACCCGCCCTGTCATGACCTGGGATGTTCTTGCTTTGATTCGATTCCAACCTGACGTCCCGATTCAATTCACAAAGTAAATCCCAGGCGTGTATCTTATCACCACAATGATGTAATATTAATACAGTACCCACCATTTCAATACTGTACCTCCAAAGATGTAGGGAAGTCTTACAACTACCATTCTTGATATCTGGACTTTGAAGCCTTAGACTTTGATATTGAAACTATGTTACAGCAATATGACTTCCTTCTTCTATAAACCAAAGCTTCCTGCCTTATACGTACAGCAGATGGAGCTATGCTACATGACAGCTTGATAAATATGATGCTTTGTTGTAACTAACTGGATTTGAAGCGCTCTGAGACGCCCATGCCCGGCATGGAGGGCGCTATATAAATCGAAGTAGTTGTTGTTACGTGCAGATCCTGAACGATAATGTTGAATTCACAAAAATTGTTCATTTGTGTAGGACAGTATCGGCAAGACGGGTTTGATTTGCTCATCAGGAGTTCAATGAGAAGATCACCCACTTAAAACAAAAAGCCCACACACTCTGACAAGTCCAATCTTTGGCAATATTTATTGCAATTTATTATTATAAATTATAGTTTTGCATATTAAATTAGTAGTAGTGCTAGACAGTTGGTATTTGGGCTTGATTGATAGACCAACTCAAAACGTACTTCTTTATCTTTCACAGTGATACTTAATGCATTAAATCTGGACATAACTAAATGGATCAGATAGCTTTATCCTGCCAACCCCTCGTCTCTCGATCATAATAGATTCGCAAGGCATGCTACCCGGATTCATCCTTGCACCTTACTGTAGTTAACCTCTATACATAATAACAAATGTAATGTTAATCCAAGAAATGGATCCAGTGCCTTATCGTGTCATGTGTTTGTAGGTAGTTTGTCTGCAGCCAAGTGCCACAAAACCAACGTCAGTTAGCAGGCAACAATGTGATTGACCAATTTTATCTGGGGCATTGTTGACCAAGACATTGTCATTCACCTGAACAGGAAGATGGAATCTGGGTTTGATGTCTCATTCAAAGCACAACATGTCCGACAACACAGCACTCACCCAGCACCACACTCAGCCTAGACTGTGAGCTCAAAGGCCCCCACGCAGGGCTGGAATCTGCCGTCTCAGTGTTGAGAGGGCTACCAACTGAGCAAGGCTAACTGATGTCTCTATTCTATGAGGTGCAGTGTAAATGTGACAGCTTTTTGATACGTGAAATGGTTTTCATGGAGACATCTGGACTTCAATGAAAATGTGTTTTTAATGATTTCAGATCATAGCCTTTTTTTTAAATTCTGCCATGCAATAACCAGCCCATCCACTCAACTGTTATTCAGCAAAGTTGCTATGCATTTTATAGTCCTACGAATAATTCAAAAGGTATCATTAATCTTCACTGTAGACGGGAGAGTGTTAAGTGATATCACAGTGGCAATGCACAAGAAATTTTTAAAAAGTAGTCAAATAAATTTGATCTCAATCCACGACTGTTTGTGGGACATTGCTGTGCGACATGGCCGCCGGTTTCACACGCAAAATATATGGTCAATTCACTTTACAGTGTATCATATGAAGCGCTTTGAAACGTCTTGAAGACTTGAGAACGGGCTACATCAAATGCAAGGATTATTATTATAAATGACACCTGGTGAATTTAAAGGTGAGAAGACGATAATCCGCTCCAGTTTATTACACTTTCCATAATACTCTAAGAGTTTATTAGACCATCAGATGAAAAGGTCTTAATGGAGAACAGTCTTACATAAAATAAAGGTCTTCATTATTGCCTGCTAATTGATGCTAGCTGGATAAGAGCGGTTAGCCTCCAAATGTCAGCACTGGCAATAGAACAAAAGCGAGTTTTCATTGACATCACGACAGGATACAGCCGCTTAGATGGAAAGTAAAGTTGTCCCAATTTGTTCGATGCTCACCGGTCAAGGACATAAAGAAAGAAATACACTACTCACTCATTGTATAACATTATTCTCTCGAGATCAGGAAAAATAGTGTTGCATTTAGGCAACTGTTTTATGTGAAAGTCAGACATGAGGCAGAACAGCCAAGTAACAACAGAATAACAATTGCACAAAATTCAACAAGCTCATTTATTGGAGTTACATTCTGCAGATCAGGATTGGCTTGGATAAAAGGAACACCATTATAATACATTATAAATAATAGTAATATTATACAGTATTAGTAGGGCAAACCTGATGATGTGGGAAATGTAGCCCAGTGGTTAGAGCATTCGCCTTACAAGCATGAGACCTGTGTTTCGAATCCAGGCAGGTCAGGGCAAAACCGTGGGCAAGTTTCCTTACTCCACACGCCTAATAATAATCCCTCAAAAAAAAAACAATAATAAAATTGGTCATTTCAATCTATGACTGTTTGTGGGACACTGCTGTGTGCAATTTGCTGCTGCGTTTTACCCGGAAGCATACAGTCAATTCACTTTACAGTATATTTTGTGAAGCACTTTGAGACGTCTAGACGACGTGAAAAGCACTATATCAAATGCAAGGATTATTATTAACAATTCTGTTGAATTTAGCAAGGCTAAATTGTATAATTGGTAGTAGACAGATTAACAACAGTCTAAACATCAGTGATCAGGGATCTCTCTGCCTCCTTGTCCTCCTCGACCTCTCTGTCACCTTCGACACTGTCGACCCCTCTATCCTCCAACACCATCTCCCCTCCCAGCTCAATCTTCATGGACCTGTCCTGGTTTGCCTCTTATCTTTCATCATCTCCACTTTGTTGCCACTAACAGCTTCTCCTCCAGCCCTCGCACTGTCATGTGTGCACGTTCCCCGGGGCTTTGTCCTTGGCCCTCTCCTTTTCAATGTCTATATGTTCCCCCTTGGTGAAATCATCTGCAGACATGGGGTCAACTTCCACATGTATGCGGGTGACACCCAAATCTATCTTTCTGCCTCTACTGTCGGATATCAAGTCTTGGATGAGAGCTAACTTTGTACAGTTGAAGGCCAACAAAACCAAAGCACTCCTGATTGGCTTGTGCCAGTGCCTCCGCACCTCAGAGACAAGACATTACTGCCTCTTGAACATTTAAAATTGGAAACAGCCTCCAACTTTGGTGAGTGCACCCTCTGGGGTCACCAAGATTTGGCCAATCTGTTGGCTAATACTTTCTGGAGTTAGATAAACAGGATGCAATTCTACAAAGGAAAGAGTGCGTATTCCATTCCAACAACCTATCTTTGGGATTTCCATGCATCGATGGGACATATGGAAATCTCAGCTTGATTTGGATACTCTTAAGCATGGTGATGGGTTTTCCCTCTATAAGGTTTATACACTTTGGGTTCATGGTTTACAACTAGAAATATCAACTACTGTCAACATTTAGATCATTTGGCGTTGAAATCGCCTGTACGGTAACATTTTGCTTTTGTGCAGCTGACCTTATATGGCATTGTTCCCTCACTCTGTTAATAAGATGTAGAGTACACAGATGGCGAGTTCATAGACAACACTTAAAAGACAATTCGTTTTTTTTCCCCCAAATCAGTCGACAAAATCGTGTCTCAGTGTGCCATATGGTGGCGAGGCTGGAACCTCAGTGAGAACGACTGAAATACAATGCATGTGTAGCAGAAAATATCATTCTAGTATCTCACAAGGAAGTCGGAGAGTTTGCAGTATAGTGAAGATCCTTAAAGTTCATCATGAGATCATTTGTACAGCGTATTCCTCTTGGGTGTTTTTTTTTAGTCAGCTAGGCGTCTGATGCATTTGGAAACCCATCACCGATGCATGGAAATCCCAAAGATAGATTGTCGGAATGGAATGAGCACTCTTTCCCTGCAGAGTTGCACCCTGTTTACCTAATTCCAGAATGTATTGCGTACAGATTGGCCAAAGCTCGGTGACTCCAGAGTGTGCATTGGGGGTAACTGCTGGAGTACAACCAGCTAAACCAACATAGCTTGCCATTGATGTTGCTGTCTGGCAAGCTTTCCTGTAGACCACCCTATCCTTTAGGACTTTGGCTTGCTGGCTCTAACGAAATCTTGCTTACCTACTGTTGTTCATCAGGTATCTGTACACCTGTTAAATGTACAGTCCAGGTAAGTGTAATAAATTATACAAAGTTGGTTCTATAGCTCTGATGATAGGCCGCAGAATAGGTTAGTGAAAGGGTTATTCTTTTGTATGTTGGTTCAGCAACTGTTGTGCAGCTGCTCGGTTTCTATGGAGACTGTTATAGTGAAGATCCTTAAAGTTCATCATGAGATCATTTGTATTGTAACATCAATGGATTTTGACATGTTTAGCAAGGAAAACCATTCCATTTGGCTCTTGACAATATCCAATCGCACAGTAAATTTATCAAAATGTTACGGTCAAGTAAGTGTAATAAAAACACAGTGATACAAACGGATTTACCACAAAATTCCTGATCACGGTGAGGCAGAACATACAGTCTTTTCAATGCGAAGTTAAACCACAATCTCAACTGTCCGTCAGGTGCACAATAGTAATAATACTAATAATCCTTGCATTTGATATAGCACCTTATCACATCTTTGTGACGTCTCAAAGTGCTTCACAGAACATACTGTGAAGTGAATTGACTGTATATTTTGTGGGCAAGTTGTTGTTGCGGTTGACTCCTTTTAAAAAGTTTTTTTTTAAAAAGGGTGTGTTTCTATTCAATATTAATATTATTAGTTATTTTTGTTTCATGCTTTTGCAATTGAAATGGCTGAAGAATGTGACCTTTTGGTTTTTGGGGGGGAGCTGGGTTCAAAGCTACACCTGACTGTTGGTTTGAAAATCCTTTCTGTTTATTAGTTCGATGGGTTCAATGTATGTGGACGATAAAGGAATATGCTCAGAAATGAAGAAATGCAATGATTTATATGCTGCTGGGGGTGGGAGGGGTGGAGGGTGGAAAGGAAGATTTTTTTTAGAGAAACAAGGGTTGAAGATTATTTATTCCAATCATTTTCCGGAGCAGAAAGTAATGGATCCATCATAAACTATTTTACGTGGGTGATTGTGTAAGTATTAGGCTTGATGAGCTATCTGAACTTTTCTTGTTCCTTGTTTTCCTATGTTACATTTCATTTAGGAAATGTCACTCTGCTGCAGTAGGGTCTGATTTGGGGAACTGAAGTGTATTCTTTGGATGGAGTAGGAGAAGCAATGCTATCATCAAAACGTGCTACCCATAACCTGGTAATGTTTGATGCTGACACTTGCAGGAACATAGGAATGTGAAGGATGGGGAATGGCCATTTTAATATTGGCTTGTTCCTATTTTACGTCAAGTATTGGATTGTATAAGATGGTTTGCACCACCTACCTATATTTGATGGAGCTTAAGCAGTGACCCCATTCTCATGTGCTCACATTCCAATTAATTATCCAGTTAAATTTGCCACTCTACTTATTGTATCTCTCGATTTTAGACTCTTAATTGTTCACATTACTTTGGATGAAATTGGAAGAAAGAAGAAACGATTTGTTTTTTTTTAAACTTTGAAATTTGAAAACAGTTACATCCACCGGGGCTCCAATTACTGTTTTTAAATCCCTACATAAACTTTATCTTAAATCCCTGAATAAACTTTATCTTGATACTTCCAGCCAGTTTTCTTGGAGGGGGAGGTGGGTGGGTTGTGTGAATCGGTCCACAATAAATTGCTAACACACCCCGCTTATTATTTTACAAGATACAGTGTATGGCCTGCGATGACATTGAAAATAAGTGGCTTAAATTACATGAACTAATATGAAACAATGTGTACTAATCATATTATTCTTTTGGAATGTTCTTGGGTTTTTAAAAAATAAGTAAACAAGGTGTTTTAAAATGGTTACTTAGTCTAGACAGTTGGACTGCCATCCAGATGTGTTGAGGAGAAATGCCAGCTTCAGTTCCAATTTGATATCATGCCATCTGAAAGGAGAGAGCAAGATGTAGTGCTGGAATTCCCCAAGCTCTGTTGATTGGGTACATTTTTGTCAGTAGTTGCTTATAACAACAACAACTTCAATTTATACAGTACCTGTACAATGCTTTTCACATCGGAAGGAGCTTCACACAACTGCCTGGTTGCCCAGGTCAGGAGTGGGAGGGTAGCTGAGGAGATGGGGGCAAGGGAAAGGAGTCTGAACATGCATTGAAATGTTTCAGTGTGGGGGAGAGAAATTGGCTACTGCAACTCTGCTTCCTGTTCACTAACGAGGTGGGTGAAGGGTTGGAGACCAGAATTGGATTCCTTGACTCTAAAGATCAGGTTGATTGGCCATGTTTAGCTGGAGTCCTCATAGATCTATTATTAAAACTGTGGTTTCTGGTTCCAACAGATACAAAATACCAATGTGTTGTGGGTGGAGGGGGAGGTTGATTGGGAAAGGGGTAAAGTGTGGGGGTATATATAAAAATGGCTTATTTAGAAAAGTGTCCATTGCCAACCAGACGTTTGAGGTAGTTTTCTTATACCAGGTTTATTTGGATTGCAAATCTGTTGCCGCTTTTATTCACTTTCATTTAATTCATGATTCATTATTTTCTCCCCTATGCAGCAGGTGGCACAGTTCAGTAATGCACTGTTTGTTTTTGGTCAGTTGATTCTCTGACAACCCCTGTAGGGACAGACCAGCTGTATTAAATTCCAGGGAGTATTAGGCCCAGGTTGGTGAGAGGTGTAAACCTCACAGAGCGCTTTGTAATTTTGTTGTTTTTGTTGTTGTTGCTAAAATGTAACTAGCTACACGCCACAATTTGCCATTGAAAACACTGTCTGGCAAGATTCCTATTGCTTTGTCAAACTAGTACAGTAGTGTACAACCATACCAGTCAAGTCTTTACCTTCCAGGGTTAACTGAATCCGACTGGGAAGAATCGCTACTCCCAGTGACTGTTCTGTCTCTCTTGTTGGCCAATGAACCAGGCTGCTTTGCTGCCCTGGGGTATGTGGATCCACCTGACTCCCATTATCTAATTATCAATAATAGATTCGCTATCCTCTCTCTTCCCTGCGCTAGTTTGCCTCTGTAAATTTCATTAAAGTCAGGTCAACCCAAAGCGCTTCACAGAGTGTACTGTAAAGTGTAGTGCCAATATATTTGTGGGTGAAATGCGGCAGGCAATTGCGCTTAGCAGTGTCCCACAAACAGTCGTGGGTAGAAGTGACCAATTCATTATTGTTTTTTCCCTTGAGGATTATTATCAGACGCACGGAGTAAGGAAACTTACCCAAGGAATCACACTGATCTGCCAGGAATCAAACCCTAGTTTCTCTCTTGCAAGGTGAGGGCTCTGACCACTGAGCTACAGGAATGTGGCTTGCTAATAAATTATTTAAACATTTTCTTTTGCTGAACTTACAAGATGCGGAATATCGTTTGCACACTGTTTGGTGCTCTATTTGCTAACAAAGGACAACCTTTGGAACATCCCATTCCCTGAAAGGATTGCTCATGAACTGGCTTGGTGACAATCTTTGGCCATCTAGCTCAATGTTCTTCTCGTGCCTCCCCTTTGGTTAGCCTTTGGGTTAGATGGAAACTCACCATGTGGAGAAATCGTAAAATATTTAATCACCATATTTAGAAGATAATTGTATTTCCAGGAATCCTTTCAAATAAAGTTGATGAACTCTCCAAGTCACACATTTTGCTGGACTCTGTTTTGATTGTGTTGATTTTCACTAACCACTTGCAGCTTTCCCCAGAGCCAGAGGATAGCAGTAAACAGTACCTATCTGTGGCAATCTTACTAAAACTCATTTATTGTCCCAGAGAGGATAATGATCGCTGGAGACAGAGCGCAACTGTGCTGACACTGCAAAAGAGCAAATCTAGTAAGCATTATAACTTTTCCATTGCTGCAATCCACTTGTGATTCAATGAAAATGCCAGTCAGTATGAATCTGCTCTCATCCAGGGTTATTATGTTCCAAGATGAATCCTGCAGAAAATTGTTTGAAAGTCAAAGCAACCTCATATTCTAAGATCATGGATGAGGCTATAAAATTCTACCTTCAAAAGAGCATGCATGGATTTGAGAAGGGCTACATGGGAAACTTTGAGATGTTAGGCTCAGTTATTTTACAAGTGTTAACTTATTTTCATTGGAATAAAGAAGATTGATTTAGGTTTTGAAACAGGGAGGCAGCGGATAATGTGGATGTAAGCAAATTTATTTAACTTGGCTTAGCGGAGAAAGGTTCAAAATTAATAAGGCTCTAGAGAGACTGGAGATTAGAAGAGATTTGTTTCTTTCCAACAAGTTATGGAATTGTGGGACAGACTCCCTCAAAGCATTTATGATTATGTCCAGTAACTCCTTTATATAGGAGCTGAAAATTAGATTGATTTTTTAAAATCTTCTCTTCCCCCCTTCCAACTCTCTCCTTGGGACGTTCTCCTGACGTGAAGGGCGCTCTCTAAATGTAATTTGTTTATTCTTATTTTTCTCTCCTAAAGGCATAATTGACTCAAGTCGGTATTTGCCCCCATACCTACTATCATCCAAAACGTTGTATAATTCTTCATGTGTAAGCCCAGGAATATTGGACAATGAATACTAACAGATGTATGTTACCATTGCAGATAACTTGATGAGGTTGGGTGAGGACTTGAATCATTCACATGACTATCAAGGGGCAAGAACTTTGACTGATTTCCTTCCCTACTCTTTCCCTCCAAACTTTAGGGCAACAAGGCTAATTGCTATCTGGAAATGGTTAGATATTCTACAGTTGTGATGGATTAGAAGCTGTTGGAACCAAGTAAATGACTTGGTCAATATTAGGAGTATAGGATAGGTTAGATAAATCTTGTTAGGAAAGAGGGAATAATTCCAAACTCATTCCTAAATAGAATGAATAAGTTGGGTTGAGTCACAATGAAGGTAATTGTGGAATGGTTTGGACTATATACCATGGTGACCAATGTTTTCAAACACCCAACTGACCCCCACAAAAAAGAATTGGCTTCCATTAAGTCTGTTGTCTTACCATATTGATAGTCTTGAATATTAATGGATTAGACTTTAATTTACAACTTAGTTCTACAGGTGAATATGTACTGTTTGTCCTGATTATAGCACAGAGAGTACAACAATCACATTGGCAAAATTCTGTTTTCAGTCACAATGAAAGATGAACTTTAAATGCCTTGCTAAGTGAGCTCCAACACACTTCGCTATGCTGTTTCCAAACATAGATATTCTTGATGGTTTCCTTATCCATGACCATTTATGCAGGATTGTTGGAGAGACCGAGGAGAAGCTGGTTAAATTATGGCCTGAATCTACTGGACATATCTTTCAAAAAGCTTTCTATTCTTAACTAGCATAGTATAGACTTGTGTAGATTAGGGTCCAGCGATATATCGATATATCGCTAAAACCCGATATAGTTTTCATATCGATACACCGACATAGGCATTTAAAAATATCGATATATCGACTTTTCGATATATCGAGGTGAAAAATCGGAATGCCGCACACTGAACTACAAGACCCAGAATGTTCATCTCTATACACAATGCACAGACCGAGGTGCAAAGCCGCCATATTGTATTCATAGTCCTCGAATACAATATACAGGTATGCAAGGGGTGGGTGGGGGGGAGGGAGACGGCTGGGGGGGTGGGGGGAGGGGGAGAGAGACGGCTGGGGGGGGGAGGGGGAGAGGGACGGCTGGGCGGGTGGGAGGGAGAGAGAGACGGCGGGGTGGGGAGGAGGGGGACAGAGACGGCTGTGAGGGGTAGGGGGGGAGAGAGACGGCGGGGGGGGGGGGGGGGTGGGAGAGAGGGAGGGTGGCCGGGGGGTGGGGGGGGAGGAGAGAGGGACGTCAATGGTGGGGGTGTGGGGGGAGAGACAGGGTGGATGTGATAATATACAGATAGATAGAGATGGGGCAGATGTGAGAGAGGAGAGAGACACAGACAGAAAAAGACAAAGATGGAGAGAGTGAGTGTGAGAGACACAGAGAGAGAAAGATATTTACCTCCTGAGGAGATAATCCAAACGCGCACCTCGTGTGCATGCGCAATATGAAAAACCCGAAAATATAGATATTTCGGTATATCTCGATATGAGCCCATCGATATCTCAAAATCTGAAAATTTCCATATCGACGGACCCTAGTGTAGATTATTCTTCAGGTATTAGACTACTTAATTGCTGTTGATAGCAAATTGGTGGAACAATAGCCAAAGGCATAATTTTGCATTAGTGCTATCTGGGTTTAAATACAATGTTTACAGTGCAGTTCATAATAATATCCAAATCTTGGGGGACTGGAGACTTACATGTTTGTCAGTATTTCTGTCCTTTCCTTGAGAGGTGATGAACAACAATAGCAACTTGCACTCGACAGGCAAATGTGAGAAAAACAAACCACCAGACGCATTCAACTTGCATTTTATATCCACAAATTATTTTAAACAAGAGATTTAAGTCACAAATGCTGATTTCCCAATCCCTCCGTCGTCTTAAGAAAAGAATGGCTCAGTTGGATTTCTTTCCTGAAAATGCCCTTCCAAATATATGCCAAAAAAAAGAGGCTTATGATAAGTGTCAGGCTCAAAATTCAGAAGGGAACCAAGCAGAATATAGGAAGTGTAGGATAGAACTAAAAAAGGAAGTTAGAGGGGCAAAGAGACTGCATGAAAAACAATTAGCGAGTAAGATTAAGGGGAACCCTAAGGTTTTTTACCAACATATTAAGAGTAAAAGGTTGGTCAAGGATAGGGTGGGGCCAATTAGGGACCTAGGAGTAAATCTCATTGTGGAGGCAGAGGGCATGGCTGATGTACTGAATGAGTACTTCGCCTCTGTCTTCACAAAAGAAAAGGATACAGCCAATGCCATGGTATTAGAGGAGAGGGTAGGAGAAATGGATAGAATAATTATAACCAGAGAGGAAGTTCTAAAAAGGTTGACGTCGCTCAAGGTGGATAAGTCACCTGGTCCGGATGGGATGCACCCTAGGTTACTAAGGGAGGCACGGGAGCAAATAGCAGGGACTCTGGCCACGATCTTTCAATCTTCCTTGGACACAGGGGTGGTGCCAGAGGACTGGAGGATAGCTAATGTTACTCCCTTGTATAAAAAGGAGCAGAAGGACAAGCCTGGTAACTACAGACCAGTCAGTCTAACGTCAGTAGTGGGCAAACTTCTAGAGTCCATAATCAGGGACAAGGTAGATCTTCACTTAGAAAGATATAGGCTAATAAAGGACAGTCAACATGGATTTGTTAAAGGCAAATCTTGCCTTACAAATCTGATATAATTTTTTGATGAGGTAACGGAATGGGTGGATAATGGTAGCGCAGTTGATGTAGTTTACATGGACTTTCAAAAGGCATTTGACAAAGTGCCACATGAGAGACTTATTAGGAAATTAAAGGCCCACGGCGTAAAAGGGACAGTGGCAGCGTGGATCCACAACTGGCTGCGAGACAGAAAGCAGAGAGTTGTAGTGAGCGGCTGTTTTTCAGACTGGAGGGAAGTGAGCAGTGGTGTGCCACAGGGATCGGTTTTGGGACCATTGCTCTTTGTAATCTACATCAATGATCTGGACTTGGGTGTAGGGAGTACAGTTTCCAAGTTTGCAGATGACACTAAGTTAGGGAGAATAGTAAATAGTGAGGAGGATAGTAGCCATCTGCAAGAGGATATAGACAAATTGGTAAAGTGGGCAGACACATGGCAGATGAAGTTTAATGCAGAGAAGTGTGAGGTGATGCATTTTGGGAGAAGAAATGAAGGGAGGCAATATAGGCTAGATAGTACAATTTTAAATGGTGTGAAGGAACAGAGAGACCTGGGGATTTGTGTTAGTGACTCGTTGAAGGTGGCAGGACAGGTAGACAAGGCTGTTAAGAAGGCATATGGGATACAGGCTTTATAAATAGGGGTATAGAATACAAAAGTCAGGAAGTGCTGACTAACCTCTATAAAAGTTTGGTAAGGCCTCAGCTGGAATACTGTGTTCAATTCTGGTCACCACACTACAGAAAGGATGTGAAGGCATTGGAAAGGGTACAAAGAAGATTTACTAGGATGGTGCCAGGATTGAGGGACTTCAGCTATGAGGAGAGGCTAGATAGGCTAGGGTTATTCTCTCTGGAGCAGAGAAGATTGAGGGGAGACCTAATAGAGGTTTATAAGATCATGAGGGGTTTCGACAGGGCAAATAGAGAAAAACTATTTCCACTCGTGGGTGAATCTGTGACTCGTGGTCACAGATTTAAAATAGTTTCAAGGCGCAGTAGAGGAGAGCTGAGGAGAAATTTTTTCACTCAGCGAGTTGTTCGAATCTGGAATGCATTGCCTGAAAAGGTGGTGGAGGCTGATTCGATAACAACTTTTAAAAGGGAATTAGATCTTTATTTAGGGAGAACAGGTCTATTAGGCTATAGGGAGCGGGCAGGGCAGTGGGATTGAATCGCTCTTTTCAAAGAGCCGGCACAGACTAGATGGGCCGAATGGCCTCCTTTTGTGCCGTAAAATTCTATGAATCTATGAATCTAAATGCGGACCTGCCTTGTTTCCATTCCACATCAAATTTGGATTTTGAATAGACTTCTCGAAACATTGCATATCTGGAGGAGGTGAGGGTGGGGCACATTTTTCCGCCCAAGATAAACTCAGCTATTTTCTGGAAATCATTCCAGATTCCAGGGCAAAAATGCGCACATGTGATTTTACACTTTGGTAGCAATTTTATCCTGGATATGATTCAAAGCAGCATTTGGATAAATCCAAACAGATGATAAATCTTTGATTTATAATGCAATTTTTATTTTATTATCTCTATTATTAAAATTTCAATAAGGACGGCAAGGAGTCCCCAATACTTTACAAATTCTTCTGTGAAAACTGTAATGAGATAACCATATGAATTACTTGATCAGAATTACGCTTTTGAGAAATGATTTGATTTCTAGAAACAACAACAACAACATTACATTTGTTGAGCGTCGGGCGGACATCCCAAGGCGCTGAACAGCTAGGGTTCGGGAGTCGGGACAGATCTGTACTTATAACAGAAACTCTTAACATGAGCAATTTCTCTAGTGTTTAAAACAACATACAGTACATCACATTACACAAATTCAGTATTAGATATTCAGCATGGCCAGATAGATACTGGTGATTAATGAATGTTTTTTATTCCAACACAGTGGTGGGTCACTACACTTTATAGTAAAATCCCATGAAGCTCTTTGTGTTGTTCATTGACAGGACAAGGCTCCTTATCAAATATTATGATTATGTGTGGCATTCCACATGCAAAGTTTACGGTTTTATGGAGATTCCACAGCAAATGTCAAGTACAATTGAGTAATGCCGCTTTGTTGTTGTTTTCATATGCTTTTTTTTAAATGGGAGTAAAATATCAGTGCTCATTGTGTCATGATTACTCCATCGTTTGGAAACCACGAATCACAGTCAAGCTTTGTAATGAGTGTGGGAAACAGATCACTTGAGAATGTCCACTTGGTTGAGAACTGTATAGCCGGATGAAAGAAAGATGCCAATGATGTTGTTTATGCAAGGATTATTGGGAATGTTTATGGGATTCCCAGAGAGAGTAGATTTATTCTGGTACAACGCTAACCTTAGTTATGTACAGGGTTCTGTTCAATCCATCGTGGATCATTATCTCACTCGGACTCCATCCAAGGGAGTTACATTAACCATTCTGAGGCTACACCTGCGTAACCCAAACTCCACTCTACCATCTCGGCAAGAAGGGCTTAATATGGATAATGCACACTATTGAGAGCTGAGAACTTGTAGGCCATAGAAAACTTAACCTGCTGTTCCTCGTTCAACATCACACTCCCCCATCCTCCCTTACAGGCTATCTGCTCAAATTCCATGTGATATGAATACACAACACACAGTAAAAGCCCATTTATCCGGTACCCTCGGGACCTGGCCATTGCCGGATATTTGGCCAAAAACGCAATTTAAAAAAATAAAATGTATTTTTCCGGATAAATTCCAGTTAATCGAATGCAGACTATTTTTTTGAGGTTATACGGAAGTTGCGGTTGATCGTGTCACAGATAAACGGGCTTTTACTGTACATATGTTTGCCATTTGATAACTTAAAAGAAAAATTTGCATACAATTTACTTTCTCTTTAAAGGCTCAGATTTGGGATATAGCTTCAGGCGCACCAGACACCCTGAAACTACTCACAGGTCCGGCCTTGTGTGAGTCTGCAGTGTGCGTCAACAAGCTATTAGTCTTTGGGGAGCCTTGCAACCCAAATGCACTCTTATCCAAGATTCACAGATGTGTACTTTACTGCAATGGTCATTGGCTAGTGATCAGGAATTTGATCTCTGGATTCCCTTCCTTGCCAGTGGGCATTAAAGCCAATTTTAGCACTCAGGGTCAATTCAGTCTGGATTTTTCTAATCTAAATGGCTGATCGAGCAGTGCGTTTAATGGTTCAAACACCGAGCGAGAATAAATAGCGCGCTTATTTTGCAATTTGATAGAAGCAACTCTATTAGAAGTTACAACAACAAATTGACATTGATAAACAAATGTAATGTTGTTGTTCATATAGTGAAGGATATCACATTGGGAAGGCATCCCAAGGCATAACTGGCATTACCCAAAAAATCAAAACAGAGTTTACCTTTGTTGCATTAATTTTCCTAACGATACTGCAATCCTTAATGTACTGTTAGGTAATTTATACAAGAAATGATAGGTTAAGGAGTGCCAATTCCAGCTCATGGAGGAGGGAGTAAAATAGGGCAATAATCTATCGTAAAACCAAACAGAATAAAGAAAATTGAGTTTAATGCTTTTTCATGATATGTTTTTTATATATCACATGCAAGGATTATTGTACGAAGGTTATTACCTGCATAGGTCTATGAGGAGAAATGCTCTGTGCTTGAGGCAAGGTCTGTTAATTAACGTACTGAATCCGTTAAACATTTGCGGAATTCTCCCACAATCAGGAGTCTGAAATCTCTCACGGTCGCGTAAGCCTAAAGAACATCGTCTTGCAATTTTACGGTTGCAAAGGGTTCTGTAAAATTCTTAACTCGGTGGCAGTTTTCTTGCAGCACTTTCTGTAATACCGCTTTTCTCCCCTCAGATTTTGGCAAGAGATTTAACTTTTTGCGAGAATCGTCTCGAGGTCAACACAACACGGGTTCCTGGACTCGAAAGCCTTCGGCGGTTTTAGTTGGCTCATTTTTCTGCGTAATCTCACGCGCCATGTTCTGGAAGAGATATCCGCATCGATACGGTTCTTTTTCTTTTGAAACGCCGCCCTACACACACATTCAAAGACAGAAGCAAATGTTAGAAACGAGAGATTTTTACACATATGTATATCTCGAAAGTCAGTTGAAATCAACAGTTGAAATCATTCGTTTCTCAAATCCTCCGGTCGTTTAGCAGTGTGAATATTCAGCATGTGGTTGCCATTACACTCTCATTCGGAGCCCGGGTGCTTGCCAAGTCACAGTTTCTGCTTGTAGAGCTAAGTGACTATTTACTGAGTTTTTATTGAGTTAGCACAGGTTGCAAAAGTAATAAGTGCGGGGATCTCATTGCACAGTTCCTGTTGTGGTGTTTCTCAGTTGAAGTATTCTTGCATTATTTGCTGCCGTTTCAGAAGTCATTTCTTGGTTTCACACGAGCTCCTTTACGGACTGAATTATGGGAATGATATGGGCTGCACGCTTTATCTGTAACACCCATTATTTCTGATTACTTTACAAATTATTATTATTATCAATGCTTCGCCACTTACTGACATCAAGCGCTATGGTGTATTGTACACGAGTTCCTATTATGCGCTTCTGGCTTTCTCTCAGGAGATGGAGTGTGTGTGTGTGGTGGAGTAAACCACAATGTGAGTTGTTTCATGGCATATGGAAGAGGCAAATTTAATGGGCCTGATCCTTATTCCGTGCTTTGTCATGTGTCAGATCATGTATTTCTTCAATAAAGATTCAAGTCCGAGAAGTGGTTTTTCAAAGTTTAGTCAGCATGTGTTCAAAAGTAGGCCTACAGGCGAAAAAGTTTCAAAGCAATTTCATTGTGTTGCTCTAAGTGATTCTAAACTAACAAAAGATCAAAAAGGGGCGTAGCTATAGTGCAGACACGTTGTTTCTCTCTCCCTTTCGCTCAAGGTTGCTGACCATGTCTGTGTCGTAGATAGAAATTGGTGCCAGACTGGAACTAACTATAAGTCCTACGGCAATCACATGATGTTCACGTGAACCTTCAGTATTTGAGCGCGTGATCGTGGCCTGGTTGGATCTTTGCACTCAGCTCTGCTGTTACTCACTTCTGCTCGCAGCTTACGCTCAGTCACATCAGTACCATCCAGTAACTATTAAACTATTAGTCCCTATCATTCCCCCCTTTGATTCTTCAAAATAGGAGAATCAATTTACGCATGATAAGATGAGGAGAGAATATCGCAGTGGAAATGGTTACGTCGGAGAGAGCCTCAAGTAGCAGCTTGCTTACACAGGCATTGTAGCAGTAAGAAAATACAATAAATGATTACAATAATTGTAAAAAACAAAACAATACCATGAACAAAAGAACTACCGATAGAACCAAACCAGCCGGAGAGGGGGGTCCAAAGACCTCTGGGTTCGGGGTTTTGAAGTTTGCCCACTTCTTTGCGAATGTGGATGACCAAATTAGTAATATTTTCCGAGGAATCGGGGGATGTAAGTGCAGCGTTCGGTGCCTATGAGAGCACAAGTACCACCATCTTTTGCCGGGATACAATCAAGGGCCGTACGGTTCTGCAGTGTTACTGTGCGGATGGCGGCCATTTCAGCGTTGATATCGCCGAGAGCTTCTGCGGTATCGTTGGCTATTTGCTCAAGGGCAGAAGCCATTTTGATGGATTCCCTCGCCAATTTGGCTGTACCATACCAGGGGAATGCAATGCCGAAAGACCTCTCGGCCTTTGCGATGGACTGTTTTGACCGTTTTTGGTGGAATTGATGATTCCTTCAAACTGCTCAGATGGTACATATTGGGCTCGACATAGGCCAAGTAACAGGAACCCAGTCCAGTTAGAGGGCAACCAGGGGTAGGCCTTGTGGCCACAAACAAAGTAGGTGCCGTTGTAAGAAATGGTCCGCAGGTCGCCCTTCCAAAGCATCGAGTCCGATTCCGCTTGTCACATTAGGCCCCTCAGTGAGGTTGAATATGCTAGCCCTTTTTTTTTCCATAAGTGTAAGACATATAAAGAGATGTGTTAACCCGCAATTCATTTCTGGGCTTGGGGATCGTCTTTTTGGGTGAAACAAAATACAATGTATTGACAATACAAGCAACACGAAAATAATCGTTTTTTTCATGATGACAACAAACGATAAGAGTTCGTTTCAAAACGTCTTTACTCTCCGGCCACTCTTTTCACGTGAGAAGCGTGTATCCAAGCTTTCTTTCCTTCAACTTTGACCGCAGATGGTGTTGTCAGCAATACCAGGTAAAGGACCTTCGCACTTGGCTCCCAGGGGCTCTTTGTGCAGTTTCTTTACGTACACGCGGACTCCCGGTACCAAGTCGCGTCCCCCCTTGCGTGGCTCACCCCACTCCGCCGATACCTGCCGAGAAGCAGAACTAACAGCATTCGTTAATTGCTGACAATATTCTAACAGAGTATTGCTCATTAAATGACAATCGGCTTTTCGCAAATCAATCATTTCCAGGCAGAGACATAGGTCTTCCAGTAATGACTTCTACTGGGCTCAATCCCGTGGTTCTATTGGGCATTGCCCTGACGCTGCCTAGTACCGTGGGTAGTGTCTGAGGCCATGGTATGCCTTCTTGGTGATATTTGGCCAACCGTTGTTTCAGTGTCTGATTCATTCGTTCCACTTGTCCTGATGATTGTGGGTGATAAGGGCAGTGTAGACCCCACTTGATGTTCAGCAGCCTGTTAACCTCCTTGCCGACTGCCCCAATGAAGTGTGTTCCCTAGACGGAGTCAATGCTGCTGGGGACTCCCCATTGTGGTATATAGTCTTTAAACAAAATTTTCGCCGTGTGCGTTGCCGTAGCCCTTCGTACCGGGGAGGCTTCTACCCACCGGCAGAATCTGTCAACTATAACCAGTACATCGGAGATTCCCTGACTTTTGGGTAACGATATGTAATCGACCTGTATTTCACGAAAGGGGCCCACTGGAGCCGGGGGTCTTAACTGGGGCATATCGGTTGTGGGTCCAATGTTATTTTTCTGGCGTGTTACACACCGATCTGCTACTGTTTGGGCATGTTTCCTAAAGCCTCGGCCCCACCAACTTTTGGCATATCTCGCTGTCATCTGCTGTGGGGCTAAATGCCCCCATGAGTGTATCTATTGTGCCAGGAACGGCATTAATACTTGTGGTGCTACTGGTTTGTCAGTCTCTCTCTCTTGTCTCCACATTCCATCTTCACGTAACCTCATTCCTTCTTCTATCCACGTCCATTTCTCTGCTTTAGAACATTCTGCTTGCATAGTTTGCAGATCTCTCTGTAGGTTACACACTTCCATTTGCCTCAGATTAGTCGTTCTTTGAGGGGGCGCATTCCGTCCTGCTGCATCCTTGGCGGCTTGGTCGGCCAAAGCGTTTTCCCTTGCTTCCATGGTGTCATCCTTCGCATGTGCTTTGCATTTTAATATCGACATGTCTTGAGGTCATTTCATTGCTTCCAACAATTCTCGGACTTCGCTTCCATTACGGATGGGGGTTCCAGCTACTGTGAGGAATCCGCGTTTCCGCCAAATGCTTCCAAAATCGTGTGCCACCCCCAAACGCATATCTGGAGTCAGTGTAGATATTGACCGTCTTTCCTTCTGGTAGGCGACAAGCTTCGGTGAGAGCTCGGAGTTCCGCGCTTGTTGGGCTGATGTTCCAGCGGGTAAACTGCCTCTCGCCTCCATGTCACGTAGAGTCGTGACCGCCCATCCCGTCTTTCTTATACCAATTTCCACACGTGACGAGCCGTCCGCGAAAAAGATAAGGTCAGGATTGTTCAGCGGTTCTTCTGCTGCCAAGGCCGCTTCTTCCATCTCTTCCAGCAGCGTCACACAGTTCATGTCCTCCTTCCTGCTCTCCTCCCCCCTTAGGCTCCTCGGGGAGTGGGAGCATTGCAGTTGGATTGACTGGGCTGGCTCGCACAATGTATAATTAGGAACCACTAAAACAGCAGTCTACCGGGTCCACCAAGTTACTCAATGAATCGTGTAACTTGGACATACGATTCACTGAGAGCATCGTGAAGACAGTATGGGGACACTTCACCACAAGTTTTTGGTCCAGGACTAGACCCGCAATCATCATAACTGCTCGGCATGTGGCTTCCATAGCCCGGAGGCAACTACCCCATCCACAGGCAACTGGATCCAATTTCGCCGAATAGTAACCACTGGGTCTTTGCTGGTCACCGCGCTCTTGGGTGAGTACCGCCGTAGCAAATCCATCTTTTTCCTTAGCCCAAATAGGGTGGTCTCTCAGTTCTTCCTTTTGAAGTGATCTAAATGACCAAGTCACTGTTTTGCCTTTATTAAAGTTAAGAGATGCATTTAGCTGTGATAATATGTCCATCCCTGATGGGGGCTGGCCTATCGATCCAACCCAGACGGGTGTAAACAGATCGTGGGGTCCGAGCATGATGGAAATTGGGACGGTTTGGCGGATAACAATGCCTTCGCCCCCAGCCCCATGAGCAGTTTGTCGCTCACCGTCAAATGGTAGCATGTGCTCATATTACTTCGGTAAACAGGTCATTTCAGCTCCAGTGTCAAGGAGACATTCAACATCACGGTTGCCCACCCTCATCGTGACATGAAGTCCATCCGCCCGATGTTGGATTAAAGCCAACAGGTGTCGCGGGAGGGAGGGAGAGAGCGGGCTCCATTAGTTTTTTTGCTGCTTTGAGCAGTTCCTCTTGTTGTTCAGTAGACAAATTACGAAACTGCTCACAGAGAGAAGAGGCGGGATCCCTGATCGGAGAGTCATCCCTGCGTCACGATCAGTTTCCTCCACCGCCACCCTGCTTGCGGGAAGGGCAAGTCTTTGCCCAGTGACCTCCATTGCCGCAATTGTAGCGATTTCCTGGACGTCACTGTCGATCGGGAGGGCGTCACTCACCGCTCTGAAAAGCGCGTAGCTTGGCGCCTTGATCCCGGTCCACAATGTGACATTTTTTCACCAGTTCAGCGAAAGTCGTGCCGCATTGTTCGCAGTTTGGCAGGGTTAGCTTTACCAGTTCGCTCAATTCGGATTTCAATTCGGACATGAATGCCGCTTTTAGAGGACCGTCAGTCACCCCATCCAGGTCATCGGGGTCCGCTCCGGTGTCCGGGCCCGAATGTTCTATCCACACTGCTGTGAAGCGTTCGTCATATTCCAGAATTTACTCACTCGCCTCTTGTTGACGCTTTATTCCAGTCGGTTTTAGCCGGACCCTGTTCCAACAAACTGCGCACGGATGGCGTTCCATCCTGCATCGAGATCTTGTTCATCTTACTTCTGCCAATAGGCGTCTCGCTCCCCGTCCCGTGGTCATTACCGTCAGGATTTGGGTTCCGTCATAGGGATGGAGACCTTTCAGACAACTCAATTCCTCCCAAGTCTTCGATCCTCCTTTCTTCGGGGGGGGGGGGAGGGGGGAGTTTTGGACCATGGATCGATCTTTTCGGGGTTGGCTGGCTGGTGCACCGTCGTGTGGGCGTAAACCGGTTTTCGTGTCACTACCCCTTCGCCGTCCGTCAACACCTCACTTTTAAACTTCACCTTTTTACGCTTCAGTGGAGCTCGCCCTGAATTCCACCTTCCTCATCCGAGTCACTTGATGATCCGTCGCTACTTGTTATATTACGGCCAGTATCGTGTGACTGGGGTAATTGGGTGGCGCACTGGACTGCGGAGCGTGGGAATACGGTACGGCCGCCCGTACACATAGAGGGCACCGTTGCCGTCGGTGTCACTGTTGTACTTCTTCCACTTTGGCAATCTTAGCCTTTAGCTTTTTTCAACTTCCTCGTCCTTTTTTTTTCAATCAATTTTGGCTTGCTTTTTATTTAGCCATTCCGCCATAGCGGTCGATTGCTCTTTTGCTCGTGCGTTGTCCGTGCTGTGTTGTGCTTGTCTCACCACTTCTCCTCGCTGTGGCAACTGTCCTGTTACCACAAGTGACCACCTGAGACATTCTTTGCCCTTTAACCGCGTGGGTTTTTTCCCCAGACTTTCTTAATATCGTCCATTGGCCATTGGAGGTTCCATATTTCTTTTTGATCTCAAGGTTTGTTTTTGCTAGATCTTGATTACGTTCAATAAATTATTTTAACTTTGTTAGCATTTCCTCTTCGGTAGTTCCAGGTGGAGCTAGCCCTCCTTTTACCGTAGTAAGGTGTGTTGACTTTCGCGCCTTTCATACTCATTTCACTTTAACCTGGACTCGAAACCGTGGGCACTTATGCCGTAGACAGTGTTCCCTTCACATTGCCGATAGAGCTCTCTCAATATGGGTTTTCAAGCCGTTTTTCTATCCCCGAACAGTTCCTTTAGAATCGCGAGAAAACTTATACGTAAACTTGTAACTAGACACCGAGGAATTTTAAGAGGATTCCTTACCGGGTCGGGCCGAATATGGGTCTCTAGATCAAGTCTCCGCTATTTGTCTTCTGCGATCCTGCCGACTACTCCAAATTATTAGATCATGTATTTCTTCAATAAAGATTGAAGTCCGAGAAGTGGTTTTTCAAAGTTTATTCAGCACGTTCAAACGTACAGGCGAAAAAGTTTCAAAGGCAGTTTTGTTGTGTTGCTCTAAGTGATTCTAAACTAACAAAGGATCAAAAAGGGACGTAGCTATAGTGCAGACACGTTGTTTCTCTCTCCCTTTTGCTCAAAGTTGCTGACCATGTCTGTGTCGTAGATAGACAATTGGTGCCAGACTGGAACTGACTATAAGTCCTTCGGCAAACACATGATGTTCACGTGAACCTTCAGTATTTGAGCGCGTGATCGTGGCCTGATTGGATCTTTGCACTCAGCTCTGCTGTTACTTCTGCTTGCAGTTTACGCTCAGTCACATCAGTACCATACAGTAACTATTACACTTTTAGTCCCTATCATGTATGTTTGTTTGTATGTCCAGTTTGTTCTTTGTTGTTTCTTCTCTGCAGACTAGCATTTCTGCTGCAATTTGAAACATGTTATTTTTCATGTTATATGGAAATCAAATGATTAACTCATGTAGCTGGTGTTTTAAGTTGTGCCAAGCAAATTGAGTTTTTACTTTAAATCTGGTTGACGTAAACCACATTGAATTGCATTGCCATGTTGCTTACACGTCATTATCAGCCCAATAAAAAGGTCAACAGATTTCTTGCTTTTCTTTATTTTGACGCAAACGTTTTACCAAAGAATTTCCCTTAAAACAGCTCCCCATAAATACAGCAATAACAATTTTAATAGTAATAATCCTTGTATTTGATTTAATACCTTATCACGTCTTCTAGATGTCTCAAAGCGCTTGACAGAATATATCTGAAGTGAATTGACTATACATTTTGTGAGCGAAACAAGGTGTAATGGGAATTTTAAGAGGTAGAACGGGAATTATTAGGTCATTATTGATGTAAAAGATGGTACTGTAATAAGAGAAGAAGATTATTGGCAAAAATGATGATAGAGCCTCAACAAAATGGTACAGTAAATACTTTGAGTTGGGTGAAAAGATTCATTTAAAACTGAACTGCAAATGGTATATTTGAATACAATGCGAAGTTAGATTATTATTTTAAAAAGTGCAATTACCGAATTTATAAAACCTCAGCTGTACCAATACGTCATGTTCAATCTTTTAGAAATTTAATAAGTGTAGATTTATTATTAAGAGATCCTACAAGTTAGACCTCACAGCGTTAGCTCAGCGAGGCAATTATGCCATTTTGGGGTAATTGCAGATATTTTAATCTTACTTTTCCCAATTATCTATCTGGCACTGTTCAAAATGAGAATGGCATTTCTCTTGGCCAACTATTACCCAGGTAAAAAAAAGATGAGCCATTCGTTTCATGGCTGTTTGTGAGACATTGCTGTGCGCAGCGAGTAGCTGTGTTCATCCTGTGTTCATCCTCAAACGCAATCACTACTCTTGCCAATAAGTTGGAGTTTCAGCAGTTAGATTGAGGTGCAGATCAGCCATGATATTAACAGAATGGCAGAACAGGCTTGAGGGTCTGAATGGCCTACACCTGTTCCCCCAGGTTCAATAGAGAGGAGGGGAAGGGTGAGACAGGCTGTGAATAAAGCATTTGTTAGTCTTATACAATGCCTACTGTACAGAGGTGAGACCACACTGCATTGTGATTCACTATACTCGTTCCAGCACCAGAGTTAGTTTGAAATGGTAAGACAGTGAGGTCGCAATATGCAGTGACGTTTGATTTGTATTGCATCAATTATAACTATTCCATCTCCGTCCCAGTTTCTCCCCCCTAGTGTTTTCTGTCTGTTACTGATCTCCATGCCGATGCCTATGAATTGGATCGTACTTCCATTCTGTTTTCCAAGCTGCATTATAAATTATTCGACTTGAAACTCACATTAACTCCCAACTGGGCATGGGGAGAGGGAGAGAGAAAAAAATGAACTGTCCATCTCTTTTATTGATGAGATAAAGAGAGGGAGGGGTGGGTGGAAAAAATAGAAGGGATTTTAAATATTGTTTTAAGAGCCTGGAAACCATTTCAGTAACTAGGAAGATTGGAAAGACCCTAATGCATTGCACAAAAATAATTGCACATGTTTTAGCTCTGATGTCAGCGAGACAAGTTGTCCCTGATGGAAACCCCAGTTCTGAATTAAATAAACATTCCATTGAGGCAACAATGTTTAAAAATGTTACAGCTCTTCAAATTCTTTATTTTCTTAGGGAGTTTTTATGTGAATAACATTTATCTTGTGAAGCAGTGCACGATGTCCTGGGAGATGTGGAACGTCTCGAACTACAGAGGCGAGAAATAAATTGGCTGTTTGTGGGATACTGCTGTGTGCAAATTGCCTGCCAGGTTCGCTCACACAAATACAGTAAAAGCTCGTTTATCCAGCACCCGATCAACCATAACTTCCGTATAACCGGTTTCGCAAAAAAATGGTCCACATTCGATTAACCGGAATTTATCCGGGAAAATACATTCAATTTTTCTTTTGCGTTTTCGGCCAAATATCCGACACGCGCTTTAACTGGCATTGGCCACGTCCTGAGGGTGTTGGATAAATGGGCTTTTACTGTACCCAGTCACTCCATTTTGCAGTGTATTCTATGAACAACTTTGAGACAACCACAACAACTTGGATTTATATAGCGCTCTTCACGCCGGACGGCATCTCAGAGCACTTCTTTTTCTTAATCAACTGACCGTATGTGGGCAAAACGCGGCAGCCAATTGCGCACATCAGTGTCCCACAAACAGCTGTGGATTGAAATGACCAATTTTTCCTTGTGTTTTTTTGAGGATTATTATCAGACGTTGTGGAGTAAGGAAACCTTGCCCACGTTTCGATGTGAAAGATGCTGTTTCAAATGTACAGATGTGAAAAAAAATATGATCAGTAGTTTCATAAAACAACGACAGCTTGCATTTATATAGCAACCCTCACGCAATGTAGTTTCCCAGAGTGCTTGGTGGTTGTGGAGGTCGGCCCTGAGCCGGGGGGAGGTGACTACAGGTATGATAGTAGTGGAGGATCTTCATATGGAACCTGAAGATGAGGAAGGAAGGGGCAAGGCGGAGGGATAGAGAAAGAGCGTTCCAGAGTTTTGAGGCATAGTGACTGAAAGTGCGGCCATCAATGGAACAGAGGACATGAGGCACATGCCAGTTGAACGGAGGCATTAGGTTATTGGTGGGGGTGGGGGTGGTAAGTAAGCAGGTCAGAGAGGCAGGGAGGTGCCAGGGCATAAAGGGATTTGAAAATGATTGTTGAGGATCTTGAAATCGATCTGTTCGGTGCCCAGCTAGAACTGGTGTACTAGGGGCAGAGTCGATAAGCAGACCATTAATGAATTAACCAATCCCGCTTGAGAATATGACAGCTTGGAGCTCAGACCACCAAACTCTCTCTGCGTTTGAAGGTTGTACGTTCAAGCCCTTCATTGGAACTTGGAGCTCACTGGAGTTCTTCGTTGTCAGATGTACTGCTTCTGAGACGTTAAATCTATGTGACCTCTGCCTATTTAGTTGGATGTTAAAAAAAAACACGACACTATTTGAAGAGAGAAGGAATTTCTTCCACTGTCCTGACAACAATTGTCCAAACAAATTGGGCATTCACTTCACAAAGGCTACACACTTGACACCAATTA
Source organism: Hydrolagus colliei (assembly GCA_035084275.1). NCBI lineage: Eukaryota > Metazoa > Chordata > Chondrichthyes > Chimaeriformes > Chimaeridae > Hydrolagus > Hydrolagus colliei. Next base: position 85,933,349 of record CM068745.1, on the reverse strand, counting down.
CTTGTGAAACATTTTGAGACGTCTCGACGCTCTAGGCACTGAAATCAAACGCAAGAATTACTCCTGAGGTCTATTTCCTATCAGAACTATTCTGATGACTTGACTGCCCAGAGAGTTGTGATATGTTGTGCAAGTGTATGTATTTTACAATAATTTATTGTAGATCCTTTGAAGACTATAGTAGTATTTCTGAAATGCAATAAAAATACAACAGCCCTGAAATAGTTCACTTTATGTTACACCTGGGATTAAGTCATTCACACCCTGTGGCCAACAATAGCATATTTATTCAATATGCAGCGCTATTATTGCTGAGAAAATGTCTCCGCATCAAGAAATGTTCCTCGTTGGGGGTTAGTGACCTACTAAATGTTGCTTTTCGTCTTTGTATTATACTGTACTCATATTGTAACACCAGAGAAGGATTCAACACCATTGCGTTTGGAGTCCTCGTTCAAAGATATCCAGCATTATAGAGATGAAAGGTCCAGTTTTCCTGACTTCTGGAAAAAAAAATCAAGAACGTTTTGGCAAAATCCTGCAGAAGCTGGAAATCTGAAACTGAAACAGAAGTCGTTGGGAACAGGCAGCATCGATGGAGAGGAAAAATTGGTTAACGTGTCATCAGGTCTCATCAGAACTGGTCGACAATTGGCCAAGAGTTCTGACATAAGGTGATAGACCTGAAATGTTAACTCATTTTTCCTCTCTCTATAGATGCTGCCTGACCCGCCTGCTTGTTCCCAGTGACTTTCGTTCTTATTCGAAGAATGCATTGACTCACCCAATACTGCTGCAGAAAAGCAAGCAGAATGCCTTTATCTTCAGTACAATACAAATGTCATATTTCTTGGAAAGCCAAGCATTCACTAGAATTTAGCTAGAGAAACCGATGTTTCTACTTCTGCATGTATGTTACCAACATTGATGGCGAAATCTAACGTACACTGGGACACTACCCTGTGTGTATAGGGGCACTGTACAAATACAAGTTAGTTGTTATGTTGTTTTATGGAACCACACTTTGATTTAGACACACGTTCATTCATACTTACCCTCTCAGTCTGCCATCCAAAGCAAACCGGCTCCATGTGGTTTGTTATTCAGAATTCATCAGGCGCTGTATTTATGTTTGCTTGTGTGTTTTTCCACCAGTTAAAAGAGAAAGCTTGAAGGTGCGTATCACTGCTAAGGACGACAGCATCGTGTTTCAGTATCTCGCTCCTGACCCTGCCATCAAACTCCGAGGCTACATCCTGGGATACGGTGGCCGCTACTCCAAGCAAAACATCTCGCTGCCAGATAATGGGGAACCAATTGAGCTTGACGTTGGTAAGAAATCTACCCTTGTGTGCTTTCGTTTAAGAATGCAAATTATAGCCAGATGTGTAGCAGGACAATGGAATTTTCAAACGGGAAAAAAACCCTTAACATTTATCTCAACCATTGCCCTACCCCTATTTCCTTTCGTCAATATCCAGAAAATGTATTTACAGCAATGGTGGGATTAGCATTTCATCCATAAGACAAAATTATTGCATTATAGAGAGAGGACACATCAATATAATGTAAGTGCCTTTCTGTTTTCTTTGTACAGTACTTTGGATTCTACAAGAAATCACACTGTGCTCAATAAAGACTAAGGTAGTGGCGTCCAGCAGCTTAGTGGTTAGAGCACTCGCCTCGCAAGAGAGAGGGCCTGGGTTTGGCAAAACATGGCAGGGCGAAACATTAGGCGAATTTCCTTATTGCACACGCCTGTTTATCCAGCAGTAAGTAGGAACCCGGGCGTGAGTTTAGAATTGTTCCTAGCGACAATAGAATTGCTATTCCGGAGGTGATAAAGCCTTCAAAAACAAACATGAGATTGAAAACAATAATAGTTTGGTCACTCAAACCACGACTCCTTGTGGGACGCTGCTGTGCGCAGATTGGTTGCCACGTTTGGCCCACAATCAATTCGCGACAACAACTTGCATTTGTATTGCGCCGTCCACGCTGGGCGGCATCTCAGAGCGCTTCACAATGGTGGAGTCCAAGGCCAGCCAAGGGGAGGGGGAAGGGGGATTATGACCGTACGCATAGTCGAAGAGAAAGGTCTAGATAGAGGTAGAGGTGGGGGTGCAGAGCAGTGGAGGGATTTAAACACAAGAGTGAGCATCTTGAAGTCGATCCACGCTGTGACAGGGAGCCAGCGCAGTTTGGCAAGGACTGGATTAATTGGGGTACGAATTTTGCTACGAGTGAAAATGCAGGCAACGGAGTTTTGTATGAGCTGAATTTTGTTTCACTTACCGCATTCACTTCACCGTATATTCTGTGAAGCTCTTTAGATAATAATAATCTTTACATTTGATATAGCGCTTTTCACGTCTTCCGGACGTCTTAAAGCACTTCACAGAATATACTGTAAAGTGAATTGACTGTATATTTGTGGGCGAAACACGGCAGCCAATTCCGCACAGCAGCGTCCCACAAACAGTTGTGGATTGAAATTATAAATTTTTTTTGAGGGATTTTTATCTGGTATCTGGAGTAAGGAAACTTGCCCAAGGTTTCGCCCTGCCTGGATTCGAACCCAGGTCTCTTGCTTGAAAGGCGAGTGCTGTAACCACTCAGCTGCAAGACTGTACAGATAAGGTGCTTTATCAAATGCAAGGATCATTATTATTATCTTGCCATTTTGAACTATGTCTATATTGATCGAAATAATCTTTGATGCTGAAGTGAACTGCTGTGAGATTTCTTCCTTCCAATACTGTGTTTTACATAAATATGTTCAACCAATTAGGGACATCAATGAATGCTTACTATGCACTGAAAACTCTTACTATCAGAAATTTCATATTCATTTGGAAAATTCTCTCACAGCAAAATTATTTCATAGAAGACTTGGAGAGGTATTTGGTCTCACTGATGTAGTAAAAAAAACTGAAGCAATATTGTAGGGTGTGAAGCCAGAGCAAATGATCCAGAAAGTTGCAGAAGTCACACAGAGCAAGTTTAGCCCCATCTCGGTTTTGTTGTGGTCTCTTTAATACAGGATGACCATCTTGATATTGGATAGAGCAGACTGCAAGACAAGTGAGAGGATAACTGGAAAAACAACAACAACAACGTTATTATCAGTTGAAATGCTCAGCTAGAGACTCCAGATTTCAATTGATCAGCTTTATAATAGTAATAATAATCCTTGCATTTGATAGAGTGCTTTTCACATCTTATCGACGCCCCAAAGCACTTCACAGAATATACTGTAAAGTGATTTGACTGTATATTTGTGGGCGAATCATGGTAGCCAATTGCGCACAGCAGCGTCCCCCACAAACAGTCGTGGATTGAAATTACCAATTTTATTATTGTGTTTTTTTTTGGACGGATTATTATTAGGCGTGTGGAGTAAGGAAACTTGCCCAAGGTTTCGCCCTGACCTGCCTGGATTCGAACACAGGTCTTCCCAGCATGCAAGACAAGTGCCCTAACCATGGTGGTGAAATGAGCTTTCACCACAGTGACCCACGATTTTTCGTGACGATAAATCTTGCCTGATATTGAATCCCACAAAGAGCAGACGTTTTGCTCCCATTATGTCTGGTGCACCACACAAGATAATAGCTAACACAGTCAGGTGAGCAAGCAATTAGAGACGTTCCATTTAACCTCAGCAAACCCTACATCGAGGAAGGGGAAACTCAATGAAGGTTTTCCACTCCTGATGGCTTTCCACATTGAATTGAACTGAATAGCTGTAACAAATCGAGCACTTTTAAGAGAAATTCCGTATTCGTTTAGAAAAGCAAAATAATGGAATTTCATTTCTTCCCCGCCTCAATCAAAAATCATAATAAAATCATTAACTGTTGTGACTCACATACGATGGACGGCCACTTGGATGGAAGGTATTCAGCATCTCCATTGGACTGGAGGTCTCCCCACGCTCACCTCCTGGGGAGGAGAGAGATGGAGGAGAAATGAGGACAAACAATTTCCAGGATGCCCCTCCAGCACTTCCTAGTAACTTGTTTCAAAACGAACACATCTAGGGTCTAATAGCTGGTGCTTCTCATCTTTCATGGTCAATGATCGAATGTTCTGCAAGTGTAGGTCTGTGGCTTTCTGGTGATGAAGACAATGTGAACTAACAAATCTACACTGGGATTCCATGACTGGAGTGTCGTTTTGACCAGATGAATATTGTCTTTCGTATAAAACGTTAACTGGCGGTTGAACTAACAGTCCACACGCAGCAATGATACCATTATGGCATTAATTACAAAGAGCTGAGTCACCTCTAGTTGGCTTTGCCCACCTTCAGTGTAGAACAAAAATCCCAGAGTTTCACTGTGTGACAGTTTGCGATGGGTCAGATGGAAAGACTTTCCTTCGGGTCTGTAGATGGCACTGTTGCAAATTAACCCATTGATTTTAGCTAAATGCAGTGTGTAGAAATGAAGATGGACAAAATTTCCAGCAACAGTGCCACTTGGAGGTGGACAACTGGAATTGAATGTGAGGAGTCAACTTCATATAATTTGTTAGACCTTAATCAGTTCCTCATTGACTGCCGTCTTATTGTCTGACTGACCTCTGCAACGTTGCCCGACTCTGCCACTACCTCACCCTTCAGGCCACTGAAACTCTCGTTCATGCCTTCATCACATCCAGGCTCGACTCTGCCAACACCCTGCTTGTAGGCCTTCCCAAATCCTCCATCCAGCACTCTGCAGCCGGTGTCCTCTCCCGCACCGAGTTCCACGACCCATCTCCCCCATTCTCGATCGACTCCATTCGCTCCCATCTTTCAAAGGATTCAATTCAAGATCTTGGTCCTCATTATTTAAGTCCTCCATGGCCTTGCCCCACCCTACCTCTGCGACCTCCTAACCCCTAACCCGTCTGCTCCCCCCACTCAGCCGGCTCCGGCCTGCTCAATTTCCCCCATCCCTCAATCCCTCTTTGTTGAAACACTCGTGCACGCGTACATCACCTCACGGCTGGACTATGGAAACTCTCTCCTCGTCGGCCTCCCCAGTTCCTCCATTCACAGGCTGCAGGTCATTCAAAACTCTGCAGCCCGTGTACTATCCCGCACCCACCTCCGCGACCACATAACCCCCACCCTCGCCCGTCTCCATTGGCTCCCCATCCTCCAGAGGATCGAGTTCAAGATCCTCGTCCTCACCTACAAGGCCTTACACGGCCTGGCCCCGCCCTATTTAACCAATTTACTTTCCCCCTACAAGCCCACCCGAACCCTCCGTTCAACAGGACTTGGCCTGCTCCAAGCCCCCCGCCCGAACTGCCCCACCATCGGAGGCCGGGCCTTCAGTTTCTCCGCTCCCACCTTATGGAATGCCATCCCTCAATCCCTCCATTTCGTTTCTTCCCTTTCCTCTTTCAAGGCCGGTTTGAAGACTTTCCTCTTCGATCGTGCCTTTTGTTCCATCCTGAACTCTTTTACCTCCCCTTCGTGTTTCACCCCCTCCCAAACACTCCCCTCTCAGCTCGGGTCACACGCCTCCTGTGCAGTGCCTTGGGACGTCCTCCCGACGTGAAAGGCGCTCTATAAATGTAATTTGTTGTTGTTGTTGTTGTCCCCTCCCAAGCCGCCTTCAAGTCCCGCCTCAAGACTCTCCTCTTCAATGGTGCTTTCGGTCACTCCCCTTCCCTCCACCCGCCCCGATCCCGACCTCAGTTCGGGTCTGAAACACTGACTGTCCAGCACCTTTGGACATCCTCCCGACATGAAGGCGCTATGCAAACATAATGTTGTTGTTATTCTTGTCTTTGCAGCCTGACTGGTCTTGCGCATTCTCATACAAGCACTGAATTTAAACCACAATATATGCAAACATCAGGAGAAGTTTATTGTGATAATAACAACCAAAACCCACGAAAACAAACACGGAATATACACCATTTTAACTAAAAATCCCAAATATTTAGTCATGTCGTTGTTTGTTTCCCGATTTCTCTCGTATTCTCATTTTTCCGAAATGGTAACCTTTTCACCTTTACAAATCTTTACATCAAACGTTTCCTTTCCCTTTTGAAAGGTGGAAAGCAGCGTTGATTCTTTCACTGGCTCAAGACCAGTACAACAATAAAGGTTTTTCGGTCTTCGGAAAACCCAGGTCACATCTTGAATGAGAGGGCTTCACTCAAGATGTGACCCAGTCAATATCTGGCAAGCTTTTTGTATTTTGAAAGACGAAGTTGGAGCTGTAAATAAGCAGAGTGCAGTATTAAGGTTTCTATTCTTCCAAGCTTCTCTGGAGTATTAACAGACATGGAAAACATATTGTAAATACAGTGGACAGTTGAGGCATATAGCGAGGCACAAAAAAACTGCTGTTTCTTCCTTCATAAAGTATCATTAGCAACAACAATAACAAAATTACCTGTGTATAGTGCCCTTCACGTTGGGTGGATGTCCCAAATAAAGCACTGGAAGCCTGCGCTTGTTAGCATTGAGCATTGTGCAGGCATAATGGGCAGGAAGAGAGTTCAGCAACAACCTAGAAAGTGGCCATTTATTAGGCAGAAACCAGCTGGTCAGTGACAGGAATCTGTTTAGTTTAGAGAAGCGAGCCGTCTTTCTATCGAATTGTGCTACGATAATGTTCTCCCGGTATCTGCACATTTTAGATACACTGTACGTAACATTGCATGATATAACCAATTTTATATTTGGTTTTCCAGTCAATCCTCAGTTCTATTTCACAACTAAATAGTCAGAAAATGCAGGATTGGTTACAGTGCTAAGTTAAGCATAAGTGCAATGGGGGTATTTCCCAGCAGAATGAGGTTTTCACAATCACTGCACTTTACAGGAAATCCTGTCAAGTGCTTAATAAAGGTGCTTTGACAATATAATAACGTGCCCTGTCACAGGCAACTATTATTATTTCCCCAGAAGAAGGTTTTGATTCCCCGCCTTTGTCCAGCTGACTAAGTGCCTGAGTTGCTCCCAAGTAGCTAAATTGCGTGATGGTTCAAGAAGCGCAAAATCTAATTTATATAATTTGCAAGACTGAAAGGTTAGAATCGCAAAGGAAACCTGACAATTATAGTAGTTTCCTTGAAGTGGCAAGTCAGACAAGAACAATGAAAATTAATCTCGATGTCCACTTTTATTTACCTTGGAATAAAGAACATTTGCGATCAAGGGAAGTGCTTTGAGCAAGGTAATCAGAATGATAGAATGTGTGGGCCCTTAACCAAACAACTTTCAGGAGATCCATATGTTTTGGAAGATAACTATTTTTAGATACTAGTAAAGCAGCCCATCGGAGGATGGACAATAGGAAGGCTGGAGCACATGGGGATGAAGGTCAGTGGTAGAGTACATGTGTAAATCTAAATGATTTGTCAATGAGTCTCTTGTTTGTCTGTCTTTCTCTTCATCAATTCCAGTCTATATGGGGGTGGGGGGGCGGGGGTCACAATTTGAGGTGGAAAAATAGAGTTGGGTGACATACATTAAGTGACAGTATACGTATGGAAGTTTACCCATGTCTGTAGTTGACATCAACAAGAGGGAACATAGAGGGAAGGTAAGGAAGAGAAGGGGGGCCAAGGATGGATCCTTGGGGTTACCCTGCAGGTGACTAGGTGAAAGCGACATGGAAAACTGTTTGCAGAGATGTACTGCTGGCAGTTTGTGAGGTAGGACTCGAACCAAGAGAGTGTGGTGCCACTGCGGTGGGTGACTGAGGATAGGTAATGGAGGAGGATGGCGTGATCGACTGTGTCGAAGGTGGTGGAGAGGACAAGGAGGCAGAGGGAGCCCTGATCACAGATAGAGAGGACATCATTTGTGATTGTCACAAGCGCAGTCTCTGTACTGTGGGCAGGGCGGATTCTGGCCTGGAAGGTTTTAAATGGTGTGTGGAGGGAGGGGTGTTCACGGAGTTGGTTGGCAACAATGCGTTCTAAAACTTTTCCAATAAAGGGCAAGTTTGAGATAGGGCAGTAAAAGCTGAGGTTGGAGGCTATCGAGGTAGGTTTTTTAAGGAGGGGGTGATGAGAGCGGTTTAGAAAAGGGGAGGGACTGGTCCTGAGGAGAGGGACTGATTAATGGTATTTCCCAGCAGTGCGCAGAGGAGGGGGAGCTGGGTGATCAGCAAGTTGGTGGGAAGAGGGTCCAGGCAGCTGGTGGTGGGTTTCATATTGGTGATGGTAGCTGAGAGGGAAGAAGGAGAGATGGGGAAGAATGAATGTAGGATGGGGGTTGTGGTAGGAGCTGAGGACAGAGCGGGTGAGGGAGACAGAATAGGAGTGGTGGTGGGCAACGAGTGGCAGCAAGATAAAACTGCCAGGCGAATGTCATTAATTTTGGTGGTAAGGAAGTCCGTAACCTCTTTACACTTGGCGTTGGATGTGAAAGATTGACGATGTTTGAGGAGGTGCACGGAGGAGGTGAACTTGGGAGTTGTTTTTGGCCTCCAGAATGAACAAGTGAGTGAGTGGGTGGGTGAGTGAGTGGGTGAGTGGGTGAGTGGGTGGGTGAGTGAGTGAGTGAGTGAGTGAGTGAGTGAGTGAGTGAGTGAGTGAGTGAGTGAGTGAGTGAGTGAGTGAGTGAGTGAGTGAGTGAGTGAGTGAGTGAGTGAGTGAGTGAGTGAGTGAGTGAGTGAGTGAGTGAGTGAGTGAGTGAGTGAGTGAGTGAGTGAGTGAGTGAGTGAGTGAGTGAGTGAGTGAGTGAGTGAGTGAGTGAGTGAGTGAGTGAGTGAGTGAGTGAGTGAGTGAGTGAGTGAGTGAGTGAGTGAGTGAGTGAGTGAGTGAGTGAGTGAGTGAGTGAGTGAGTGAGTGAGTGAGTGAGTGAGTGAGTGAGTGAGTGAGTGAGTGAGTGAGTGAGTGAGTGAGTGAGTGAGTGAGTGAGTGAGTGAGTGAGTGAGTGAGTGAGTGAGTGAGTGAGTGAGTGAGTGAGTGAGTGAGTGAGTGAGTGAGTGAGTGAGTGAGTGAGTGAGTGAGTGAGTGAGTGAGTGAGTGAGTGAGTGAGTGAGTGAGTGAGTGAGTGAGTGAGTGAGTGAGTGAGTGAGTGAGTGAGTGAGTGAGTGAGTGAGTGAGTGAGTGAGTGAGTGAGTGAGTGAGTGAGTGAGTGAGTGAGTGAGTGAGTGAGTGAGTGAGTGAGTGAGTGAGTGAGTGAGTGAGTGAGTGAGTGAGTGAGTGAGTGAGTGAGTGAGTGAGTGAGTGAGTGAGTGAGTGAGTGAGTGAGTGAGTGAGTGAGTGAGTGAGTGAGTGAGCTGAGAACAATGGTAAGGGTAAGACCTGGAAACCATGGAGGGACTGCTTTTGAACTGAGAGAGTGTGTGAACTTTTGCTACAGCAGCAGAACACGCAAGGAGGTCTCCTTTCTCTTCCCTTACCTCAGGAGGAAAGATTCTTAACCACATTTTCTCCCACGTAATGATTTCCAAGATTGTTTACAAGGTTATAACGGTCACGTGCTTTACGAAGTTTAAACCTCATGTGTTCTGTGAAGTTGAATTTCACGCATTTTGTGAAGTTTAATTTGCCATCTGTTCCGCTGGATTTTCGTGTCTCCATCCAGTCGAACGTTTAATTCTGTGAGTGTGGCCTCATTGTGCAATGGTTAGAGTGCGGAGTGTAAAAACAAAGGCATAATGCCTGTGCCTGATGGTTTGGATTGACGGACTTTTTTAGGGGGGGTTTTGTCAATTTCCAAGATAGATTTTCTTTAATAGGTTGGAAACCTTCACGAAATACCCTACAGTCGCATAATTTACAGATTTTGTGCCGACTTTTGTCGATAAATCCAAAAAGTGCATGTGCAACCTATCTATACCAATGTGAACTTTAAAAGCCTTGGGCAAGTCTGCCTTTGCTGATACCGTTGAAATTGAAATCCTTGCATTTTTGATCAAGTAACTTTCACAGCAGAAGAATGTCTCAAAGCAGTTCACAAGATTCAAGTGTGTTAAAGTGTGTTGTGACCGACCGTAACTTTTGTAGGTGAATGCAGCAGCCAATTTGCACAGAGCAATACCCCACAATCACGCCCTGAAGTAAATACCCAATTTTACTTGGGGGATTGTTGCCCTGGTCACTGATAGAAACTCTGTTCACGTTTTTAATTATGCAATTGGATCTTTAACTCAGTCCTGTAGCTCAGTGGATAGAGAACTCAACTTGCAAGTGAGACGCCTGGGTTCGATTCCAGGCAGTTTGAAACCTTGGGCAGATTTCCTTACTACTGTACAGACACCTGATAACAATCCCTTGAAAAAGAACAGTAATAAAAAATCATTCCAATCCGCGAATTTTTGTGGGACACACTTCACTTTACAGTATATTCTTTGAAGCGCTTTGAGATGTCTAGAAGATGTGAAAAGCACTATATCAAATGCAAGGATTATTATTATTTTTAACATTCACCCAGTAAATAGTTGGGAACTCAATTTAATATCTAATCTGGAGGATGACACTCTGTCAAAGCAGCGCTCCCTCAGCACTGCATAGGTGTATCAGCCTCAACTATGGAAGTTGAAAGACCAGATTTCGGGCATTCACAACTTTCTGACTCAGAGGTAGGATTGCTGAGGACTGAGCCAGCTCTTGAAACAGTATGATTACAGACATGAATTCAGGCGAAGATTGGCAAACTACCATTTTAGTTGAATCAAAAAAATCGTATGAGTCTTCCTGTGTGTAAGATCCAAACAGTTTAAGAAATGAGTTGAAATTGGTGAAGGCCTCTTGGTTTGACTGAGAAATCGGGTGAGGATGGGATCTAGGAGCGACACAACAAATTAGCATTCTCTTGGCAACCAGTTTTTGCTTATTTGGGATGTATAAAAGGTTTGTTTTACAAGCTGTAACATTGTGTGATCAATTCCTTTAAACTCGTAGGGCTAACGGAAGTATTTGCTGGTTGTTGTCCTTCATTTAACCGTTTGAAGATATTACATTTCCAAACAGATGGCCCAAGGAGGGGCAGATGGACTTGAATGTAAATAATTGTAGGTTATCGCAGATTGGAACAAGATGTAGTTTATATGTGTTCACATTACGTACATGGTCACGGTAAGGGGCATTTATTAGCCAATGTGGAAAATGACAATTTAATTAAATACTAGCATAAATGTACATAGACATTAGCTGTACAGCACGGAAACAGTCCATTCAGCACAATCAGTCTGTGCTGTTTTTATGACCACGCAAGTCTCTATCCACCCCTTACTCCCTCCCATATCCTTCTGTAGATTTACTTCTCAAAAACATTTGGCTGTAGGTTATTCTTGCACATATCATCACCATCACGCATTTTTCAGGATCGTACCTTTACATTTTTAAAAGCAAATTTGGTCACTCAGCCCGCAACTGTTTGTTTGTGGGACACTGCCGTGAACAATTGGCTGCCGCGGTTCCCCCACAAAATATATAGTCAAATCACTTTAAGGGTATGTCGTGTGATGCCCTTTGAGACGTCTCGAAGATGTGCTAAAACTCTATATCAAATGCAATGATTATTATTATTGTTAGTATTATTATTACCAAAAGACATTTGTATCCCATTCTTGATCAGGAATTTTTTAAAACAAAAATCATTAAGCCTAATAACCATCATTGACATTGATGGTGTATTTTATGTCTCTCTTCACTTTCACACCTTTCACACCTACCTACTGTAGCTGCAGTAACTAGTGGGACTGGGAACCTGATTATTCTGATGAGGTCAATATAATAATAAAAAACAATCCTTGGATTTGAAACAGCGCTTTTCACATCTTATCGACCTCTCAAAACGCTTCACAGAATAGACTGAAACGTGAATCGACTGTATATTTGTGGGGGAAATATAGCAGCCATTTGCGCACAGCAGTGTCCCACAAACAGTCCTGGATTGAAATGACCAATTTTTTTATTATTGTGTTTTTTTGGGGAGGGATTATTATTAGGTGTGTGTGTGGAGTAAGGAAACTTGCCCAAGGTTTCGCCCTGATCTGCCTGGAGTCGAACACAGGTCTCACGCTTGTAAGGCGAGTGCTCTAACCACTGAGGTTAGAGGAGCTCCAATATATTACTCACTTGCTCCCTCCATTATTTAACCCCTTTGTAATGAATAATCCTTGCTAGTACTTACAAGTAAACATCGTGACCGCAATTTAAACATTTTACCTAGTTCCTTGTTTAACTCTTGCCCAACGGTTTAAGCCTTTAAACCTTTTAAGTCATGGGTATCATAGGGTGGGGTCTTTTGCTCAACTACATGAACACTTTCCTAAATTACATCATTTAAATGCAGTGCTTTGCATAAATAGAATGAAGTGCCAACCCATGTGAGTTAAATAACTGAACACGAGTGCTCTGGCCAGAGAAAAATATTCATCAACTTTATACCTTCTATAAATCACACAGCAGTTTCTAAAACACTGAGCATCCCTGTATAATCCGTGGTTTATTTTTGATGGCTCTTTTCCTCTTGTCTTTTGCCTCCCTTCTCCCATAGTTTTCTTTCTCCACTTTCAACTTGTCGTTAAGCGGGCAGGCCACGGAGCTGTTCCTATAACTCTTGTCGGGGCCAACTTTTAATCTTTTAAGGCTGTTTCTCGAAGATGTGTGAGAGCAGCCTTGTGATGGCTTAACTCCTGGGTTCTCCCTCCTCCGGGGAATTGCTAGTTTCCTGTTGGCTCTCCCCAACAGCAATGTGCTTGTGATTGGAAACTCTGAGTGAACAGTGAGGTCTGTCTCAATGTGCTTCAACGTGGGCTAAGGTCACTGTTAGATGTTGCACCTTAGGCAATGTCAATTGATAAAGAGATTTCCCCCCATGACAATCGCAAAATATTTCAGTTCAATAGTGATGCATATTAGAGTTCCAAAGTAGAGCAAGTGAGGAACCCCTCCTCCCCCATGCATAACATCAAACCCAAACCTTTAAATTCTTCCCACTCTTTCCCCATCCTATCTCCGCGACCTAATTCAATCCTAATGACCAGGCTACGCACTTGTTCATGTTTCATGTCTTCTGCTCTATCCATCCTACCATTGTGCAACAGCAGGCTTTCAGCCGTTCGGCCCCCACACTCTGGAACTTCACCTCATTCTCTCCCGACCCTTCTTCAAGGTTAGTCTTAAAACGTCCTTCTTGGACTGGTCATCTTTCCCCACTGCCCTTGGCTGCTCCCCCACTCCCACCCAATTCAGGTGCCCACCCAACACTGTAAACACATATTGGAGTATCCTGCCAATGTGAAAGGTGTTACATAAAAGTAAATTGTACTATAAGTTATACTTTTACTGCACTTTCCTATTGGGAGGACATCTCAAAATGCTTTGAATGGTATGGATAATATTGTATATTAGCTGGTGCAGTTTTACTATTACATTCTTATACAAACTAACGACTAGTTACCTTCCCTGACTTATTCCTAGCTTTCCTGAGGAAACTGGATTCGTTCTTGCAATAAGGATTCCTCTGTTTTAGACAGCTGTGTGAGGCAATGGATTAGAATGTTCTTTCACACTCCCCCACCATTCCCCACCTCCCCCCATCCCCCCCCCACACACAAACACTGCTGAGACTTGGGTGTGAATGAAGAACATGTCTGAGCTCATCAATTATGGCTCACAGTTCTGAGGAAGCTCTCTCAACAGGAGACATCCTTCGAATGAAACATTAAACTAAGGTGTTGCTGCCTGTTCTGATGATTCAGATGGATGTGAGAAAGATTCTGGCCGATATTACTCTCTCACCAAGATCCATTAAAAACAAGTACAGACAAGTATACTGTATCACTTGGTTATTCATCTCCCTCTTTGAGACGTCCTCCTGACGTGAAAAGCTCTATACAAATGTAATTTTATTTTTAATGTTATTGTTTGTGGCACATTCCTGAGGCAGATTGCCTGTCACATTTGTCTATTTCATTGTTTTGATTTGTTTATCAATCAACCCTTTCAATGAGAAATCAGATTGTAAGACTGGATCATTTGAACCTAAAGGAAAGCTCTTCCCTTCTTACGTTTTCCCTCTAATGGCAACAACAGACGAGGAACATTCACCCCATCCTTTATGTCTGGGTCGAAAAACCAGAGGATAAAGGCTCTGAAAACCAGTGGTGACCCGTTGCAGCTTTCAGTCTCCTAGACCAGCGGATCTCAACCAGGGTTACATGTACCCCATGTACATGTACCTTAATACCCTGACCTAACAAGTATCTATCTACCTCAGTTTTTGAAAATGTGAATTAATTTATTTATATAACACTGGACTGCCATCAAGCCACTACAAGTAGGCACTAAATTGGGAAGCTCATCAGAATCTTATGAGGATGGCTGGTGTAGAAAATTTAGGGGAAATAATCTAAACTTTGTACATGTACATGTACCCCAGGGGGTACAAAATGACTTCCAGGGTGTACAGGTGGCAGTACATTGATTTATTTAGCTCTCTTATTTAGCATTTTATAGCCTTCCAAATTGTATAATTAATTGGTGTTCCCCTCGTTTTGTATGTGCTAGTTATTTTGTTATATAAGAAAAGCTTGGTCATAAAATACAAGTGGAATGAGGGTGTGTGTGTGTGTGTGTGTATGTGGTTGGGTGGGGAGTACACGATAATGTTGAAAATTAACAAGGGGTACACTACTGAAAAAGGTAGAGAACCACTGTCCTAGAGGAAGGAAATTTCTGATAATAATAATCCTTGCATTTGATGTAACTCTTTATCATATGTACCAATATAGCTCTAAGTGCTTCCAGGGATATCCTGTAAATTAGATTGACAGTGCATTTTGTGGGTGAACACAGTTTGCAAAGCAATGTCCCACAAAAAGCCATGATGTACATGGCTAATTTTTATTGGCCTTGACACTGGGATAAATTCCATTTGCTTTTTGAATACTGCCATGAAATCTTTAACGTCCCCTTGGACAAGCAGAAAATAATAATAATCCTTGCATTTGATATAACGCGTTTCACATCTTACCAACGTCTCAAAGCGCTTCACAGAATATACTGTAAAGTGAATTGACTGTACATTTATGGGCAAAAAATGCAGCAGCCAATTCTCCCCCACAAACAGTCTGTGGATTGAAAAGGAAGAGAAGGAACCTCGGTTTTATGTCTCATCTGAAGGACAGCATCTCTGACAACGCTGTGCATCCCCAGCAATGCACTGGTCAGTCCAACGGAGAATGCAAAGCATGCGTTGCAAGAGGTGTTGAACTAGTAACCAGTCCCTAATGCATCGATGTGTTAGACACCAACTGATGTAGGTATGATGGAATGGGTACTTCAACATTCTGCCTGCTAGCAGCTAGCTGATATGATTGCACTCGGACTGTCAATGAACCGCTATGGTAACATGTTACTAACGGGTCTGATGTTCTTTTCTTTGTCCTCAGAGTTCACACCCAAGTACCTGATCGCAGTTCATCCAGTGGCTGAGTACAGCAGGGCTGCTGCACTGAAAAGATGCAAAGGTTCAATTTTTTAAATTCATTTATATTCACATTGGCACACTGTGTATGCTTTATTATAGTAGCAATTTGCCTCTACGCAACCTCCTGCAGCCAGATCAGCAGGGATGTCTAGACAAGGATTTTCTCATAACTACCACTCACGCGACTTTGATTATACCTGAGATTTCCAAGAGAACTGACCTGAAAGAACCAGTACTATACAAACAGAAGTAGGGCGAGCAGTTCCTTAAACCTGTTCTGCCGTTCTATAAGATCGTGGCTGATCTATACCTCAATTCCATTACGCCCCCTTGCCCTTCCTTAATACCCTGACCTAATAAATATCTATCTACCTCAATTTTTGAAAATGTGAATTAATTTATTTATATAACACTGGACTGCCATCAAGCCACTACAAGTAGGCACTAAATTAGGAAGCTCATCAGAATCTCATGAGGATGGTTGGTGTAGAAAATTTAGGGGAAAAAATCACTTGTTTAGTCAACGGTGCTCTTCTGAGACTGGAATTACAATGTATATAGGGCAAGAGTAATAATAATAATAATCCTTGCATTTGATATAGAGATTTATACGTCTTCTAGATGTCTCAATATATTCTCAAAGAATATATTGTAAAGTGAATTGGCTGTATTTTTTGTAGGCGAAATGCAGCAGCCAATTGCGCACAGCAGTGTTCCATAAATAGTCATGGATTGAAATGACTAATGTTTTTTGGAGGGATTATGATTGGGCGTGTGGAGTAAGGAAACTTGCCCAAGGTTCAGCCCTGACCCGCATGGATACGAACACAGATCTCAAGCTTTTAACCATTGAGCTACAGGACTCCAGCATAGTTTAAGAACAACAACAACAACATCGATTTACATAGCGACCTCCACGCTGGACGGGGTCTCAGAGCGCTTCACAATAACGGATCCCGGGACCGAGCCAGGGGCAGGGGGAGAAAGGTTTAAATGTTATCAACCAAAGTAGTAGAGTACCATTGAAATAGATTTTATTGCGTAGAAATCCTTGTCAGACATTTGGCATTTAAAAAAAGTAGGGGACGTTTGTTAAGATTATACATGGAGGTCTTGACATCAATATTGAAGCACAAATTGAAACTATTCTGCTCTGTTATAGCCTCAGGTACATGGTAAAACACATTTGAATTAAAGTAAAAGCTTAAAAACACTGTGTTCTGTATTTTAGTAACATTGCTTTTTTTCTCGTAAAATGTGTTCCTGTAAAATATGTTCTAATTTCTGAAGAACATTCCGATGGACCCATCGGCAACTCCACCCCACCCCACCCCACCCCTCCCGCCGTGTCCTCAGCTTGGGCCTCGATCAGTATCTGTCCAGCGCCTTGAGACATCCACAAAACACAAAATGCTACAGATGCTGGGAATCGGAGACATCCTCCTAATGTGAAAGGAGCTATACAAGTGTAATTTTGTTGTTGTTGAACACAATCTTGTAGCTCAGTGATTAGAGCACTTGCCTCGCACGCAAGTGATCGGGGTTCGATTCCCGAAATGTTGGTCAAATTTCTTTACTCCTCACTGTTCTACTTAGCAGTACATAGGAACCTCGATTGGTGGATTGCTTTTCTGGGGGTAATAATTCCTTCAGAGAGAATAAAAATTTGGTCACTCAATCCACGATTATTTACGAGACACCGATGCTAACAATGAGCTTTTCACCCACAAAACATACAGTTAAATCACTTGACAATATATTATATGAAGTACTTTGAGACATCCCGAAGAAGTGATAAGGCGGCATATGATATGTAGGGATTATTATTATTTTAATAAGAATGTGCCCATTTGTAGCAGCCCCCCCCCCACCAACCCCCCACCCCACCTTCCTTATATGCGAAGCTGCAAACCTACAAGGATAGCGTGTGGGCAAATATCCAACAGTGCACAATTGTGCTTGTTTGGGGTTATTCAAAATTGGAGCCAAATACAAATCAGGCCATCAAAGAATCCAGTTTTGGCTCAGTTTCAATAGAGTCCAGGAAAATCATACGAGTTTGGATATTGGGTTCGGTTTGATAGCCATCCCCGACCCTCAATTGCCAAAAGTTTAAGACCAAAATAGAAATGCAACAGTAATAATTGAGCCATTTATCTTATTTTATTTAAAAGATAAGTTGTTGCATTTTCTTTAACCACAGCAGTTGTTTATGTTGGCACGCTGTCGGCTATTTTCTGGAGCACATCAGTCTCCATCATGTGTCCTTTTACTCTGGATAACGTGAAATGTACCAGATGACTCTGTGGTTGGGACACATACCTTCCGATCTGTCACAACCAGCGTACAGATGTACCATTGGATTAAAGTCTGGAGCCTCAGGTGGAGGAAAACCACCAGTATTGGCTTGATAGGCTGTGTGGTCTGTTTTTCTGCAATACATTCTATGATTGTATGACTGCCAGTCTGCTCTAATTGATTTACAACCCAAATAATCAGTTCTACATTGCTCCTTGATAAGCTTTCAGTGGAACCTGTGTTTCTGCCTGCAACAACATGGCTGGATCACATACAGTGCCTTGGGACTTCCAACTGACGTAAATCTGTGACTCGTGGTCACAGATTTAAAATAGTTTCAAGGCGAAGTAGAGGAGAGCTGAGGAGAAATATTTTCACTCAGCGAGTTGTTCGAATCTGGAATGCATTGCCTGAAAAGGTGGTGGAGGCTGATTCGATAACAACTTTTAAAAGGGAATTAGATCTCTATTTAGGGAGAACGGGTCTATTAGGCTATGGGGAGCGGGCAGGGCAGTGGGATTGAATCGCTCTTTTCAAAGAGCCGGCACAGACTAGATGGGCTGAATGGCCTCCTTTTGTGCCGTAAAAATCTATGATTCTATGATTCTATGAAAAGACTATACAAGTATAATTTTGTTGTTGTTGTTGTTGGACCAGGGGTGGTGGGGGAGAGGAGAAAGCAATATTCCTAAATGCGTTGTGATCCTGAATTAACCCATGCTTTATTGACAACAACAACACATTGCATTTATAGAGCGCCTTTCATGGCTGGAGGACGTCCCAAGGCTCTGGCTGGACAGTTGGCGATTTGGATCCGAGTATGGGTTTGGGATCAGGGGTATTGGAGGGCAGGTGGGTGGTCAAATGCACGGTTGAAGAGGAGGGTCTGGATTTTGTGTTTTTATGGTGTCAGAAGGGACTGTGGGATGGAGGTCATTCCAAAGGGTGGTGCAGAGGAGCTGAAGGTCTGACTGCTGATAGTGGGGTTCTGAAAGACATTTTAATGTCACGTAGATTGGATTTATGCAGAGTGTGCTCTGTCGTACTCAACACACATTAACGTATTGCTGTCTTGTACTTTGCCATGATTATAGGTTCAGTGGAGCTCCACCAGCCTCTGCAAGTAATGATAAATGCCTTAACATCAACATCTGTTCTTCTGTCTTGGGGGCAGAACTATGAAGAAGAATGTAATGGGGATGTTGACAGTGAATGTACAGATGAAAGGTAATGAATTCAAGCCGTATTTTGTTGTTATATTTGCTAAGAGACGTGAAAATAGTTTGAACTGGATCTACTTTTTTTAAAAGTTAAAAGCCCTTTAGTGATGTGTTTTTTTGGCCTCTCGATTATTTTATTTGTCAAAGCGGAAGTTGTAGAATACTTTAAACACAAACAAAAATGCAAAGGGTCGTGATGAAGGGTGGAGGACCCGAGAAGTTGACTCACTTTTCCTTTCTCTATAGATGCTGCCTGACCTGCTGAGTGTTCCCAGCGACTTCCGTTTTTGTTTGTAGAATACTTTTATATCCCCTCGAGTGAAGAAGTTTGAGCCCCATATAGGGCCTTTTGTATCACTTCTGCATTTCACTCCCATTCCTTCTCATCAGAAAACAAATTCCCAAATGGAAAAACTTTAAAGTTTTATGGATCTGCTGGGGTTTATTTTTTTGGTGGGGGAATTTTGATATTGGGAAACACTATGAATTTTACAGGAAGAAAGCTGGTCAAACATCACAATGACTGTTACTGTAATTTGATCCTGAATCCACTCAAGTAATATTACAGTAAATCTCCATTATTTCAATTGAATTACTTTAAAAATGAAAATAAAACATTTTGCAAGTTTAACATCTGTTCATCCAGTGGTCACATTTTTGTTCTAGTTTCTGACTTATTCTGGCTCCTTCTTATTTTTATCAAAATATTATCTCTTCAGACTATGCCAACTCTTTTTTTCTTGAAGTCTTGAAGCCAATTCCCTTCTTTCTTCCAGTCTCCACTGCTCGTTTTGGAAGAGAGGTGGAAACAGTTTGAACTGGATCTACTTTTTTTTAAAGACTCATGATGAAGGGTGACCCGAGACGTTGACTCACTTTTCCTTTCTCTATAGATGCTGCCTAACCTGCTGAGTGTTCCCAGCGACTTCTGTTTTTGTTTGTAGGATACCTTTATACCCCCTCGAGTGAAGGAGTTTGAGCCCCATATGGGGCCTTGAGTTCCTAATTTAAGCTGACACTTCAATGCAGTAGTGAGGGGCTGTGGCATGGTTGGAGATGATATTAAATGGAGGTCCTGCCTATCTACCTCAGTGGATCATAAACAAGAACAACTTGGCACTTACACAGTTCCTTTCATGTACAATGACCTCTCATGTCAGCAAAACACCTTGAAGCACTTCACAAGATGAAATGTAGTGATTGTATATTTTGTAGGCAAACACACAATAACCAATTTGCACACAGCGAATGTCCCACATACCTCCATGAAGAGAATGACCACTTAAATCTGGGGAATTGTCGGCCTGAACCCTTCTCTAGTCTAATAGTGGCACAGAATCTTCAGAACAGGCAGATAGGAACTGTGTTTAATGTCTCTTCCAAAGGAAGGGGTTCCTCTGACAATGCAGCCCTACCCTGACACTGCATTGGACTGTCAGGATAAACCATCAAACTGAGTTCAAACTGCTGACATGGGGTTTGAACTCACTCACAATCTTCTGACTCTAGAGGCGAGAGTGTTAGGAACTAAGCCAGGTTGACACCTTGGCTTCATTGCACAGTTTGAAAGATGAAATCAAACTTGGGTTTTCATTTTGTTCCAAGTATCTCAGTTGTGGGCTCACCAAAAGCTGATACCTCTGAATCTGATCTGTTTGAAGTCCAAACGCTTCAGGTTTACTGCACAGGTGCTGCTTTCAGAAGCTTGGAGTAAATGGCCTTGAAAACAATGTGGTTAATTTGACATCCAGTCAGGCTGACTGACCTACACGAGTCCAGCATGGCACCATGCTGTTCATTCATCTTTCAAAGTGCACTTTGTGTTTCCGAAGCCCAGTAGTTGCTTTCATCAGTTTTTGTTGGCAATGGATGTGTCTTAATCTACGTGTTACACTGAATGCGAACAGTGCAGGCAGACATGACATCAACTTCCTATTTGGGAATTTCTTAAACGTCGAGTCTCCCCAGATGCAGCAGCACAGATTTGTTAGGTTCGCTTTGAATTGGGTTTTGTGGTATAGCAGCTCAAATCCATGTACCTGTATTTGTATTTCCCATCAAGTGACAGGATTGAATATTCCTGCAGCAGAAGCCACAGTTTGATTTAATTTGGGGTTCCACTGAGTTGCTTAACACTGGGAACTTCGAGAGATGTCCTTTGTATCACTTCTGCATTTCACTCCCATTGTTTCTCATCAGAAAAAAAAATTCCCAAATTGAAAAACTTTAAAGTTTAATGGATCTGCACAGCAGCTGCTGGGTGTTTTTTGGGGGGTGGGGGGGGAATTTTGATATTGGGAACCACTAGGAATTTGACAGGAAGAAAACCTCTCAAACATCACAATGACTTACTGTAATTTGATCCTGAATCCACTCAAATAATATTACTATACACCATCTCTATTGTTTCAATCGAATTACTTTAAAAGTGAAAATAAAACATTTTGCAAGTTTAACATCTGTTCAAGCAGCGGTCACATTTTTGTTCTAGTTTCTGTGTTATTCTGGCTCCTTATTTTTATAAAAAATTTATCTCTTCAGACTATTCCAGCTCTTTTTTTCTTGAAGTCTTGAAGCCAATTACTTTATTTCTTTCTTCCAGTCTCCACTGCTCGTTTTGGAAAGTGGGAGGAATATTTTTTTTTAATGGACATTTTCTCTGTTTCTTTTAACACACCATTTTAAAGGCATTTTCACTGCTTTAAAATGACTTCAGCAGGCTAGTTATATTGTTTGCCCACAAAAGCACTCAGTCACTCCATTTTACAGTGTATCCTGTGAAACGCTTTGAGATGTCCTTCCAATGTGATATGCCGATTATTCTACATCCCATTAAAAAAACGTGAAGGCCTGAGCATTGCTGGGTCTGCATCATAGATATATTTATGCTAATATCTGATCTTTGTGTTTTAGGTGCAAGTAGGTGACACACACATGCAAATTCATAGCAGTAGCATTTGAGTGGGGCTTGCCTCACTCCATCCATTAAATGAAAGTGTATTTAAGATATGTTTGTGTCGTGGGTGGTATTGCATTGGAATCTGAAATCTGTCTAAGTCTGGCTTTTCGGTCTTCAACCTTTGTGGATAGACTAGGCGTTCCTCTCCCTTGACGTAGACGCAGTGAGCCAAACGCAGATCGGAGTCAAGTTTGACAAAGGATTATGGTGCTGTTCGGAAGTTCTGTGCTGCAGAGATTAGCCTTCATTGGCATCAGAGTCGCAAACCCCTGCCTAATCTTGAACAATGATGCATGTGTATGTGTGCACGGCTGCGCCCGATGATGTTTTCACATCAGGCACATGCAGTAAACTTCTGTGGTGATAACTATTGAATATATCACTAAATTCAGCACATTGAACAATAATAAAATTGGTAATTTCAATCCACGACTGTTTGTGGGGACGCTGCTGTGCGCAATTGGCTACCGCGATTCGCCCACAAATAGATATACAGTCAATTCACTTTACAGTATATTCTCTGAAGCACTTTGGGATGTTGATAAGATGTGAAAAGCACTATATCAAATGCAAGGATTATTATTATTATTATTCCTAGTGCCTCTTCATTTGCAAGATTGTAAGGTTGATTTGGATGAGAAGGATGAGAAGCAGGGATTTTATTTATTTTAAAGTTTCCGAATAAATCAGTACATGTTATCATTGCGCGTCAAACGTGGATTCACATCCAACATGTCTAGGATAATGTCTTCCTTATCAATCATTTATTGTGTCCCCACCCAAGAGAATGTCTCTTTGCATAAAACACTGTTTTGTTTAGATGGATTTTTCAATCAACTTGACATGTCAAGTGGCACTCCAGATTTCCATTGAAAGGGCTGGTTTTCAGGATGTGTATTTATTCGGATTTATTCTGCTAAAATTCAATGTCAAACACAGATATAGATACAAACATTATGAGTGTAGCTGAACATATGGTTGCTGTGAACAATTTTGCTCCATGAATTGTTGTTGTTATGAATGGCTCTGTTACTAAGTTCTGTGGGTAAGTGGATAAAGTATCCTCTCTACACAAGAATGTTTAAGACTTTTTTTTTACAGTTTTTAATGTTTCTTTTAGGCATTTTACTATTCGGTACAGAGAGAAAGAAAAGAACAGGAAGTGGATGTATCAATTCTGCCCAACAACCAACACGGTGGTGGACAAACTTAGGCCAAATACTGCTTACGAATTTGGGGTTCGAGTTACCAAACCAAAAGAGGATAGTATCTGGAGCAAAACCACCGCTCGCACCACTACCGTGACTAGTAAGCTGATTTCATTTATCACATACTAACTTGTTTGTTACTAATCCTTGCATTTGATATCTGTAGAGCTTGAGGACTATCAACACAACATTGGATCAAGTATTAGAGTAATTGGCAAACATGTAAATGCATACCAACCTTCGATTCCCCATTGCAATGTGACATAAGAAGGGATGTGTGTGTGTACGCTTTGGAACTCCATCCCCACAATCCTTTTGCCTTGCTCCCTCCCTAACCACCTTCAAGACCTCTTCAACCTTGCCTTCTGCCACCACCCTACCTTCCTGCCCTCCCTCATCCCAGTCCAAGCCCCCACCCCCCCATCCCTCCCCCCATCCCACTCCCCCCCACCCCATGCTAGAGTCCTGACCCCTGACTAAACAGCGTCTTGGGACGTTCTCCTGACATGGGTGTAGGGAGTACAGTTTCCAAGTTTGCAGATGACACTAAGTTAGGGAGAATAGTAAATAGTGAGGAGGATAGTAGCCATCTGCAAGAGGATATAGACAAATTGGTAAAGTGGGCAGACACATGGCAGATGAAGTTTAATGCAGAGAAGTGTGAGGTGATGCATTTTGGGAGAAGAAATGAAGGGAGGCAATATAGGCTAGATAGTACAATTTTAAATGGTGTGAAGGAACAGAGAGACCTGGGGATTTGTGTTAGTGACTCGTTGAAGGTGGCAGGACAGGTAGACAAGGCTGTTAAGAAGGCATATGGGATACTAGGCTTTATAAATAGGGTATAGAGTACAAAAGTCAGGAAGTGCTGACTAACCTCTATAAGACTTTGGTGAGGCCTCAGCTGGAATACTGTGTTCAATTCTGGTCACCACACTACAGAAAGGATGTGAAGGCATTGGAAAGGGTACAACGAAGATTTACTAGGATGGTGCCAGGATTGAGGGACTTCAGCTATGAGGAGAGGCTAGATAGGCTAGGGTTATTCTCTCTGGAGCAGAGAAGATTGAGGGGAGACCTAATAGAGGTTTATAAGATCATGAGGGGTTTCGACAGGGCAAATAGAGAAAAACTATTTCCACTCGTGGGTGAATCTGTGACTCGTGGTCACAGATTTAAAATAGTTTCAAGGCGAAGTAGAGGGGAGCTGAGGAGAATTTTTTTCGCTCAGCGAGTTGTTCGAATCTGGAATGCATTGCCTGAAAAGGTGGTGGAGGCTGATTCGATAACAACTTTTAAAAGGGAATTAGATCTTTATTTAGGGAGAACAGGTCTATTAGGCTATAGGGAGCGGGCAGGGCAGTGGGATTGAATCGCTCTTTTCAAAGAGCCGGCACAGACTAGATGGGCCGAATGGCCTCCTTTTGTGCCGTAAAATTCTATGAATCTATGAATCTATGAATCTATGAAATGCCCTCTACAAATGTCATTTTGTTATTTTTTGTTGTACTTTCTGTAATGTATGATCTTCCTCTTTGCTTAGCTTCACCTTCTAACACGAGAACTCAACAAATGAGAATAAACGTACTGCATCCATACGGTAACGTCGGAAAGTCTAAGAACACGAGGAACAGGCAGGTATGTGATGCAGATGAGTTGGAACTGGCCGCTTAAGCACTTCTCGTTTCAGTGGAAAACAGTTCAAATGATTTTCTTTTTCAGGGATAAAATTTCATTTACGGAAGTCATCTGTTTCTTATGACCAACAGCTGGCGATCATCGCCGTGATCCAAGAGTGGTTTTCAGAGTGTGATCAGAGGTAGAGATGTGCGGAGTATGGCTTTGTGACTGACAAATGCAACATATTTGGCTTGAAAGGCTTCGTAGTTCAGGAAAGAATTGCTGCGATATTAAACTGAACAGTGAGGCAATTTGTCCACAGGAGTAACTGTAGGCTTATTAATCCGTGCGAGATAATAGTGCTTAATTCTGATCACCTCAGTATCAAAACACCAAGTTGAACCGATATAATTGAGATACAATAACACCAACTTGGATTTACATAAATCCAATCAGTTGGGCCTCTCTCTTGTTGACATTCAACTATAGCAAGTTAGCTCTCATCCAGGACTTGATGTCTGATAGACAGCCTGTCAGGACAGTGGTAGTCCTAGATTCGAGGATAGAGGCAACGAGACAGAGTTGGGTGTCATCCGCATACATCCTTCCTGCACAGGCTGCAGATAATCGAAGTGATGGTGGGTGAGAGGGAGGAAGGGGAGATGGGGAGATAGGAATGTAGGATGGAGGTTGTGGTAGGAGCTGATGATGGAGAGGATGATGGGGATGGAAGTGGGGTGGTGGTGGGCGACAAGAGGCAGGAGGATGACGCTGCCTGGCGAATATTCGTTATTTTCGCGAAAAAGAAGTCCATGACCTCCTCGCACTTGGCATTTGAAGTGAAGATTGAGGAGGCCTGAGGGGGCGCACAGAGGAGGTAGTAGGTGGTGGAAAAAAGAACTTTGGGGTTGTTTTTTGCCTCCTAGATGATTTTGGAGAAGAAGCACGCGATGAAGAACAGCAGTAACCATGGAAATGCTCGAGCCACAGTTGGTGGTGAACTGTCAGGCTAGTTTTCTGCCATCTGCGCTTGAGCAGCCTTGTTTGGGATTTTAGGGAGTGGAGATGAGTGGGTGAGTTTGGGGATGGTCCTGGAACTCAGGGAGACGAGAGAGTTGAAGGTGTGTCCGATTTGGTCAAATATGATCCCGGTACAAAATAGATACAAATGAAATAATCTCTGGCGAGGATTGGGCTGCTGTAACACTTGTAACACAATGAAGGAGTTCCACATGATATCATAAACTTATGAAAATATGCAATAACTTTGTCGAAATCACTATCGAAGGCAACACTTGTTTTTATAATGGATAGAAGTTTCATCTTTTGCTATTCTTTCTGTTCAGTTAATGCAAATATTGCCATCTGGAAACCTGCCTTCATCACTCTTACAATATTGTGTTTGGTCGCAGTGACTAGCGCATCATGTAACACGGGAACACACATTTTTCTTAATATTAAGAGTTTCCCAGTAGATTCTTTTCAAGGTCCGTGTCACCCTCATCTACAAATCCCTCTTTCCCCAGGACCTCCTTATCTCTCTGGTCTTCCAGCCTCTTCCTCCACTCACTCCCTCCCTCCGATCAAGCTTGCTGCATGTCTCCTGCCCATTCTGTGCCACCATCGATGACTGAGTCTTTAGATCCTTACCTCCTAAATTTTAGAACTCCATCCCTGTACCACTCTGTCTTGGCCCCTCCCTTTCTGTCTTTAAATCTCCCCTCACAACCTACCTGTTCCAATATGTCTATGTCAACTGTCCCCTTCCATCCAACCTCTTCTTGCTCCTCCTCTCCCTTGCCGGACTTTCAATCCTGTTTTGGTAAAGTACTCTGAGACATGACCCTAAAATTTGAGAGGGTCAGAAGCTCAATCTAATGCAAAGGATTGTCTAGAGTTTGGAATTACCTTATCACGAATAGCTGTTGTAGCTGAGCCTGTAGTAACCTTCAAAGGGAAATGGACAAATACTTGAAGGATACTACATCTAATGATAAATTTTGCATTTGATGTGGTGCCTTATCACATCATCAAGTTGTCTCAAAGCACTTCATACAATATACTGTAAAGTGCTCTGACTGTGTAAGCTTTGTGGGCTAATACGGCATAATATTAAATGTTGAGGGTAAAAAGTAAGATTAGATAGTTTCAGTTAGATGGATTGATACCATGGGCTGAACGGCTTTGAACTTTTTCTGATTCTGTGATGTTCTTGCTCCAAACAGATCACGTTTCCTGGTTATTAGTTTCCTATGCTACACCATGGACGGTCTCATTTTATTGTGTACGCCTTGTGAATGAGGCTCAGACAAATGTGAATTCTCCCATCGATCATTCCTTTGTTTACAGGCATGATTTATTCAGGTCTGATCTTGTCCAGCTTTTCATTGTACACTTATACATTTATTGACATGCCGAAGGGTGCAATCTATCCGGAATCCCGAGTTTTCCTCAGAATCAGTATCAACGTGAATCATTTACAGCTCCTCGAACGATGTTTCTGAGGGTATATCACCCTCTAATTTCGCTCTGTCGTTTTATTCTCTCTCGGATCTCTTTTGCCTGATGTGCTGTGTGGACAGTCCGAGCCTCCTGAGTAGCCGGGGTCTGCTTGGGGGATACTCACAATCCTCAAATGTTGTCGCTTGCTCTGTTCATACATTATT
This sequence comes from Hydrolagus colliei, assembly GCA_035084275.1. Classification (NCBI taxonomy): domain Eukaryota; kingdom Metazoa; phylum Chordata; class Chondrichthyes; order Chimaeriformes; family Chimaeridae; genus Hydrolagus; species Hydrolagus colliei. The sequence continues at coordinate 85,905,969 of CM068745.1, read as the reverse complement.
ACTAAATGAGAAGCACCTGTACTTCTCTTGGTACAAACGCTTATTTGGTTTATACATGATGCATAATAGACCAGAGCGTGGAACCGATGGGAGGCTGCAAATTGAGATGAATGGTGATGTCTTAAAAGTGTTGAGTAAGCGGAAATTACACAAAACAATTCACTTGAGCTCTTCAAGAAAGGGTTTGTGCTAGAATAACTGGAACAGATGGCAGAGGTTGGGGGGTTGGTGTTTTGCCAAAAGTGAAATTATTTTTGCATTGATAGATGTGAAAAAAACAAAGATCACAGAGGACAGCGGAGAGAGGTGTAAAGCCTCGATTGTGAACTGCCAAAGCGCACCAAATATTAATGTGCGAATGATATTTAGGAGGGATTAAAACGTGGGTTTTCCGATGAAGAATCAATTTGACTCGGGTGTTTGCTTTGTATTTTCACGTGCTTTTTGAACTAACCTGGAGCTGTGAGTCACTCAGATGACTTTACACCTGGTGGACAAGGAAGTTCTTTCATGTCAATACATGACTCCAATTACTGCCCATGTGGAAACCCAGCATTTTCCATTCATCAGCAGTTTAATGTGTGGGCGGTGTTGGATTAACACACCCAACCAGGAGTCAACCACAATGATTTCAATTTAGCTCATTGCTTCCTACAAAGCAGCCAGCAATTGAATGCAATAAGATGGGTGTTATGAAGCAGGAGAAAGGAAAGAGGAGAAAAGGGAAAATAATAATAATACTCCTTGCATTTGATATAGCACTTTTATGTCTTCTATATGTCTCAAAGCGCTACAAGGAATACACAATAAAGTGAATTGACTGCATATTTGAGGGTGAAAAATGGCAGCCAATCCCACAAACAGTCGTAGATTGAAATGACCAATTTTTTTTGCTGTTGAAAATTTTATGATAATTTCTCACATTTCCACGCACCCCCCCACCCCCCTCCCCAATGCTGTACACCTCCCTTGATATTGCAGTCTAATATGCTTTAAATTCTATGTTTAGAGAAATACAAGAAATACAAGTGTGCACTTTTAACAGGAGTCATTTCCCATCTTTCTCTAACTTTGGAACATTGAATTAATTTTTTAGCACTGATAATAATAATCCTTGCATTTGATATAGCACTTTTCACGTCTTTTAGACAACAACAACAAAATTACATTGAGCGCCATTCATGTCAGGCGGGCGTCCCAAGGTGTCCCAAAGACATCTCAAAGCGCTTCACAAGACTGCAAAGTCATGTTGCAATTTGGAGGGACATTTAATTTCAAGACTTGAAATCAATTATAATAATAATAATCCTTGCAAAAAAAAGCGGCTTATCAAGTTATCAAAGTTAACCCTAACCCTTCACAGGTATAAAGGTGATAGACTGTACTTTGTGGGCAAAATGTGGCAGCTAATTGCATTCAGGAGTATGCCACAAACAATTATAGATTGAGTGACCAATTTTCAATTTTTTTTAGCGATTATTACTCCTAGAAAGCCAATCGACTAATAACCGAGTACCTACTTACAGCTGGTAAACGTAGGCTTGTGAAGTAAGGAAACTTATCTAAAGTTCCCCCCCACCCACCCATAAGAATCAAACCCAAGTCCTCTCACTTGCTTTTGGCACCATACCAGGAATAATTGGTTCAATATTAATTCAAGGGCAATGGAATAAATGTGTATAAATAGCTGATATGGAGGAACAATTTTTTTTAGCACAACAATTTCCAACTATGTATTTCCAACCTTTCTCATGTCTCGAAGAGTTTATAGTTCTTCGTTGTCACAGTAGAGTTTTACATCAGCCCTTTGATGTGGATTCGGTTTTATAATTATTGCACAGAAAGACATTTGTTTAACTCATCTTGGAGATATCAAAGATCAATGCTGGCTCAAGGTAAGACAGATGAGAATATTTTTTTTTTCTGCAAGGCTTCCCAAGAGATGCATTGCTCATGTGCCTGTGTTGAACATTAACGTTTTAGAGATGTCTGTAATATTTTCTAAAAAAAATACTTTGGGCACAACTGCATAAGAGTTGACCTCACCAAAAATCACTGTCTTCGCGTGCATAAATCGAGAGGCTAAGAGCAAACTTTTCTTACTTTTGATTCCAATGTGCCAAAGCAGTGTAGGGACTGGCGAGGAAACCACTATAAATCTCTGTAAGAGTCCACTGGGGAATAAGCATCCAGCTTAAGGTAGAATAGTTTGATTTACAAAAGTCACATTGGCTGTTTGCTTGTTTCAGTAATTGGTACCAAAAACTCTAGATAATACATCTCACATTGCATTTGTTACACCTTATTAAATAATCAAGCAGAATATAACGATCTATAAAACCTGATCGTGGAAGTTGATTTGCAGTGTATTGTGAACTTGAATGATCGAGCCATTCAATGGAGCTCCTGTGGCTCAGTGGTTAGAGCACTTGTCTTGCAAGCTGGGGAGACCAAGCTGGGGAGACCTGTGTTCGAATCCAGGCAGGTCAGGGCGAAACCTTGGGCAAGTTTCCTTACTCCACACGCCTAATAATAATCCCTCCCCAAAAAAATCACAATAATAAAATTGGTCATTTCAATCCACGACTGTGTGGGGGACACTGCTGTGCGCAATTGGCTGCCGCGATTCACCCACAAATACATACAGTCAATTCACTTTACAGTGTATTCTGTGAAGCGCTTTGGGACATTGATAAGATGTGGAAAGCGCTATATCAAATGCAAGGATTATTATTATTATTATTAATTGAAGAGCAACTTGATGTTTTCTTTTATGCTGGGCACCCTGGGCAGAGGTACAAATGTACAAAGACATAACCAAAACTTCTTATCTTTGTGAGCTTCAGTCAATAGCCAACAGAAGATTTGTCGTCATCTTTCAATTTAACTTGCACAAATCGATGTGATTCTATAGAGCGGGGGAGTGGGATCGACTTGGACAGCTCTTCTCAAACAACGTACAGACACAATGTGCTGAATGGCCTCCTTTTGAGATGTACAATTCTATGATTCTAATTGTTCATCCTACCAGATCAACTCAATGGTGTTCATTTCGACAATTTGACCGATCAAACAAATTGCAATACACTTGCGGTATTTCGAAATTCCCTGGCAGAGATATGAGAATGAGCATTTAATATCAACAACAACAAAATTGCATTTAATTACACAGGTTTTTGTACTGGCTCTGATATTCTTAAATATAACACTGCAGTTCTTGTTGAAAACAACAAAAGAGGCCAGTTAAATGCCTTGAGCAAGACATTTGCTTATATTAGGGATGAAAATTATGGTCGGCAATTAAACACATGCTGAGTATCTGGTACATCTAGTCGCTGGAATTATATCTACATTCGCTTGGGCTCTTGAATTTAGTGTTTCTCATAATATAAAGGTTGGAGGGTGGGGAGGGGTGAAGGTTAAAGGTTTGGTTTTATTTCTCATTCGAGTCTAGAATTCTTGTTGGGGACTATTTCAATGTATCAGGGTAGCCTGCATATTAGGATTTAATGATTTAGAGTTGGACACTTGAGCCTGCGTTTTTTATAACACGCTTGACTTGGCGTGAACTCAATTTTGGAGCTCACGGAGAAACAGACCTAACAGTGGTTTGTGAAAGGCTTGCCTTTAGCAGAATGCTTTTATAGGATGGTGTTGGATTTTGTTAATTCATAAATGTTTCAAACACCTGGGAATTCATAGAAATCATAGCATTCGGTAGAAATTACTCTGAGCTTTAAGCTCAACAGCAGTGCACAAAGTCATTCAACAGTGCAAGTGCTAACAAGTCAACAGACCTTCAATGGCACTTGGCAATCATTCGTTGACTCCAGCAGTCTGGTCGACCTTAGAGTCATTTCTGAATTGGAATCAAACCAACGTAAATGAATAGGACTTCCTCTGAGGAAACTTTTTTTTAATGTTATTACTGTACAATTTAATTTGCATTCATTTTTCTCTAAGAAAATATTGTTCCATTTGTGTAAAGGAACAATTTTTGAAACCCTTTCGATGCCATTCACCTTATTTAATGGCTTTGTTGTTACTGTTGTGACTTTGGTGGACGATTTGATTGAACCTAAATGAAACTAGATATTAAAACTCCTTTTCACAAACAAGGATAACTCCCTTTCAATCCTTTCTTCGGTAGCCCAATGGGTTTGTATGTCTGAAGTCTTTTCCTGGAAACCTATAAAGGTGCCTGCCTATAGTGTCCATTTCATTCTGTGTTTTGGAGAAGCATTCTCCTGTGACCTCATGCATTTTTCAGACGTTAAACCTGAATTATGATCTGTACCATCTGCATCTCATTTACAAGATGAGAAATGAGATGAGACCAGATGAAATGACAAAAGCCTATAGAAAAACACAATACATATCTGCTGGCACTCTTTGTTTCCACGGTTAAGCTGCTTCAAGTTGGTTCCCAGGCTATCCAAAGAACCACACCCTCAGAATGAACTGAGTAAAGGTGCTCTAAGGCTTTTCCCTGTTAGTTGGATTTCTGAAGCTGTCTTGGAGCGCACCAAATCAAACAATGTGGTACCTATGACCCTGGAAAATCAGGAACAATTAAAAATTCACTGGGGATTAAAAAGTTTATTTATGACATTATCTGATAGAGCAGTTGGCAATCCTTAGCATGGAATATTACATCCGTTTAACAGATTTTTTACAGTCACAGAGGGTAGGGAGAATGTGTAATCCAGCTGAGTTTTACATTGGTTGGTTCAACAAGGAGACCACCGGGTCTGAAAGTTCCCTGGCTGATTTGTCCAGTTTTAGGAGCAAGCGACTTATAAACACTTTTTTTGAGTCTCACTACTAAGGACAATAAAGTTCTATCATGTAAACTGAATGATTTCTATTCATAATCACATGTACATTGTTCTTTGGGGATTATCGCTTTTTCTATATTAATTCTGTCTGATGTTTTCCAGAGGCAGTTTGGATTTGGGATTCAAACTTGGCTATTCCTTTATGAAAGTGTCAGTCTGGCATCCATTCGGAAACCGATTTGATAAATTGGTTTCATTTGCAAGTTGGGTTGCATACTGCTTTACATGCTAAAATATGCTTTTTGTCATTGTAATACCTGCAGTAGTTTTGATTCAAAACAGCTGTGAAACAGTTGTTTTAGTCCAATCCGTCTCTGATCACCAGTTTGTTGATTGCCGTTTGCTATATAATGCTTATCCCTTGGTACAATAATAATGTTTAGTATGGTGCCTTTCACATTGGGAGCCCTCCCAAAGCGCTTTACAGGATATACTGTAAAGTATACTGATTGTGTTTTGTTGGCATAAATTTGTAGCCAATTTATGTACAAGGTCCCACAAGCAGTCTTAAACTACATGACCAATTTTATTTGGAGGAGGGGAATTGTTCACCTGGAAACGATGAGATCCCTCTTCTCTTTTCCAAAATGTACCATGGGATCTTGTGTGAACAGGCACACAAGACCTTGAATTAACATCTCATCTGGACAACCCCAGCAAAGCATTGGATGTTAGTTTGGACTATATTGGTTCCAAGTTCTGATGTAGGGCTTGAACCCACAACCTTCTGAGTCAGACATGAGAATATTACCAATTGAGCCAGGCTGACACACACACACACACACTATTGGTGGGATTGGGAGGGGAGAGGGTAAAGAAAGATTATACCTGAAGCACATTGGGGTTTACAAACAAAAGAAGTTAAACGGCTATGTTTCCTGTTGATCCTGTGCAGGTAGACTTTAAATGGCTTCTTTCTCAACAAAGCCTCTTGTTTTCATTTTACAAACAAAGCCAAAGCGTAAGCTCTGGGGGAACCTCATAGTCTCCATTAAGAGAAATTGCCCTGCAGGAATCTGCCCAACATTACATTATAAATACCGTATGTATAACTGTAAAATGATTTCTAACTCACACCATATTGTTTCACAGATTTGAACTATTTCTGTAAGCAATTTTGCACCATTTTTTTTTTTTTTTACACAGTTCTTAAGGTTTTGGCTGCATGTCATTTATTTGTTCTACTGGAAGGAAAAGTAGTCCAGGTTTTGAATTTCATCGCTTGTGCGTATGACTGAACTATGCTTACCTTACAATTGAGGCCCCCATGTTGTGATTTCAAGCTCCACTTTGGGACATCACATAGTCGATAAAATGAAACGGCAATTGAGTGCCTGAGGTCGTTTTGCATTGTCTGAGGTGCCGTCTGTTGAATGAGATGTTAAACTAGGGTCCCATCGTCCTGATGAGGTGGACGTTAATGATCCCATTGCACTAATCAAAAGGGAAAAGGGAGTTTCTCTCTATTTCCTGGCGAACAATCCGCCCTCAAAGTAAAATTGTTCATTCACTCCATGGCTCTCAGTGGAACATTGCTGTGCGCAAACTGGCTGACACGTTTCACCTACAAAATACACACAGTCAATCCACTTAACGGTATATCAAGTCAAATGCTTTCAAACATCTCAACAAGGCTCTTTGCATCATATAGATTATGTAGTTCTGCTGCTGATGCTATGGAACTTTGGAAAACTATAACATAACACAAATACTGCAGATGCTGGAAATCTGAAACAGTTCTGACGAAAGGTCGTGGACCCAAAACGTTGACTCACTTTCCTTTCTCCAAGGATGCTGCCTGCCTGACCTGCTGAGTTTTCCCAGCAACTTCTGTTTTTGTTCGGAAAACTATATCCGGGTAGGAAATAAGAATGTGCATTGCTAAGCAAAGACCAATATTAGGTTGAGAAATGATGGCATTAAAGGTAAATATCAGCAGAGTACAGTATTAACAATATTTATTTCCTTAGCATCAGGGAGCTTTGCATTGGGTTTCCTCTTCCAAGCTCTTAGACGCTTGACAATAGGACATCCAATACCTGTGTGAGAGGAAGGAGAGCAGAAACCCAGAAAGTGTGTGTCACTGGGATACAGGGGAGGAGAGAGAGGAGGTAGCGTGAGAGGAGGTAGTGACCTCGCTCCCTATTGCCTCTATCCACTTAGGCTGCACTTCAGGACACCTACTTCTGATGGTTTTTCACTGTGTAGCCACGTTATCAGCCCGCTTTCCTCATCATTTCTACAGTACTTGATGTGAAGATGCTTGAAGCAGTAACTGTCCAGCGCCTTGGAACGTCCGCCTGACGTGACAGGCGTTATATAAATGTCATTTTGTAGTTGTTGTTGTTGTTGTCAAGAACATAAGAATTTGCTAGGTGAATCCCACTGTCTGCTGAGGGAGGCTGATCCACAAGTTTACTGCTCGCTCACTGAAGTAGTGTTTCCGCAGATGTGTTCTGAATTCACCCACTCTCAAAATATCTTGCTCGAAAAGACTCTCAACAAGCACAAGCTACTGGCTCCGTCACTGGTGCTGGAACTCAGATGTAACACAATGAGTGGAGGGGGCGCTGCGGAAAACAAATGTGAAGCACATGTGCAATGTTTGGTGCCAGAGACAGAGGGTTCCTATTGGAGTTTGTCATGCAGGCCAGGAACAACATGACTTCCATGAGTTATTTAGCAGCCCAGTCATCATTAATGCATTACCTGGGACTCCATGACCGGCTTCAATGTCAGACTTCGACTGAGCACAAAGGATGGTGATTGAGAATCTCAATTACACAGCCTCAGTGACTGAGCAACATGTCTCCTCCCTCCTCAGTGTTCAGTTAATGTGTAAGGATTACACACGGAGCTTGTGGAGCTCCTGTAACTCAGTGGTTAGAGCACCCGCCTTTCAAGCGTGAGACCTGTGTTCGAGTCCAGGCAGGTCAGGGCGAAAGCTTGGGCAAGTTTCCTTGCTCCACACACACATGCGCTTAATAATTATCCCTCCAAAAAAACACACGATAATAAAATTGGCCACATCATCAACCACGACGTTTCAATCCATGACTGTGTGTGGGACACTGCTGTGTGCAATTGGCTGCTGCCTGTTGCCCACATTTATACAGTCAATTCACTTTACAATATATTCTGTGAAGCACTTTGAGCCGTCTAGAAGTTGTGAAAAGCGCTATATCAAATGCAAGGATTATTATTTTTATTATAACAATAGGAATCCTTGCATTCGATATAGCCTAATAATGCTAAACATCTCAAACATCGTCACAAAGTTACTGTAAGGTGTAGTGACTGGGTAATAACCAAACTAGTCAATGGAGAACAGCGCTGGTTCTTAATAGAATACGAGTCCCTATGGGTTTGTTTATCTCACATAAGCTGAATTGGAGTCATGTAACCTTTTGAACTGCACAATCTTAATAGGGGAAAACTTGATAGGTTTAGACATTGCCAAAAGAGCTAAGTGTAACTGTGATTGGAATTTCAACCAAATGGTCTCTCTTCTGAATCAGGAAGACATTGCTCTATGGATAGACAAATGATGTGTGAATTGCATTAAGTGACCCAAATAATGTGAACCAAACCAAGCCTCCACACCAGCAATGACACACACATTCACAGCGGAGTCCAGAGTAGATTGCTAAAAAATGAAGCTAATATCTCACAGTCTATAAAACACAAAGCTGTCTTGTACTTCAATATTGATTTAATTTTGCAACACCATTCCGTTTGTTTGCATATGTTGGGTCAATATCGAACTGATTGGGAATTAGGAAGGCTATTGTAAAAAAAAGCACAAAAAAACATCAGTGATGCAAAAACTTACATTTATATAGCGCCTTTCACGTAGGGAGGGCGTCTCAAGGCGCTTGATAGTCAGTGTTTCAGACCCGAGCTGGGATCGGGGAGGGTGGAGGGAAAGGAGGGGAGGGATGGTGACCGATGGGACTATCAGAGAGCGCAATTCCTTCATCGCCAAACCACTTACAACAGATTACTGTGCAAATTAGTTTCTAATGTGTCAGGAAGAAAGCAAAATAGATTATGTAAGAAATCAAATGAAGGCAAAATGAACCCCAAGTGAGAGTATAATTCATAGGAGATGATTTCTTCAGCTATTTTGACTGTAAAGCAGGGCTGACTATCTTGCTTAGAATGTCTAAATCTGGGTAGAAAAGAAAGTGCAGTATACCGTATGTTATAACGATAAGAATATTATTAACATTTCTGATTGTGTCTGTGCGATGTGATGGCAAGTAGGACGGTGAGTATTGCAATGCACAATTCCAGCTTAGATTTCATTCTTGCGTGAACAAGTTACCGAATGGTAGACAGCGGAGAATATCAGACATTCTTTTGAAGTCATTATCGTAAAATAACATTGGGTGTACCTTCTACCAGAGTAGCGCATCGGATAGTTTGGGAAATCTATGATGGTTCAAACTTCATTTCCATTGCTTACTGGAACACCATGTAAAACGCATATCAGTCATTTTTGCTATGTGATTTTTATGGAACAAAACTGGTTTGAAAGGAATAAACGTGTCTGGGAAGTTCATCAGACCCGCAAGACCCCAGAATTGAATCCCTTTCACGACCAAGTAAAACATTATGATTCATAAAGTATTAGATTTTAAAGCTGTACTAATAATGTAAGCTATAAGTTAATTTGCAACGTTGAAATAAAAAATAAGAAATCTGAAGAAGTCCTATGATGTATTAATTTTTTAATATGTATATATTTCTAATATCAAAATCATGAGCCTGAATGGAATGAGTTGAAATGTAATCTGGTGATCAATCTTAGTTCTGTTAAAAAAATAAGGATGAAAGGTTAGAAAGATAGGAGCAAAAGGGTTAATATGTTCCTGAGCAGTGCTCTCTTTCTTGCCCTTAATTCCTCATGAAATAGTGCAATCAGTTACTTGAATTACACTTTCTTTTCTGTCCAGACGCCAGGAGGAGACCATCAAAATTCCGGTAAAGCTCGCAGAAAGTCGGCCATGATCACCTCAGCTCCAGGTAAGCATTTTCAACACGGTAAAGTTCTTTGGCAAAATGCGGCAAGACCGTTTCGCAACGCAACCAAGTCTCAGGGCACTTCACAATAATGGATCCCGGGCCCGAGCAATGGACGGGGGTGGGGGGTGGTGGGGGGGAAAGGTGACCGAAGGGCACGGGAGTTCCAGAGGAGGTCAGAGAAGTAGGGGGTGGGGGGGGGGGGGGGGGGGGGAAAGGAGGAGTAGAGAGAGATGTAAAGATAAGAGTGAGGATCTTGAAATCGATCCTCTCCGGGACAGGGAGCCAGTGAAGTCTGGCAAGGACTGGGTTAATGGGGGAGTGAAGTTTGGTGCGGGTGAGAACGCGGAGCGGCAGAGTCTGAGGCGAATGACAGAGGACGGGCGACGGAGGAGGATGGCACGGTTGACTGTGTCGAACGTGGCCGAGAGGTCCAGGAGGTCAAGGAGGCAGAGGGAGCGCTGGTCACAGATAGAGAGGACATCGCTTGTGACAATGGCAGTGGCCCATAACAACAAACTTTGTGTTATAATGAAACATGACCGTCAGTCACTGCTTCTGGGCGCCGTTGATGACACTTCCTGACCATTGCGCATGTATCGCGTTCTGTGCGAGCACGTGTTTGCTTCACACAGGAAACCAGCCGGTCTGCAATGGATGTGCAGCGTGGACTGTGCTGTAAGTGGACCCGTTCGATCCGGAGGACCTGCTGTGACAGAGTCTATAATGATAACAGATAACAACTGTACTTTCTGGCTTTCATTTGGGTAGTTGGGACGTCCTCCCGATGTGAAAGGTGCAATACAAATGTCATTTTGTGTTATATTGCAACTGTACTTTTGGACATTCTGGATACAGTATTTGCAATAGATGCATGGCTGAGTAATTAAATATGTATGATATTGAAAAGCACTGATGCAACCATTTTGACTTTGCAAAACTATGATGGAAGATAACATTATTCTCCATGCACCTGGCTGGTGCCAACTTTTAATTGGTTCTATGTCTTGTATGTTTTGTACAACTGTGTGTAATGAATGCTCAAGGCCGTGAACTTCAATTTTCAAACTGTGTTGAGTCTGGAAACATTGGATGTGTTTGGGATTGTGCCTTTTGTGTGTTGTCTATGTATCTAGGAGACCTCAGAACTGCTCAACAGCAATCAATCAAACGATCGTAATGTTAATTCGTGGTGGGAAGATATGTAATAGCTTCTGAATGGAGAGGCAGTGTGGGTGGATTGTCGAATGGCTTTCCACCGGGTTAAAAAAAAAATCTTCATTCTCGGCTGTATTTTCAAAACAGGCCAAAGCTAAAAAAAGACAAGAGTTGTGGTTTCTGACACGAGAAATCAAATCTAGACAAAATGAATCACAGCGAAATGAGCATAATGCACAGGAAGCAATTCCTTTGGAGATTTTGACTGTAAATCAGGGCTGACAATTGGACTCGGAATGTCTAAATCTGGACAGAAAAGAAAGTGTAGTAGAGCAAGGCAGTGATTGAACTATTTGATGAGAAATTAATGGCAAGGAAGAGAGCACTACTCAGGAACATATATAACCCTTTATTCTGAAATCCAGAGGGACATGTAGTTGGCTACATGTTACAGATTGAAAGGAATATATCAAGAGAAAGATACATGAGAGAGATGGGAATATAAGTGTATGGGGGGAGGCAAGAGAGGTGGATTAGTATGGGCAGAGGCTCGTGTGGAGTACAGTATAAATATTGGCACGGACCAACTCATTGGCTGACTGGCCCTTTTCTGTTTCTGTGCTGGAGACTGTATGTAATGTTATATAACCAATTAGTAGATCCAGCAGGTTCCATAGATAAGGTTCGCCCACAAATATACAGTCGGCTTTCGTGCTCTCCTTCCCCCTACACCGACCCCTCCCCTTGCCATTTTCCCCCCTTTCTCCCGTAATCCCACTTCCATGACTGTTTGTGGGACACTGCTGTGTGCAATTTGGCTGCCGCGTTTCACCCACAAATATACAGTCAATTCTCCTACTCTCTCCTTCATCCTGCCCCGACCCCTCCCCAGCTGCTCTTGTCCCTACCTGACTGTACAGCGCCTTGGGACGTCCTCTGGACGTGAAAGGCGCTATATAAATGTAAGTTTTGATTGATTGACATTAAATATTGCACAAACCAAAATGAGCTTTTAATAAATGAAAGAATGTCCAGAAGAAGAAGAAGAACCTGATAGTAATCTCTGCAGCAAAAGCTTGTTTGGTCCTGGATAACCGGAACTTAGAAATGACTATAAATTCAGGTATGTTTCCGATTACCTTCTCCATATCCACTAATGTCATGTTGTCATTCCTTTTAAAAGTTTTTCCGACGCAATGAATATGCAAGATACATTAAATAAATCCAAAGGATTTGTTATTATTTATTAATGTATAATTGAGGAGGAAGCAAAGTGATGGCCGATTTGGATTCAAACCTTACTTAACTATGTTATTTTTGTCTGTAGAGATACACCTTCAAATGTCTAGCTTATCTCTTAGATGTTGCCTGCGTCATCCAAAGTTTCACAGCACTCCCAAGGACTTAAATCAATCCTAGCAACCATTGCGTTGCTGAACACCGTAGCAGAAAAATACAAATCGTATTGGATTCACCAGTAAGTCAATGAGTGTTCGCTCTTGCATCACAAGCCTTGATTACGTGCTCAGCAAATGGCACAGAAGAGCCGGAACTATTCTATGTACTGCTGCACTCAAATTGGACAAAAATATTCAGGCATTGTTAGATAGGAGCCAGCTTGTATTGTAGGAAAATACAAAAAATATCGACTCAACCACTGTCCATCGCAGAAGCCGTCAATAAACCATTTGAAACCCTGCAGCAATTCACAACCCATGGATAAAGGAATGAAGACTATTCTAAGCTTTTTCCTTGACCCCAATGTTTCTTCAGCGTCCTGAACAGAAACAACTGGCATGTAGCGCCCTTCGCGGAGTCCTGGTTAAAACACTCGCCTTGCAAGCGAAAGACCTGGGTTCGATTCTTGGTCAGGACAAAACCTTGGGCAAGTTTCCTTACTCCACATGCCTGATAATAATCACTCCCCCACCAAACAAAATGGTCACTTCAATCCACAACTGCTTGTGTGACACTGGCTGCTGCTTTTCACCCACAAATTCACAGTCGATTCACTTTGTACAGTATATTCTGTGAAGCGCTTTGAGACATCTAGGAGATGTGAAAAGCGCTATATCAAACGCAGGGATTAGTATTATTAGTACTATTCGTGCAGTGTCTTGGAGCACTTCTGAACAGATGCAATGTTGACAATTAACGATAACAATGTAAGTGTGCTGGTTTGCGTACACTTCAAAAATGGCTCAGAAATTTACTTGTGTGCTATGTCGGTTCTGAGGTGAACAGATTAATGACCACACACAAGCAATGAAATCATCACTGAGAGAAACGTTTGCTGAGATCGGACAAACAATGCAGTACAATAATAATGATAATAATCCTTGCATTTAATACAGCGCTTTTCACATCTTATCGACGTCTCAAAGCGGTTCACAGAATAGACTGTAAAGTGAATTGACTAGTAATAGACTGTAAAGTGAATTGACTAGTAGGTGGAATGCGGCAGCCAATCGCGCACAGCAATGTCCCTCACAAACAGTCACGGATTGAAATGACCCATTTTTATTGTTTTTTTTTTTTTTGGAGGGATTATTATTAGGCGTGTGTGTGTGTATGTGTGGAGTAAGGAAACTTGCCTAAGATTTCGCCCTGACCTGCCTGGATTTGAACACAGGTCTCACGCTTGTAAGGCGAGTGCTGTAACCACTCAGCTAAGGAACGATTTCTCAGGGATTATGGCTACCAGCTGGGCTGCTGCTTTGATTGTGTACATGCCATGTTGTGGAAACCTTGTTCGGATAGAAAAAAGAACAGCAATGGTGCCATGGATCGATTTTAATCCATGTCCAGCTCTAGCCTTATACAGTATGTAGGTTTTAATCCTGCCAGGCAGGCAGATTAAGAGATACTTTCTTTGATGTTCAGCGATCGGTCAACTCTATTGAAAGCCGTCTCATTATTCATCATTCCCCCCAAAAGTTAAATATATGCCTTGTCGTAAAATTCCTTCTTCAACAGTCAGAGCTACTTCATAGAACCCACCATAATCGCAATACTCCAATAGTGTACAGCATCTGAAGAGAAATGTACATCAGCTGAAATGAGTTGCTGGCATAGACCACAGATATACAAACAGTAAGGGCTGGTTGCGTATGCATATTTCATTAGAAATTACCTTCTGGGCTTGCTGTCAGTCATTTATAAGATTTTAGAAAGCTCAAAGTTGACAAAGTGAATTGCCAAATTGCCTGAACGAAATGTATAAAGTTACTTCTTTTGATTCCCAAGAATTTATTTGGGATTTTTCTGCTTAATGGTATGATGATACCTAATCTATACAATTGTTTCACACTGCTCAAAAATTAATCTCGTGCAAACCACACATCCAAAGCAACCTTTGCAATCAGGTCCTGACACTAATAAGATGTAGAAATTCGAATTGCCACTTTAATTTATTGTGGAAAATCTTTAAGTGGAGTGAATTTTGTAGGCACAGTTCCCGAATTTTCTGGCCAAATCTGGTATTATTTGCTTTATGGTTGCATTGAATGCAGTCACTCCTTAACCATCTGTAGAAGTACTTACCTTAAAACGGGCTTTTATAACCTGGAGAAAGACATAAAGGTCTTGCAGACGTTTGGCCGTGACTTTGCAAAGCCTCACCCAGATTTATCTGAGCGACCTTTGTCTCTCTCTCTCTGTTTGTTTTATTATTCCAAATGTGAGCAGTACAGTTGGTCACCTAGTTCTAAGTGTGTGGATTCTGGAGCAGTTTTCATGAGGGTTTCATCCACAAAAACTTTCAAATAACCCAATGAGCAAATATCCGTGGAACACAATGATTCCCGTGCTGGGGTGGGTGGAGCGTGGCGAAAAGTTGAACTCCTGTCCAGGGAGACAGAATGTATTGGGTGAGGGTAAAATGTATGTTTTGTGCCCTCTTTTGAGAGGAGTGGTCTTCATGGAATTATTGATTTATCCTTTATTTCCAGTGTTCGTTATCTCAACAACAACAAGCTCGGAGGCATTTGCCCAGGAGGCAAGGCACTTTACTGGATTTACTGTTGAGTGTAGTGACTGCATTTTGTAGGAAAATACAGTGGCCAATTTTGAACATAGCAATGTCCCATAAACGGCCATGACGGGTAGCATCAACTTGGCCAGGATTTTTGAATAGTTTCAGAAAGATCTTTAGCATCCATCTGACAGGTAGATTGGAAGTTTGGTTCAATATCTCAGCTGATGGGCAGCCTCTTCAACAATGTAGCTAGCCCTCCCCCCTGACTGCATTTGAGTGACAGCCTCCACACTACGTTAGGTTAAAGTCCCAATATAGGGGGGGGGGGCTTGACCCTGTAACCTTCTGACTGAAGAGACGACAGTGCTACCAACCGAGTTAAACTGACACATCTATGCAAGTCTGTTTTAAGTTCAAACTCACTGAACTTTTCCTTAACTGAAACCTTTTAAATACGTTATGGCATGAAAAATAGATAGTGTCAGAACATTAAAGTAACACTCACATACCTGTTTCAATGCCTGTTTCTTTAACAGCACATTCAGGCATGCAGTTGGGAGAGAGCTCCTTAATAGTGTTACAGGGTTCATTTCCCCCAAAATACAGGTGGCTGTATATGTATATGTCTTCGTAATAATGTACATAATATTTCAAATGATTACCACGGATCCAAACTCCATTGCCCACGGTGCTAAAATGATTCCAATATTCTAAACAAGGCTATAAATCACTGGCTTGGCTCGAAAATATATTTTGAAGCTTACAATTTTTAAGCGTTATGCTAACGCAGCTGGCTGACGATATTACCGGTCAATAATGAATCCAGGAATCAAGTCAAAGTGCATCTTTCATTTGTTGTTAACCTTGCCTCTGGGTCAAAAGACTTGGGATTCACCTGAACTCTGGCTTGAGTTTGAAAACTAAGCTGACGCTCCGGCGCAGTCCTGAGGCAGCATTGACGAAGCTGTCATCCTTCGGATGAGATATTAAATTGCTCTGTCTATTCAGGTAGAAAATACGGTCCTATGGCATTCCGAGATATGAAGGGCGCTGTATAAATGCACTATATAAAGTAGTTGCTGTTACTTTCATGTTCTGACCCAATCTATTTTTAATGCTACAACATATTTAAAAGGTTTCAGTTTGACTCCTACCTCTCTCATTGCCTGCACTTTGTCGCCACCAATGGTTTCTCTTCCAGCCCCCGCGCTGTCATTCACCTGTGGCGTCCCCCAGGGCTCTGTCCTTGGCCCCCTTACTTCTCAACATCTACATGCTCCCACTTGGTGACGTCATCCGCAGACATGGGGTTAACTTTCACATGTATGCGGACGACACCACCCAACTCTGTCTCTCTGCCTCTACCCTCGACTCCAGTCCTGACAGACTGTCTGTCAGACATCAAGTCCTGGATGAGAGCTAACTTTCTACAGTTGAATGTCAACAAGACGGGAGACCCCATTGATTGGCTCGCACCAGCGAACTTCTTGCATCAGGCGCTGGCAGCATCAACCTACATGGCTGCACACTCAACCACACCCAGCCAGTCAGGAACCTAGGTGTCTTACTTCCCCCACATCCAAGCAATGATACGCTCTGCCTTTGCCCATCTCCGCAACATTGCCCGACTCTGCCACTACCTCACCCCCAAAGCTGCTGAAGCCTTCATTACACCCCGGTTCAATTATGCAAATGCCTTGCTGGTCGGCCTCCCCAATTCCTCCCTCCACAGGCTGCAGATAACTCAGAGCACCGCGACACGTGGCATAAATAGTTTTTTTAGCTGCCTTTGTACGGGACGGAGAAGGAGCGTGTTCAGTAGAGGAGGACGCTCTTGTGTTTTATCAGGCGATAAAACAACAGCAAAATTACAGTTGGGAAGTGCTTTGCGCGTCGAGAGGACGTCCCGACGTCCCGACGTGTGACGTGTTAAGCTCTAAACAGGAAACGATGTGAGTGGCTTTCGAGGCAATTTGGTCACTGCTCAGAGGCAACAACAAATTGCATTTGCACAGCACCCCTTTCACATCGGGAGGACGTCCCAAGGTGCAATAAGAATCTGCATTTCACTCAATCTTGTATGTCCAGTGTGTTATATTGGATTGTATTATGTTATATTGGATTGTTTGATGTCATTACGAGTTCTTGAGTCTAACTCAAAGACATTTTGGTGGAGTTTCTGGGACCGGAACTAAATAGTTCTACGCTTAAAGTGCTCGATGGCGTGACTATGTTCCTCTCATGTTAATAGTGATAGTAATATCGAATAAGCGTAAGTGAAAAGTAGGATGAATATGAATGGAGAAAATCATTATTTTTTCAAATAATTTTCACACAATTATAAAACAACAAGTTTTTTTCTCCTCCCCCCCACCCCCACTCTATTGCCTATATTGAATCCAATTTGTGATTAGGATGTTTTTGTAATGACTGTTGCAGGTACAGATCCGTCAGTTTTCATGAAGACAAATCGCAATCCTCCATCTAAAGGTAAGTTCCAACCTAAATCAGCTTTGTACGGAGTGTCACTGTGTCATTTTTGGCGTCAGAGATTCTACTGATCTCTCAGTGATCTATATAAAAAAAATAATCCTTGCATTCGTTACAGCAGCTTTTCACGTCATCGAGAAATCACAGGCTGCACAGTCAACAAAAACAACAACAATTTGCATTCCATAACACCCTTCGCATAGGTTCGCACCCCAAAGCGCTTCTTGAATTGCTCACCATGTGTGAAATGATGTAACTTTGCGTATGTTGTAGGCGATCTCGTGATCCCTGCAGTGAAAAGAACACTAAAGAATTCCTTAATTACTGAGCCATGAAATAAATAAGATGAAAAAGTGAAGTAAAACGGAATGAAGTTATACACTTGTATATAGAAGGACATGGGAGAAGGATTATTACCTATATTTTATTATGATCTGGATTGGAATTGAAGCTAATTCAAGGAAACAATTTAAAACTTGCTAATGTTAAGCTGACGAATGCATTTTTTCTCTTGGGGACATGGAAATCAGCTGGAGAGTCCTACATTAAAAAGAACATTGATCAGGATTCTTCACCGTAATGGGCTCTGTTTCCATTGTTATTCCTATTTTACTGCTCCTAGTTAGGTACTTGTATTTCAGCACCTTGGCAACATGAAAGGCGCTCTATAAATGTAAATTTGTTGTTGGTATTGTTGGATTAACCTTTTAGCAACACAACGTGTACAACTGAAGGGAAGGGAGAAATAAAGCATGACACAGAAAGCACACACGACTGCTTGGCTTACTCAGAAGCCATGTGCTTGATCCTGTCAGTTTTCCCCCAGAGGAACGTGGAGCTCTTGTAGCTCAGTGGTTAGAGCACTCGCCTCACAAACGTGAGACCTGTGTTCGAATCCAGGCAGGTCAGGGCCAAACCTGGGGCAAGTTTCCTAATTCCACACACACGCCTAATAATAATCTCTCCAAAAAAACCCCCACAATAATAAAAATTGATCATTTCAATCCACGACTGTTTGCGGGACACACTGCTGTGCGCAATCGGCTGCCGCGTTTCGCCCACAAACATACAGTCAATTCACTTTACAGTATGTTCTGTGAAGCGCTTTGAGACGTCGACAAGATGTGAAAAGCGCTGTATCAAAATTGCAAGGATTATTATTATCATTATAATACTATTATGGGTCCGATATTATTTATCCGTTTCACAACAGCTGGGAATGGTAATTGGTCACAGCTAAGACACTGAACAAAAAAACACATGGAATCCTCCTGGACCGACACCAAACATGATGTCACGCACCACAAGCTCCTGTTTGTGCCACATTCCTTCCCCCCACCGGCAACCTGAAAGTCGCGGCGTGGCTTGAATTATTAACGGCAACTGTCTTCCACGCTGTCGGGAGGGTCGGAGTTACATCTAAAATTATTACCATTGTAATCCGCACAATATAAAAGTTCCTTCATGCGTAGTTGCCATTCTGCTGTTACATTTATGGTACTCTCTTTGATTTCGACTCTATCCATCCCTGTCCTGAAGCCTTCGGTTGAATTGTGGCTTTCCTTTGCTGCACAGTTTTAGTCATTTACGATATTACCGAGTGGAATATTTCTGACGGAAAGAGGAGCAAAACCTTGCCAAAATCATTTGAGGTCCAGCTTTCAGGATTTCAATGCAATTTTTTTCATAGCGATTTTAAAAAAAAAGTTTGCAAAGAAGCTTCAACTTCTTCAAAGAGTTTCTTTTTTGGGGGGTGTATTCAGTTAACCCTGATCCACAATTGCTGTGTGTAGTTCTGAATGAAATTAGATTAAATGTCAGAGAACCCTTGTAAAATAATTTTACTATCAGACTCAGTGAATTGTCTTGCCTATTAGCTTGGGAATCAACTTCATTTGAAGCAGTTCTTTTAGCGGTTTTGGAATGAACCATGTTATTCTATGTATTGTTTTACCCTTTGCTATAGCACACAACCGCATGGAGTTAAACCCTCAGCCTGAGAATGACGTGGTAAACAAAGAAGAAAAGAATGGTAAGACCCATAGGAATTGACACCATAATTCCAGCGCTAGTAATCGTGTACTAATCCTTGTATTTTAATATATTAATAATCGTGTAAGTGAAATTAATCTTAACTACCTGACCCAGCTTCCAGAGGATTCAAGTAAGGGTCTCAAAGGATGCAAGGCAAGGGGTCTTATATAGAATGATGAAACAGGCTTGAAAGGCTGAATGGCTTACTCCTTTTCCTATGTTCCTAGTGGAACATAGTGTTGCCTCTGGAAGTTGGACGTCTCTCTAACCACCTGGGATGAAAGTCTCAGATAGCTCTCAAAAGTAATCATGTACAATTAATTGTTAACAATCTGAACCAGTTCCTAGATGATTCAGGTCCATAACTCAAAACTGAAATGTGCAACCCTTGCCAATGATATGATAAATTTGCTCAAAGCAATATTAAGCATGATTTAACTACCTTCCCAGGTTAATGAAGGGATGGATCAACAATCCTTCAGACCCGTGTTACAAATTGCCTAGAAGTATTGGATGCTGTTAGCACATACATGCAATGAGCAGAAAATAATCCATTGCCTACGGCTGCCGCCTTTCGTGTTAATCATCATTCGTACTAGAAAAAAAAATTAACTCTACAGCAATTTTTAAGATCCAACAAATTCAGACGGAAATGCCAACAAAGATTACTGGCGGACAAAGAAATTGGGATTATCTTCATTAAAGTTGACAGTACGTTTTGCTGTAGTAGAATAGTTGTAGTGAGTTGTAGTGAGCGGCTGTTTTTCAGATTGGAGGGAAGTGAGCAGTGGTGTGCCACAGGGATCAGTTTTGGGACCATTGCTGTTTGTAATCTACATCAATGATCTGGACTTGGGTGTACGGAGTACAGTTTCCAAGTTTGCAGATGACACTAAGTTAGGGAGAATAGTAAATAGTGAGGAGGATAGTAGCCATCTGCAAGAGGATATAGACAAATTGGTAAAGTGGGCAGACACATGGCAGATGAAGTTTAATGCAGAGAAGTGTGAGGTGATGCATTTTGGGAGAAGAAATAAAGGGAGGCAATATAGGCTAGATAGTACAATTTTAAATGGTGTGAAGGAACAGAGAGACCTGGGGATTTGTGTTAGTGACTCGTTGAAGGTGGCAGGACAGGTAGACAAGGCTGTTAAGAAGGCATATGGGATACTAGGCTTTATAAATAGGGGTATAGAGTACAAAAGTCAGGAAGTGCTGACTAACCTCTATAAGACTTTGGTGAGGCCTCAGCTGGAATACTGTGTTCAATTCTGGTCACCACACTACAGAAAGGATGTGAAGGCATTGGAAAGGGTACAACGAAGATTTACTAGGATGGTGCCAGGATTGAGGGACTTCAGCTATGAGGAGAGGCTAGATAGGCTAGGGTTATTCTCTCTGGAGCAGAGAAGATTGAGGGGAGACCTAATAGAGGTTTATAAGATCATGAGGGGTTTCGACAGGGCAAATAGAGAAAAACTATTTCCAATCGTGGGTGAATCTGTGACTCGTGGTCACAGATTTAAAATAGTTTCAAGGCGAAGTAGAGGGGAGCTGAGGAGAAATTTTTTCACTCAGCGAGTTGTTCGAATCTGGAATGCATTGCCTGAAAAGGTGGTGGAGGCTGATTCGGTAACAACTTTTAAAAGGGAATTAGATCTTTATTTAGGGAGAACAGGTCTATTAGGCTATGGGGAGCGGGCAGGGCAGTGGGATTGAATCGCTCTTTTCAAAGAGCCGGCACAGACTAGATGGGCCGAATGGCCTCCTTTTGTGCCGTAAAATTCTATGACTCTATGAATACTGCCTACGTTTTGGTCAGTGGTCAGTTTCTAAGATTAGTAAATGACATAACAACTCTTGCGTTTGGTATGTTGAGAAGTCTCAGAGTGCTTCACAGGATATACTGTTAAGTGCTTCACAAGATATATTGTAAAGTGAATGGATTGACACCAAATACTGTTCATAGAATCATAGAATTTTACGGCACAAAAGGAGGCCATTCGGCCCATCTAGTCTGTGCCGGCTCTTTGAAAAAAGCAACTCAATCCCACTGCCCTGCACTCTCCCCACCCCATAAGCTAACAGACCTGTTCTCCCTAAATGTTGAATATCAATCAGGGATAATGATTTTTTTTTAAGTTATCAAACTCAAACTTTTCATGGGAAGTTTGCATAACGGGTCCAGACATATATATACAGTAAAAGCCTGTTTATCCGGCACCCTCAGGACCTGGCCAGTGCTGGTTAAAGGATGGAAAATGCAAAAACAAAAGAAAAAAAGTAACAAAATTTAATGCATTTTTCCGGATAAATTCCGGTTAATCGAATGCGGACCTTTTTTTTTCCAGTTATATGGAAGTTATGTTTGATCGGGTACTGGATAAAACGGGCTTTTACTGTATTTTTATTCGTAATACTTTGCTTATCAAGTGGACGTGTGCATTTGCAATGCCATTGTTGTTTTAAAATTTGGTTTCATTTTATTTTATTCTTGCGGTGTGTCACAGTCATCGATCCCAAAGGAACCAAAATGGATAAGACGGGAAAAACAAAACCGAAAACAGCGGGGAGCCCTTCTAAAGCGAACGGTAAAGTTAGTCCTTCTTTCATTACTGTCCATCCTCAAGACGGCGTCAGCGGTAAACAAATGGGGTGGCTGATTGCAAGTCTCTCTAAAAACTACACATTGGTAAAAAAAATATCTATCCCCCATAGATGTGTGCACATGGATCAAAGTCAACATGCTCCAGGAACTTCCATTTACTGTACTTTGTCCTAACATGCCTCGTCCTGTTCCATACACTGTGCCAGATCAGGCAGAACAGAAACATTATTTATAAAAATTTGTGAGTGTGTTATAAACTTTGACTGCTGATTAATTCGCCGCAATGTTGTACCGTTACTCAGGACAAATTTCTCATGAGATGGCAAACATGCAAATGATCCTGTTTGAGAGGAGTTTGCAATGCACAAAGATAGCCTCTCTCTGTAAGTGCCGCATGAATCACATGAATGAGGTCATGTGGATTATCTATGGATTGCTAACATTTTGGTGCAGGTGGATGAATAATTCTGTACAGCTGTGTCATTGATACAGGTAAAGATCTGGATATAATTTTTTTGCTAATGGGACATGGCTATGACTTCTCTAACCACAGTACAGAATAGTATCTGGATTTAAAACTTTGCTGCTCCAAAGCTGGCAATATAACAGAGTTAGTTCTTGCATATATTGCATGTTCTTTAAACCCGCTATTTGGATGATGGGCAGTGTATGCATAATTTAAAGTAATGCTACATATTTAAGAGCTTTCAGTGAAGAGTTAAGACTCATTGGTGCATCAATACAGTTCAGGTCCCATCTTGTCATTTGAATCCATTCTAACACATTTTATGTAAGCATACTTTATAAACACTGCGTTTATGTTGCTTGTGTAAACTGGTTTGCATGTGTGTGTGAAATGCGCTGGCTGTATTGCTCAAGATTGTATATATTCATTAGCATTCACATCTTCCATTGATCTGTGGTTGATCTGTGCGGATATTTACCGAAGAATGAAGATTGTGATACCTTTACTTGCAAACCTACTGAAGTTCCATGCCCAGAAATCCTATTATCAGTATATGTTGCATACAGTTTAACCAGGAGACTGTTGTGCGATGTATTGCTTAGTCTGTACTTTGCATGGAGTTTATTCTTTTGTACAGGAATGAAACGCAACACATTTTGGGATCTTCAGCGTGCAATATCTCTGAGCAAATCAGAGATATCTGTGTCAAATCTGAGTCACAAATTACATCTGTGCACTTCGCTGCACTATTTTCTGGTTTAAAAAGCTGGAATTATTATTTTTCTCACATATTTAATATAATAATGTTCCCACACAATAATATTGCATCGGCGTCTTTAGCACAAACTCTTTACTCTCTGGTTCTGATCGTATTTCCTCCTCACGGGAAATATTTCTCTTGACTTTTCACCCCCCCACCTACGCCATCACCAGCAGTGTTCGCGAGTATTGTCCACGCGACCTATGTTTATTTGCCATTTGTTTGGTACCTCTTTCTTTAACAAGAGGAATAACCTGGACTTTATTTTGTATCTTCCCCTCATGATCTCACTGGAATTTAAGAAAATCTATCATGGGACTTGATTTAAAACTACCTCCTTTTACAGCCTTATGAAAGGCTGATCCACCTTGTGCGATCTTGTTTCACTGTTCACCTTAACCTACTGACAAAATTTGCCTTACTGACGTCCCTTACTGTAGTCAGTAGTCTATAACCGCATTTCTCCATTGTTTCCCATCATAGTGCATGTTACATTGCATGACTGCGAAGTGAACAATCGGTTGTGGTTCCTCTTGTCGGTTTAGAGAACATAACGCCAAGCGAGAATACGACTTGTGCAGCAGATTTTACTGCACTGACATTCCTTGACTGCGAAACAATTGCAAGTAGCTATTACTTTGCAGAACAGTGCCGTGTAACATATCTTAATTAATGGCACACTCTCGTAATGTAAAGTAATGTGAGTGCGCTTTTTGTTTTTTAGTTTGCTGGATAAATGCTACCAAGGTTCTGAAAAAGTTCATTCCAAGTACTTTTGCCAAGAATAATGCCTGATTAAGTACTAAATCCTGTAGAAACTTGACATATTATGTCTTATTGAATGGTGCAATTAAACTGTTCTTTGCATGTTTTTCTAACCAAGTACTGTCAACCATAATCAGTGAACGCTGTACTCGATGATCCTTAGACTTACTTTGTAAGTATGAAATCGCTCATATGGAATAAGATCATTTCATATGTTGGCTGGTCAATACACTGAGTTTGGAACATATTTTGTTTTCACTAGTCAAGCACTCTCCCATTTCAACTTGTTGTTTGTTATCGGTCATTACACACCTAGAATTTGTCTGTGAAATGTGCTTCTTCAAGGGAATACATCCAATGCTATATTTTTTTTGTATTAATTCACTTCATTGTAAATTACAGAATCCACGAGACCATCCTCGGTCAATACATCTTTCCCTTCCAACCCAGGTATTGAACTTCATGCTACGGGCAAGCCTCAGTTCATAGGTATTTTTCACAATTTAAAACAGATGTGGACTTTAGCCAATGGAACTATGGCTCAAATCACACACTTATGTGGTTTAAATTAAATTGAGGAAAAAAAGGAAAGTTATCTCTTTCAATATTTAAAGCTGGTCTTAATCTTCACGTAAACAGCGTGAATGAACGTGAAGAATCGTTCTAGGATTTCACAATTTGCACTTTTGATTCGAAGGCATTTTGACTCTGATGATTTTCCAAATGAGAGAAAAGAGACTGATTGCGTAAAATGTTTGCGAGCGTCCTTGCGGCTAAATCAATGCCTGTGCCTCCCATTCTGCTGGTTTACCAGACACGTGAGAGCATTGGTGTCACTGATGGTCAGACATTCTGCACTTTAGCGACACGGACACTGATGTGATCAATAAGAGTAGTATCTGAATACTTCATTGTTTGGGTGATTATTAATTAACAGGATTAAATAAGACTTTCAAATGAATAAACACCGAAAGATCTAGGCTAAATTCTGAAAGCGAGTCTCTGCAGTAAGTAAAACATACTTACTTATTGATGCTTATGTTTTTAGTTTGGCGCCATCCGGGACTTGATGAGGTTGGAACCCCCCCCCCTCCCCCTGTCGTGCTTTAGAGGTTCCAGTTCCAGCTGCTGAGAACTCGTAGAGTTTCTGTTTGACAGAGTTGGAGGGCACAATTCTCCCCAGGGAGGTTGGGATGGGGGTGTGGGGGGGTTGGTGGAAGGGGCACAGAGGGAGAAACACTTACTTGACTGTTATCCAGAGAACAGAGGAGGTGTAGGTTTGCAGAAGCCAAAATATCAGAGGCCCTAGAATGTGCAGAGTTCCTGTTGGAATTGAGACAGCTAAATCTACACTATTTGTTTGCCAGTATGAAGCATTTGCAAGTTTTGTCCAGTGGGAAAAATTCCATCGCCACTCCCCCTCCTCCGCCCCAATGGCACATCTGCAGCTCCAAACCTTGTTGATGAGACCCACTGGCTACAGTACACTGGATTACTGTAGACAAGCTTGGCTCGAGTGAGTCACTGCAAACACAATCCCCTTTCTCCCCTCTCCAGCAGTGTCATGATCAAACCAGCTCAACCTGGAGTGACTCCACTTAGCTCCACTCACAATGGATGTTCGCTTTGAGTGTTTTGCGCTCCCAACACTGTTCCATGTACTTGTAGCATTTTGAGATATTCTTTATGTTGCCACATCAAATTATAAGAGGAAATCTGTTGGTAGAATGAAGGTTTTTTTTTAACTCCATACAATAATTTTTGGGGACAGGTTGTACCTTCTATTGATAAATCAGATCTATTTGGCTGACATGGCTCTCTCTCCTCTTGCCCCACCGTACACAGCAGGAAAAGAGGGCATAAAAGTACATCCTTGCACAAACCTGCCCGACCTTGACTATTGAATGTCTGTGCCCAATAATAAAATATATTTATATTGTATATCAATCTCCCATTGGTGGGATTTCCATAGTGATGACCTGTGGTTGTTTATTTATCATAGCAAAGCCATCAGAAAATGTATCATTTATACTCAGACTTAAGTCATCACCGATGTGGAGCCATGAGCACTGCATTCAATGCTTATTTCATTCTAAATAGTCACACTCTCTTATGGCTTTGCGCTTAATTGTTTTTCACATGAAAAATCTGCTGCCACGTTGATAAAGTCACTGGCACCAACTTGTTGAGACTTTCCACTTTTGTGGTGTACTTATCATTGGGTCAACGCTGTGTAAGGTGACATACATGGGCTGTGATGTCCAAAAGTCCACTGCCACCTCGCACAGTAAATGGTGAGATCTGAGATTTTACACATCTTACAAAATATATCAGTAGCACAAGGATACTGACCAGAATGTAAAGGGTAGATCTGATTGGTGGGATTTCTTAATGGGATTTCTTTAATAAGGAATCAAAGTTGCATTTGGCAACTTTTCCCAATAGCTGGAGAGATGTGCATCTTGCTGATCAATGGGAATTTCTGAACAAGGTCTGAATCTGGAGTGAAATTTCCTCGGTCCAACGGGAATGTTAAACGCATTCCTTAAGCAAAACTAAAAATAAGCTCCCACCATCAATGCTGCAGCCATCGCTATTAGGCTGTGGAGTTGACTTTTTGTCACTAGCATCAGTGGAGTTTATTGAGCTGTGTGGAGTCATGTAGCTTAGTGGTTAGAGCCCTCGCCTCGTAAGCGAGAAGACCTGGGTTTGATTCCCAGGCAGGGCAAAGCTTTAGCCAAGTTTCCTTACTCCACATGCCTCTGTTTACCCAGCAGTAATAGGAACCTGGTTATAAGTGGATTGGCAGATTGCCTTCAAAATCCCTTTTAAAAAAAATATTGGGGTATTCATTCTACAACTGTTTGGGGGACATTGCTATGTGCAATTGGCTGCCACATTTTGCCCACAAAATAAACATTCAATTCACTTTACAGTATATTCTGTTGAGTGCTTCAAGATGTCGAGACAGTATGATAAAGGATTATTATTTTTATTATTCTGCCCGCAAATATACCGTCAATTTTCCTACTCTCCTTCCCCCTACCCAAACCCCTCGCCGCCACCCCCCCCAACCTGCTCTGATCCCTCCCTGACTGTTCAGTGCCTTGGGACGTCCTCCCGATGTGAAAGGCACTATATAGATTGATTGACTGACTGACTGACTGATTGATTGATTGATTGAATATTCACCTCCCCTGCATCACTCTTGAATAATATAGCTGAAAGGGTATCATTAATATGATTAGGGAAATTTAGATGATTGTTTTTGCTTTGTGCCTCATCCCTGAAATGCCCCAAAACTTTGTCTTCTAGCCTTATGTCTTCAGTTTTAGTTAATATATCGAATGACAAGTCTGTGTTCTTACGTTCTGTATTTTTCTGACAACAATTGCAGAGTTTCAAGTGCCATCGTCCAACCATTCCAATTTATTTACTTCAGAAAGAGATTCTGATCTTGAAACCAAGGATAAACAGCATTCCACAGGTAGTTTCAATGAGTGGTGTAGCATGGGCATGCATCAAATCCATTAAACAGATGTGCATTGTCGGTATGCATCTCCATGCTTCAATACATGTCATCAGTGTCATCAGTCTTAATTCTTTTGTGCACGGCTGAAAGTTTGACACCTGACGCACAGAGCTTGGCATCAGACAATGTATGGCCTGGTCGATACATTGATATCAAATGAGGATGCTTTTACTACAACATCACTTGTTTTGTTTGTAAACTGCATCTGCGTCGAACATTTAATCAGACCTGATGTTTCTGATTTTCTTTTATGAAAATCTCTCTTATTTTTTTCTTTACAAATTCCACTTTTTCCAGCCTTCTTTCTGCCTTATGCTATTCTGAACTGGTCACTGTGTAAGAGTGACTGGGTGAATATTTGTGAATAAGGAGCCTGATGTCTGCTCAGCACCACTCTAAGTGACAAGGTTGACATCAGAATGATAGCAGTTGGAGAGATCAAAGCCTCTTTACCACCCCTCTTCCAATGCTGCATGCTTCCGCATCCCCTCAGTTTTCAACTCAGAAAGAATCTTGAACACTTCAGTTTTATCCGTACACTTGCATGAAGCGTGTTACTCAGTTCGTACATTAGTTTTGCATGGAACTACGTTCAGAATGCTTTTCTGGAGTACATTGCCTGGTTGGTAAATTGCATCTTGTTTTAAAACCATTTCAACTGTACTGTACAGTTGGTGTGCTTTGTCGTACTTGTTCAAAAACTCGGTCGTGGTTTTTTTCACTGTCGAAATGTAAACTGATGTGTGTTGGATGTCCTGAGTTCACTGGACCTCATCCCCACCCCCCTCCTCCGCACCCAACTCCATCTCCTGGCCCCGTTCATCTCTGACACCATCAACCTTTCCCTCTCCTCAGGGTGCCTGAGGAGAGGTCCCTACCTCCCTTAAAACAGCCACCATCACCCCTATCCTGAAAAAACCCTCCCTTGATGCATTGCAGCCATCAAGCTACCGACCCATCTCCAACCTCCCGTTCCTTTCTAAGATCCTTGAAAGAGTGGTTGCCTCCCAGCTCCGCTCCTTCCTTTCAACTCACTCACTCCTTGAACCCCTCCAATCAGGTTTCCGCCCTGTTCACAGCACGGAAACTGCCCTGGTTAAGGTTACAAACTACATCCTAACCGCCTGCGACCAGAGCTCCCTCTGCCTCCTCGTCCTCCTTGACCTGTCTGCTGCGTTCGACACAGTCGATCGCACCATCCTCCTCCAACGTCTTTCCTCCCACCTCAACCTTCAAGGCACAGTCCTTGACTGGTTCCATTCCTACCTGACCCACCGCCTACATTTTGTATCTTCCAATGGTTTCTCCTCAAACCCCCGCACAGTTTCTCACGGCGTCCCTCAGGGCTCTGTCCTTGGCCCCCTCCTTTTCACCATTTACACGCTCCCTCTGGGCGATGTCATCCGCAAACATGGGGTAAATTTCCACATGTACGCGGGCGACACCCAGCTGTACCTTTCTGCCTCATCCCTCAACCCCCAGACCATTGATGTTCTGACAGCATGTCTGTCCGACCTTGAGTCCTGGACTTCCTCCAATTGAACGTGAGCAAGACCAAGGCCCTCCTGATTGGCTCAAGCCAGCGCCTCCGCACATCAGGCGCTGCCAGCCTCAACATCCAAGGCTGTACTCTCCACCTCACAAAGCCAGTCAGGAACTTCGGCATCACGTTCGACCAAAACTCTCCTTCCTCCCCCACATCTGCTCCTTGACCGGCACCGCTTATTTCCACCTGCGCAACATTGCCAGGCTCCGCAACTATCTCACCCCCCACGCTGCCGAAACACTCGTGCACGCGTACATCACCTCACGGCTGGACTACGGAAACTCTCTCCTCGTCGGCCTCCCCAGCTCCTCCATTCACAGGCTGCAGGTCATCCAAACCTCTGCAGCCCGTGTATTATCCCGCACCCGCCTCTGTGACCACATAACTCCCACCCTCACCCGTCTCCACTGGATCCCCATCCTCCAGAGGATTGAGTTCAAGATCCTTGTCCTCGTTTTCAAGGCCTTACACGGCCTTGCCCCGCCCTATCTATCTGATCTACTCTCCCCCTACAAGTCCACCCGGACCCTCCGTTCAGCAGGACTTGGTTTGTTCCAAGCCCCCCGCCCAAACCGCCCCACCATCGGAGGCCGGGCCTTCAGTTTCTCCGCTCCCACCCTGTGGAATTCCATCCCCCAATCCCTTCGCCTTGTTTCCTCCCTTTCCTCTTTCAAGGCTGGTTTGAAGACTTTCCTTTTTGACCGTGCCTTCTGTTCCCCCCCTAATTTTTCAACCTCCCCCACGTTTTTTACCCCTTCCCGAACACTCCCCTCCCAGCTCAGGTCACACGCCTCCTGTGCAGCGCCTTTGGACGTCCTCCCAACGTGAAAGGCGCTCTATAAGTCTAATTTGTTGTTGTTGTTGTTGTTGAGCTCTGATTTTCTTTCAATACCACCTTCAATTTTGTCAGTTCTATCAGTAATTCATTGGCAAAATGTTTCGTTTTGTTTCCCTCCGAACTACAGAGTCTGAGATACCACCATCTGCAAAAATACCTCTCACCATTTTAAGCACAACTTCCAAACTTACTGCTGAGGACAAGCAGAAACTCCCAGGTAGTTTCAACAAGGAAATATAGGGAGCAGACAAGTCTTTGTTGTGTGGAGATGGAGGTGGGCAAATTGCCAGTGTTCTATGCGCAGGTCATCAACCTCTAAACGACCGGTCATTATGTTGCTGGTACTGAGGCCTGGAATTCCTTCATTGGAACAATGTGATTTCAGACACAGGGGTAAAATCTGCAGCCTTCCTTGAAGCATTCCTTAACATCATTAAGGAAAGCATTAAGGAACAAAACACAAAATACTACGGATGCTGGGAATCTGAAACAAAAGCAAAAGTTGCTGGGGAAACTCAGCTGGTCAGGCAGCATCCATGGAGAAAGGAAAAGGAGTCAACGTTTCGGGTCTACAACCCTTCGTCAGAACTGGGGCAAGCCAGTTGACTCTTTTTTCCTTTCTCCATGGATGCTGCCTGACCTGCTGAGTTTCCCCAGCAACTTTTGTTCTTGTTAAAGCATTAAGGAACACCAGCTTCCCCTCTCCAGGTAAGTGGTATGGCTTGGACTAGCTTACCCAGTCACTAAAAAGAAAACTGTGATCTAAGAGAGCACAGAATTTTTTTTCCCCCCCTTCCACAGCAAATCATTGCTGGGAAAGCAATATGAAACCAAACCTTTCCTGCGGTACGATGCCTAAAGTTTTTGCAAAAATAAAAGAACTTGCCATTTTCCCATGGTCTGGGGAAATGGCACATTTGCTGTTGATATTGTACTCTGCTTGGATTAATTATATTGTTCAGTCTATACTGTGTGTACTTATATCAAAAGTGCAAAGGAAGTGTATTGCATGGTCTTAAGCTTTTGAAGAACAATACTGTTGTGATAGACTTATTCCCCTTTGCACTTCTACAAAGGGCATTGCTTGGTCAATGTATTGAGTTTCCACTTCTATTTTTGAATTTTATTCAGTATGCTTGCAAAAAGAATGTTTTGCATGACCATTTGACACACCAATCCATCTCCTCTGCTCGGTTAAGAGTATTTTCATATCTAACATTCTTGGACAAGTCCTTAGTCTACACGTTTAATTATTTTGTGCGTCTGAGGCGTATTAATAGTAAGCTCCTGCCTGGATTTAGAATTTATTCAGTCGGTTTCCGTATATCATCTTGCTTGTGCAATTGAAGCGTTGAGCTAAAATCGTAATCTTTGGTGTAGATTTGGAGAACTTATGCAAAGTCAACACATCATATCTTGACTGGAGTTTAATGTTTGCAAGTGTTTGAGTTTTCTATTTTTAATAGTTCTAACCCGGAGATTGAATTTACCATCTTAACCTTCTCTATTGAGACATCCCATCTTTTCTGTTGAGGCACTCAGCAAGTATTTGCTTGGTGATTAACTATCTCTATAATAAAAATGTTATGTGTTTATCTTCAATGCTCGGTCATAAAATAACATTGTGACGGTTCTAATCACTTTCGGTTTTCATCGTCAAACCATGCGTAACAGCCTTTTCTCCCATCCTGGTTTGTAACTGATTCTTTCAATCGATCACAGAAGCTCTTTGTTTTCCCTATGTACGTTGCAGAAATTAAGGCTCCATCCTCAACCAATTCATTTTTAAACACTTCTGACCCAGTCAGCGCCTTCGATCTGGTGGACAACAAGCAATCGAAAGGTAGTTGCAAAATAGCCGGCATGGAAGCTTAGATTTTTGAATGCACAATTGCAACGAGATGGCATGTTGTGTGGTTTTATTTTTTTGCGCGTATCTCAATCGATGTGCAAGATTGCCACTTGCGAGCTTTCAAGACTTTTTGAAGTTCTGAGATTTCAACCATTGAGTGACATGACTTGCATGACCACAAGTAACACATGGTGTAAAGTTGAGTGTGTTTTTTGCAGAGCAAACTGTCTTGATTCCTATAGTGCACGTGTCTGAACTATTAATCGTTGCATTATCTTGATATCTTCAATCAAATTATCTCACATGCTTAACCAGAATCCATGCATTAAGTATTTTACCTGGTCAAAGCAATCTTGCATGAAAGTGGCATATTGAGTGAGGCATTGTGCCTTCTATTTGATTGAAGTATTTCAAAGTGCTGTATTGCTTAATCAATACGAGATATATGGCTCTGGCCAAATGCAGCAAATGCTTTCTCTCTCAAAATGCAAACCAATAAATTTATGATATAACCCCCATTTTCAGCCATTATCTCATGCCTTTTTGTTAATTTTTAAAAAATTAGTCTTTTTAACACGAGCAACCAGAGTAGGTTCACAAGTAATCTTTTTCCTAGTCCTCAGTCGTGTGAGTTTATAACCAACAGTAGATGGCACCTGAAAGACCACAGATTTCTTCCAGTTGCTTCCAGATTTCTCCCTTGCAGAGAGGATAGGAATGTTCTGTTTGAATTGTTGACCTGACCGTTTTGTAAAGAAAAACTGTCATATATCTTCCCATCACTTGGAGGATTAAATTCAAGATCCTGGGTCCTCACCTTCAAAGCTCTCCCCGGCCTTTCCCCTCACCACCTCTGTGACCTCCTAACCCCCTACCAACCTGTCCATTCTCTCCACTCAGCAGGCATCGGCCTGCTCCATGTCCCTCCACCAACCCGCCCCACCATCAGCAGGCGAGCCCTTCAGCCACACTGCTCCCAACCTTTGGAATTCCATTCCTCAATCCCTCCGCCTCGCCCCCTTACCAGCCTCCTTCAAATCCCACCTCAAGACCTTCCTCTTTGACTGTGCCATCAGGCACCCCCCCTTCCCCTCCCTTCCCTCCATGCTCCACGATTCCGACCCCAGCTCCAGTCCAAGAAACTGACTGTCCAGTGCCATAGTCTTCCCAACGTGAAAGACGCTATAAAAATTGAATTTTGTTGATGTCACCGACCTTGTTTCCTATCAATCAGTTTGCACTGAGCATTAATAAAACAACCAGCAAGGAAAGGCTGTTTAGTTTATTATGCCTCGTTCTTCTGCAGTCTATATTAAATTTGGTCCAATGGTAGTGTCTACTATCATATCAGCTACGTCCAATTTAATGTAGTGTTTTGCAAGCTTTCTCCAAGACCTCTCCGTTCGCAAGTTCTGTGCTCACGATCCAGGATAAACTAGCCTCCCTGTATTGGTTGCATCAATTCATCGCTTCAATATGCTGCATTGTCTGGTCACACAAAGCTATTATATCGGACTTCTACCACAGTTGCCGTGATCTCAGTCAACACTCATGCTCACAGACATGCTTTTTTTTTTGTTGCCTTCTCTGAAACGACTTACAGAACCCGAGGCACCGCACTCCAGCCGCTCATCTATCCACCCAGCGTCTGAACCCGATGCCAAAGATATGGAGAAGCTTACAGGTAGTACAGCAGTGTGTGCAGCATGGGCTATGTTTTTGCATAGAATATGTGTATTTGCTTCAAAGAAACGAATGAGCTAAACTATCAGGAAGGGATGTATTGCCTGGCCAATATACTGTCAGAATGAAAACAAATAACTAAATAACCAGGGATACATTTTGGGGGGATAAAAATAGCAATATTCTGATAAGTAAACTCTAAAGATTCAGTTTGCCTCACGTTCAATGTCATAAGAGTGTGCTCATCAATTCTATCGTGTAGTCAATATCAATTATGTCGTCTAGTCAATACAATATATCATGCATGAAGATAAGATGGGACCTTTCATGCAGTGTTTTTAAGAAATGCTGAATAGGATGGAGAGCATTGAATGACTTGAGAAACACTTTTCCTTCTGTCCAGTTTGTATGTTGCTTTGCTTAACGTTTTAAAATGTTAACCGCAAAACTATTTTTTCATCCCTTTTTAAAAAAAAAATGATTTTTCTCCGCTTTTGTTGCTTCATCCTCATTCCTTGACAAAGTGAGTATCCAAGTAACCTCTTATCCGTCCTTTGTAAGCTAGTGTAACGTTGAACAGGTTGTAAAGAGATATATAAGAGTGTCAAAGACTTGTGGTCTGGTTTTACTCTTTGATTAAGACTCTACTCTGCTTCACTCAAGCCATGGCTAACAGTGTTTTGAGAATCATGGATACAAAACCTGTTTGCTAGCACCGTTTGTGCATATCACTGTTTGCGCAGTATTTTATTGAAAAATGCATAGTACAGTAGTATCAATGTGTTGGATTGCCTACCTGTTTGAAGCTGTTATATTGAACACCAACTGTAGTTTGTATGAGATCGAGTGCATATTCTCGGTCTCAGTAATGTGTTTGCTTTCTCTCTGAACTAAATGAAACAGTTGGAGACGCCATCCTCCAATATTTCATTGTCCGTTTCTAGTTCTGTAGCAGATAGAGCTGGAATGTATGTTTTTCATTGTCACCGCGGAGTGTTATGTATCTCAGAGAAGCGAGTGTTATATTCTGACGATTTAATTCCTTGGAGAAGAAATTGGCAGCCGGGGACTGAATATGCCAAATTGAAGGATAATTTGCAGCTAACAGATTTATTGCATGTAAACTAACAGTGATATGTTTACAAGTCAAATGTTCTGGTCATGGAACCATTGAAGGCACAATTAATCCTGCGATTAATTTAATAGGCGCCCTTCTGTGCGCAATATTTATACATTTTAAGTACAAGCTTACGGGTAACCAATTGAAAGTCATAACTATAGGTTCCCTGCGATTTTACGCTTATTCCCAATCAAACAGGGAGCAAATGATTTGGTCTCTTGTCAGTGGAGCATTTTTTTTTAACGGGAAGTAAGGAGATGTATGAGAATTTCCGCCCATAACCTTTTTTTCCTAGTTATTCGGTCACTTGATGTTATCCATAATTTAGAAAGGACTGGTCTACTCAATTTCATTTGCCTGGCGATTTAAATGATCACCTCAATCTCCCCAGGTAGCAAGCCCATATGGGCCCCATATGGGACAAATTGGGTTGATCCATGCCTATATGGGCCCCACATGGGCTCGCTACCTGGGTCATTTGCTGCCAGCCCATTGCACAGTGGAACCAATCACCTATGTTGAGATGCAGCCAATCTCGAGTCAGCATGATCTATTATGAATTTGATAATAGTCCCAAGAGTTGCTCTGATCCCAGTTGATATTGATGCTCAAAGGAATATCTTGTTTGCTTTCTCTGAATTAAATTACAGAACCTGCAGTAATGTTCTCCAGCATCTCATCCTCCAACCCAACCACTGAAACTGGGCAGGCAGAAATTCACAGGTAGTTCAGTGTGTAAATCACGGACATGTTTTTTTTTGTTTGTTCGTGGAGAATGGCTGTCAAGCCTCTTATGGAATGAGTGTAAAGAACCGAGTGTGCCGGCACCAAACATAGTGCCTGATTAACAGATTGCAAGCAGCGAAGCTCTTGCCAAGCAAACGATTTTAGTCAGTGAATCACCAAGGAATCCTTTTTTGTACGTGCGGAATGCAATCCTGAGCTTTCAAGAAATGTACTGTTTGGTTAGTATAAATATCGGAAAAGCTTTGTTTTAAACCGTTATTGCTTGATCAGTCAAGTAGATTTAGGTGAGATCATTTCAAACATTATTTGGTACGGAAAAAACCCGGAATCCAAGTGAAATAATTTGTATTGCTTTATCCATATCTGTGTTTGTTAGTTCTACAATTAGCAGTTCTCTACACCTCTTAATTCTACCATTAGGGGACCAGTATAGAATATTGCTGATGTGCCATTGGTACATGTTGCTGGTACACACCCTGCCGCTTATCCAGCATGGATTAAGCAAGCTACATGTCCTATAGTTTTACTTTGGAGACTTATCAGGAACTAAGTGGGAAAATTCCGGTTCCCTTGGTGACATGTGTTCAGTTTT
Organism: Hydrolagus colliei; assembly: GCA_035084275.1. NCBI lineage: Eukaryota > Metazoa > Chordata > Chondrichthyes > Chimaeriformes > Chimaeridae > Hydrolagus > Hydrolagus colliei. The sequence goes on along the minus strand of CM068745.1, from coordinate 85,869,939 downwards.
GATCACAAACCCACTTCCAGAAGGATGTCATAAAGACGCCCATAAAGATGGTGCAGAAGAGATCTAATCTCAACTGGCGATACTGGGGCCGAGTAGTTTTATCTATCGGCAAAGACTGGAGGAACTGGGCTGATTTTGATTGGAACAAAGAAGGCTGAGAGTAGACTTGATAGAAGTTTTAATTGGAGGTTTTGATAGGGTTGATGGCAAGAGATTATTTCCCAACGGTTGGTGATTCACTGGACGGTATCAATTTAAGACAGTTACCAAATGAACAAAAGGTAAGTTTGGGAGGAACCTTTCTACACAAGGGGTTTGTTAGACAGTGGAATGGGTGTATTGGTCAAGGAAAGATGTATGTTAAGCTTTCAGCCTGAATTTGAAGTGTTCTTACCAAAGGTTTTTTTTTAGCCACAATTACTTGTGGGTTCTCAAGTGTTGTTACAAATCACAACCATTTCTCTTTGTTTCTTCTGAACATCATTGCAGACTTTGAGATACCTACTGCTAGCACCTCATTTTTCTCCATTTCGAAATTGACGTCTACACTTGATGTCACGGACGGGCAAAAATCCACAGGTAGTCTAACCAATAGGTACAGCATGAGCGTGCATTTTGCCGTGAGCATTATCACAGCACGCACTATACGCCAATACATGTTTGCCGTCAATGTACAGTAGCAGATTGATTCTAAGGCTTTTGCACCTCCGAAAGGTTCACTTGCTGCGTGCTCTTGAGTAAAATGCAATGTTTGGTCGCCACCAGGAAGTTTTTGCACAGCTTGTTGCCTGGGTAGCCGACTGCGTTTGTGTTAAGAACATTGTCAAGCAACGCATCAGATAGTGCGTACGCAATGTCTTGCTTCAGCATCACACATGACTTAATTGTGATATGAATCACTGTGCTTGGAACCGTTCGTATTGCTTTATTAGAACGCTGTGCCTCACTTGTTTAGTCAACTGCCAGCACACAGATCTGTGTGCGCTCTCCTTTCACCACCTCTTCTTAATTGCGGGATTTACGCACGGTAACGGTTGAGTGATTTTGTTGTGCTTGGAGATTATGCCGTGCGCTTCACTGAAGTCTGTTGGCACAATCAGTGCATCGTTTCTTGCTTGGCATTCAGTCTTTGTACTCTTGTTTGCTTGTGTTGTGTTCTTCGATCACCTGGGGACTTTCTCCACCCACACTGTGCGAAGTCTGTTCATCTTTTCAATGTGCTACGGCAACTTTATGCAAACTTTATGTCTCCGGCGTGTTGTAATATATACGTTTTTTTGGGAACATTGGAAAAGACGGTCTAAATTAAATGTTACTTTCGGCGTTGAGTAGGAATTACCCAAGTGGGCAGGGGAAGTACCGGACTCCTATCATTCCTTGAAGTCACAAATTACATTGAGTTGGAGCCTCCTGCCTTTCAGCACCTCTCTTGCACATCTGGGCAATTCATATTCAATACAGAGAGAACCTCTAAATTTTAGACCATAAGTCAGAGCCAAAGTATCAATCAAAGATTTTCCGTCTTTGTTTTCTTCTGGAAGAAAAAGTTACAGAGCTTGAGAGGCCATCCTCCAATGGCAATTTTTACTCCATCCCAAGCAGCACCTCTGAACGTGATACCACGGATGAACAATTCTCAGGTAATACCAGTAACGGAAGAATAAGGGACTTTTTTGTTTGCAATACATGGACAAAGTTACGAGCAGCCATTAACCTTATTTTCTTTTGACTATGAACTTTATTAAGCTGTGCTCAGTTTTGGTTTAGACTTAACCAGTTGTTGGTCAGGGGATGCAGTATAACAGCATACTGTTCAGAATGCCGATCAGGCAATTTGTTTATAGCTGCGGAGATTATTCAGAGCTTCAAGGCCCATCATTTGTGTAGAAGAGGAATAAAGTCTGTTCAGTGCTGCTGCTGTTAGTTTTCCAAACTATTTTGTGCACTGAAATTGATCAAAGATTCATTTCCAAAATAACAACATAATCTACTCTCATTTTCTTCAGTTGAGCTCCACGTTAGTTAGAAATAAACAAGATATTTTGGATCAGTTGGATTATTTCCAGTTTGCCATTAATATCTCTCGCACGCAGAAATAAATGAGGATGCCAAGGCATTAAACTGCCCCTATACTAAAAAAAAGTTTTAAAGTTATTACAAACCTCAGGCAACATTTAAACTATTTGTTTCACTGGATTATATCACTCGGCCTCAATAAACCTTCACTTTGCATGTGAAAAATGTTCGCGAAGCATTTTTGTGAGGCTTTTGGACTGTAGTCCATATTGATTTGCCAGGATACGACGGGATGCGTTCTCGCTGCTGAAATACTAACCAGGCGTTCTGCAAACGAAAACAATGAGGTCTTAATTTGCAATATTTCTTAACAAAGTTTTGAATGATATGCGTGATTGCCAAATGTCCAAAACACTCAAGGCATTGAGTGAAAAATGTCATTGAAATTCGAAAACATTTGAAATGTGCTTTTCCAAAAATTACACATTTCTTACGTGCTAATAAGAAATTTGCTTTGTTACATAATTCAGGGAGCCTGGAATTCCCTCCATTCACATGCGGACTCAATTTAGGGGATCAGTTTAAATTTCAGTTGGATGACGTTTTTCGAAAGCTATGACCTCTTTCAGGTTACTCAGTTTGTTTACGTATCTCCTGTTCTGTGTGACTAAGCAGTGTTATGGTTAATAGGTGTTACTTTGGCCAGACTTTTACATTGTAATGTGCACCACTTAGGGAGTGAACAGTGGGAGAAGTGTAATTACTGCATCTCACCAGCTCAAATTAAGTGCACAATCTGCCCAGTTAGACCCCGAGGTAATGTTCGCTTCATGCCAGACAACAGTTTAAATAGCTTGTTAAAACAGTAACACTAAACTTAGCCTGCATTACAACAACATCTCCAGCAGCAAGTGTCGAATCTTCTCTAAGTCACACATTCTTACTTCCTTTGGCGGAGTGGGGTGGGGGGGGGGAAAGAAACAAGTCACGTAAATCAACTCCACACTTCCCCTGTAATCTGATTTCGGTTTTGTCCGAAAATAAATGACTCTACCCTTCATCTCCTGCTTCTCCCCTCTCCCCAGTAATTAGTTCCAGCGTCGAATGTGAAGAACAAAAATGTCTCATTCTCTTACGTTGATAAGGAACTTCTCTCTGCTCTCTGGACTACATTTCCACAGGTCATCGACCTTCTGCGGAGGCGCTCTTCCAGTGTTTAACTGAAGCTACTGGTTTATTTTTGTTCTATAACAGTTTGCCCCTGTTCCATCTTTGCCCTTTTCTCTGCTCCCCAAATTACCTTTTAATTTTCCCCTGAGGTCGTATATCCCAAGACATCAGTTATTGACATCAGTACTGACTAGCGTAAGAAACTTCTGTTTTATAAGCTGTGAGTCGGTTATGATTTATCACATTAAAACATTCACGCTCAGAGGACTAAGTTTTTTTAAAAAAGTGACCTTTCATCTCCAGAACTAGATTTGCATCTACTCAGCACTAAATTAGCAAACGCCCTTGTAAGCCTGCTTTGGAAAATATCATTTGAAATTTGTGAATGTGTGTCTGTGTGTTTGTGTGCGGAAAGGACGAAAAGGAGGAGAAAAATATTGCTTGAAATCAGGTCCTCTACTGTATTGGATAAAGTTTTCTGTATAACATGTGATATGGGTGACACTGACCCAGGATAGAAAAGTAGTCCATTTCCAAATGTTGACAAATTTGCACGAAGAACAACTCTTACTTAGAAATATTTATGAAAGGGTACGTTAAGGGTTAGTCTATTCCACTCAGAATTACAAATAAAGTAATTGCAAAGAAATTCAGTGATGATTTGTATTAATAGCAATGTAGTTTACAACTGCATTTTGGCTTGCAATGTTTTATAGCAATGTTTTGCAGCTGTACACTGCAACAGCTTTCAGTCAAATGCTTTACAACGAGTTACTCGGCTGTAGTTTCGTCTCTGAGAGAGCAATTTTGAGCGCTTGACAAATGACTTGTATCATCTTCCGCAGGTGTTAAAACGTCAGTTTTTTTTTTCTTTCTGTTATTACCTTATTATTATCTTTTAAAAAAAAAAAAAAAAATTGGGAATCACAGAACTTTCTGCTTTTTCTTTGACAATGATTACAGAACGTGGGGTAACCAGCTCCAGCAGTTCATTTTTCACCACATCGCCAGCTGAGCTCGATCCTGCGGAGAGGCAGCCGGATTCAGGTAGTATTGCTGATCCAGCATGGGGATGTGCACTTTTGTTCCATGGAAGATGACATGTGTATCATCGGAAGTCATCTGATACATGTCATCAATATCATGCATTTTCATGCTTTCACATCCCCTGGCGAATGATCGGGATGTCACGCAATCGGTTTGGCAACACATAGCGTATCACTCCCGTCAACGGGCGGCAGTCAATCAGGCTGCTTTTGCAAGTGGAATTGTTTAACTGGTGTGCTCACGATTAATCACCTCTTAGGATCTCCAGCTGATCAGATCTCACGTTAAGTTCAATTTGTGCACTTGCATGAAGCCTCTTGGTGTTAGTACTTTGCATGCAGGTACATCCCAATGCGTTTGTGAACCACACTGTCACCCATTCACCTGCACTCAGATTAGCTTGATTGATAGGCTGTAGCACACTCGATATTTGTCTGTTTTAATGGCTGGTATGTGAATCAGGTGTGTTGTCTTCTATGCTCACTTGCTGTGTCTGTAAAGTAACAAAGATGTTTTGTTTGCATCCTCTGGAATACATTATATAGAGGATGAAATAAGATCCTCTAGCAGCTCATCTTTCAATGGCTTAAACACATTGAAACCTGACGTGCTGGACAAGGAGAAAAACACAGGTAGTTTGAAGAATGCATACAACAGATATTACGCGTGTTTTTGTTTGGAGAATAATGTTTGGCTGCGTTATTTATAGATGAGTTGACAAAGAGCCTTGCGCTTCCTCTATTTTTGCAAGAGTAGAATTTCAGGGTCTAATTTTCAGGGTCAAATTTCTCAACGATGAATCCAGCTAGAATGTCCGTCCAACTCTGCTCCACATATCAGAGCAAAGTTTCCACTGATCAACCTGACTTGACGGATGGAGTCTCTTTGCACGGATTGGAATCCTATTAAGATGTACCATCAATTGGACTCCAATTCGAATTAAACTTTACATCCGTAATACTATACAAGGCAATACAGTATAGTGTTGCCTTGGGAAGTAATGCTTTGGGAAGTAATTTGCTTGGGCAGTGAATGTTTATTGTTAATCCCAAAGCAAACGGGTAACATCTTGAAAAATAGAATCAATATATTTATTCAAAACATATTTGAACATGCCTTGAATGGAAATAAGTCACAATATTTTTGTGATGTCTATAATCTGCACAGTATCTCACTACCCAGTCATTAGACTATATATCAGCTAAATAATTTGAGATGCCTTAGACAGATATATATATCTAAATGAAAGCGCAAATGAGGATCATATTCTTTTGATAAAGACTATGGCGGTTATTCCCCTCTTATCATTAAATTTATCAACCTTTGGATGTGAAAACTTATATTGAGTTATACTCTAACATTTTTTAAGTGTGTTATTGCCAGTTTTGATTTATGATGTTTCATAACTAGTTCAATGTGTTCATTATGAAAATTATGAAATTGTAGGCTGCTTTCAGGCCTAAGCTTTGGGTCTGTGGAAGATTTTTTGATACATTTTGACCCCAATTTTGTTCTGGGCGAGTGGCCAATCTTTTATTAAATTTCAGCCAGAATCTGAAACTGTTTTTACAGGTGATTTAAGGCAATATCCTATTTTTCAACCTGCCGCCGTCCTGATTAAAGAAAGGAGACTTTCCTGACCTTTGGCTTGAGCATTAAGCTTAAACGTCTATTGTTTGGTTAATAAACTTAATCTGGAGTGAAGTTTAACATTGTGCTTTTTCCAAAACATGTTGCAGTATTTAGTTAAAACATATGGATGTACACGTATTTTTGATCCATTTTTTGGGGGGTTATTGAAATACTGAAATATGACTGCTTTGGTTTCAATAATTTCCATGTCACATTTTCAACCACAGAGCTCAATTCCTTGTTTTCTTTGAAACACCCACAGGACTTGGTGTACCTTCTTCCAGCAATTCATTTCCCTTCACTGCAAACACTTCTGAAAGTAATGCGTTGGGCAACCAAAAATCCACAGGTAGTTACAACAGTAGATGTGCAGTGACATAGATACGCACTTGTTTCATGTAAGCTGCCGCCTTCATTTCAATGTACCTGTGCACCATCTCCATGCCCTTGCCATCCATATATGTGCTTTATTTAGTAGCCCGGATGAACTGGATTTCCACACACCGCATGTAAATCCTACTTTTTTTTTACAACTTCGTTAAAAATTGCCATTGAAATCTAGAACAAAATCCAGCTAATTGATTGTTAGTAAAAAAAAATCTTGACTTTGAATGTTTACAAGAATTATATTGGATGTCGACTACAACAATGTAATTCTGACTACTCTTCCGTCAGATTTTTAAAATAACGATATGACGCAATTTGCTCAGTCGCACAGATTGTTTTTAATATTTTCTCTAATGTATGTGATAGAACTTGAGGCACCCTCCTCCACCAGTTCAGTTTTCATCACTTCAAACACACATGCTGAAGCTGATGTTATCAAGCACAACCCATTCACAGGTAATTTGAACATTGCCTGTATATTGTAACGTGGATTTATTTTTTGATTAATGGAAGATTTCTTGTTTTGATGAATCTAGTACAAGCCAAAAAGCTATTTAGAACCTGCTCGTTCTATCTTGTCATTTGGGTCCCATTTTGGATTCCAATCTTTTTATCCAGGGCTGAATGTTAGCAAGTGCCTCACAGCTTATAAATACTGTAGTACAGTACAGTACATTGTTCTTGCATTTCACTGACCCAATTACCAGTTAACAGTCTGAACTCAATAGATTATTTATATATATATATATATATATATATTAAATATAATGTTCATTAGAGATTAAGTTTTGGAAGTTTATTTATCTATGAATCATGAGTTCAAAGAGTTGTGATGCTTGTAAAAGCATTCTGATCTTGTCAATAAAGAACATTTGTGGCAGATCAGCACTATCACCTAAGGAATTTGTTCAGTCGTAAGACAGCTGTAGATAGAAAAGGATTGTAGTCAGCAACTGACGACCTCACTGACTCCCAACCTTCCTCCTGAATGAGAAACCACTTGCGAGAATCGCATTGTGTCAAATGCATCTGTGTTACAGATTTTGCTCAGCACTTTGTTTCATGATGGATCTATCATCCCATTTTTGTTTCCTACTGACCTTTGAACAATATTTTGGGCTCGACATATTACATTGCACCAGTTTCAATATTGTATTCACATGAACGATAGAAAGGACTAGGAAAAATACTCTTAATTCCGAATTGGTATCCCATATGCCCCGATTGTTCACAATGGAAATAAACTTCTCCTATCTGTTATGCAGCTTCTTTCCTGCAGTTCATTTCCCTTTCCGTTGGAGCCCTGCCATTTGGGGTTCACGGTTGCATCCAAAATAACTCTGAATGGTTAGAAGGGTGATTATCCTGACGTAGATATATCAGCTACGTTGTGGAACTCTGGATGAGCTGAGATGCAGCAGGATTTATTTACATTGGACCTGTACCAAAGTAGTCTGTATTGCATCCAGGCTTTAATTATTATTTAAGCATTTGATGAGGTTGGAGTTTGCGGCATTTCTCAATGGGATTGCCTTAATAAAGAATCCTCTTGGAATTCACATTGACCCACAGAAACTGCAACACAAAAGTAGATCATGTTGGAGCAGGTCAGACTGACGTACTTTCAGTTACTTGAAGAAAAGTCCCCATTTGCCCGATGTGGAATCCTTAATAAAGGGACTCTGTAAAGTAACGCTACATATTAAATCCAATTGCCTTGCTGGGATGCAGTTAATTATATTATACAATGTTCTTGTAATTCTATAATTAATATCTTTCACCAGTGTTTGAACTGTTGTGAGGTGCCTTTTAAAAGCAATGGATGAGATATCTCAATTGGGGGGATGGGGGGTGGGGGGGCGGGGGGGTGATGGCGGGGGACATTAATGTTTGGAAATCATTCAGTAAAAGACACCACAGATTGTATATACCCTAGTTTTCTCTTATTATCCATTACAGAATATAATCCGCCATTAGCCAACAATCCTCCAAGAACTGAATCTGACTACCAGGACAAACAACCGATCACAGGTATCCGCTACTACATATCGTTAGTTAGCACAGCCGAGATTGCTTCTGTGCAAAATTAGGCCTGAAAGCATACCAGTTGCCATGTATTGTGCGCACGTTTTTGTACAACGCGTTCGCGTTACTTGTGAAGGTTTCCCGCTTTTAAAAGAGCTGAGAACTCCTTGATAGATGTGAATCGGTTCAATAGCAAGAAACCAAGACCGCATCTTCAACCTGGTATTTGTTAACGTTTGTCCGTCGTTTCGTTTCTATCTTAATCGGGTATTCTTTTATCAAGTTCAGAAGTAATTGCTGATATCAGTCCCCATGTTTGTATCCATAAGATTCTAACACGCGATACTTAAAATATTGGCCTGATAGGAAATGTGTGGTGATCACATATAAAGAAAGACAAATGTGCTGGAGAACACATCCTTTCATCACATTCCATGCTTTAGAAATTTGACAATTGCACATTTCTTAAGAAATCTGTTAACAGATATTATAAATGATGAATAACTGAATGCAACTTTTAAATGTAAATTGAAATTCTTACGGTTTAGAGGCTAATTGAGAATTAGAACATGGACATGAAAATTTCTAATTTCCTCTTCCACTATTGCCTTCTCTTTCATGCTTTACGGAATACAATACAATCATATTGAATTGAGCCATGCTTCAAAACCATGGATCCTCTACAAACCAACTACAATTTATGGTTGCCATAACTGTCCAAGTGTAGGAACATAGACTACACCACACTATTGTACATGCAGTGGGTATCATGTCAAGCAGATTTGCCTATCCTTGATTAACAGAGTTTGCTTGAAGTTCATGTGACATTCTGTTATGCCCTCCCATCATTGTTTTTCCCTTTAACATTTCGCTTGGGTTTTTCCGTAAAAGAGCCGTTGTTTCCAGGCCGGACGCCGCTCTTGCCTGGCATACGTGAAACAACAACAGTAACAAATCACACTTGTGTGGCCGCCTTCCATGTCGGAAAGACATTCCCGGGCTCTGGAAACACACCATTGGAGTGATTGGATTTTATTCTAAAAGCAGGAACGGTGGCTGATTCTCCCCCCTTTCCCCAAAATTCGCTACTCTTAAGACAAATTATATACTGAGCTCAGCTAATTTCTCACAGTCCAGAAATATTCTTCGCTCGGTGCTGTACCATGCAGTATATTTTCCTATCGCGGGTATCTTTATTGTCAGCTTATTGGTTCGCCATTTGCCGCGAATTCCATGTGCCGTGATTCACAAACCAGATGTGGCAATCAACAGATCTGCTTTGGTTTGTGCACCTTACTCTCGAGACCCCGTTTTATGTGTGAGCACACATCCACAAAGCGTTGAGTTGGAACTGCCCAGGTTCCTTTCATCTACAGCGGGTTTAAGCCAGAGAGGAACGGAAAAATTATTGCGTGTTTAAAAGCAATGTTTCTGATCAGCGTGTCTGACAGATCATGCGAATGGGCAAAACTCCTGACTCAAATTCGGTTGAACAGTCCGAAATCAACTTTTCCTGTGGAAACTGTGGTTAATGTGTTAGGAATTGTGTCAGCTACAAAGGCTGTACAGTGTAGCGGGTAGACACGAGGATTCAGTCATCTCACTTCGGAACTGCTTACTAAGTCTGACACCTGATTCCAAATTTGGAAGGTAGCCACAGACTGAATCCCTGTACTTGTTGACTTTGGCGCAGCGATGATTCGGATCTCGCTTTGCATTTGTATGTTGCAATCAATCGGGTCAAAGCAAACCCACTGAAGGAAAAATCTAAACCCAAGTTCTGCGTGATCAGCGGGACAGAGTAAAATAATAAATAGCAAAACCAAGGGCGGCGTAGTCTTCAGCAAAATAAATACATTCATAGTATATCGTTGTACTGGCACATTACTGTTTTATTGCATGCTTTTGTTTATCAATTTGCAGACCTTTACCAATCATCAGTTGAGAGCTCTTCCCACCTCAATTTAAATCCAGTATTGGAAACTGACGCGCCTGACCATCGGGTTCACACAGGTATTTTAACTCACAAACATAACGCGAAGTGAAGTTTCCAGTGCAGCCGCCAACATTGGTGCTGAGAAAGTACCAAGTCGTTGTGGCTCAATGTCGTGTGTGGGATTCTATCGGGAATTGTGCTATTGAAAAGTGCTAGCTTGCGATCGAATGCACCACTATTTGGTATTTCCAGGGCAAATATCGCCAAAGCGTCTTTCGTCATCTGCGTGTGAGTTCGCACTAAATGGCAGCCAACATTGACTTGTAATTCCCACTCTTGTATTATGTGAGAAATAGCCCCTTTTCTTCCTGGGAGATTATTTTAGCACATAGATTTAAAGGAAAATTACGTTTTGAGATTTCTAATGATTATTTACCCAATGTCAACTAGAAGAACAAGGCCCGAATGAATTTTAATATAGAAATACATGGTGATATAGCACAAAAACAGCTGTGCTTGTGTTTATACACTACATGAAAAAGTTAATACCTACAGAACCCATATAAAAGAAATTGTGTTGTCTTCTTGCTGCAAAATGTCTTACGCACGCTCATTATCAGGAAGCTTTTTGTGAATTGCATCACGGTTAATACCTTGAACGAAGTTTACTTGATATTCTGATTGTTGATGCTCAACGATGTAGATAATATATGACACTAGATGTCAGAATTAGTTTGTTTTTACGTACATTACACTTCGCTTGACGTGGATTTCAGTGAATATTCTTTCTTCATAAAATAGTATGAGCACGGATATTAGATTGCCATGATGTCCAACAGTAGTTTAATGGTTGTTTTTTTGATGCACATTCACAATGGTTTGTATCGAGTTTGTTTTATCCATTACAGACCAGGAACATGATATCCCGTTTGTGTTCAGCCCAACCCTTCTTGCTGAACACATTAGCGCAGGAAACACACAATCTTCAGGTATTCCAACAGTACCTGTAGCCTTCACGACTTTGATGTAATGTAAATCATGTGGAATGTTATTTATTGCTATCCATTGCTCAGCCTATTGAACGCTCATTCATCATATTTCCTGTTCATAGCCTGTGTAGATCCACAAACAGCCCATGTATTCCATAACTTTTCATTGCTCTTTCCATTATTGCACACTGGTCTTATTGAATTGTTTCACATAGATACAGAGCAGATGGTAAAAGTACAAAGATACACATACCTAAGCTACGTGATCACTTAAACATTATATGTGGTACACTGTGACCTTGGACATAATTACAATGAGAAATTTCACAAGTAAATACCATTAAAGTTAATAAGTGGACCATAATACACATTTGCTATCAAATATACCAGCTAACAGAATCCATCCCCATCTCTACCCATTCTATGTTATATTCTCTTCGGTGCACTCTGTTTTACAATTCTATAACATGAAATTGGCCAATCAAAAATTCCTGCATTAAATATTTCCAGGGCTATTGTGGAAAACTTGTTACATTATCATTGCATCATGCGTGTCCTGGATTTTAATCAAGTTGGTACGGCAATATGTTGCGTTAGACTTTGCTTACATAAGTAGCCTCGTCCAGTTGATTGCGTCTTTTCAATCCTTCAACACTGATATTCCATGCAGTGTAGTGTGTATCACCGTTTTATGGCACTACTCATATAAAGGTCAATACCTTATGGGTTTTCATACGAGCATAGCTTGTGTCAAAAGTGTGAATGCGTATGTATTTTGTCATACTCAGCTGTGTGGAGTAACAAGTGGTCGGGTGCCTTGTTGCATGAAAACAAGATGCGCTAGTATAGTATAACCCTTTAACCGTACAAAGCCTACTGCGAGAGGCGATGGGCAATGTGCAAACACCCTTGGTAGATTAAAGAGACTTTAGATTTAATTTATCGTTGCTATCATAGTTGGAATTGGATTGCTTTCATAATGACTTGTGACAAGACGTTCGGAGCCTGAGAGATTAAACAATGCTTTTTTGTAATTGTCTCTTTCTAGTCTCTTGCGGTGACAGACATTGATATAACGATAATAATAATCCTTGCATTTGATATGGCGCTTTTCACATCTTCTAGACGTCTCAAAGCGCTTCACAGAATATACTGTAAAGTGAATTGACTCTATGTGGTGGGCGATATCTGTGATATCAAATGTAGGGCCACAAATAAGTTACAGCAAAATAGTGCCTTTCATGTTGGGAGAATATCCTACGTATCTTGCATTTAGTATAGTTAGTGTACAGCAGAGAAACAGCCCATGCTGGTATAATCCACATAGCGCTCCCAAATTATTCCCTTCCACACCATTCTATTCCTTTCTCCTTCATATGTAAGTCTAGCTGCCAGTCCATGTTGTATACTCTAAATATGTCTCCAGCTTGCCTTACTCCCACCCATATCTTTCTATTTCCCTCTTTGTGAAGGTTTACCTTCCTCTTGATTGTATCTATACAATCTGATTCAACCACCACTTAAAATCTCATAATCTCACGACCCTCTGTGCAAAGTAGTTTCTCCTAAATTCTTTTTTTTTAGATCCCTGGTTGCTATATTATACTTGTGTTCTCCAACCAGTGGAAACAACCTATTTATGTTAACATGGTTGAATCCTTTTTATAATTTTAAACATCTCTGTATATTTGTTCTTGCATAGGTGTCTTATATATTTTAATTATAATTGTCTATTATAATTAATTGACACATTGGATTGTCAATGCCTTGTTTGGATTTTGACAACCTGTGGGTGGATATGATGCATTACTTTTACTTAAGATTACGGTGACGTGTATTGAATAATTTTGAAATAATTCAAACATACGCACATAGCAGCTCATAAATACGTCCATTGATTGAGTGAGGCGGTACAGAGGTTTGCATTTGATTTCTTTGTTGTCCCTTACAGAGCGTAAGCTGTCAACTGCTGACACTCCACATATGTTCAGTGGAACCCCAGTATCTGAACTTGATAAGATAGAGGAAAACCAAGGTACTCACAAGAATACCTAAGGCATCAGTGCAAAACCATCCTTTGTCATTTGATACAAATTTCTCAACATCACATCTCATCCCAGCTCACCTGTTATTCCTTGGATTTAGTTTGTATTTCTGCTCACAGCTTTGCTTTATACTATATATTTATCGGATTTTTCTCTCTAGAAAATGAGGTTTAGAATGTCTTATCTTATATTTTATGTCGCCATTTCCGTTTTAGAGCAAAGGGGCTAATTTTGCAGCACGACGTTCCACTTTGATGAGCGAAAAAGCAATGCTGAACCGTGTTGAGTTGAGCAGTGCAATCATATGCAATCGCCACACGGTTCTCAATATCTTTATTTATTAACGCGAGAACAAGTGTTTGGCTTCTGTTTTGTTCCTCACAGACCATATGCTGTCAACCGCAGACACTCGGTATGTGATCAGTCCAATGCCAGTACCCGAACTTGATAAAATAATACGCAGCGAATCCAAAGGTACTCGCCATAATACCATTGACGTGAAGTAGTATAGCATCGCATAGCATCATACTGTATCTTTATGCATCTGAGCTCATGGCTCTCATCCAAATCACCCCCACCCATACCTTTATCTGCATGTCCATCACCGCCCTCCTTGTCAGGCTCCACTGCGCCTTTCTTTCCCCGCACATCGACTTCAGTATCCTCACTCTTTCCTACAAATCCATTCACTCCCTCTCACCACCTTACCCTGTGACCCAACGCGGCCTCGTTGTCCTGTTCGCTTGCTTTGTTTGCAAACACCTGGCCTGCTGCAGACTCCCTACCCCTCTGCCTCACCGTTGATGGCCATCCCTTTATCCACTCCTCCTATACCCTGTATCTTGCCCCGCTATGTCCACCCCCTCTTTACTGGTATTGAAAGTTGGCTAAAAGCTTACCTATTCAGTTTTCCCGGTGGACGTTTTGCATGGAGTCTATTCATTCCTCCTGTGCAAAATATTGATCCATTTGTTGTGTGGTGAATGGATTTTAAGGGCTACGCTTACGCGAGTTGTGTTTCTAGCAATTTATTTTTTGCTGGTCCTGAAGCTTATCACTAAGAGTTGCTGAGAAAGTATGTTTTATGATCATGTTACGTAGACAAGGCATGTTGCTGAGGTGAGATCAATGCGTAGAATTTACTTGCCACAAATGCTATGCTACAGTCACTCCATTATATTTTGTACTTATTTGCACTGTGTTGAGTGTATTGCGTTGTCAATTTGCCTGTGTCTTAGATAGAAGTTTTATTGTTCTTGTGTATCAAATGTCTTAGTTAGTCACGAATTGTAGGTACAGTTGTCTGCATTGCATCGCACTGTTATATCACATTGATTTTTAGAGATTGGACTGATCTTCTATAAATTACTGGGTCAATATAAATGGCTTATTGACCTAAATACTCTTATTACATCCAGAGTCTACTACATTAACATAGTGACGCTGATACAAAATTTACCAGGTAGAAGTCAATTCAATTCTTACAATGTCTGTGAAGCTGAAACTGTTGTTTTGTTGAACAAATGACATGAGGTCATTTGTTCTTCTGCCCTCACCCTTAATAACTAAATATGTTAGATTCTATTGTTTTTAGTGAAGCAAATATTGGCATAAGCGTTTATAACCATCAATAATCCAATGGATCGAGTTAAAGATTTGTACACAGTTTCTGTGTTGTGCTTTTCAGACCATATAGTGCCAACTGCTGACACCCCCTATGTGTTCAGTGGTACGCCATTGTACAAACTTGAAAACATAGAGGACAACAAACCTTCATCGGGATTTCACAGCACATTCTATGACATGGGTATGAATAGCGTTATGTAACATTATGCTGAAACTATAAGCATCTCTACTCATGCCTGCTCATATCATTCAGTGTACATTCACACTGCACGTCTGTTAAAAGTATTGTTCCACCCTTTATAAGATATATTTACGACACGCATTGCTATTTTACACAAACACAGTTTTATCTAATGTCCTGCATGACCACATTACAGTGAAATGGTGTCCGTCGGAGTCCACTCGTGTACGGACAATGGATGCTTTTGCTGTCTTCACTTTGTTAACATCTAGTAAAACACTGGCGTTACACTTGGCCATGTCATCTGGGAGACTACCTATTGCTAATGTGTGAATCGTATTATTTGACTAATTCGCTGCACATCTCACGGATTTGTAAGCTCCATGCTTGTCTTCGTTGGGTTGCTTGTTGATGCAGCTTATGTGGCTTGTTGTTGGGCCACGACGCCACAGTGGACCCACCCTCTTGAAACACTGCGGTTGACTGTTTGCCATTAGGTTCAAGATTTGTACACTGTTGCTTTGTTGTGCTTTTCAGACCATATAGTACCAACCACTGACACCCCCTATGTGTTCAGTGGTGCCCCAGTGTTTGAACCTGAAAACATAGAGGACACCCTACCTTCAGGAACTCACAAAAAAATCCATGACATGGGTATGAATATGTAACATTACGCTGAATCTATAAGCATCACAGCTCATGCTATTTAGTGTACGTTCACAATGCATATCTCTTCATAGTTTGCGCCACGCTACATACGATATATATTTTTCTACACACTTCTATCCTAGTATTGTCTTTTGCTCTGCATGGACGCAGTCTAGCGAAATGACGTCTTGTCGGAGTGCAGCTGTTCACTTACGCAAAAGCAAAAGATACCGTTCTGTAACCGGGCTGTGCATCACCAATGCAGAGATGCTGTTGCTACCCTTCTCTTTGTTGCAGCCGGTCAACTTTGCTTCACAGTTGGACAAATCGGTTTGGAGACTGAACCCGTTGCCTAGCATGGAGTCCGTGTATTGCCGTGGTGTGAATATGACATGATGCGATTAGTTTGCTGTCACGTTAGCGACAAAAGCTTATCGACGATGGGCTGTTGGACACTGTTTTTGTGGCGCGCTCTGAAGCTTGTTGCTGGGCTAATGCGATCGGTGTAGCCTCACGCACGCTGCAGTGTTTTGTGGAGGTGACGGCGTGTTTCTGAAGTGTTATCTGTGACATCGATGCGTCTGTGACTATCTGTGACTGCGGGCGCTTACCACAAACACTGTGCAACATTCACTGAATTTCAATGGGTGAATTATTTTGCGCTTAAGCACTTGGGTTGTCAGTTGTGCTGCGTTCCGTGCATTTAATGGAATTCATCGTTGTATTTATTATTGTCATTTGGCCGACTTATGTAGACTTGGCTTAGAGATTTTGCTTGTGTAAAATCTATTGCTTGGGTAATACAGTATTTGCGATCATTGGAACTTAAATATTCCTGTTGTATCTGCCGCATTATCATGACTGCTTATGAAAGTATATATAGATATATATATATATATACATATAGTCACAGTTTCTTCTTGTTGTATTGGATATACAACAGTCAGTTTCTTGTGTTGAACTTTAATGGACTTTGAATATGATATATTGTCCATTCAATACATTTTAATATAAAATCCATTAAATTCCACACAATAGTTGCATTAGTTAAAACTTGATTTGGTTTGTTAGTTGCTTTTTAATTAGGTCCGATGGTATTATGTACTTATAAAGTTGTTTGAATGGCACTGAATTAAGCATTGCTAGTACAGTGTTAGGTTACTGCCTCCGAGATCATTACTGTCTCAGCACAAGTTCACAGAGATTTGTGTTTGGTTCTTTATTATGCCTTACAGAAAATAAATTATCAACCGCCAACACTCCACATGAGATTAGTGGAACTACAGCACATTACATAGAGGACTACAAATTCACAGGTACTTGTAGTGATCACAATGCCCGAATTGCATCATGTAACATCATGCTTAACACTGTGTGCGTATATCTCCACTCATCCCAGCTCACATATTGTACTAGATTCCTCTCCACGCGTAAGCCTTAATTAAGCCATAATTCACATTAAATATTTATCTTTCTATTTTTTTTGTAGAAAATGAATGAAGTTTAACGTTTAGGCTCATCTTTAGTCCTACCTAATCATATATCTTGACTGTTAGAACACAGAATTTCCCACGGATAAGCAACTGAATGTAAAAGTATATGATTGAAGAGATAAACTGTGTTAGAGTTGTTCAGTACTCATTGCAATACTGTAGGTTTTTTTTTACATTCTCTCCGTTACATTTAGTAAACTGCTTTATACTTACACAACTCACATTTGATAGTCATTGCACTACCTTGTAAAGAACACATGTTGTTGCTCTTGTGTGAAATATATCAAACGGTCAATTTGCTCAGTATGTTGTGGGGATTTAAGACATGCTCACCCAAGCCATTTTGCTTGGTTAATGTACTCGATCGCAGGAAGTTGTTAGCATGTTGTCTTCCTGTCTCAGCTGGTAGCATTCTCTGATCGTAGTTTCTGTCCCATGTACGGACAAAAGTACTTTTCTCGATTATTGCTCAATTGAAAGATTGAATCAATAGAATATTCGTGGCTTTGAAATGTTTTCTTGTTTGGCTAGATATCTTTCATCCGATCCTTTCTTGTCAAATTCACGTGGAACGTAGTGAATTGCATTGAAGGAAACCCAAACAGCCATATGGATACTCAATACCTCATGAATATTTGTAGCGATTTGGTGACAGATCGCAAAGATTTGTACTGTTTGGTTTCTTTTATTGTCCCTTACAGACCATAAGGCACCAACATTTGACACTCCACACACGTTCAGTGGAATTCCAGTTACTGAACGCACTAACATAGAGGACAGCAAACCAACAGGTACTTGCAGTAATACCTGTGGCATTAATGCCAATACTCATAATATTACTCTGAAGCTTTTTTAAAAAGCACCAACGACTGCTCCTCTCAACTTTCCTGTTTTTGTCAATATCCACACCCATGTTTCTGATTACGCTTGAGATGATTCAACTACTTCGGTTTTACAGAATTACGGTTGAATTTTCAGTCACCTCTCCTCTGCATCACATCTCTAGCTGAAGCCGACTATTTAAAGCACAGACACAAGATAATGCGAAAGTTACACGTTGGCTGAACAGTGCGAGCCTGTGCATCACCCATCTGCTTTTTCCTTCTCCATCTATACGGGATAGTTAGCACATTGCATGGAGTACCGTTCATTCGTCTTGAAGGAACACATCTGCGTAATGACTGATAATTTATCAGCACCGTCGTTTGTTTACTGTGAAATCAGCAGGATTTGCTTTTGGTTTCTTTGTTGCCCACACAGACCATAAAGAGCCAACAGTTGAGAGTTTTTATGGGTTAAGCAGAACACCATTGTCTGAACTTGATAACGTAGAGGACGGCAAATCGACAGGTACTTGCGGAAACACATGGGGGCGCGCGTCCCATCATTGCGAGATAATGTCAAGTTATTCGTGACCCATCTTCGCTTCCCAGCAATATTTGATAAGCCTGTTTACACCTTGCACTTTGGAAATTGGACGATGTTTGTCTCGAAAGGAGAATTCATTATTTTTTTCGCTGTTCGTTCCAGACAGGGGGGAAACATTGGGCGAGTTTCCGTCATCCACACGCCTGAGAATAATAATAATCCCTTGAAAACAAAACAATTTAGTAAAACAAAATGGTCGTTTCAATCCACCACTTTGTTTGTGGGACACTGCTGTTTGCACTGAGTTTCTTTGTTGTCCGTTACAGACCATACGTTGACAACTGCCGACACTCCACTTATTTTCAGTGGGGCTGCAGTCTCTGAACTTGATAACACACAGGACCACAAATTGACAGGTACTTGCCGCAAATACCTGTGGGCTCGATTGACGAAAGCATCATGCAATGTTATGCTCAGACCTTTTTAAAAGCCACTACCCATTCCAGCACTACCCATTCCAGCTCACGTTACTCAATCACTTGCCCTCACGTTAACTGTTCCCATTCACAACATGTGCCTTGCTCTACCACACGGTGAACTCATCACGAGCCCACCACATAGTCCGGTCTTTAGTGCTGCCTCTGCATATTGAAGCTGCCTCTCCATATCGAAGCTGTCTCTGCATATCAAAGCCACCTTTTAATGCACAGACAGAACTTAGCGCAAAAGTTGTTACCGTACTTGACTGAATTGATGCCTCTGCCTTGTCGGAGCTGTGACATGTTGCACACATGTCACATAGATGCTGCGCTACATTTTTCTCAGTTGCATGTAGCGTACTTGGCTTCACACTTGTGGAAGTAAATCGAATATTTGGCACACCGTGTCTCGCATGCAGCCTATAAATGTAAATTGCTTTTGCATTCATTCGTCCTGTATGAAAGCACCAGTATGATGTCTCACGCACCATTCTTAAAATCACTCTTGATGAATCGAGAAATCAATGGGCTTTGCATTTGGTTTGCTTGTTATCCCTTACAGACGATAAAGCATCAACAACTGACTCCACTTATGTATTCAGTGGAATCTCAGCAAAGGAACGTGATAACATAGGAGGCAGGAAAACTATAGGTACTTGCAGTAATAAGTAAAAATATTTTAAAGCATTGCAAAGCGCCTCTGGTTATTGACTAACACGTGTGTTAGACAATATCCTGTGCTCACATTTCTGTTCCAGTTATGCTTCTAGCCTTATATTTACTACATGGTTCTGTTCCAAAGAATTAAAAGTTCACCTTTTCATTTGCCTGCCCATGATGAAGCAAAACTGTTAAAGAACAGGGCGAAATGTTGGGCAAGGTTCCTTACTCCCAGTGCCTCTGTTTATCTAGCATCAAGTAGGAACCCAGTTGTTAGTCTATGGGTAGATCACTTTTCTGAGGATAATAATGCATTTATTAAAAGATAGTAATTGGGGCACTCAATTCACGACTGCGAGACATTGCTGTGCGCATTTGGCTGCGCAGTGTTTCACCGACGGAATATACAGTCAAATCACTCTGCTGTAATTTCTGTAAAGTGCTTTGGAACATCTCAAAGATGTGATAAGGCGCTATATCAAATACAAGGATTATTATTATTATTTTTAACTCGGATATCAACAAGTGATAATCCGAAGGAAGCTTTTTGGTTGACGCGAAACCGACCTTCTTAGAGTTGTGTGCCACTGTAGATTACGTGTTTAAATTCTCTTCTAACATTTACGTCCAACATTTTACGAAGTGAAAACATTACTGGTTTGTTAACTGTCTGCCAGGAGCCATGTCTTAACGTGCTTCCCATGCAGCATCGTGAAAAGTACAGACATTTAGCAATAACAATATCAGCATTAAACTTCAACATTATCATCCCCGCTATTGAGTGAGAAATCGCACAAATCACAGTACTTGGTTTCTTTATTGTACATTACAGACCATAAGCTGCCAACTGCTGACACGCCACATGCGTTCAGTGAAACTCCAGTAACTGAACTTGATAAGATAGAGGACAACAAACAGACAGGTACTCATGGTCATGTGTGCCTGTTATTCCATCAATTGTACTTGTGTGTTCTCGTTCGCAGTATGTAGCTTGCTGGCATTTTTGTTTTGGTCAGCTGGATGTCTGACACACGCAAAAAACCTGTATCAGGTTGGCATGATCCGAGCCTTAGGAAACTCCAGAGTGTGCATGACCTCGTCAGAAATGCTGTGCTATATTCTCTCAGTTACAGATAGTAAACCCTGCTTTGGATTTATGGAACTACTGTATTAAATTTGGGTTAGCGATACGCTCAGATCGCTTTGGCAACGCCAGAGTTTAATTGGAAATGCAGCCAAGTCACTTCCCCCAAATTGTTCCACGACCATTTTCTCCGCGGGGGCCTCTTGAAAGACGTGAAAGGCGCTCTATAAATGTAATTTTGTTGTTTTGTTGTTGTTGTTTAATGTCCCATTGATCATTGGAAGAAACCGTGGAGATATGACACCCCCCTAAATTCTCAACGTCATTATGAGAAATCATTGTGGTTCGTATTTGGGTTCTTTGTTGTCCCTTACAGACCATAAAGGGCCAACACCCAACACTCCTTACGTGTTAAATGGAGCCTCAATTTCTTATCTTGATAACGTAAAGGACAGGAATGCTGCAGGTACTCACAGTAATTCATAAGTGGTGATTGCCATCACTTAAGATTATGTTAAAGCATTTATAAGATGTATCTATTCACAAGTACATGTTCTCAGCTTCTGTGCAGTACTCGTGTTTCTGTTCCAAGCATGTGTCTAGTTTTACATGACATATTTATAACATCCTTCTAAAAAAAAGGTTAAAATTTGGATAATTTATGGGGGGCTTGTTTGTCGGCATTGATACAAAATGTTATACATTACTGTTGGGGGCCATTATTTCACTTGGATGTAGATGCAAGGTCATGTAAAAAGGTACAAATTTGGCTGTAATCTCCAGAAACAATAGCATTCCGTGCAAGAGTCTGCCTCGCACTGATCGAGAGAGATTCTGTGCTCCCTTCTGTCAGGTAAAGTCTGCTTTTCACTTGCAAAAAGTAATTCGGAAAGCCAATACTGCACCTTGCATGCGAGTACTTGTTGCTTTAGTGCTTCATATATTGAGCGATCGAGTTTCTCATGGATTTTAAAGACATGTTTCTGTTGCTTTTGTCAAAAACACCGTGTAGCTCGTGAAGCTTTGAACTACTGTATGTTTTACGGGATTCTTTTACGGGAACAACCCGATTAAATCATAACCGAGAGATTGAATGTGTCCGGCACTTGTCGGAAGTGAACCTCATTGGTTGGTGTTGAGTTGAACAAGGAAAGATTGGTATAACACCGCATCGTCGTCAATAACACAATTGATTTATTGAGAGATCACAAGGTTTTGTGTTTTGGTTCCTTTGTCCTTTTACAGGCCGTAAACCGTCAACTGCTGGCACTCCACACGAGTTCAGTGGAAGCTCAGCATCAGGACTTGATAAACTAGAGGACAACAGCTCCCCAGGTACTTGCAGTAAATAACCATGACATGAAGGATCCATAACCTCATACGGCATTACATTGAAACTGTAAGCTTCTTTCCTCATCCTAGCTTACGTCTGAATCACTCACATAGACACACGATGCTGTTCACACAGCGCATCTCTTTGTTTTCACATTGGGCGTTTAATACACCTCCACCGTTAACAAGTAAGTTTCGGTTTTACACTTTGGAGCTAAAACACTAACTGCTAAGAGCACAGTGTTTCTGCCCATAGATGCCACGCTATTGGTTCAGTGACATTAAACGCTTCACGTTAAACATCGACACAATCCCTCACAATTACCAATGACGCATTGTGTTTCAGTTTGAGATCACGGGTATTTTCTCGATTCATTTTACGCACTTGCGAGTTTAATTTTTAAATTGGTAACTGTTGATACTTTATATCCCTGACAGCATAGTGGATGCCAAAACTCATGGTACACTGTATTTCAGTTCCACCTTATCGATGGGGTCATGTAACTTTATGCCAAAAATATTTTTTATAAGTGTCACTACTCATTTTGTCTCATTCATTCATCAACAGGCTATATTCCTGCTTTGTACTGTTGCACATTTGCTTTCAAGCAAATAGAGTTTAATGTCCAGTCTTGACTTTATTTCCATACTCAAGTGATGAATGCCTATAGCACAGTGCTTAGACAGACAATGCAAAAGATATGTCATGTGCGTGCACGATTTGGCTGAAATCTGACGATTTGATTCTATCACAACTTGTGATAGAATTGCTATTTGATGCTTTGTTACCTTTAGTGATCACTGCTATACAATAACATAAAAAGTATCACCGTTTGCATGGAGTATATGCATTGCTTTTGTGTGAAATATATCATCAAGTACTCAAATGTGTTGAGAATATTGAGACAATTCCCCCGGTTGGAGAATCTAAAACCAGGGGGTCACAGTCTTAAAGTTAGGGGTCAGCCCTTTCACACTGAATTGAGAAAAAAAGCTTCTTCACTCAGAGGGTGGTGAATGTGTGGAATTCTTTACCCCAAAGGGCTGTTGATGCTCAGTCCTTGAACATATTCAAGACTGAATTAGATAGATTTCTCATTTATACAGGGATTAAGGGGTATGGGGACAAGGCAGGTAGCTGGAGTTAGAGTAGAATATCAGCCAGGATTGAATATCGGGGCAGGATCGATGGGCTGAATGGCCTACTCCTGCTCCTATTTCTTTTGTTCTTAATTAAGGGCCTGGCTCATCCAGATTGCTTATCTTGGTCAACATGATGTGCAATATACTGTGGAATCCTGCAGTTCAGTGGGTTAGAGCACTTGCAAGTGAGAGAGACTTGGGTTCAATTCCCAGCAGGACAAACCTTTGAACCAAGTTTCCCTACTCCACGCGTCTGTGTTTACTTATTAGTAAATCGGAACCCAATTGTTAGCCAATTGGCGGACGGCTTTTCCGGGGATAATAATCCCTTAAAAAATGTTAGAGTAATTTGGTCACTCGATCCACAACTGATTGTGGGACACTGCTGTGCGCAATTGGCTGCCACATTTCACCCACATAAATATACAGTCAATTAACTTCACGGTATATTCTGTGAAGGCGCTTTGAGGCAGCTCGAAGATGTGTTAAGGCGCGATATCAAGTGCAAGGATTATTATTATTATTATTATTATTTTATGGAGCCGGCTGGTGAGCTGCAAAATAAGTATTTTGTGATCCGTACAGTGCCTTACATGGGAATTAAGGTAGGATAACTGTGGCGAAAGATGTAGCGTTAATCTGTAGGGCGTAGCTACAAATGCCACTTTCATCAGATGTCACTTAGTGAATTATTTTTGCCCAGCGCAAATTGTGTTGGTTAGTCACTGCACTGCATCTTGCATGGAATTTCATTGTGTTTGCATGAAATGTATTCCTGTACACGGGAAATACGTCTCATGGATTCTCACGGTTGTGCCTGTTTCACGTGTGAGTGGTCCAGCACTGAGCTGATATTAAAATCCATTGTGGGGACAATATTTGTCTGATGGAGCTTAGATGTTCCTTTTGCACGCAGACGCCTATCATGGTATCATCGCTAATGCTTACGTTACATGTATTGGTTGGTCAATACATTGTGTCTTGTATGCCTTTCAGTGGACCCTGCAACCGTCTTGTTGCCCATTCAGAACATTTTAACGTGAGATCCACTGAAAATCCATACAATAATTGTGCAGTTGAAACATTGTTCACTTTCTCCCGCCTCTCCCATCTCATTCGTGTATTATTAAGCATCCGTGCGTCATATTGAAATGTGTGAAATGGAGCAGCGTAACTAAGTATTGTCATAACTACTCATCCTTACCAATTCCCCTACTGAGCTAGTGAGAGATCGCAGAGATATGTATTTGGTTTCTTTGTTGTCCATTACAGACCGTAAGCTGTCAACTGCTAAAACTTCACATGTGTTCAGTGGAACCGGAGTTTCTGAAGTTGATAACCTAGCAGACAACAACCCAACAGGTACTTGCAGTAATACTTATGGTGTGAGCTGAATGCAGCCATTTAACAGTATACAAAATTTAATTATAAGTACCGTATCTTTATTCGAGCCCTGATTGTGTTATTCAGCAGTCTGCATTCAACTTTCTGTTATTAACATGCATCTGGAGCTCCTGTGGCTCAGTGGTTAGAGTACTTGTCTTGCAAGCTGGGGAGACCAAGCTGGGGAGACCTGTGTTCGAATCCAGGCAGGTCAGGGTGAAACCTTGGGCAAGTTTCCTTACTCCACACGCCTAACAATAATCCCTCCAAAAAAAACACAATAATAAAATTGGTCATTTCAACCCACGACTGTGTGTGGGGGACGCTGCTGTGCGCAATTGGCTGCCGTGATTCACCCACAAATATATATACAGTCAATTCACTTTACAGTATATTCTGTGAAGCGCTTTGGGACGTTGATAAGATGTGGAAAGCGCTATATCAAATGCAAAGATTATTATTATTATTATTATCTTGTTTTGTGTATATATTTTATACATACATGGAATTGCAGTTCAATATACTGTACTGTTTATGCTGCCTATTCCTAAAGAAGTGAAAGTGACATGTTAGAGCAAGAGATTTTGATTAGATACATGAAAATCGCATAATGGTTTGACTTTGACTTTGGGGAGAAATTCCAACTGGGTGTTAAGAGAACGCGTGTCAAAGCAGCTTCAAAATTAAGGTGGTATTTGAAAATTTGCCAAGCTCTAGATACTCTAAAATGCTACGTAAACAGAATAAATTTAGACCAGTTGGAATTTCTTCCGAAGATAAATAATCATGTGTTTATAATGTTACATTTAACAAAGTCTCAATACTGCAATGTGTTTTTTGTTAAAAGTCATGGGCTGAAGTATTGATAACCAGTGACAGAAGCTTATAATTTAGCTACCAATAAATTCTCGACTGTTGTAGATTTATCCACATCAATTCGCCGTGTCTTGGTATATGATTCATTCACTCGTAACTCCCGTATTGTGGTCAGTTTCCTGCCTATCACGAGGACACTAATGATCAAGTTGCATTGCTTTGTGAATGTTCTGTGCGTCATTTGAAGCTTGTTTCTTGGCTGCAAGATATATACACAGTATTTTACGATCCGTAATCTTTTTCTTTTACGGAAATCGACGTGTGTTGTTTTCAGTGGCATCTGTGCCATCAGCCTTGTAGGGTATTTGCAATGAATGTTATGGCACATTATCTTAGTTTCATTTGGTACATACTTTTGCGCTTGTGTCGAATGTATCGGTTGGTCACTGCACTGTGGTTTGCATGCAGTCTCATTTCTCTTGCATTAGATGGTCAATACAGTGATAGCAAGTGACTTCTAGGATTTAATTATACTCGCTCATATTGAACCACTTTGCAAATAATTGATAAGTCGTTGGATTTTTTAGCGTTTAGAGAGACTGCTTTGTTAATACAATAGATATATATAATTTTGTTAGTTAGTATGCCTTTCATTGAGCACGAGTATTTCTTTCTTCTGTGGTTTGAGGGATATTGAATGATAGTGAATTGATGATCTCTCATGCAGTTCATAGTTGTGTGAAATGCGTTGCATTATGACTGGCCTGTGATTGTTCCACGTGAAGCAATAGGACAGACTCTATCCCGGACAATACGGTAGCGTGGTAGCCAGCGAAACAGGTAAGTAACCTGTTCATCCAAGTTCATGCTTTGAGATCACAGAGGTTTGCATTGGTTTCTCTGTTATCCTTACAGACCCCGAGCGGTCAACTTCTGACACTGTACAAGTGTTCAGACCATCCCAGCTTGATAGCACTGGGGAAAAGAAACGCAAAGGTACCCCCCCAAAAAAACTATTTACAGCATGGGTCTTAATATCATCACCTAACATTAAGTAGACAGCTGTTCATCAGCAAACATTGCTTCACTCTTAATATATTAATATTTTGTTCACATATTCATTATTCCTCTGTATTCATGTGCCTGTTTCTATGTTTGTGCAATGCGTTCTATAATATTGCGTGACGCAATATTGAATAAATGTTCAAGGACATTTATTCTTTGAAATGTGTCCTCATAAGGAATTGACTTATTCACTGCGGTGCTCCCAGTTTTATTTCGCCACATTTCACCCTGGTATACATGGAAGGCGACGTGCGAGCTTTGTTGCAGCCATGGAATCATTTAAACTCGATCTGCTGCATGTCATGACACAAGTGACTACTTGCAATCGCCATGTGTTTCAAGAATGCAATGAATACAGTACACGTGTGCATGTTGTGGAAGAGCATCAATGAGGCTTTCACTTTCTTTGAACAATAGTAATTGGAGTGGTATCAACCTATGTCACTGAATATGTGAGGTCCATGGTATTGATACGTACTGCTATTCTATGTTTAAATGCAATCAGTGTACTGTACTGCTGCGCGGTTGCATAAAATGTGTTTAGTCGATGGAATGTGCCCTGCCTTAAGTTCATTTGAATCTGTGTATCATACGGTTAATGCAATGTGAATGTCTGGGGATTTAGTGCTACACTCGCCTAGATTTTATCAGTTCGTCAATATTCTGCATGTTTCATGGAGTCGAAATATTGCCTCACCAAATATGTGTTTAAGATTGATGCTTAAAATGAAATGATTTGCTTGCACATTGCTTGGAGTTCACTCAGTAAACATGTACAGTAAACTCAATTCATCGGTCACTAAATGCACATTGTGCGCCCTTCAACACTTCAAGGTTTTGCTATTGCATGGAGTGTGTTTAACAATGTCCTCAAGTTAACCTATTTTGACTACTTTCTTTCAAATGGGAAACGGACTTTCAACCAACATTTTGTTTTGTTTTCATCCGTCCGTTGGACCCACGATGGATTTGAACGCTCCTCTGAACCTTATCTTTCTTTACTTTCTATTATAGGCACAGATCCAGCCGCAGACTCTTCTTCATCCAAGCCAAAGAATAAGACAAATGCCAAGTTGAATGTTTTAGGTATGTTGAATATAGTCATGTTGAACTGTTGGCATGTAGAATTGCAATTTAATTGTGCCTGCTCAATGTTTGACACCTATCAATTGACGGTTAGATTTTAAACCTCTTTCAACACACAATAATAATAATGATAATCCTTGCATTTGATATAGCGCTTTCCATATCTTATCAACGTCCCAAAGCACTTCACAGAATATACTGTAAAGTGAATTGACTGTATGTTTGTGGGCGAATCGCGGCAGCCAATTGCACACAGCAGCGTCCCACAAACAGTCGTGGATTGAAATGACCAATTTTATTATTGTGGTTTTATTTTGGAGGGATTATTATTGGGCATGTGGAGTAAGGAAACTTGCCCAAGGTTTTGTCTCCCCAGCTTGGTCTCCCCAGCTTGCAGGACAAGTGCTCTAACCACTGAGCCACAGGAGCTCCACATCCAATATGATAATGACTACAAGGGGAGCGAAATTCTGTGCGTAACATAATGTATAGCATAGGGCATGCAATCTGAGGAGTGCTTTAAGGTGAGAGATGTAAAGTTGCCTAACAAATTCCTGTGCATGGATATTGTGGAGCTGTGCCCTTCATAGGCTAGGGTTATTCTCTCTGGAGCAGAGAAGATTGAGGGGAGACCTAATAGAGGTTTATAAGATCATGAGGGGTTTCGACAGGGCAAATAGAGAAAAACTATTTCCACTCGTGGGTGAATCTGTGACTCGTGGTCACAGATTTAAAATAGTTTCAAGGCGCAGTAGAGGGGAGCTGAGGAGAATTTTTTTCACTCAGCGAGTTGTTCGAATCTGGAATGCATTGCCTGAAAAGGTGGTGGAGGCTGATTCGATAACAACTTTTAAAAGGGAATTAGATCTTTATTTAGGGAGAACGGGTCTATTAGGCTATGGGGAGCGGGCAGGGCAGTGGGATTGAATCGCTCTTTTCAAAGAGCCGGCACAGACTAGATGGGCCGAATGGCCTCCTTTTGTGCCGTAAAATTCTATGAATCTATGATTCTATTCAATGAAACTGGCCTCACATTCCATTTGTTCTCGGTAGACTTGAAACGCAAGGGAAATTGGATCATTTTGAGAGTGACTTGTGTGCTGTGTAAATGTACAGCTCTTTGGACCAGCACAAGCCAAGATTCAATTGTAGGACGCACCAAAGATCTTGTGCATCTTGTCAACATGTGCAGTCAAAATCATTATTATTATTATTATATTATTATTATTATTACATGCAGTGGCATGGCTCTGTTTGAAAGAAGTTCTGGCTACAACACAATCACAGAATCATAGAATCTTACGGCACAAAAGGAGGCCATTCGGCCCATTGAGTCTCTGCCGGCTCTTTGGAAAGAGCAACTCAATCCCACTCCCCAGCTCTCTCCCCTATAACCGTCCTCCCCAAATAAATGTCTACCTATCTTTAAAGAGTTGCTATCGAATCGGCCTCCACCACCTTTTCAGGCAATGCATTCCAGATTCGAACAACCTGCTGAATGAAAAAACGTCTCCTCACCTCCCCTCTGTTTCTCTTACAAACAATACGTCGTATTGATTTGACCATTGCACACGGTGCCATTGGCTTAAAGATTCTTCCCACCTGCAAAATAGACATGTTAAAGTTCCCTCAGGAACGCACTGGAATGAATACCAGCCTAGCTTATTGCAGGAGAGCTCAGATGAAGAAGTCCCCTTTGGCTGATTTGGTTTAAATTTTTCAGAACACCTGGATTTCCTCTGAGATTAAGAAATGCTTTTCTCCGGCGTGAATTTCCCTTCACCCCAACCCGAACCTGTGGCATCTTGTTTTAACTGACTTGAAAGTATTCCTCTACGAAATGATATCCGTCGTGCTTAAACCAACAGGCCTTTTTGAGCCGGAGGCGAGAGATACTGAGTGAAATTCATACTGAGTGATATATAAAAAGGTATTATCCTTTATGACCGGAATATTTGAGTGCAAAATGTGGTTTAGGAATCGAGATCTGTAATCACAGCGGGCTCTGGAATCATATGCTGCATTTATACTGCCAAAAGCAAAGCCCAGTTTATGTCTATTACTTAACATTCGTACTAATATGGGGCCGAACCTTGGCCCTCCGCCCTCCACCCCCACTACCCCCCACCCACCTGCCCCAAACAATAACATAAAAATTCCTGGACAGCCCATTGGTACAGACCTCAGGGGGAGCCAGACTAGGGCGATTCAGGCCTGCGACGTTTAAATTGTAGTGGGTGCGAAATTGTGGTGCGTTCCCTGCCAAAAGCAAAATGTGCCGTGTAAACGCGTCATAAATCACTCCTGGATTGGAATGTTCCATTACCTAATAGAGCGTTCGCTTTTATTGCTCCTCCACCGGTTTTGCCTCCGGTTTTCTCCCCCTGAAGCTTGGTCCCGCAGCCCTCCGGTATCTCGTCCAGATGGCTGATACTCGAGGCTCGGTTAAGCGAGGGAATTCCAGCATGCTCTTCCATCACGGGGATCACCGCAGACAAGCCTCGGTCAGTCATCGCCTGATGATTCAGGCGACGCAAACATAACATATTGCTGTGCGCACCTGGCCTCCCACCACATGTACAGTCAATTCACTTTACGGTGCATTCTGCGAAGTGCCGTGAGACGTCTCGAAGACTTGATAAGGTGCCTATATCAATCGCGAGGATTACTATTATTATTATATACAGAATACACATAACTCGTGCACATCACACACACACACACACACACACACACACTGCTGTGTTCGCTTGATCAAAAATCAGTAGCAGGAACTCTGACCGTTTTGTCCCCAGGTACAGATGACAGAATTGTAACGTAGTGCTTTAGATCCCGTTCAGAGCTATTTCATACTTGTATACGTGGATTAACGCTTGGCCATCATACTTTAGTCAGCACTAATTTATCTGTAACATCTGGCTCTTGCATGTGGAGTTTAATTGCAGTGATTTATGATGTACTCGGGACTATTGGGTGCGTGGCTTATTTGGTATGCGTCCGTGAAGAATTGTCTTTCCCCTCAAGATTAATCAGTGTATTTTCTGGATGTGAGCGGAGCCGTTCCGAGTTCTGAGCTGCGAGTGCCATTTATTCAGTGTTGCTTGGAAAAAGCACATTGTTTGGCCGGTGCACTCTCTCCAGAGTTTAATCTTTTCGTTTGGATATGGTTTCTTCTTCTGTGGCTTGCTTTGAATTTTTCCATTTGACTGTCTTCCAAACTCCAGGCTGAAGCAGGGAGCCTGGTAGCAATGGAGGTCAAGAAGGGGACCAAACATAAATGCAACGTTAAGTGAGACTGTTTTCGAAGTAATCTTCGGAGCTGATCGATATGTTCCGAACCTCCAAATCTCAACTCCAAAACAGCTCAAATCGGTTAAGTGGAGACATTGCTTTCGCTGGTTAATCAGGGATTGGAACTCAAGTATTACCACTCCACAGCCATGTGCATTTCAAAACTCGGGGTCTGAATGACCACTGGTTTAGCGAGGAAATATGGAGCCTTTTTTCCAGAACCGGCCATCAGCTGATGTTAGCACTTGAACCCTTGACCTCCTCTTATTTTTGCAGGCGAATGCTTCGCATCTAGACTTCAAAACTATTATTGTTAATAGCTTTCCAACATTGGACGGTGTCTTAACCCAGCAGCCTGATGCAAACAAACTGATTTCTTAACCGTGTAAGGGGAATTCTGTGGTGTGTGTGATGCGATCACACTAAGGAACATCCCGTTCCTGGAGACAACTCCCTGAAAAGACTCATTGCAACTTCGGTTAAGCCAATGTTAATGATCTTTCTATTTCATGTAGGACCTGTAACGTCGGATGGTCTCAAAGCGCTTCGTGGGGAAATGCTGTCAAGGGGAATGATTGTCAGCAAACGCACCAGCCGATTTGCACACAGCTAGGCTATCACATAAACAGCCATGGAATGAATGACTAATTTATAGGTAGGATTATTAGCAAAAACACCAGGAGAAACGCTCTGGTCTTCGTGCACATTGCTACAGGATCTTTCACGTCAACTTGAAAAAGCATTATTCCCCGAGTTTTGGAAATCTCCCAAGAGACAAGACAAAAGGTACTGCAAGTTTTTTTGTAACTATTAGGTTCGACTAAGGCTATACCCAAAATGATCTCACACCTGTCTTGACAACTGGCTTTTAGGCAAAAAGCATCTAAACAAAATTCGGGAGGGGAGAAAGGGACGTTCAATGATTGTGACAAGGATGATTCTTCTTATTATTATTATAGCTATCCACTTGATGCCTTTCTCTTAACATTATCATGAATACATTTCAAATGTATCAGCAACAGCGTTACCCAGAAAGATGGAGGTAGGCCATGTAGGCCGGCATAGACTCGATAGGCCAAATGGCCTCCTTTTGTGCAGTATAATTCTACGATTCTATGTTCTCCCCAGCTCCTCCATTCACAGGCTGCAGGTCATCCAAAACCCTGCAGCCCATGTACTATCTCGCACCCGCCTCCGTCCGTCTCCACTGGCTCCCCATCCTCCAGAGGATCGAATTCAAGATCCTCGTCCTCACCTTCAAGGCCGAACACGGCCTTGCCCCGCCCTATTTAACCGATCTACTCTCCCCCTATAAGCCCACCCGGACCCTCCGTTCAGCAGGACTTGGCCTGCTCCAAGCCCCCTGCCCGAACCGCCCCACCATCGGAGGCCGGGCCTTCAGTTTCTCCGCTCCCACCCTATGGAATGCCATCCCCCAATCCCTCCGTCTCGTTTCTTCCCTTTCCTCTTTCAAGGCCGGTTTGAAGACTTTCCTCTTCGACTGTGCCTTTTGTTCCCCCCAAAATCTTTTCGACCTCCCCTACGTGTTTCACCCCTTCCTGAACACTCCCCTCCAAGCTCGGGTCACACGCCTCCTGTGCAGCGCCTTGGGACGGCCTCCCGACGTGAAAGGCGCTTTATAAGTTTAAGTTGTTGTTGTTGTTCTGTAATTGCAACAAGACTACCCACTAGTGGGAGAATTATTTACTACTTATTTGAAAGATGAAAAGTAACTTCTTCCAGGCAACATTATGTGTGTGGAAATAGGATTGTTTGGTAAGAGGCAAAATATAAAAGCCAATGTTTATAATGATATAGCTCAATAAAAGAGGAATATGCCTGGTTCTATAACCTGGACAGAGAGGCTTTCGGGGTTGTCAGAGAATCCTGGTTCTAGAAGGTCATTCTCTGTTAATGCACAAGAGCAGAGTGAACACTGTCTCTTTTGAGTAAGGTACATTTCCAACTCTGGCTCAAGCCACAAAGATAGATCTCCTAAAATGAGTATTACCACAGGATAGGCTCCATAGCAAACAATCAATCATCCAATTGCCAGAGCAGCTGCAGGACTTTATGGCCAAAAGGATGACCATCTAAGCCTGAAACACACTCGAGGCCAAGAAGCAACTAATGAGGTAGAGAGAAGCCACAATCAAGACCGTGGAAGCCTTTCAGTCCAGCTAATGAACTAACACCGTGGTTAGGCTCCGAACTCAAACATTATGAAGACTAAAGTTAAGGAAGGTTGCAGCAAACCCAAGAGAGGTGATGAGCAGGTTTAGAGCCGGGCCTAAAGCTTCAAACGCAATGGCGTACCCGAAACTGGAATAAATCTGCAGATAGCTGGGGGAGTTCAAGTTTGCACTCGTCATGGAGGAAGTGTCTGTATTGAACTATGTCTGGTAATAATAATTTGCTTCCCAAGTGGCCCAAATACTATGATCTCTTCCAGTACAGAGAAGATTTGGATGTCACTGGCCTAGACCCACTATTATCTCACTTGTTGTCTCCTCCTCACAACATGTGAAGGTGTAAGAAGCCAACAGTCATGGAACTGCAGAACATATATCAGCAACAGCACTATTGTCATTTTGATCCTCAACCATTTCAGACAATTGAGGGTAAACTGGTTTGACCTCCTGGTTCGAATCCCAGTCAGGCTGCCTCTCAAATCCCGGCATGGAGGAGTGCTGTTTTGTCAACAGTGCTGTCCTTTGGACGAGACTTTCACCCGAACTCCCGTCTGCTTGTCCAAGAGGAATTAATGATCCTATGAAGCCATTCAAAGAGGAAGGGAGTTTCTCCCCGTGCCCTGGTCAACCAATTTCCCCCCCAGAGAGAGAAGTAAATAGTGATTCACTTCATAGCTGTTTGTGGAATATTGCTGTGTAGAATTTGGCTGTTGCATTCACCCGCAAACACACTGTCACTCACGCCTCAAAAACAAACAAACGCTGAAGTTCTCTCTGACATTTCAACATGATAAGGTGCTATATCAAATGCAAGGACCATTACTGTTGTTATTATTATTATAACATTTGAAAATGTTTTGACGTTACCAAAATTCAAGGATAGTTATTTACCACAAAGTACCCATGCGGCAGGTTGCAGGCAAGGACTCCAAACACTTCCAAAACTCAGAGTATCATTGTACATGTGCAAACACATACGCAAATGCATGATGCAATGTCTCCATTGCATGCGCAGGAAACCAGAGGCCCAGGGTGTGCACTGAGTAGAATATGGCCAACACAAACAAGCAGTATTATTTGATGTGCTCCGGCCATGGCAGCCAGGTAAGTATCACAAAAAACATTTCACTGTGGAGGAGAGGAAGCTGTTTTTGATCGTTTCTGGCCTTTACGCTGTTCCTATTTAACCAATCTACTTTCCCCCTACAAGCCCACCCGGACCCTCCGTTCAACAGGACTTGGCCTGCTCCAAGCCCCCCGCCCGAACCGCCCCACCATCGGAGGCCGGGCCTTCAGTTTCTCCGCTCCCACCCTATGGAATTCCATCCCCCAATCCCTCCATCTCGTTTCTTCCCTTTCCTCTTTCAAGGCCGGTTTGAAGACTTTCCTCTTCGACCGTGCCTTTTGTTCCACCCTGAATTTTTCGACCTCCCCTTCGTGTCTCACCCCTTCCCGAACACTCCCCTCCCAGCTCGGGTCACACGCCTCCTGTGCAGCGCCTTGGGACGTCCTCCCGATGTGAAAAGCGCTCTATAAGTGTAATTTGTTGTTGTTGTTGTTGTTCCTCTTCGGTACCCTCTGGTCTATGGCATGGTTAGCAACAATAGAACCATGGAACGTTTACAGCAAGGAAGAGGGCCCGAATGTTTGTTCTGTGAACAAGCGATCCATTCGTTCCCATTTTGCCTCCTTTTTCCCCCGTAACACTCTGCAAGTTTTTCCAAATATTCAATTGGACTTTCCGCTTTATCCGCATCTATCCCAAATGGTTGGGGATTGAAATGACAATACAACTGATGTGCAGTGCAGTCTGAGATCTAAATATGTTTTGAAATGCTTTGTATACCGCAGGCAGACAAGAATATAATTGACAAAATAAAGGCAAACATCACAGTTTTTAAGGTTTTTTATTATTATTTTATTATTATTATTTATTATTGTAAATAATATAAATCATCATCATTCGTGGGCTGCCGTGTTTCACCCACAAATATACAGTCGGTTTTCCTGTTGTCCTTCCCCCTACCCCCAACCCCTCCCCTTACCCTCTTTCCCCCCTTTCTCCCCATACCCCACTTCCACGGCTGTTTGTGGGACGTTGTTGTGCGCAATTTGGCTGCCGTGTTGCGCCCACATATATACAGTAAATTTTTCTGGTCCCTATCTGGCTGCTCAGCACCATGGGACATCCTCCCAATTTGAAAGGCCCTATAGAAATGTGATTTTTGATTGATGGATTGATGGATGGATTGATGGATTGATGGATGGATTGATTGATTGATCAACATTATCATCAATACATCATCTTTAATCATTATTAATAATACTTCTCTCTAAATATTATTGAGATAAGAAGTGAACTTTAATGCAACTTTGTTTTGTATATTTACAGCCAGGTTTTGTCCCCAAGAGCAATTCCGAACCACAGCTGCCAACGATCATTTTGCTTTACTTTTGATGAGTAGAGACTTGTTGTAACGTAATTGCTGCAAATCTGTCAAACAATAACATCTAGTTGCTTGCCAGGAAAAGTAGCAACCCTCAGAGATACAATGGCTAATAACATTTCTGACGATATCAGTTCCAATTTTCCTCTGCTGGCTTTGTAATGAAGGAGAGTAGTCCTGTAGCTCTGTGGTTAGAGCACTCGCCTTGCAAGCGAGAGACCTGGGTTTAAATCCAGGCAGGTCAGGGCGAAATCCTGGGCACGTTTCCTTCCTCCACACACCCAATAATAATCCTACGAAAAGAAAACAGTAATAAATTGGTCATTTCAATCCACGACTATTTGTGGGGACACTGCTGTGCGCAATTGGCTGCCTCGTTTCGCCCACAAATGTACAGTCAATATATTCTGTGAAGCGCTTTGAGACGTCTAGAAGACGTGAAAAGCGCGATCTCAAATGCAAGGATTATTAATATTAAATTGTGCGTCAGTTGGGCTCCGTACATAGCCTTCTCACCGCCGGGTCAAAAGGTTGTGGGGTCAAACCTCATGTCAGGGTTTGAGTTCATTGTCAATAATGCTACTCTTGTACAGTACAAGGGGAGCGTGGCTTTGTTGAAGCTTCTGTCTTTCAGAAGATTGTCATCTTTTTGTTTCGATGAGTGGTAAAGATCCCTTAACACTATCGATTGTTTGTTCATTTCATTGCTATTTGTGGGATCCAGCTGGCCAAATAAATATTCTTCCAACACCAGCCACTGTAGTTGATAATCGTTTTTGCCTGTGCGGTGTATTCAGATATTTTAAATGATAAGTCATCAGAAACGTTCATGTTGTGTCTCTCATGGTGGAGTTTTTAGGTGTTATTTTTGTGACACATGGCTTTCTTCCAAGGTGCAATCTATCACTCGCAGTGTGACAAGACAGTGTTCCAATTTTCCCCCAAATTGTTCCTTGCAACAATCTGGTATGAATCACAGAAAGAAAAAAAACGATCTGGAATGGATTGAGGACTCGCCTCTTGAATTAAAAATATAAAATAAACTTATGGGTTGGGATAATTCTAACGTCCCTTGGGACATCCTCCCGACGTGAAAGGTGCTCTATAACTGTAATTTTACTGTTGTTGTTGTCCTTTTTAAGTGGAGTTTTAAAAAAAATTTGAATTGCCCACAAAATATCCAGTCAATTCAGTTTGCAGAATATTCCGACGTCACAAGGAGCTATATCAAATACAAGGAATATTACAAATTTTTGCTAGAAAATGAAAGTGAGTCTTAGGCACCAATAATGTAGAGACTTTCCTATCATAAAGATTCCACCGCTATTGAACCAATTTGGTTAATTTTTTAAATGGGTATTCAATTGGTTCACTTTTGACTCTAGGTCCGAAAATAATGGGTTGAAGCCTCACTTGGGATGTTAAGGTAACACTTTTGGGTGATGTTCAATAAGGTATTGGTGGAGCCCTGCGTGATTGAAATTGCCAATTGACATTTTCATAGAATTCCCAAAGGCTCTATAATTATGGCCAATATTTATGTTGAAACAAAATTGAGTATTTTTTTTTGAGCAAATCTCGATTTTCAAACATAATTGTTAGAACTCTTGCTCTGCAAGATTGGGTTACTTTGATTTGGTTTACATAATTCTAAGATCATAAGATCTTTGGCTCATCTCATCTCGGCTCTCCTGAACTCCCACTTTTCCATCATTCTCATCACAGCATCAAACTACTTTTTAAATGAATCCAGTGTTCCTGGCCTCCACCACCTTTCCTGGCACCTGTTCCATTCACTGAAATCCTTGAAAAATCTCCTGGTCTTGAAATTGCCCATCACAACTCTAAATTTATGTATTTTTCATCTGCATTTACTTTTTCAATCCCATTTTCAATCCCACTTAAAATGCTATAGCTCTTTGAGATCCCCTCTGTAAACCTGGGGAAGGGTTTCCGCATGTTTCAGACACACAGCTGGCCAAAGAAAAATCAGTAGCTTCAAAGTAGAATTCCCATGGGTAGGTGTGAAGGTTACCAGTTGACATGATGGAGTCCCCATTTACTGTACATAGGTTGAGATTCCTTGTAAAGAATCAACAACATTTGCAAATGTGGATTCCCTCGAGTCAGTTTATGAAGGAATCCTTTCAGAAACCACATGCTGTTGGCCTCAAGATGATGGCTTTCCAACTCCAAGATATTTCTCTGACACTCTTCATTCCGTACACTTGTGCTGGCTCGAGATCAATAATACCACTTTTGGTTTATATTTAAAAAAAGAAAATGAGGATGAAAGCCTCACACTCGCACTATGGATTAGAAAAATTTAGTTCTTACGGTTTGGAAATATCTCAGAATCATAGTCTTACATTTAACAGCGAAACAACGACAACAAAATTACATTTGTATAGTGCCTTTCACGTCAGGAGGACATCCCAACTTGCTGGACAGTCACTGTTTTGGACCATCAAAAATTGGTAACCACTAACATGCAAAATCTACTGACTTTCTTTTGTCAATATTGTCTGTGAACCGTGGATACAACCAGCAAAAGTATCCTGCAGTACCAGGATACATGGAGAAGCAACTGGAAAGTTGGATTAATAAAAAACAAAGGCTGTAGATTTAGAAAACAGGCAGTAATGGCACAAACCCAATGACCCAAATTGCTGCCTTCAGTGTAGAATCGTTCTTTTTGTAGGGTAAAATTTGTGGTGTTTTCTTCTAATCTGTTTCTCGCATTAAATATAATACGGGTTAAGTTGATGTATCAACCTAGCTCAGTTAAACCTTCTCCCAAGTCAGAACTTGGGCTCACTTTAGGACTTTGAGCTCGTAGTCTCGGCTGACACATTCCAGTGCTGGCAGCGCGAGAGAAGTGTGCCTTTCTTTGAATAAGAGGTTAAACAAACTATCTGCCTGTTTAGGCGGACATTAAAGATCTCGTAGCACTATTAAAGAGAAGAGTGAGGTTTTTTTTTTCCAATAATTTCCTGGACAACTAACTATCCTCCGGATAAAATGGGTCATTCTCTTCGTGGCTGTTTTGTGGGACATTGCTGTGTTCGAATGAGCTCTTATGTTTTGTTTCCAACATTTCAGACAATGTCCTGAAGTGAAAGTCATGTTATCAAAGGCTGCAATTATTATTCTTATTATCAGATCCTGTGAACTGCCTGGAGATGGACGCCCCACTGACACGAAGGACCTGTATTACATAGAAGGATTATTATTTGCTACGGTTATTATTAAGACACTACGCGTCATTCATCATGCTTCTCCCAGCCTCCAATGCCAGCTTACTGGTGAAAGAAAATGCAAGGAATAACTGTTGTCTTGATGCCCAGTTGTAGCTCTATCGGGGGGGTTTTAACTTAAATTCCATCATCCTGAGAAACAACCACAAAAGTTACTCCAGCACGCCTGCCGTTCACAATCGTTTTCTTTCCTTCGCAGAAACGTCAGCTGGTGTTCAGTCCAGCATGAGTTCCAATCCATTTTCTGAGAAGGATGCTGTCAGTAAGTACTCTACTGAAATGATTTATTGCCACTTGCGGCAAGAGTATGACACATGCAGCTGTTTGCTTGACAAGGTCAATAAGTACACGTGAATACAACAGCGATGTGAATTTTTGAAGGTTCATTTCCTGCGAACTCATCAAAGTGAGTGATGGCAAAACAAACGATATTGTGTTTGCATGTTGACATGAGTGTGGGCACATATTCTCACCCGCGCTCTCTGTGATTAGAGAGGGGGGAAGAGAGTGTGCTTGAGAGAGAGGGGGGAGAGCGCGAGAGTGTGAGTGAGAAGGAGGGGAGAGTGATTGTATGAGTTTGAAAACCATACTATTTTCCCTTTGTCTCTCCTTGGCTGTGATATTTGTCAATATTAAAAACAGAATTATTTCTATAAAAATGTGTTACCACATTTTTCTGTGTTCAAGCGCTACGCTGATCTCAGTAGAATGAAACTATTGTTCCACAGATGCATTCCAACGGTTCTTTACTTGTGAGATAGAACATCACCAGGCACTTTATGTCTGCGTTATTCAGAAGTTGAGTCTCCAGTCAGCACTGGGAGTCAGCTTCAGTCTGTTCTACGCACAAAAACTTAAGACAGACTTTCGGCGAGTTTCTTATTTTCATTCATTTACGTGTTTTAATTGAATCCGAGTGAAGCTCAAACTCTTTCTGAATACATGTCTGCTTTGCTAACTTGTAAGGATTGAGGGGTGATCAGCCAGGGAACCACTCTTACTCATTTGTATGGAATGACATAAAATAAATTTTGCAATTACCTATTGTAGCAAAACAGAGTGAACTTTCCAGCTTCAAGTTCAGATCCGCTCATCTTCTTCTTACTTGGCTCCGTCTTTAATATCAAACTCCATACAATCATCCAGAACTCCTTGGCCAGTGTTCAGAATTCCTGCCATACAATATTTACAACAACAATAACAACTTTGATTTATATAGCGCCCTCCATGCCGGATGGCGTCTCAGAGCGCTTCACAGTAGCGGATCCCGGGACCGAGCCAGGGGCAGGGGCAGAAAGGTGATCAAAGGCGCGGTCGAAGAGGAAGGTCTTCAGCTGTGACCTGAAACTGGGAAGAGAGGGGGGGGGGGGGCGAGGCAAAGGGAGTGAGGAAGGGAGTTCCAGAGCCTTGGGGCGTAGTGGCTGAAGGCCCGGCCGCCGAGGGTGGAGCGGAGGATTCGGGGGGACATGGAGGAGGCCAGATCCAGAGGAGCAAAGGCAGCGGGTGCTGGGTTTGGGGGAGAGATTTACCTATAAACCCAGATACAAACTCAGTACTACTGTAGGATCTGAAAGGGTCTGAATTGACAAATAGTTCCACTGGGCTATCCAGTGGGGAGTAGACAGAAGTCCTTATGCACCGTTTTTGACTTGGCAAGTTACTACAGTAACTTGCAGGTGGAGATAGATTAGATCAGCCATGATTTTATTGAATGGCAGGGCAGGCTCGAGGGGCTGAATGGCCTACTCCTGCTCCTTATTCTTATGTTTTTGGGTTCTTTAATGTTCCCTGTCAATTTGAGGAGCTAATAATAATAATACTTTGCCATATCGCCTTATTGAAACATCTCAAAGAGCTTCATAGAATATACCGTAAAGTAAACTGACTGTACAGTACTGGGGTATAAACAACAGCTCTGGAATTTTATGTTAATGGATCGCTATGGATGTATTAATGCATCTTTATCACAATCTTTATCTTTATTCTGTTTTCTCTTCCTGTCTTCACAGGACCAACAACTCAGGCAACTTATCTCTGTATACTTATTGAGAACAGTGAATTTGGTGAGTAGGCATCAACAATAGCAACCCCTTGCACTTATACACCACCCTCCCATCGTAGGGTCGTGTCTCAGAGTGCTTAACACTCTGGCGGAACCTGACTCCAAACTGGGGGGAGATCGCCGTTTAGGTGTGGTCGAAAAGGAAAGTTTTCAGCTGGGAATTGAAAGAGGGGAAAGAGGGGGGCAAGACGGAGAGATTGAGTGAGAGTGTTCCAGAGTTTTGGGGGCACAGTGATAAGCAATGGCGCTTTCAAAATAAACGCTTCTTTGGAAATAATGCCATCAAAGCAAACTGTTAACAGAAGCCATGGCAGGTACAGGGGTGAAATCGAAATTCGAATTTATTTATAAACATTTAACATTTTTAACAGAATCCCGTACGTCGCTCATATCTACCATCCGAAGTCTCCTCAACTGTGGGGCTAAATTATCCCTCCAAAAAGCGAAGGGGGAAATTAGAGGATTATTAGGACATGGAATGTTTTGTCACAAGCAGCTGTTGAAGCTAACTTCATACCATTTAAAAAGGAAATCGGTTTTGAAGAGCACTATTTGAAGAGCAATGATGTAAAAAGGAGATGGGGAAAGAACAGGGAAATGGGAATAGACTATTCTGCTAAAGCAGTTATAATAATAATATTAATAATCATAATTCTTGCATTTGCTATAGCACCTTATCATGTCTTTGAGGCATCTCAAAGATGGATTGAAAGAGCCTCCTATTTCTAAAGGTTTTGTGATTCCGTTTGGCTTTGAAAATAAATCAGTTGCCATTTAGTGCAAATATCATGTTTGCTGGACCCATAGGCTCAAAATTCTTCTCATGCACACTATTCACATAACCAATAAGTTATTTTTATGCTCTTAAAGTAGTTTTGTTTTAAATCTATTGCAGAAAATGGAACTGTCATGAGTTCGACCCCAATATCTGAGATCGATTCTCTGGGCAAACCCAGATTCACTGGTACAGTATTCTTATTGTTATCTATGAAACTTTGGATCCAAAAATGTGTCGACAAATCACACCAATGTGATGGACGTTTTTTGGCTCAGAAAATTGTAGGACAACAGTTACAGGGCTTAGTAATGCAATCAGTAAATTCTTACATTGTCTTTTCACTCAACAAGTTGGGTTCAAATCCAGTGCATCATAAAAAACGAAATGCTCCCTTTCCTTTCTCTCTCCCCCTCAAGGTCTTGCATTGAATTTTTCCCAGTGAATAAAGCCATAGAAACACAGGTTTTGCTGTAAACAGAGAAATTCAAACCAGTACAAATACAATAGCTCTTAAGAGGTCATGGTTATGGCATGTTGGACACCCAAAATCTAATAATATCATATTATTATAATGCGTTTCCATTTCCCGGCACAGGTAATCTTGACATTAAAAGCAGCACAAAAGCAAATACACAATGAACACTGATCGGTCATCGTTTGCAATGTTGCCTCAGTGACAGAAGTGGAGGAAATGGGTGGAGGGGAGAGGTTTTGAGGAACAATATTCACAACACGGATTTATTGCCATAATATCGACTTCCTATTTGCAAAGATCGAATCATGTGGTTTGCTGGGACATTGCCCAATAGTGAATTGAGAATCCCGAAGGGGGAAAGGTGAATGAAATTGCTGCTCACTGGCGTATTATCAGACTTTGGGATTATTCTCTCAAATTGCCTTTTTGGCAAAGCCTGGAATTTACAAACCATAGAATTGTAGGAATGTACCATACAGAAGAAGGCAATTTTGTTCAACATGTCTGTGCTGGCTATTTTAAAGAGTAATCCTTTCGGTCCTATTTACCTGCATTTTCTATATTTTGTGCATTGCAGTATCCTTCACGTACTCTCTCATGTACCCCTACAATTTTAAACTCACCACCCCATGAATATTTTGGCAATGTTACAGATAGCTCGCATGCCAAGAACCAGAAAAATCTTTTCAATGGATATATTTGGGTAGCAATTTATAAATAACCAGGAAATGACAGCTGTTAAATTAATTCTTCCCATTAGGTTTCATTATTTGCAGATCCAGACATTTGGCTCAGAACCGCTAACATAAATGCAAAGGCCAATGAACTATACAGTTTACAAAGAGACTCAAATATGTAAATGTCTACGGGGCACTCACTACACAAGGCAAGCGATTTCCTGGAGATTTAATGGAAGGAAACAAATGAGGATATGGACTAAATCTTGGGTGCATATTTTCAGAAGCTTCATAATTTTCTAGGGGGCCATTCCTGAGGCCAAAAGGAACGCCAAATGTTAAGAACATAAGAGCATAAGAAATGCTAGATGAAACAGACCAAGGTCTATCTTGTTCGCCTTCCACCTTCCTAGCAGTCGCTTACACATATGTGCTGAACTATCTATCTAAAGTACTATATCCCATAATGTTATTTCCTAAAAGAAAACTATCTAATCTGTGCTTGAAACACTTCCTGCTTCAATTGTCTTCTAAGGAAACCTGATCCACAGGTTCACTATTCGCTCACTGAAACAGTGTTTGTGTAGATTTATTCTGAATTTGAATCACACTCCGCGTCCAATGGTTTCACTATTCTGGACAAGTTGAAACAGCCCATCATAACCTTATATTGTCTAGCCCCTTCAGAATCTTAAAGAACAGGAATATGTTGTTTCTCAATTTTCTCTTTTCCAAATTTATTTAGTCTCTCCTCATAGTCCAGTCTCTTCGCTCCCTCAATCGTTTTGGTTGCCCTCCTCTGCATCTCCTCGATTTCTCCCATATTCATTTTTCTCTAATGCGGTGACCAGAACTGTACACAGTACTCTAAGTATAGTCTCACCAATGATTAACCCCCACTATTTCGGCTTGATCTTTTGAGACGTCCCAACATCTGGTTTGCTTTACTCGCCGTCTGTCACGCAGCATTGTTGGGAGAGCTTCGATTTATTGTCAATCAGGAACCCCAGGTCTTATTCATTTTCCATACATATTATTTTTCTTCCGTTGAAATAATAGTTCCTTCCCAGATTTTTGGTCCCCATGTGAAGTATTTTACATTTCTCCATATTGAATTTCATCTGCCTAAGTCACAGGTATGTGCAAATCCTCCAATAATCTATCTTGTTCAGCTTTGCAATCTCCCACCTTTATTAGCTTGGTGTCATCTGCCGCTAGTACTTGAATACGACTAACTTCCA
The DNA here is from genome assembly GCA_035084275.1 of Hydrolagus colliei. NCBI lineage: Eukaryota > Metazoa > Chordata > Chondrichthyes > Chimaeriformes > Chimaeridae > Hydrolagus > Hydrolagus colliei. The sequence goes on along the minus strand of CM068745.1, from coordinate 85,825,908 downwards.
GTCATCCTTTCATTCACAACAACAAAAATGTCGCTAGCGCCTTTCACATCAGGAAGATGTCCCAAGGCGCTGGAAATCACTGACGTAATTTACTTGTGACTTTGTACTGAAGCCCAGAAGTTATCAATTTTGGTTTGCCCCGTGCGGTTGGCACCATTATTAATAATAATAAAATATAAACCATGGTTTGTCAGGTCACTGTCCATGTCACCGGGCACTTTGTACAATCAGCTGCACACTGGGCGGGTTCCCACACTGTATCAGATTGACACCAACATCGCTTCCTGTGTCCAGCGCCTTGTGCAAAACGAGGGCAGCCACTTGTTCAACATGAGAACTAAAATGGCCGACTACCAGATCGCTGACTTGTTATTGCTCTGTTCCTCCCTGTCCTTTGTGTTTTTTTTAACAGGTGCTCACGTGAAGTATTGTGCCAAGAATCCAAGCATGCCTTGCTCCATCAGCGAAGCCCTGAAATATTTTGCCGAAAAGAACCATACAAATGTCAAAGTCACGACGGTTCCTCGTTACGCGCCCACCAATGTGACCATTCTGACCATTGAAGGCTGTCCGACCTTTGTAATCGTAGACTGGGAGAAGAACGATAATGATTCAGCTACTGGTAATTCTTATTCGACAACTCGTCTCCTGACTGACATTCTTTGCATTCCCACCTTTCTTTCTTTCCTTCCTTCCACACGTATGTATATTTTCATGCGCTTTTACAGCTTGGCTGTAAAAGAAAGAGTCTCACTCTGTCTCTCTCTCACCTATAAATCAGAAGGCCCACAATGGTCGCAGTCTAGGCCAAAACTCTGATGGAAGAGTTGCAAAGTTGGAGAAATCCTCCTTCAAATGAGACACTGAATCAGAGTCTTGATTGCCTTTTCAACTCAACGTAAAAGATGACATGGTTCGAAAGAGAAAGGAATCTCCCTTAGTGTCCTGGCCAACAATCCTCCAAATAATTTGATGATAATAGCAATGCTTGCATTTGGTATAGAGCCTGATCACGTCTTTGAGACGTCTCAATGTGCATCACAGAATATACTGTAAAGTGAATTGACTGCATATTTTAAACACGCATTATTGCTTCTCTGTGGGTCCTTGCTGTGGGCAAATTGGCAGCCATCTATGCCAACAAAATACACAATAATTTGACAGAACTTGCTGGTGAAACCCCTTTTTTTGCATTGCAAGCCTTTATTGATTCATTATTATCTGTTGTAGTATTTTAGAATAGTTATCATTTTCTGAAACCCGTTGAGGTCATTGGAATTTCTGAAAAGGTCTCAGACGTGAAAATCAAGGAATCTAATATTGATGCAATATCCCTTCCTTTTATTTCTCACCATTTGGCCCGATTATTTCTTGAATGTATTGGCCATAGTTGAAATTAAACTTGCCAGGGTTCAGTGGTTGAGGTCTTATACTGTGCCTTTAGCTCTTAGCTGAAAATGCCATCAAATTCACTGGGGTTTGCAAACTTACTTTAGCTTACATAGTTTAGGCTTGCTTTCCACTGCAGCGATGCAGGAGAGCTACTTTCTATTGGAAAGGCCCTTCTGTCAAATGAAATATTAAAACCAAGGTCTTATCTGCCTGTTCAGATGGACATTAAAGATCCCATGAACTGGTCGAAAAGGGAAGGGAGTTTCTCGAGGTGTCCAAGCAAAATTCCCCCAAATAAAATTGGTCATTCACTTCATGGTTGTGCATACGATGGGTGCTGTGCGTTTAATATAATACAACTACAAAATACACACTTTGCTATACAGAATGTCTGTGAAGCCTTTTCAGACATCCTCTGGATATTAAAGGTGCTTTTATCAAATAAGGATTATTTTATTTGTTTCATCCCTCATGGAACGAGATCAATTACTATCAATCCCGCCACACTGTTCTCTGCTAAGATGTCTTTATATTTCTCTCTTCCAGAATTTGAACTAGTATCCACAGCATTAGGACCAGACAATGAAACCGAAAAAATTGTTACCATTACCAATCAAACCCACAGTGCAGTGGAAAACCTCTCACCAAATACAAGGTAAAAATATTATTTCTTCCAAGTACAAGTACAGTATATGATGTATTTCTATGTTTCTATGCCACATGCTTTGGAGAGAACAACGTCTTGTGATTTGAGTGCGTGAGACAATTCTGTTTGTGGGAACCAGCTATGTGCAAAGCGGCTGCCAAACTAACCTATAGAATACACAGTCACTAACTAGCCTTTGCAGTAAATCTTGTGAAGTACTCTTTAGTGGCCCTCTTGATGTAAAATATTATTAGTACAAGTAATATTATAGTAGTATTAAATTGCCACCATCCGAGGCTTCTCCTCAGAGGGACTTTACCTGCTGGAGAGGATTTACAAGCTCTGGGTTCTACCACAGAGCTCACTGCGAATTGAAACTATACTATAGACAGTTAAACCTCTATTTAGGACACTTCTATTTAGGATGTTTCAATTGAAGGAACGTAATTTTTTAACATCTTTTGATCGATATAAGACACTTGGATTCATTTTAACGAACAAAATGCATTTGCGCATGCGCAGTACATAATTTGAATATCACGGTCGCATTTCGCGCGTCCGTTTTGTCCATATGCACAGTCCATAGTGTATTGGACTATGTAGCAAGAATAAAAGAATGGATTCTTTTTTAGAGGGGGAGAAGTTAGATAGTGTTCAAAGGGATTTGGGTGTCCTTGTACACCAGTCTCAAAAAGTTAGTTTGCAGGTGCAGCAAGCAGCTAAGAAGGCGAACGGCATGCTAGCGTTCATTTCAAAAGATTTAGAGTACAAGAGTAGGGAAGTCTTGCTGCAACTATATAGGGCTTTGGTGAGTCCACACCTAGAGTATTGTGTGCAGTTTTGGTCTCCTTATTAAAAAAGGACATACTTGCCTCAGAGGGGGTGCAGCGTAGATTCACTAGGTTAGTTCCTGGGATGAGGGGACTGACCTATGAGGATAGGTTGAATAAACTAGGGCTGTATTCTCTAGAGTACAGAAGAATTAGGGGGATCTTATTGAAACATATAAGATTCTTAAAGGACTAGATAAAGTAGGCACTGAGGGACTGTTTCCCCTGGTAGGAGAATCTATAACCAGGGGTCACAGTCTTAAAATTAAGGGTCAGCCTTTTAGAACAGAGTTGAGAAAACATTTCTTCACTCAGAGGGTAGTGAATTTATGGAATTCACTCCCCCAGAAGGCTATAGATGCTCAGTCCTTGAACATTTTCAAGGTTGAGACTGATAGATTTTTGAAAAATAGAGGGATTAGGGGATATGGGGATAGGGCAGGTAATCAGAGTTAGGTGAAAAGATCAGCCATGATCTTGTTGAATGGCGGAGCAGGCTCGAGGGGCCGAATGGCCTACTCCTGCTCCTAGTTCTTATGTTCTTATTTGCGGGTAAATCCAAGCATTTGAACTGGCCAAAAGCATGTTGCTACGTCATTGTTTAAAAGCAGCTGATTTTGAAGTGACACCACAATCAGTATTACAGTCATTTCCAAACATTCCCGAGCAACTTCGAGCGATTTACAGCCTCTACCGCGTTTATACCATGTCGGAAAGAGAGCAGTACTGTAAGTGAAATGAACAGCGGTAATACCGCTAGCGACCAGAAACCCGGCAAAGTCATCACTTTAAATACTAAATTGGAGGTGATAAAGCACATTGAATCTGGTGAATAAGGTACGGACGTCGGGAGGGCTTTAGGGCGAGCTAGATCGACGGTGGCTACTATAAAACAGAATAAGGACAGTATACTGGCAAGTTCAAGGTGTGTTACAGCTACAGATGCAAGCAGATTAGCCAAACATAGGAGGGATGTCATGGAAAGAATGCTGAGTGTCTGGATTGAGGATCAGAACCAGCGTAATATACCACTCAACACCCTGGTTATCCAAGAGAAGGCAAAATCATTGTTTAGGGAATTAAATGATCGGGAAGGAGAAGGCTCAACGGCACCATCTTTCAGTGCTAGCAGAGGGTTAAAAGACGCTATGGGCTCCACAACATCAAGATGAGTGGGGAAGCAGCAAGTGCTACTGTCACACTGCCAGTATTAAGGTCTGTCAGTAGTGTACTGTATTAAAGTTTGCCAGTATTAAAGTACAATACTGTACAGTTACCCCCAAATACCCTTTCTTGCCTATGTGTGTTAATTTGTGTGTTATGTTGTGTGGTTTTGTGTATTATTTAGTGGGTTTACAGTCCAAATATTTTGTGAAACGAACACATCTCTGGTTATATAATGGGACCGCATGGGAAATCCCGTTTCGATTTAGGGCATTTCGATTTAGATACAGTTTATCAGGAACTCAACCCCATCCTAAATAGAGTGTGCAGTAATACCAAAATACATTAACATATAATACCAAATTGCATTTGTTCAGTGCTTTTCACGTCAGGAGAACGTTCCAAGGTGCTGATCGCATCCGTCCGGAATACAACAACAACGCCAAGTTTCATTTGAACAGTACCCCCTCCCCCGGGATAGCTTCCCAGAGCGAGCGCTTGAAATATCCATCTCTTCATCCTACCGATGGAGGTTGAATCTGTTTCTCAACTGAGTCAAGCGATATGTCCTTAACCAGGACTTTCTGGTAACCCAGGCCAGTACTTAGTTACAGTCCGGGTAAACAAATGTTACCCAGTCTGGGTAAAGAAATGTTGTGTCTACCTTGAAACTGCCCCATACAAACCTGACCTCATGACTCCCTCTTGATCTGCAGTCCTTGTGTATCTGGAGCTCCTGTAGCTCAGTTGGTTAGAGCACTCGCCTTACAAGTGTGAGACTTGTGTTCGAATCCAGGCAAGTCAGGGCGAAACCTTGGGCAAGTTTCCTTACTCCACACACCTGATAATAATCACTCCAAAAAAAACCACAACAATAAAATTGGTCATTTCAATCCGTGACTGTTTGAGGGGACACATTGCTGTGCGCCATTGGCTGCCGCGTTTTGCCCACAAATATACTGCCAATTCACTTTACAGTATATTCTGTGAAGCGCTTTGAGACGTTGATAAGATGTGAAAAGCGCTATATCAAATGCAAGGATTATTGTTGTATGATTATTGTTATTATCTGAAAGTGTTGTCTCACTTGAAACAATCCAGCTGGATGCCCTGTGATTGATGAATGGTGGTGGTGAAATATTCTGAGCGAACCCTGTGTGCAGAAGTAATGTGGAATCATGATTTGAAATTTTTTTTGCTAAGCATGCAGCGAGCAGATTAAAATGTACATCAGGAAACAAATGCCTCCAGCTCAGCTATGGATCCATCTGGGAGGATGTGATGGAATTAAAACTTGCGCTTTAAAACCGGAGATTCCCCGCATGGTCATTTGAGATGTCGGCTTTAATCATGTGGATAGATACTGGGCTGAAGCAAAGAGCGTCTCCCTGAGGGAGTGGAGGATAATACAAAGAGCATGTTGGCTCACGTCCCTCAAATCCAATCCCTTGCCTGCCTTGGTTCTCAAGGAGCATTGATGGGGCTTTGTCCACCCACTCCAAGCATCCAAAAGCAGGGGGAAATAATGCATGGGTAATGATTGGAAATAAATGAAACGAACAAACTCCAGGACAACGTTTGAATTGCAGTTAGTCGAAGTGGGGGCAAACAAAATACAGCCACTCTGAGATGAAGCAGATTTAACAATCGTAGGTGGTCAAAATTATTAAGAGATACATTGCTTGCAGAGAGCCGAGCTTAGACTGTTGGTCCTGGATGTATGCCACGTTCACGTTACAAAGTAGGTCACGATATGGAGAGATAATCCATATGTTTCATTTATCATACTAGACGCTAATGTATAATTCCCCCTTTTAGAACAACCAACGCAACTCGTTGATCTCAGTGACATTGCTGTGAAGTATTTTCAGATGCACTACTTTATAATAATAATAATAATCCTTCCATTTGATATAGCGCCTTTCGCATCTTATCAACGTCCCAAAGCGCTTCACAGAATATACTGTAAAGTGAATTGACTGTATATTTGTGGGCGAATCACAGCAGTGTCCCCACAAACAGCCGTGGATTGAAATGACCAATTTTATATTGTGTTTTTTTTTGGAGGGATTATTATTAGGCGTGTGGAGTAAGGAAACTTGCTCAAGGTTTTGCCCTGACCTGCCTGGATTCGCACACAGGTCTCCCCAGCTTGGTCTCTCCAGCTTGCAAGACAAGTGCTCTAACCACTGTTGAATTGACTGTATACTTGTGGGCGAAACAGCGATATATTCAAGATATGCTTTGCAAAATAACACGGCAACTGAGCCTGTAAACGATATACATCAAACAAAAAACAATGTCTCCCTCCCTCCCCCCAAGAGCTCATGGAATAGTTACTCTTCTCCCAGCCCCCCACTCCATAGACAACAGAACAGTGAGAAAGCAGAGGGCCATATTGCTCTCTCAACCCGCATCGCAAACCAGTGTCTTGTCCTCTATTGGCTTAAGTGACAAAGTTGCTGGTGGAAAAATAATTTTCAAAAATAAACATTTTGGTGGGGTGCTCTGAGCGAATTTACAATGATCCAGATCTCCGTAGATTTTGTTTCCTTTGAGAAGGAATTACATTTTCTGTCTGCTGCATATAGATCTCAATGGAACAAAAGATGCCCATCGCTCTGTCTACTTATTATCACGTTCTGTCTACTTATATATAGATGACAAGTTTACGTCATCTTTAAAAAAATAAGTTGGAGAAACTAGCCATTTTTACATCTGTACAATGATTTTGCCCATAATAAATATGTAGCAAGAAGATCACTATTTTTATGTTTTTAGCAAGAAACTTTGCCGACCCTTTCAAACATGAGATTAATGGGTTGGATCGAGTCCAGGACAAAGCAGGTTGGATATTGCCTGTGGAATGTGTGTTTGCGTTCCATTAGTGAACTAAACTAGGAAGGGATAGAACATGTACATGCGCTAAGTGTGAAGATTTAAGGCACTGATGTCTGAAACAGAGCAAAGTCAGTCTCTTACATTGATTTTACTGTTCTCCAACAACCGTCCATCTGAGAAATACAAAATGATCAGAAAACCCACGGATGAATCCAATACAATGAAGTGTGCAAGTGTGGGTTCGAGCATTATCCGACAAACCAGCTAGACATTGGTGGATTGAAACACTTTGCTGTTTGTATGTGTCCCTCGATTGACCAATGGGATCCGCTGGGCTGATTATCTTATTAGGATTGGGGGTCTTTCGAAGTAATATTCTAGTAATAAATTGGTCACTTCAATCCGTGATGGTGGCTGCTGCATTTCGCCCACAAAGAAATAGTCAATTCACTCGAAGGTATATTCTGTGAAGCACTTTGAGATGTTCTGAAGACCTGCTAAGTCATAGAGAGAGTGCTGTTAACCACGTGGACACTGTTAAGCAATCTGCCATCATAGGGAGGACACAGATTAGTCATAATTTTAAGGGGATCGTCAGCCTACACTAACCAAGTGCCTCATTTGGGTCAAGAAAGGATATTTGAAGCCTGTGATCTTTCAACCAATGTGTTATCCCATTCACCGATGTGGGTGAAACACATCATCCAACGATGCACAGCAGTGTTCCACAGCAGTCGTGCATTTAGTGACTAAATTATTTTTGAAAGGATATTTACCCCCCTCCCCCCCCCCCCCGCCCCCACCAAAATAAAGACTAACAATCGGGTTCCTACTTAATGTTACTTAAAGGTTAGCAAAGGAGGGTGGAGTAAGGAAAATGGAAGGTTTTGACCTTCCCTGCAATCGAACCCGGGTCCTCTCATTTGCGAGGCAAGAGCTCTAACCACCGAGCTGCAGGATTCCACTCGTTTCCAACACACACATCGATCCTGCCAATGCGCAATCCTGCTCTAAAAGTAGATTGAAACCCTGGAGCTACATTTATTAATCTGCGTCACCCATTTGAATGTCTTGAACCAAAATGCTGCCAAAAACCTTCGCCTCTATTCTCTATCGGTCGGTTTATTGACTATCAATCAAACCGCTCCATAACTGAATCATTTCCATTTCCATCACAATCGCTTCGACGTCAACACCCTCGAAGCTGATTGTGGAAGCAAATATTTCAATACACAATACACAGTTCGATTATTCTCTGCTCAGTGAGAACTGGCACATACGTGCTGTTTGAAAACGTATCCCGCCCATGCCAATGTTCCATTTCAATAAATGTGTTACTGATATCTTACTCCAGCACAAGGGAATCCCAAAACATAGACAGGGTTGAAAACAAACGACTGTTTGGTATAAACGCTGAGTTCCGGTGGAAATTAGAATACACAGTGCTGGCCATCAATCCATTTAAAAAATTTAAAAAAATCCTGTACCCAGAGAGAGAAGAAAAAAAAATCGCGTCTGACCGATCTACTAAAATATCTATACAAACCGTTAAAGGTTCTGGGTTCAAGTAAGTACTACTGTTGTTGACAGTCTCTGAAAGTTCTCTTCTCAGCTGGGAAGCTGCTGTCTTGATGAGGAACCTTTGTCCAGCATTCAATGCATAGCTTCCTTTGAGTGAGGAATTAATAGTTGACATCTTTTTTAGATTAGACGAGTTCTAACCTGGAAGCGCGTTGTGAAAACTTGAAAGGAGGGCTTTGCGATCAGGTTGGGTATTAAAACATTTACATTAACAAAGTTTCCAGTGACAGACATAGGTTCACTGGCCTCGTTTTCCCTGCTGGCAGTTACCACATCTGTTGCTATGATTTTAAACCCATTGACAGCAATAAAACTATTCTTACCGCTAAAGTTTGCAACTTTCCCCCAGTGCTTTGAGTCAGTTGTCGGATGCTGCCTTTCGGTTTAAGTTGTACAGGAAAGCGTGTCACAAAAAGGCCATTCAACCCATTAGATTTCCAGAAAACAACACAGGACCTATCTTAGATCTTACCATCTTCAACTATCTCCGGGTACTGCTGACAAACACGAGAGACAAACTGGCTTTGTCTATAATGATAACTGGAGACTCTTCACGTAATTTTGTTCTACTCAGTTATGAAGCGAGATTCCAACACGACTCTGCTGATGAACACTGCAACTGTACAGAACTTTACATGACAAGACATTGATTTATTTTATTTAGGGTTCGCTTGCAGTAATGAGTTTCCCCCAATAATTCTGAGGTTATTTCCTGAGAAATCCTTTGAGGCTGGGATCTGTGGTAACAGGAACTGGCTTATGTTGAGGTAATAGGAACTGGGTGGAGTCCTGCAGGGCTCGGTGAGAGCACTCGCACTCAAAAGGGAGAGGACCCGGGTTTGATTCCCAGGCTTGCGCGGACGATTAGGTAATTTTCTTTCTCCGTACACCTCTGTTTACAGTATGAGTAAGAACCCTGTTGTTATTTGATTGGTGAATCTCTTTTCCGGGGGTAATAAACACTTCAAAAACATATTTAAAAAAAAAATAATGATGATTTGGTCACTCAATCCAAGACTGTTTGCGAGACCCTGCTGCGAGAAATTGGCTGCAAAGTTTCACTCACAAAATATACAGTCAATCCACTTGACAGTATGATCTGTGAAGAGCTTTGAGACGTCTTGATGATAATAATAATCAAATGCAAGGATTATTATTAACATTTTAGGTTACGCGACTTCTCACAGAGTGGTGTTTCAAACGGATAAGTAAATTACAATTATTTCTTATGTATTAAGAGAGATTTGCTGACAATGTGCTCTGTTTAACAGCTACGTGTTCGTTGTGAAGCCCAAAAACAAACTAGGGGTGGGCCCACCCAGCGATCCGGTTCCCTTTGTTACCGAATCAGGTAAGCGAGTATTCTTTGTGGCTTCTTGGCGAAGGGCGCTGATGAAAGCCTATAAATGTATCGCAATAATAGGTACACGATGGAAGCCAGGAAAGTAGCGTAGAATCGAGGGAATCCACAATCGGCTTGGGTGCCGAGTGAGAGAGGGAGAAAAGGGGGGAATTTGTTTGGGAAACTGGAATAAATCGGGAGTTTAAATCCAGCCAAATTGTGGAACATCTGCGATGCTGTTACTTTTTCCTTGCTGAATGAATATGTTCCACTGCGAGGACACTTCTTTCCAAATGTTTACCAGTAGTGGAATTTTATGAGAAGTTACTAATTAAATAAGGGAGCACTGGTCACAGTGAAATCAGCATCTCCTGTGCCTTGCTCTCCACTCCAATGTTTACTACATCTGCGTTTCACTGCTCTGATTAGCAAATATCAAAGTGTGGCTGAGATTTCACTCGCTGGCTATTAGTATCTTGCCTTGCCTTGGATAAGGGGTCCAGAGAATCATGAGCACTGCAATTAAATGCTCTCTTTTCGTGAAGTCTTTGTAGGGCTATTTCCACTTCACGAAAAGGGTCAATGGGTTTTTAACAATCGGTGTAATGCAAGGCCAAACAGCGCCTGCATGAGAAGTCGTTGAACGAATCAATGAGAAGTAGCATTTACTGGCACAAACATTTTTTTTAGTCTTAATGGTAACCAGAGGGCTTAGCTTTAAGTTTAAGAGAATTTCGGACTGAAGAAGGTTAAGAGAATTTTCAGCCCATTTAATTGTCGAAGGCAGGTATCCCGTGCTTCCGTGTTCTCTGTGGTGTCCTAGTTTGCAACCAAGGGAGCATAGGGATAGGATGACACCGTTCAGACCATCGAGCCTGTTCCTGCAGTTTATTACATCATCCCAGATTTTTGCTTTCTGTTGTTTCCGGTGAATCCAGTTGACATTATCCATCTTTTATATCTGTTTACGTGCGACGTTTCAAACCAGTGCTGATCACTGGAAAGAGCAGAGCAACGGGAGTTATTGTTATCTGTGCAATTACTTATCGCATCGATAACGATGATTTCCAATGGCTCTTTTGTTCATTGATCTTCCCAGTGCAGGACTTGTCTGGGTATCAGTTTAAAATTTGTCCTGTGGCAACGTACGTCCTGTGCATTAATGTGTCTTTTGCTTGTATGACCCACAAAAGATTAACTAGCAAAAGGTTTCCCCCCCCCCCCCCCCCCCCCACCGAAACCACAGTGGAGACTGGATTAAACGAGAAATAAATCAAACGGCACTGATAATGCATGTTCTGGTGGAGTGTTGGATTGAACTTGAAGAGTGTTGGATTGAGGTCATGCCTTGGATACAGAGATTTGTTCTCCTGTTAATATAAATAAAGTCTCTCTCTATTTATAATGCGCGTTTTTCTAATATCTGTTTCTTCTTTTTCTGCTTCCCCTTGTAGCTGACCCCAGAGTAAGCGAATATGTACCAGGTGAGTAACGCGGGCTCCAACAGACTGCCGGGCGATGAATATTGTTCCTATTGAACCCTGCCAAAGCTGCCAAAGCTGCCAAAGCTGCGTTCAGCTGAACAAAGGAGCCAAACATATCAATGAAATATACCTGTTATGCGGTCTCAGTTTAATGTAATGTGGTGAGCCTTAATGCCTTTGGAGTCCCACAGCAAATCTTTGTGATGTACATTACATTTCTTCTAATCCAGCATTGTTTATACAATACTTTGATACAGTGAGAGTTTGTCTTGAAACAATCACTCATGCCACTCAGTAATATAGTACTCAGCTATAAGCTAACTCAGCCAGCTCAGAATATTAATGGTTTAGTGCTTTACAAATCTGATTATACTTATTAATAAATTGCTGTGAATGTTAATTCAATTTTTAGATATTTTATTGAAAACAATTTTTCAGATTCTGTTTAATTTTTAAATTTAAATTTTATTTAAATTTATTTTTAAATTCCATTTGCTATTATACTTAAATTACAGTCTATTTCCTATTAATAGCAATATTAAATATCCACCTCGGAGGAGAAACGCAGGCGGAATTTCTATCTCTCGCTTTCCATTCACCAGCAGCCGACGTAGCGTTTTAAAGCGAAACCCGTTATCGAAATAAAAACTAATCGTTACATTTGAAGATAGCGCGCCTTTCACTTTGGGACGGCGACTACCTACCGCATATTATTTCGGCCTTGCATAGCGAACATAGAACATAGCACGCGAGCCATGAAGATCGGATCGTCCTAAAAAGTGAGCTGAGGACAATAGCTGATCAAAAGATGTGTGGTTCGGACACTTGAAGATTTTTCTTTGCTTTTTATTTTGTCTCATCATTTTGCAGGAAAAGCCGCCATCTGGTCTCCGTATCGTTTTAAGTTTGATTCCTTCTCACAGTGCCAGGGCAAGCAATATGTCAAGCGCACTTGGTATCGGAAATTTGTTGGGATCATACTGTGCAACTCGCTGAGGTACAAGATTTACCTCAGTGATAAGCTCTCAGGTAGGATCCAAATCTCAAAACATAGAAATGCTCAGCGAGCGGTTTAGAGTGTGGGGGTCAGGGGAGGGAGGCCTCACGGGTAAACTTCAGCAGTTCTGGATCAGACTCAAATTCAACACTCGGTTCCGTCGTGTAAGGCATTGCAAATGTTTCCATGCGGTTTATTTGATATTTCATTTCATTGAGAGGATGAGGTGACACATTTGTGACCCAGGTGCTGAAACAGGTCATCTCTGGCCTTTCTCTTTGACCGCTCCTTCTGTCACCCCACCTACCACAAGACTTCCTGCCCTCCACCCCCCCCCCCCCCCCCCGATCCCAACCTGATCCCCAGCTCAGCTACACATCCTTGAATGGCTAATGCCTTGTGGTGTCCTCCTGACCTGAAAGGCACTGTATGCATGTAATTTGTTGATGTTGTTGTCACTTTTCATGAGATATTGGAGTATAATGTTGATCTAAACTTACCACACAAGGTGGCAAACACCCACTACTTTTTGTAATGTGAGGCGGATGATCAGGGGCCAAACCACACTCTCCTCAACCAAAACAACAGCTTTTTGTTTTATTGGGTGTCTTGTCTGAGGTCTCCAGCTTCGCCCACACTAGCGCCAGTCCATTTTAATTGGAAGTTAAAGGTTTTGGAGCTCTCAGATGGTAAATATGTTTGAAATAAACCACGTCACTGCTGCGTGTCAATTTGCTTCAGTTGGTCTCTGTTCTAAACGGAGAGGTGCTCAACAAGTAGTCTAAGGCCTCCCCTTCTTTGGAAAACACAGTAGCCTGCGGTTCTCTTTGAAATGTGCACGGTGAAAGTTCCCTACGCTCTCCTTTGTATTGATTAATGCGGCTGGTAATGTATCCTCTTGGTTTAAGATCTTTCTTAATGGCTATTGATACACAGTAATTCCTGGAGATAAACCAAGGAAAATGGTATTACAATAATGCAGGGGTTGTGATTGTTTCAGTCACCAGGCATCTATTGCACTGCAGGCCTTATTTATTTAGGTTATATCATCGTCTATTCTTCCCGGATTGAGAAACATTTAGAATGGCTGAGACAGGTATTGGATAAGCTTTGTGATTCTGGGCTGAAGGTCAAACCCCGAAAAGTGTTTTCTTTTAGAGATCAGAGTGTCTTGAGGCGTATGATTTTGGCAAAGGTTTGTAGCCTTAGACCCGGCGAAAACTGGTTAAGGTATGATCCGCACCTCTATTTATTCAATGTAACATTTAGAGTTTCCGACTAGATTGTATCAGCTGATCAAGAAGGCACTCTGATGACACCAGAGATGTTTGAAGCAGTGAAGAAACATTCTGGATAACCTCCAAGTCTATTCTGTTGAGAGGCTTATCAAGACCATGAAGCAAATGATAGCCTTCTGCATTTGGAAACTGAATAATGAATTGAATTATAGCTTCAAATTCTGATGGTGTAATGGCTGATACACATACTGAAAAACACTACCCATTTCCTATCCCTATAAAATCTATTTCACGACAAAACACAGTGTTATACTACATCCTGTGAATTGCATTGAGACATCTCAATGACTTGATAAGATGCTTTATGAAACGCAAGGATTATTATATTGTAATTATTCCAGGGTCGGAGACAAACGTTGGAAGAGTTAATGTCATTTGGGGTGGGGGTGTGGGAGGGGGCGCGTAGGGGGAATTATTTCATTGGCATTGAAATATTCCAGGAAAGGCTCATTCATATCTTACTTGGAAACCTCCAACTAATGGGACGCAACGTAGCCAATCACAACCTGGAATGTGTGGGGGTCAGTACGAGGGGAAGCTCTTACTGTTTAATAAGATTAACAAGGTCTTATCCACTGGCAACCATAGAAGTGGGGCAAGCTACTCTAGGATGAGCCTGGTTTCATTCAACTTGAACAGTAGAGTCTGGGAATGTTCTTCTATCACCTTCAAAAGCCACGTTAAAATAACAATCCTTGCATTTGAAATAGCTCCATATCACGTCTTCGCGACGTCTCAAAGCACTTCACAATATATACTGTAAAGTGAATTGGAGGTATATTCTGTGGGCGAAACGCTGTCAATGTCTCCTTCAACAACAACAACAGCAGCAGCAACAAAATGACACTGCGTCACACACCATGCCAGTCTTGTCCATCTCCCACACTACAGGACTGAATAGTACGAGGTAGTTTGGACAACTTACACAGAGTTCATGGGGCCAAACACATGTGGTTCCAGAGTATGTGCCAAGGGCACAACATTTCAGCAAATCACATTGGTGAAAAAATACACATTTGTTTTTATGACTGGACACAGTATGTAAAAGATGCAAAGCAAAAATGTCACCTAAAGTATGTATCAAAATCTCCTCTTTCTCAAAAAGGCTACCAAACACAATAAGGTATTTGCAAATCATAGTACAGTACATTGTTAGCTAAATAAAAATAAAATAAATAATGTCACTACTATCTTTGTACCGCTCATTTATATGTAAATAGCCAAGTGCAGAGGTATTTCATTACCTCCCAGCTTCACTGCCCCTACTGCCTGTGCACTGGTCTTCCCAACTCTACCCTCCACAAACTGCAGATTATTCATACCCCTACACTCTGCAACACTATCCCACAATCTCTCCAGCTCACCCCTCCTCTTGCCTCCCTCAAGACCTGTCTGAAGACGTTCCTCTTCGATCATACCCTCAGCCACCCTCCCACCCCTAAACCCTCCCTCCGCCTTCCTTCTCTTCTGACCCCAACTCCCAGCCCCTGCTTGTCCAGGGCCCTGGGACGTCTTTCAGATGTCGTTTGTTGTTGTCTGTTTTCTAAGTATTTCTGGGCATTTTGTGGGGTGGGGACAAGGATATTTACATATTGATGCCCAAGCTGCCCAGAGATACTTAGAAAATGAAAATATTGCTACCCTTACATCAATCATTTTCAGCATCAGCCTCACATGGCAATGGGCTGGTAACCTGAGCCGTTCTTCGGTCTATAATGTATTATAATATATAATATCATTTATTCGCCCATAAATATACACAGTTGTCAATTCACTTTGCAATATATTCTGTGAAGCGTTTTGGGACGTCGATAAAATGTGAAAGGCGCTATATCAAATGCAAGGATTATTATTATTGTTATCAAATGGGGATTAAATGTGTTTCGGTGAAGTCAGGTAAAAGATTTTATTAAGAGCCATAATTCTGAATTCCAGCTTTTGTTTCCACGTAGGGGTATTCTACAACATAGGAGATTTATCAGGACATGGGGAAGATCATTGTCAGTTTGTCGATTCCTTCCTGGATGGCCGAACAGGACATCATCTCCTGTCCGCACAGCTACCAGTTAGACAAGGTGAGTTCAATACCAGATTATCCCCCCCAGTATCCCCCACCACCTGTGATGAGCGATGTGTTAATAACACCCAAGTGCTGATTGAGTCACGAGTGCAAAAAGCAGCCTCTCTGCCCTCTCACCCATTGGAACTCCGTTCCACAGTGCCTTCGCTTCGCTCCAATCCCGGCCTCCTTCACATCAAGGCATATCTCAAGACTCTCCCCTTTGACCTCACACTCAGTCACCCTCCGATCCTAACCCTCCCTGCCCTCCAACCTTCCTGATCACATCCCCCTGCCCTGGTTCCAATTCCCTGAACTGTGTCCAGTGCCTTGGGACATGCTGAACACGATTTGAGAGGGGTTATACAAATGTAAATTGTTGATGGTGGTGGTGGTAATAATAAACACACCAATTGATACCTGGGTAGGCTGGACACAGACTTTTCTTTGGCTTTCAATGCCACTTTCAGGAGCCAACTGCACTTCACGGTGGGCTTTAGGCCAGTGGATTGCCGTTGTCTTTTAGAGTGATTTTAGAGTGATTTTAGATGTTAATTAGAACATGACAGTTTTCTCCCTGTTAGCTGTGTTTTTTTGGTCTGGTATCATACTAAAGGCTGTTTCTGTCCCACGTATATTCTGAAAGGCTCACAAGGAATAATCCACTTTCAAATCCATGAAAAAAGAGTTGTTTTTCAATCAGTCTGGTGGTGGGGGAGGGTGGGGGGGAAGGGGGTTGGGGGGAGGTTCATTTGTGGTCAGCCGGGTGGCTGACACATGTGGAAGCCCATCCCCACGGTTATTAGTATGCAAACCAGATTAAGAATATGCAATGCCAGCTACACATGGAAATTTCTTTTATCTCAAATGGAATGTGTACGCTCTCCTCGGAGGCAAGCGCTACGCTTCCCCGATTCCAGACGGTACGAGACACATAATCATATCACTGACATCCTTTGTATGTGGCTTCCACAGCCCCTTTCACCAGCCTGGCACCCATAACATATCAGTTGCAGCATAGAAGCTCTGCTTATGTGTTGTGTTTTTCATTAAGGATCGTGGAGGAAAGGCTTCCATTGAATTCATTTGAGCCGTACCATTTGGGGTCGCGAGCCACTGAGCTCGAAGACGATAATCTTGTGGAGACGTTGAACTGGGATGGTTCACATCACTTTCATTGACTTCCTCGCGTCTGTTGTTTTTGCAACACTATTCAATATGCACTGATTTCTCTATTCCAATGGTACTGTTTGGGGAAAGTTCTATTGCTTGCCGTTCCTGGGTTCTTTCCGACTTTGACAACGAACCCGAACGATATTCACAGATATCGCCGCTACTTGTTTATCAGATGTTAGTTTGGCAGCAACTTCCTTCACAGTCGATGTTTCTGCACAACTTCCCATTTCCTTAAGTTACGACCTTTCTTTGTTTTGGCTTTACACGTTTCTCTTCGCGCCACTATCGTATTCTCTTCTCTGCCATCGCTAAGCACTTCAAGGCACTGCTCTGCGCACAAGAAACTGGTTGTTAGGGACGCCCCAATTTTCTGTTCTCTACAGTAGATCTGTTATAATCAAATGTGAACAATTTTCTATTTGGGCAGCTGACACAATATCCTGTATAGCTTTATTAGCACCACATTCCTGCTTTGTAACTTGTTCGCGTGTCTTTGTCAGCCCCGTATCGTTTGCAGCCTGATCAGCAGTATTCCATACCGTATTTACATACGCATGGCTGTCAAGTACATTATAATGTCTCTTAAATCTCGTCCCGTTTAACATATTCTGATTGATTGTTTTTCTTGATACAATGACAGGTTTCCAAAACTTTCAGGCGCACGGTAAAAAAAAAAATGGAGTCAACTCTTCCCTGAATGGAGTATTATTCCAACTTCAATAATAGACTCACTCCTAAAATAGATTACGTAGCGGTTGTGTTAATACTGATACTGAACTAACCACATAGACCCTCTTTTACGTAGAGCATAGTGACGAGAGTAGTTGCCTTGAAACAGTAGGCAAGTTTCCCTACTCCACGCACCACTGTTTACCTAATAGTAAATAGGAACCCAGTTGATAGTCATTGGCATTCTGGTGGTGGGGGGGTAATACTCCCTTCAAAAAACTATAATAATTTGGTCATTCGATCCACAATTTATGTGGGACACGGCTGTGCGCAATTGGCTGCCACAATTTCCCCACAAAATATACAGTTCAATTTACTTTGCAATATATTCCGTGAAGCGACATTGAGAGACTTCCCAACGATGTGGTGATGTTTCAATGTTTGATGTTATTTAGCAGCATTATCAATCAATCAATCAATCAATCAATCAACCAATCAATCACATTTATAGAGCGCCTTTCATGTCGGGAGGCGCTGATCAAAGTGAGGCGTTTTTGTTTTTAACAAATGCATTTTCGTCTTTCACCTTTTTAGGTTTTTACCGAAGTCTTCGCCAGGAACCAGTTATGTTTGGCACAATAGGTGGACACACTCATATATCTTATGTCCACTGGTATGAGTGTGGTATAGCCATCCCAGGGAAGTGGTGAAGCTGACAAGCAACATATTGGAAGGCTACAGGACGAAGCAAAGGGACTGAATTACTATATTATATTGATATTGTTCCTTATATTCAATGTAAGATTCAAATACACTATGTAAAGTACAGAATGTTTTTCTCTTTTTAAAAAAAACCGTAGCCCTTATAGAAATCTTTACATAATGTGGTGCGATGTGAATTGTACCAGTTTTTTTAAGGCACATAAATGTAACTATTCTAGACCCCAAAGTGGCAATACCGATTTAAAACAATGTTGGCTATCAATCTGGGCAGTAAACACTACTACTATTAGCAAGTAATCCACCAATGTTTTGACCAGCTCTCTCACAACTTATTTCTTGGCCGTTTTTTTGTCATTTGGTTGAAAGAAGGAGCGGCCACTAGAAAAGATGAAACATACAGTGTGCTGTAAATAAATGATAGCACTGCCCAGGATTTTATATCCTGAAAGATGTATTCTGTCTTATCCAGGACCTTGGTTAAAATAAAAGGTCAGATACAGTTTGTTTTATTTATCTAAACAAACGTCCTAAAAAGTTTTTAAAAGCAGCCGATTATATTGGGAAGCTGGCTCCCTACACCCTCGGTTCTGAGTATAAATGTTTAAAAGTTATTTATCAGGAATGTATTTAAAAACACAGAACATAAATTGTAACGTCTATTCACAAAAATATGAAAGTTTGTTTAAAATTTATATTTACTGTAACAAGTGAGCTTTTAAGCAGTATTGAAGGGTACCTGAATAGTTGCTCTTTGTGGCAGGTAGCCGATAGAGCTCCTCCAGGAACGAGAAATTGACCCATTTTGCCTGTAAAGATACTGAACAATGCAATGAGTGTATTAATCCAGGACCTTAATGCAAGGGGGAAAGGTGCCCGTGTAGAGGGGACCCTTATTTCTGCCTGTAATGCAATTAATTCATATTTTATTTTAGTTTTGAATGCAACAAAAGAGTTACGGCATAAGATGTGTTAGTTACAGCCCAGATTCTATTTACACACGCCCACACACATGCACACGCGCACACAAACACACACACAAACACACACCCATATACACTCACATATACTCGCTACACAGCGAGTATATGTGAGTGTATATGGGTGAACCCATCAAAACGTTTCAATCTGCTGAGTTATTTTTGATTATTGGTTATTTGGTTAGATGTTCATATCATGGCAAATATACACCCACGGCATTCTCACAAACATCTGACCACTGAACACGTACAACTTGGAGCTGGTCAGATGACAAACAACTGACTCTACAAGTTCCACATAGGTATACTCAGCTGCCATTTGCCTTTGCGTGGCCATGCACAGTCAGTACAGACGCTTGAGTCCTGAAATTCCACCTAGGCCTTCGCCTGAAAGACACGGTTCTATCTTCACGTCTTCACGAAAAATTCGGATGTTTCAGTCTACGAAGCTACTTTGCGATGGGGACAAAACAAAACCATCTTCCAAATTGAGACGAACCCAAAGAATATTCTACAATTTTGCACGGTCTTTGGATGGTCTTGTCATTTTAGAGCAATGTGGCTTTGACACGCCAAGCCTGGAATTTGGGGTCTTCATTTACGAAAACCCTATCATACGTAAACACACGGCCAGAAAATACGCACATAAAAAATGGTCAGTTGGCAGTGGCCCAGACACACTAATACAGAAACGTTGGACATCTGCTAAACAGCTAATAAATAGCTTCACGTACCAAGGTAAAATACATCTGCCCTCCCTCCCCCCACCACCAAAAAGCAACATTTATATATGTGACCACATGATAACATTCAGCTACTAAACATCTGTCTACAATCGGTATAGAGATGAGAAGTTTCCAAAGTACCGTTCATACCCCTAATGATCAGTTAACCAAACATTTGCCTGGATCCACACAGCAAGGTTCAGCTCAACACGAGGTGGAATGGTTGGGCGAGTGATCCACGCACAGGAACACTTAATTATCATGCGCCCTATGCATTTGGCTCAATGCCGAGAGCCACGTGATGAACCACCATGTATATTGCCTGATCCATTTCAAGATGTTGAGCTGTCATTGATCCACAAGCACCTAGAGTGTAATGCAGAGCTACCAAACACACATCCGTGCCTGCATGGGAGATCGCAGCAGCCTAATAGTCACACACTCACTTTCCTATTAACATGCAGCTTTGCTGATCTTACGCTTTATTCAGTATTTGTGGAGGTTAATGCCTCATATTCTTGCCACAAGTGGATATTATAGGTTAAGTAATACATACTAATATGTATAACTCTGTTCTTCCATGTGACATTGCTAATAATATGATTTTAGTTCTGAGACCAAGGTAGTGATTACTATTTAGATTGTCTGTAGCTTTGGTTAAGCAGAGTTTTTGATAAGCTTTGCAAGGCTGTCTGAAGCAGTTATCTATGCTGTCATACTCTTGGAAATGAAAACAACATAACTAAAAAAAATAAAAGTTAATCTGATACTTTTATTTACCGTTTCATCTGTGGTTTCCAAAATGCACAGTCCATCAGTTGAATTCCAATCACCATATGTCAAGACACTCAATACTCTGCGCAGGCTGTATATGAGAGTACAGTTCTGGTTACCACAACATAAGTTGGCTGCCCAGGCCTCAGAGGCAGTGCGGAGAGAGGAGGCACATTGCTCCTGCATTCAAGGGATGGTTTGTTGACGGGAACAGCTAGACAGGGAAGGGTTCTTCAGCCTCGAAATGGAGGGGCCTGTAAATTCAGAGGTGCGTAAATTGCATAATGAGATTGAACGGTAAATGTGGACCCATATTTGTGGAGTTGCACGCGGGCACACAGTCAGAATCGTGACAGGCTCGTTTAAGGTAGGTACACATTAGGTATTTCATTTACACTTGAGTTTAGTCCACAACAGGAAATGTTCCTTGAACATTTTCAAGGCTGAGACTGATAAGATTTTTTAAAAATTGAGGGATTAGGGGATGTGGGGATAGGGCAGGTAATTAGAGTTAAGTCAGAAGATCAGCCATGATCTTATTGAATGGTGGAGCAGGCTTGAGGGGCCGAATGGCCTACTCCTGCTCCTAATTCTTATGTTCTTATGAAATTAGGTCACTATGCCTAAGAAGGGAAAAATTCAGGGTTGGTATATCGTGGGAAATGGGCAAAAGGGCCTTTCTGTAAATTATTAAATAATTGAATGGATTAAAGAAACAGATAGAAATACAAACCACTCAATATCACACTGTTAGGATTCTGCATAACTCTGGGAGATTTGTCTTTATTTGCGGAAAACCGGCTTCCAAATCTTGTTCAATGTTGTTTTCTTTCTCCTTGTTTTCGCCCTTCATCTGGTGTTTTTGACTGCTTTTCTATTCCCTTCTACCGTATATTGTTATTCCACAAGGAGGAGGCCTCACTCCCCCTCCACCCGCAGAATGATTATTCATTGTGAGTTTTGAGTGTTCATAAAAAATAATCCCCGCATTTCATATGGCATCAGGAGGACATCAGGAGGACATCCCGCAACAGGATTTGCTGCAAAGTGCAGTGACTGTGTGTTTTGTGGGCAAACACAGCAGCCAGTTTGGAAACAGAAATATCGCATAAATAAACGTGAAGTGAACGCAGGACCAATTTGTATTTGGGGATTGTTGAAAATCTCCCTCCTCTTTTCAAATAGTGTCACGAGATCGTTAACATCCACCTGAACAGTAGACGGGACCTTGGTTAACAACAACAACAACAAAATGACATTAGTATAGGATCTTTCACGTCGGGAGGATGTCCCAAGGTGCTGGCCTGTCAAGTGTTTCAAACCCAAGCTGGGGACGGGATCTGGGAGGGTGGAGGGAAGGCAGAGGAAGTGGGGTGACCGATGGCACAGTTGAAGAGGAGAGTTTTCAGGCGGAACTTGAAGGAGGCCAGGGAGCGGACGAGGTGGAGGGATTGCGGGATGGAATTCCAAAGCCTAAGGTTGGGGGCAGAAGGCTCGCCCGCTGATGATGGGGTGGGTGGGTTGGGGGACACAGGAGTAGGCCAGAGCCTACTGGTAGGGGGGATTAGGAGGTTGCAGAGGTAGGGTGGGGGAAGGCCATGGAGGGCTTTAAAACCCATCGAGGGGTTAACGTATCAGGCAAAGGACAGCAACTCCCAACAATGCACTGCCCCGGAGTGTCATCTTAGACGATATGAGTTCCGATTTCCAATGTGGGTCTTGATCCCACCCTGGACAAGAGGCAACAGCGCTAACAAAAGCAGCCAGAAGGACTGTTGACAAGACTATTTGTCAATTGGTGTTACAGCCAAACCACATGCTGTCCTCGTCCGCTTTCCACGCACCTGTACATCCAGTGGATGTCAGAAAAATGCAACTCATTTTTCTTTCCTTAATCCAGATGTTTAGTCCAATTTTAGGCGCCCTCCCCGTCCTCTTGACCTCATCCAGTCAATTCAACATATAGACGCCCCCAGGGTGCAAATTCTATCCAAATCATTTATTGGTTAACATTCAAGATGATCCAGAATTGTGGAAAAACCTCTTAAATTCTTCATTTGTAGCTTGTTCTTTTTAAGAACTGTGGAAAACTAGTTTCCGAATTAACGACTGAATTTAGGATTCTTCCACGATTCTGCGTTACCTTAGTTATTAAGATAAATCGGTTTTACAGGCTGAGACCAGATAGAATTTCAGACCTCTGGGAACGCCATACCTCCTGTAATGCATAGTTCATCCCCTCACTGAATAAACGCATCGAACCATTGGAGAAACTTGGTTCCATGGTTTCGTGTGTTATTGAAAACAAACTGTTCTTCGTGTATTGCTATTTCACTCTTTTCACCTCTATTTATGGCCCTGTCATCTGTTAAAATATTCCAATGTGTGGGTGTGTCTATATGTGTGAAGGAGACACAGTCATTAATTGATGCCCAGGAGAAACGTACTAGGATTAGAGCCAGTTACTGCAAAATATAACGGGAGGAAAAGTGAAAGGAAAGTGTCAGGTTGAAGGCTTATCTACTGAAGCCACCTCACCGAAAGCTTAAGGGTGACCGTGATTGCAAAACCACATACTCTTTAATTAAAATGACTTTTTTCATTTTTTTTTCACAAGCGATTGTAGACTTGGTCAATTTAAGATTTTAACTGTAAAATTAACCAAATTAGACCAGAGCTTTTGCTCACGGCCTCCTGATCATGGTGTCTCCCGTAACTTTTTTTTTCTTTGAAAATGTATATTCATTTATAAGTATATTTGGTGCAACAGAAATCCCAAAGCAAAGTGCAATATCTACAATATTTTCCATTTGTTACTTTCTCCCGATACAAAAACTTTGCGTTGTTTACGGTACATTTATTCACCCCCTAATTACATTTCAGGACCACTATCTTCCAAAGGAAGAAGGAATGAAATGAAGAAAAGATCATCTGTGATAGTAATCACTGACTCATATTAGCCTTCACGTGCATCACTGCCAGATTTCGAGCAGGAATAGACTCGTGCGCACAAAATCCTGGACCTGGGTATCGAGAGTGAGACACAGCCTGCTGATACATGGGGATTTTCAACACTAATTCATATTCTACAGTTTATTATCCAAGTGTTGGCCACTGAAATGTTTACTGAATTGTACTGTAAAATGAAAACTTCCGCTACAATACTACGTGGCAAAAAGCCAACGTTTACTGAATTAATTAGGCTCTGTATTTAAATGAACCCGTGTTAAACCCGGGACCTACCTTTTAGCATAAAAGGATAGTTCGAAATGTCATCTGCCTCAAATTTGGCTCGCGAGATTTCTAACCAATTGTGCGGCCTATATGCATATATAGAAGCTTAATTCTATATGTATGTCTCTCACAAGCTCAGTATGAGACTCAGTGTAGAGCAAATATCAAGTAGATATACTGTTTACCAGTACCAGAAGGTCAAACTCTTTATTTTCCCAAAGATACATCAGTAGCCAATAAGCATAATATAATACCATAGGGCTAACTGCCTTATTAACGGAGATACATTAAAGATTCACTTGGATCACTTGTGGAGCCCTGTAGCTCAATGGTTAGAGCTTTTGCCTTGCCAGCGGGAGACCTGGGCTCGATTCCGGGCACATCAGGGCGAAACCTCGGTCAAGCTTCCTTACTCCACACGTCTGATAATAATAATCTCTTGAAAAACAAACAATAATAAAGTGATCGTTTTCCATTCGTGACTGTTTGTGGGGGACGCTGCTGTGCCCAATTGGCAGCTTCATTTCGCCCACAAAATACACAGTCAATTCACTTTACAGTATACTCCGTGAAGAGCTTTGAGATGTCTAGAAGATGTGAAAAGCACTATATCAAAGGCAAGGTTTTGTTGGGATTTCCGATCCCGAGAGTTCAAATTAATGACCCAACAATCCTTAATAAAGGTATAGTGATTTAACGATGATAAGCAATTTTAGAATGATAGAATAAAAGAGTAAGTAATCATACTACCAGTTCTATGTAGAATACAATGCTGGATTCAGGCTGTTACACCATAAGTCAGGTTCAGGCTTCTCACAATAACTCACTCCTTCTAACTTTCCTTCTCTAACTGACCCTTCTCTGCCTGTAAAACAACTGGAACCATGATCCGTTCCAGTAGTTCTGGACAACAGTGGCCGGCTGGAGATCTCGGTTTACCCTGAGACACTCCCCCAACTGTTGTAATGAGCCACTCTTTCTCTCCTATCTTTATACTTCTCCAACACAACTAACTCAGCCAGTTGATCTCTTGGACATTGTCAAGAAGCGATGTCAAAACCAGACTATCTAAAGGCCAGAGTTGTAGGGAGTTGTTCTTTTCCCAGACCTTGAGATGTCTCTCCTGCTACTCACTTGGCAATTTCCCAAATGAGTACAATCCTTTGCGCCTTTGTTAATTGAATCCTGTCCCTATCTATATCTCGAGCCCATTCTCCTTCAATGCTTTATTTATCCTAGAAGCTACTGATGTTATTGCGCTCCTTGGATTATTAGCACGGACCCAGTACCCAAGGTTGTCTCAGCGCAAGGGAACGTGGACCTGGTGTCTTGTGTAGACAAGTTGTTTCTCTCCCTTTTGCTCAAGGTTGCTGACTGTGCCTGTGTTGTGGATAGATTGTTTTAATTGGCGTCTGATTGGAACTAACTATAATTTTTAATACAGTACCTCCATATCCCAACAGTTTATTATTAAATTCAATTTTTAGAATCCCAAATCAACAGAATTTTTTTGTAAATAAGTGGATTGGTATATTCCACCATAAAAGGAGTCAGCAAGGTGAGATTAGTGACTGGAAATTGCCCAACTCAAGATTTCATTTTTAAATGTTGTGCAGTGGAACCAAAGTACAGTATATGACAAAGTATTATATTTGTTGAACTATATTGTGTATAATGAAACAGATATATGACCTACTACTAGAGTATATGGAATAATGGAATTAATCAATACGCCAAGTATTTAACGATTCCATTTTTTTTTCTCTCATCCTCAAATGCTATTAAAATGGGATGACTTCAGGACAACACAGCGCTCTGCCTTGGATCTTTACCAGATGGCATTAAATATTATTACAATTGTAGAAGATCCAAGATGGCAACATGAACTGCAATTAAGCTACCACGCTTCAATAAGATTTAAGGCAAGAAAAACACACAAGCAAAAAAAAAACATCAAGCAGAAACCCAGATGGAAAGGGCATGCATATCTCACATATAATTTATGCTGTGTCCCCAAAAACAATTCCAACCGCACAATCTCTGGCAGCAAACAACATGGAGAAGGAAAGGCTATTTGCCTGTCACTCTGCCCTGATTATAATTAAAATAATCCTTGCATTTTAATGTAACGCCTTATCAAGTCATCGGGACATCTCTTCACAGAATATATTGCAAAGTGAATGGACTGTGCATTGTATAGGCTGACAATGCACGGCAGTAAATTACGCACTGCAGTATCCTACAGCGGTCGATTGAGTCACATTTCTTTTCTAAAGGGATTATTACCCCCCCAGAAAGGGATCTGACAATCCTCTAACTGCTAACCTGCTTATCGTTAGGTAAACAAGAGGGGTTGTGGAGTAAGGAAGTTAACCTGAGGCTTCGCCCTGCCCAGCGATTGAAACCACATACTCTCGCTTGCAAGGCGAATGCTCGCACCACAAGGCTACAGGACTCCACAAATTTCTTGTGCATTAATAACTCGCATTCCCGGATAAAGCTGTTGACATCTTCAGAGAGAGAAAAAACATCTCCGCTGTTGAAATTCCAGTGAGAAAACAATGAAATCCTTCTCTGCTTCACCTCAAATTGAACCACGTTTCCCGTAATAACGAGAGGGAAAGTTGCTGCACCTCAGTGAGATTTCCCTCCCATGTAACATCAATAGCCCTGCCTTAGTGATGGGAGTCTTGAACACATTCAATTAGAAATGGCCATGTTTATTTCAGAAAAAAAACCACACGATCGTTCACCAGAGGTTACATGTTCAACATGACTAGATAGCTTTGTAGCCAATAATAGTTTAACACTCAGATTAACACTGTCCCTCAATGTGTTGAGGCTCGCATTTGTACACAAACGTACGCCAACACACGTAATAACAATAGATGCACAAATCCATACTACTTAAAAAAATAATTATCCATTTTCATTATTCTGTGTGATTTTGACTCGTGAAAATTCTTTCCCCCGTTAGGTTACTGTAGGAACAGGGATGGTATGGAACAACGTAGTGCTGGTCAAGTTACACCGACCATTATATAATACCTTGCACTCATCTTCCACTCGGTGTCTAATTCTGGAGAATATCAGGTGCAAGTTGGCAAGAGGCTTGGGAACCACTTTGTGTTGGGACTGTACTGGAATTTAACCAGCTAAAACTACATAGCTTGCCACTGAGCGTACTGTGTGGAAAACTTCCTGCTGCTTGTCCAGCTCAGTCCACTACCAAATAGGGCTTTGGCTTGCAGTTAACAGGAACTAAATGGAATGAATCTCTATTCCCGCGATTAATCCTCCCCTCCAATTCCCCCACTGACGAGCCAGGCTGGCTGGGTCTGTCATCGGAAAGGCTTTTGGAGCGAGCTTCCGTGGCTCAGGAAAAACTTTTTATTTGCCCTGGGAATTCAATGGGATTCAAGGTACACCCATCTCTCCCGTATCAGTGCAGAAACATTAACCATTTCGATTATTTTCGGGTTACTTTTCACTTCACCTTTCCATCATTCGTTATTTTCTCTATTGCTGTTTCCATTTTGCTTTCTTGTCCTCAGCTTCACTATCTCGTATAACATTCACATTAGTTCTTGTTGTTAGTGGTTCTAATTTCCGCTCTTTATTCCAGTCAATATTGGTCGATGGTGGATCATCATCTGTTTAACTTTTCAAAGTTGTCACTGATTTTTTTCGTTTAGGAAATGCTCCTTTTTAGGCTAGTTCCATTACCTGTTACTCTAAAGCTTGAAAAACAATTAATTTCATGTCATTGTTAAGATATTGCCCCTTTTCCTTAGTAAGAATGAAACTGTTTTGAGAATTGAGGCAGATGAGAAAACAGCTTCACCCATTGATTGCCTAGTGTGAGATCCGTTAAGAGTGTGAAACAACATTTCAACGTGTTGGCTAAAACTAGAGACAGCTAATGAGATTGTGGTAGTTGTCTGAATCAGTCAGAGCAGTGGGAGTGAGGTTCAATTTGTATCTCCTAAAAATGGATCTCTGTTAAAATAAGTTTCTTCACAATATCTGAAATGGAGTGGAACTATCTAGGCTGAATTTCAGTGGTCAAACTAGACAAAGAGGCTCAACAATGAATCTGCATAGAATGTGATCCAATGAGCAGATATATATACTTTGTATATAAAGCATCTTGCCTCCGTGGATCTATCACTCCCAAGCCAGCTGGAGAAGTCGGAAACCAGCCTGCACTGCAACAATTCCCATGTTGATTTGGCTGTCAAACCATATGGTGATGGTACAAACCATCAGCGAGCATCTCACCAGCTAATAATCCACGGAGGTTGCATCCAGCTTGACACTGCACTTAAAAGGAAGTTTGTGCCAAATCTATCCATTACTGTGGTCTCGTATGGAGGAGTGACAACCTTTTGGAGAAGTATGAATTGGGAGTTGATTCTCCATAAAGATGATTATATCAAGCTGAAGCACCAGTAGGTTCTGAAATCCTGGCGGAAAAACAATGGCTGGAACTGCCGCGGCCAAAACTACAATGAAAGTACCACAAAGACATACAATGAAAATAGAATACAGTAAAAGCCCGTTTATCCGACACCCGATCAACTGTAACTTCCGTATAATCGGCATCGCAAAAAAAAGGTCCGCATTCGATTAACCGGAATTTATCCGGAAAAATGCATAATATTTTTGGGGGGGGGCATTTTCGGACAAATATTTCCGGCACGCGCCTTAACCGGCATTGGCCAGGTCCCGAGGGTGCCGGATAAACGGGCTTTTACTAGACACCAAAAAGGTAGAACGACAAAAGCAATTTACCACTCCAGTAAAAATAGCTGTTCCAGAATTACTACAAGACTTGTGAGTGGGTCAGCAGATAAAGCTACATATTAGATTAAGAAGAAAAACTATATGCTTAGAAAGTAGCAAAGAGTCAGAGGGGCAAAGGGTAGGAAAGATTATGTACTATTTGTGTGGAAGAACTTTGTCTAGAAGAAATTTTCAGTTGTGTGCGAAAGTAAATAAATAATTGAATGTAGTATAAACATTTCTGTATTTAATCCAAAGATGAAGATGAAATAAAATCCAATGTAGGTTTCAACATCTTTATTAGCTTTCCAGGAAAATGTTACTATTTTGTACATATTAACCTCTAAATCTCAATTCAATAGGGATTTCACTCAATACATTTTCAGTTATGCATTTAAAAATGAGTCACATCAGTTGTCTATTTGCAAACTATTGTTAAATTTCTTGCTCTTCTGCCATGG
Source organism: Hydrolagus colliei (assembly GCA_035084275.1). Lineage (NCBI taxonomy): Eukaryota > Metazoa > Chordata > Chondrichthyes > Chimaeriformes > Chimaeridae > Hydrolagus > Hydrolagus colliei. The sequence goes on along the minus strand of CM068745.1, from coordinate 85,796,750 downwards.
CAGACTACAACTTCAGAATCACTTGACACATATTCAGGTAGTGTTTTATATGCTATGATGCCGATAAATTTGAAAGCAGAAAATAAAGAGAAAACAAATCGATTTGGTCTCTTTCCCCCAGCAAACAAAATCCATCATTCAGAAGCTAATAGAAGGAGGGTTTGTTCTGCTTTAGATTATATAAATTGTGTAGAGATCAAAAAGAGGTTCTTGGACTCTGTGCGAATGGATGGAATTCGTTACCTAGCAGTGGTAGGTGGGTGGGCTTCCAGCTTCCCTAACACCAGCACTTCCTTTTACCGATAGCCCGGCCCCGGCTGAGTGTAGCCCTGAGCGAAGGCTGGACGATTGCGTGCATACGGATTGGCCCCAGAAGGGGGTGGCGTCACATTGCTGCCCGAGGAAGGTGTGAAACCCGGCCTGGGTTGGTAGGCCCCCGGCTGATTTGGAGCCATGCCAGGCTGGCCAGCGGGCGGCAGGCTGTAGTTAGCAGGCTGAGTGGCCGGTGTGGTATAATTCTGTGGCGGGTAGGAGCTGGCTTGGTACTGCTGAGTGGGCTGTGATGGCATTTGCTGCGGCTGGTTAGCAAACCCAGGAGCAGGGGCCTGAGATGCCTGCTGGTTGTAGGCTTGGAACTGTTGAGCCTGCGGTTGAGGGGCTGTTTGTTGGTTGTAACCTGGCAGAGAGTAAATGAACATGCGTTAGTGTTGTGAAACAATGGAATAATCAATTCCACACAGAATGCAGCTTGACTTGTTTACGTATTTTTGTTAAGTGTTGAACCCCTAAAACAGTGAGGCTTTACTGCAAGACCGCCAGCAGTTAAGGGATTCAGTTTCTTTTTGCCGATTCGTTTGAATTTGGCCTTCGAATTTAAACACAACACACGATTCCACATTTGTTTACTGCAGTCAGCAGCATATTCACATATGGAGTGAGTGCAAGTTAGCTCACCGGGAGTACTTGAGCAAAAAGGGAAAAGATTCAACATTAAGGAGCCACCAGAAAGATGTGCAAAACTAAACACATCAATCTCATATCCATACATTAACTAGTGCAGGGATTAAACCCAAACTAGGATTCCCCGTAATCCAGAGTAGGGTTACAACGTAGTTCTACTATTCGCTCAAACTGGAGTTCAGATCACAAAATATGTTAGGATGCAGATAGCACTTCAGATCACTTGATGTTATCTGTTCAGAATAACAACCATAGACTACGTATTGCAGCATTGACAACGACAACAACAACAAAATGACACCTGAATAGCACCTTTCACGTCAGGCGGACGTCCAAGGCGTTGGACAGTCACTGCTAAGAATATCCAGTATCCTGGTCTTAATCACACTGTTCCAACTATTAATCACCCTCTGTGTACATCTTAATTTGTGATGTGTTTTGCTGCCTTGTTTTGGATTTACTTTTCCTATCCTATTTACTTCCATTATAAGGATCCCGCTGAGATATGATCTGAAGGTTCAAGAGTCACACCTTATCTAGACACATTTCATCATTCAAACATGTTATCAGCCTTGCTTGAATTGCCTCAAGGCCTGGCTTCTATCTCCTCATGTCACTGTAATAGTAACACTTGGACTTGATCTAGTGCTTTTCATGCCTTCTAGACGTCTCAACACACTTCATAGGATACATGGTAGAGTGAACTGACAATATATTTATGGGCAAATCGCAACAGCCAATAACGCACAGCAATGTCCTACAAACAACAACAAAATTACACTTATACAGGACAGGGCTTTTCACATATGGAGGATGTCCCAAGGTGCTGGACAGCCTGTGTTTCAGACCTGAGCTGGGGTCGCGATCTGGGAGGTTGGAGGGAAGCGGGGTGGGGGTTGACCGATGGGACAGTTGAAGAGGAGAGTCTTGAGGAGGCTGGGGAGGGGGGGGAGGCGAAGCGATTGAAGGATTAAATTCTGGAGGTTGGGGGCAGAGTAGCTGAAGGCTCGCCCGCCGATGGTCGGACGGGTGGGTCCGGGGATATGGAGCAGCCCAAGGGAGAGGAGGGAGTGGACAGATTGGTAGGGGGTTAGGATGTCGCAGAAGTAGGGTGGGGCAAAGCTGTGGAAGGCTTTAAAGGTGAATCAGTAGAGGATTGAGTGACTAAATCATTTTTTTTTTTTTGGGGGGGGATTATTATCGCGGAAAAGTGATCCGCCAATTGAATAACAACCGTGTTCTTCCTTACTCCAAGGTACACAGAGGCGTGTGGAGTAAGGAAATTTGCCCAACATTTCACCCTGCTGGGAATCTAACCCAGGCCTCTGGCTTGCGAGGCTAGTGCTCTAACCACTGAGCTACAGGACGCCACTGCAATATTCCAAGTACAAGCTGAGTATAACTTCTGGTTATCTGAACAGATTTCCAAACCAACATAGTTGCCTAGTTTATCTTCCATTTCCTTTGATAAGTGAGGCATTCAGTTGGGCTGCATTTCTGTCCACATCTGTTCAATCAATAAGGACTATACCTCCTGCAGGATAATAATAATAATCCTTGCATTAGATACAGCGCCTTATCGCATCTTTGAGGCGTCTCAAAGCGCTTCACAGAATATACTGTAAAGAAAATTGACTAATATTTTGTGGGCGGAACACAGCAAACAATTGTGCATAGCAGGGTCCCACAATCAGTCATGGATTGAATGACCAAAGAGAGGGGAGCTCCTCCAGATGTCTTAGTTGACAATTCCTCAAAGATTGGTCATCCATTTCATGGATGTTTACGGGACATTGATTTGTGCAATTGGGTTTGCCTACAAAACACAGTTACTGCACGATAACAGTATATTCTATGAAGTTCTCTGGGACGTTCTCCTGATGCGAAAAACACGGTATCGAATGCAAGGATTATTATTACAATCTATATCTTTCATGTGGTCATACACAAGCTTTGTAACTGAACTAGAATTGCAGAATTAAACATAAAATGAACAAGTTTGAAACAGGGTTTGACGCACAAAATCCACACAAGTCCACCACTGCTCTACAAGTATAAGCCTGGCTCAGTTAGTGGCACTCTCAGGTTCAAACTGCATATCAGTACAGGTGGACCCCGCTTACCGAACGCCCCGTCAACAAAAGTTCATTATAACAAAGGTTTCTATTTGTACCACTTATCCGCTTAACGAAGGCTGTGTTCGCTTTAACGAATGTTTACACACACTTTAAATCTCGCGGGCTTCTCGTGGGCAGCATTGTCTGGTTGGCCAGCATTCTGCCGCTTAAGCTCCTCCCATATTGTACGGGCTGCACTGCTTGGTGGCTTCAATAATAGTAAGTCGAGGACTGTCTGTATGTTATTGTTGTATTTTCTGACATTTTAATATTTTATTGTTGTATTTAAAGTTGTTTAGCCTTAATAGCAGTTATATCTTCCTTAGGCCTTCGCTAGTACAGGTTGAGCCCGAGCCCAGGTTCGGGTATTTCTGGACTTTGGAACGCCAGATGTGGAAATGCCCAGGCTCAGGTTGTGATATTTCAGTGTGGTGTCTGTGAAGACCTGGCCTGGAGCAGGTAGGGATTGGCGTTTTTATTCCTGCAATTTTTGTCACATTCCGGATTCTGGAACTCTGGACTTTTGGCTGCTCAACCTGTACACCCAAAATGTTAGCGCTAGGAACCGCTAGGAACTAAACTGATTTTAGTGGGGAGGCTCGTGTTGGGGCGGCGTTTTGGCTGCCGCCAAATACAGTAATACAGTTAAACTCTCGCTTAACGAAATTTTCGCTTAACGAAGGGTTTTAAAGTCCGTAAACTTCGAATTCATAGGCTGCCACTCTAACACAGTATGAGGGCAATGGTGTATGGTTGGAGATGCAATTCTTTGGATGAGACATTAAAACCAAGGTCCTGCCTGACTGTTCAAATGGATGTTAAAGATCCCATCGCACTGTTCGAAAAGAGAAAGTAGTTTCTCCCAGGTTCATAGCCAACAAGATCTATGCCCCAGATAAATTCTTTCCATAATGACATTAGGAAGTTGAAATGACATTTCAAGAACTTTTACCAGCTTTATTTCACAGGTCTCACTTCCACCCCACTCAAGATAATAAACGTTGGGTGCAATCAAGGATGATTACTAAATTGAAATAAAATGTTTCCAATAGATCAAATAAACTTGTTTGTATTATTCTGATGATACTCAAGGTCAAATATCATTGTAGCAATACAATTTCACATGACTCAATAAGATATTGTGAAAGATTAACAAGTGGTTAAACACTTTTAAATACTATATTAGAGAATTCCAGTGAGATTCATTATTACTGGCAGTAATTAGTTAACCCACGGGATAACTTTCAATAAGGAAATTGCACTTAAAACATTTGAGGAGTGACAGGACCGAGGACTTCAATATGTAATGTCAGCACTGGCTCAGGTTTCTACAAGCAGTCACAGAATAAACTATTTCTCAGTTGTAGCTGCTAGGTTCAAACAATTTATTTCTCTGAATTCGAACAACTGGCATTGCCCTACCAGTACTGATTAAATTCCCTGAGGTACTATATTTTTCTTGAGTGAATAAATGTGACAGCAAATTAAAAACCTAGTTGAATCCAATAATGCAAGTCCTAAAGCAAAAAAAAAAAGCCCATAAAACAAAATTTATATACTTTTATAGCTAACTATCAATTAAAAACTCAACACCAATATGATTTTTGCTTGATCCATAACACAAGGTTATAGCAGAATTGTGGTCATTACATAATTTAACTATTGACTATACAGAAAATGACGAAACTTAAGTAAATCTGTTCCATTCGATTGTTAGGATATAATTCACAGAAGATGGATGGATGTTTTGAAGCTGTCTAAATAACACTTATTCCCAATTAAAGGTAATTAAAATAGCATTAGTGGATACAAGGCAGTAATGCTTACCTTCCCAGGGTGATGAAATGTCTGGGAAACCAAATCCAGGAGATGCTGAGAAAATTGAGGCAATTTAGTAGCTATCTGATATTTAAGGCAGTGAATAAATCCAGATGTACGTTTCATAAACCTTCTCGCTTTCATTGGTAAAGTATATAGAGCTAGGCCACTGCCAGTTAGCAGTATATCAGCTTCCATTAGACTAAACAAATAAAAGCCTGGGGCAGTGTGCTCAAAGCACATTCAACAACAACAACAAAATTATATTTATAGAGTGCCTTTCACATCGGGAGGACGTCTCAAATCGCTGAACAGTCAAGTCGGGACGGGCGAGGGTGGGAGTGATGTGGCCGTGGAGCCTAGTGCGGGAGAGTACACGAGCTGCAGAGTTCTGAATAATCTGCAGCTTGTGAAGGGAGGATTTGGGAAGGCCGACAAGGAGAGTTCCCGTAGTCGAGTGTAGATGTGATGTGATGAATGCGAGGAAGGACAGTTCAGGGTCAAACAAGACACCCAGGTTCTGACTGGCTTTGAGAGATGGAGAGTGCAGCCTTGGATGCTGCTGCTGTCAGCCTCTGAGGTGCAGAGACACTAACACGAGCCAATCAGGAGGGTCTCAGTCTTGTGGACATTCAACTGGAGGAAGTCTCTCTCGTCCAGGACTCGATGTCAGACAAGCAGGCAATGAGAACGCTGGTAGTCCTGAAGATGAGGGTGGAAAAGGAAAGGTAGAATTGGGTGTCATCTGCATACATGTGGAAATTCCATGTCTGTGGATGATGTCACCAAGGGGGGGGGGGGGGGGGGGGGGGGGGGGAGAGCATGTAGATATTGGGTCCACCTGACAGATTAGATTGGATTCTTGCTCGGGTCTCGTCCTGACTGTTCTGTGCCTTGGGACGTCCTCCCGACATAGGTAATTTTGTTATTGTTGTTGCCTCCAAACCATAAGAGCCTATGGAACATCAGCATTTTGTTCGACCCTCAACTCTCCTTCAACCGGTTCATGTTGGCTTTGATTAAGTCCTCTTCCTTCATTCTCCACAACATCAGCAATCTCTCAGCTTGGGATCCCCTCGGCCTACGTAAAGTACCTACAGACATTACAGTGAAAACACACTATACAAATTAAATTGTAATTCATTTTTCCTATTTCTTCTGCAAGTCAGTTTATGAGTTTTGCCAACTATTCCTATTTGTAGAGCCACCATCTATTTCAATCCTATCCTTTTAACTTTCAGCCAATAGATATTCATCTTTTGTAAATTTGCAAGCATTATATATATAACCCACCAAGACACACTGGAAAGTGTTGGCACGAATGTGCTAATGCTGACAGCTTCCTTTTTTCTCCAAATACCAAACAGATCAATTTCAAGATCCTCTCAACTCACTTTCAAATCGCTTAATGGCCTCCCACATCCCTATCTACCTGATTTGGTTACTCCCCCACCTCTTATCTCTGCTCGGCTGGTTCCGGCCTCCTGTTCGTCCCTCGTCCCCTCCACCTCCAGCCACTTCACCCCGAAACTCTGGAACTCTCTGCCTCCCTCCACCTTGCCCCCTTTCCACTTTCAAATCCCACCTAAGGACCTTCCATTTTCGATTGTGCTTACGGTCAACTCCCCACTCCGTCTCACCCTGGTTTGGGGTCAGACTCCGCCACTGGCTCCAACACTCTGCTCTACAGGGCTCTATATAAATGTAAGTTGTTGTTGCTTTCAACGTTGCCATAGAACTCACAACTGAACCAAACTGAATTCCAAATTCAGTTCTGATGAAAGGTTGTGGATCCAAAACGTTGACTCACTCTTCCTTTCTCCATAGATGCTGCCTGACCTACTGAGTGCTCCCAGCGATTTCTGTTTTTGTATTTTTAACTGCAGCAATGGTTGAGCAGAGACCCCCAAATAAAATGGATAAAAATCCTTGAAACCCTGAATTTGGAAGGATCCAAGTGATCCATGTTACGTGTACATGTTGGTGGGGGGGAAAGGGAACTACTTATATGGGGTTAACAGAAGGTTCTTTGTTAGACCTTCGCCCAAATACTTAGTTACCAGGCTTGAATCCTACCGTGTGTTGAGTGTGCTGATCTTGCTGTGGCTGCATTGGAGGCACAACAACAGGCCCCTTGCTCCCTGAGGGAGTAGAAAATAAGTCGTCCCGAATTCCCTTATCTCATCGCCATCCAGAGCTCCCTGCTAGAAGGGGCGAGGAGAGGACAAGATATTGGGCTCGGCCCCTTATTCACTTCCCCACACCCATGTGTGTCAGCTATCGGCTCACCCAACAAAACCTGTGAATGATGGCTAATTGGATGAAGCGTTGGTCTGCACTGCACCCGTGGAAACATAAAAAAAAGACTATAATTCCCTTCCAGAGAAGCAAAAATGGGAGGAAATTAAATTACGGATCTTTCAAGCTGAAGGGCAGTGCTGAAGCAATCCTGATGACTTCCTCTCTTTATTGCTGTCTCCTCACCTGAGTATTGTACTCCATACTGCTGCTGAGATGCATATCCCTGCTGCTGGTACTGGTGATACATTTGACCTGTTCAACAGAAAGTGAGCCATTGAAATCACATGTCAGCATTGGAAACATTTGTGACATAACAGGACTTTAATAACTATCAAAAGCGAGTCTGGTATATCAGTTTAGAGCTGTTCGATTAGTTTCCACCCCCCCACCCCACCCCACCCCCCACCCACTGCTCACCCCCCAGTACCACAAGATTTCAAAAGGGGACTTCGGTTCCAAAGCACACCACGCATGTAAAATGAGAATGTCAATTTTGCCCGAGTCAATTGGTGTCAATCATGTACGTGTGTGTTTTTCCTTCTGACAAAGAACTGTCCTAACACACAGACCCTGTGGTCTTACAACAGCCTAATTGGTGAACTGACAGGCTTGAAGTGTTCCTAAGTGCTTAAAATAAAAAGCACCAACTAAGAAGCAAATACCTAACGCAAATACCCACTCAAAGTAACTCATTCATTGCAACAGATAGTAAATACTTTCTAACCAGAAAGTATTGTGGACCAAAAACAAAAGTTGCTGGGGAAACTCTGTTTTTGTGGTATGTCCAAACAGTTTATGTTTTTAGCAACATCAAGTGAGACAAAGATCCCAGATCAGAGAACTGACACATATAATAAAACACAGGTGCGAATGCACCTTTCACTGTTTAGCTCGTTCAATTTGGTGAGGAGTAATCTGAGTTAACGCCCCCAAAATCAACTCATCAAAATAAGGAAAACAGCTTGACGGAAGATATAAGACACCACATGTTAAGTTTAAAAGCTTTCTGGATTAATTGCAGTAAAACTACAGTTATACTGCAGCCACGTGCTTCAGGGGGTTATAGACACAAATAAATGCAATTTAAACTTATTCAATACTTTTAGCAAATTGATGAAACCATGTAACATAACTGAAAATTACTTAACTGGCATCAACATAACTAGATTTTAAAATCTGAAATTAGTCTCTTCTTTTCCACCCTCCAATCCTCTCCAGTCAAAACAAATCAATTCTCAGAACCATGATTCCTAACAGCTTATTTTTTTCCAAGGCCATATTTTATCCATTTGAATACAGTTAAATCTCTCAACAAATTTAAAAGTTACAACAACTGAGACATGTGCTTAAGAACTCTGATAAATATGCGCATTATCCTATAATTGGTGTATTAATATTAATTAGGAGACTTCATAATACAGTACTCAGTACCAGGGAACGGCGATATGGGAATTTTCTGGATATGGATATATCGGTTGGCTCATATCGAGATATACCGAAATACCGATATTTTCAGTTTTTTCGTACTGCGCATGCGCGCGCGCATTCCGGGCCTATCTTCTCAGGAGGTAAATATCTTTCTCTCTCTGTGTCTCTCACTCTCTCCATCTCTGTGTTTTTCTGTCTGTGTCTCTCTATGTCTCACTCCCTCTCTCCTCTCTCACATCCCCCCCCCATCTCTATCTATCTGTATATTATCACATCCAGCCCCCCCCCCCCCCCCCCCCCCCCCCCCCCCCCCGTCGTCTCTCTCCCCCACCCATCCCCCCAGCCGTTCCTTTCTCCCCTCCCCCCCCCCACACCGTCTCTCTCTCCCTCCCCCCCCCTCAGCCGTCTCTCTCCCCCCTCTCCTCCCCCCCACCCCCTGCCGTCTCTCTCTCCCTCCCACCCCCCGCCGTCTCTCTCTCTCTCTCCCCCCACCAGCCGTCTCTCCTTCCCCCCCCCCCCCAGCCGTCTCTCTCCCCCTCTCCCCCCCAGCCATCTCTCTCCCCCCTCAGCCATCTCTCTCCCCCTCTCCCCCACAGCCGTCTCTCTCCCCCTCCCCCTTAGCCGTCTCTCTTCCCATCTCCTCCCCCCCGCCCCCCGCCGTCTCTCTCACCCCTCTCCCCCCCCCCCCCCCTCCCCCTCTCTCTCTCCCCCCCCAGCCGTCTCTCTTCCCCCCCCCCCCCCCCCCCCCAGCCGTCTCTCTCCCCCTCTCCCCCCCAGCCATCTCTCTCCCCCAGCCATCTCTCTCCCCCCTCTCCTCCCACCCCCCCCCCGCCGTCTCTCTCTCCAGCCCCCCCCAGCCGTCTCTCTCCCCCCCAGCCGGCTCTCTCCCCCTCTCCTTCCCCCCCCAGCCATCTCTCTTCCCCTCAACCCCCCCCCCAGCCGTCTCTTTCCCCCCTCCCCCCCAGCCGTCTCTCTCCCCCTCCCCCCAGCCGTCTCTCTCCCCTCAACCCCCCCCCAGCCGTCTCTCTCCCCCTCACCCCCCCCCCCCAGCCGGTCTCTCTCCCCCTCACCCCCCGCAGTCCTCTCTCCGCCTCACCACCCCCACCCACAGCCGTCTCTCTTCCCCCACCCCTTGCATACCTGTATTATGTATTCGAGGACTATGAATACAAGATGGCGGCTTTGCACCTCGGTCTGTGCATTGTGTATAGAGATGAGCATTCTGGGTCTTGTAGTTGATTGTGCTCGAATCCCGATTTTTTACATCGATATACTGTTTTTCGATATATCGGTATTTTTAAAATGTCTATATCGGCATACCGATATGAAATTCATATTGGGTTTTACCGATATACCGATATATCGCCGTTCCCTACTCAGTACCCATACAATTTTTGTATCTAGGATTACTAGAAACACAAGGTTTCTAGTCTTATTTGATGAGATTGATCAGTTCTTGGTGAAACCCTCATCTGGACAACCAAACATAGGGAGCCATCCACTCAGGACACCGAAACATCAGTGGTCACTCTTTCAGATGAAAAGTGATAAAATACAATCCTAAATTAAATTTGCATGTCGGGAGGGTGTCCCAAAGCACTGGACAGTCAGTGATTTGGACTCGAAAAGGGGGTTGGGATCAGGGAGGGTGGAGGGCAGGAGTGCGTTTGAAGGTTCGATCGAAGAGCAGGCTCTTTAGATGTGTGTGAAGGAGGCAAAATAAAGCAAGGAGTAATAAGAGGCTTAAAAATATAGGTTAAAAAGTACAACCCAGGCTAGCCAAATATATTGAACAAACTAATGTACTACATAAGACCACAATTTATATTAAATAACATACTGTATCTTGGTACAGGTCGACTGGCCAGCACACCAGGCAGAAGGGATCATCGCCAACACTGTCCAAACAAAGGCTTTTCAGCCGTATGCAATACCCTCTCTAACGAGAAACAGCCATCCATCTGTCATCGAGCATTCACTAGTTCCATTCAAATTTCCAAGCTTCCCCACTGAAATAGCCAGCAGTGTTTCCACACACTCAGCAGGCAAGTCATGCCAAAATGAAATAGTACTATGGATTACCATGGTTTTCCTCCAATTTATTTCCCATTTGTCATTCTGTCTGAATCTTGCACTATGTGGAAAAAGTAGACTAATAAAGCCTCATGTGGGATTTCTGACAAACATATGGGGGATTAGGCTCACAACACTGCAACACAGTAGTTTAGTGGGTATAGAATGCTCATCTGCCAAAACTCATTAGTGAAAAGTAGAAATGTAAAGGCATTTCAAGCTGCTCATTTAAATGAAATGTCAAATGTTACATAAAATTAACATTTTTACTGTTAGATATTTTCTCTTGTAAAGTCACTAGCTAATTAAAAGGAAGTCGTAGAAACGGTTTAATAAGTGGTTAGTGCAATGGGGTCTATGAAATTAAATCAAAACAAGTTTAGAATGCAAGACGTACCTTTGCTCTCTCTGCCTTCTATCATTTCAAACCAATTTTTCACCAGTTTAAGGTCACACTTCATTTCTGATCTACTCTGCCGGTTTCTCTACCCACTTCTTACCAACTTCTTCCAGCCTACTAATCTAGTAACATAAATCTACAACGCTATTTATAGTAAAGGGCATGCACCAAGAGCAAGGGAATGCGGGTTCAGAGTAAATAGTTCTAGAAGGGAAGTGAATAGCGGTGCAGACATAGGCTGAATGAACTCTTTCTGTACTGTTACTAATCTGATTCCAAGCTCATACTAAGGTTTACCTCAATACAAATTCCACAGGAGGTTCAAAATAATTTTACAAATAAGAGGAGGCCATTAGTTTGTCTAGGCATCTCTGTCAGACCATTCTATACCAATTCCTCATGTTAAAATTAATCAAATTTGATATTTTACTTTTCAAATAGCAGTCCTGTAGACACGGACAAATGTAGCCATCATACTGTTTCCATGACCAACTTTACTTGATAGTGCTGAACACAAAAGTTCAGTAACGAATGCAATAATGGTCTTATAAAAGCAGGAATGAAAATCATATGAGCCTCATCAGAAGAGCAGTACCATGTTGGAATAGATTTGACTTTATGTGAAGCTCAGCATCCAACACTGTCAATGCTACTGTAAAATATTTCTGGATTCTACAGGCCACGAAAATGAGCAATCAGCTAGCTCAAGGATGGTGTAGATGCAAAACACAAAAATATTAATATGGCAAATTCTTTATGTCGAATTTCCACCTGTTCTTTTTCAATTCTAAAGCGTTTTGTAATGGTTTTCAATGTTTTGATCCAGTTGTACAATATGTGTGCAACACACTCAAAAGTATTTCCATGAAATGTACTCCTATTTCTGGAATTACAGATAAAACTACAGTATACTTGTTTCTTTTTGTAAGTATTTTTGACTTCATTTTGATAAAAATGCTATTGATGTAGGATTGAGTTTTAAGAAGCATTTATCTAGTGTGAGTTTTATGAAGCATTTATCAGTTCTATTATTAATTAATAGTAGCAGGTGGAAGTATTGTACAACAACAATAAAATTACATTTACCGTATATCTCCGCGTATAAGGCGCACCCGAGTATAAGGCGCACCCCCCGTTTTTGACCTTTTCTTGGTGAAAAAAACCAGAAGCATTTTCAATGATATTGTCGGCAGAAGGGAGGAGAGACAGAAGAGACAGGTAGGTAGGGAGAGAAAGAGGCAGGCCGGCAACGTGGGAGAGAGAGAGGGAGAGAGGCACGCGGGCACGCAGGCAGGGAGGGAGGGAGGGAGGGAGAGCGGCAGGCCGGCAGCCTGGGAGGGAGGGAGGGAGGGAGAGAGGCAGGCCGGCAGCCAGGGAGAGAGGGAGAGAGAGGCAGGCCGGCAGCCCGGGAGAGAGAGAGGGAGAGAGGGAGAGAGGTAGGCCGGCAGCCAGGGAGAGAGAGAGGGAGAGAGGCAGGCCGGCAGCCCGGGAGAGAGAGAGGGAGAGAGGCAGGCCGGCAGCCTGGGAGAGAGAGAGAGAGAGAGGCAGGCCGGCAGCCTGGGAGAGAGAGAGAGGCAGCCCGGGAAAGAGAGAGAGAGAGAGGCAGGCCGGCAGAGAGAGAGGGAGGGAGAGAGAGAGAGCGGCAGGGAGTGAGGGAGGCAGACTGGGTTCGGCAGAAGGTAAGCACAGCACTGGAGTCTGCTGCTGCTGCCGCTGCCCGGGCGGCCGAGGCCGAAGCCCCGTCACCCGCTCCCCCCAACCCCCGCCGGACACTGACCAAACCCCGGCTGACAGTGCGCCGGCCGCCCCTCCTGTTTACTGTATCTCCAAGGCTCAAAATCTCTTGTACCTGCATATAGGGCGCACCCCCCACTTTCGAGATCTTCCGACCTGAAAAAAAAGTGCGCCTTATACGCGGAGATATACGGTATAGAGTGCCTTTCATGTCGGGAGGACGTCCCAAGGCGCTGTATAGGGTATTGTCATGCTGTGCCAGCTGTAACAATTTTAAAATCACAAACAATTGATGGATGAAATTGACAGGTAGACAACCGAGAAACACTCAAGAGAGTAAAAGCAAATTTCAACATTCAATAGCAGATGAATGCCATCTTTTGTGAAGTCCACTTGCAAACTATATTGAAAGGGAATATAAAGAACAGCTTCAGTGGAGCTCATAAGCCAGACTTGGTGCCCAGCTATCAAATAACAATTGAATTCCAAGTTCTGTGCTGCAGTACTAAACAGTAGTGTATCTTCTAAATGAATTCTGGATGAATTCTGGATGTTATAAATGAAAAGACATACGGTTGAGACACATTTCTGTAATGCAATCACATATTTAAGGCAGTAGTTTATCCATGTGGCTTTAAAAAAAAACTCATATTTACAGTCTGCTTAACATGAACATCAATATTTAGACTATGGCATTTCTATTAGCTTAGTAAGGTAAGATTCAATTAACATTTTTTAAAAAAAAGTTATTTTTTACTAAAACATTGTTTACCGTACAGCATTTCTGGGCTTTACAAATGTGATATAGAACTATCTCAAGTCAATAACCAAACTTAATCTGGAAAACATCCTTCTTGTATTCATTCATTCTTTGTCACACATTTTAAAAAATATGACCACACAGATGGAATTTATAAGAGCTGTAGACACTATTACATTTACACTATAAAAAACACCCATGACACTTAGCTCTCAAGGTTTAGAGCTTTCAAATTGCAAGATTATTTTATAAATCTTAGTTTGAAAACAATTAGGAATGAAGCATTGCTTCCACTGGCATGGCATTGCTCAGAGTAAATACCTGAACTATGTGGACATTGGTACCTAGAGCAAGTTCAAATGAATCTTTTCCATCAAATAAACCAAAATTGTGAGAAGGAATGCTAGAGCTGTTTAATTACTTTTACTAGTACAAAAAGCAGCACAAAAATTGCTTGTGAGGTTCCAAGGTTCTCCCACTTCAGGCCAGCAATACCAAAGTCTCTGTTGCACGATAAACCCCAGTGAAAACATACACTTCCATGACTGTTTGTGGGACACTGCAATTTGGCTGCCCATTTCGCCCACAAATATGCTCTCAATACTCTCAACTTGTTCTGCAGCAAGGATGGACTCACTATTTCAGGACTAAAGGTGGGAAAATTAGGTTTTGCAATTACAGTTGCGTGGCCGGATGAGCAAGGTGCCAGACAGCGACTGACGTCCATAGAGCTGTACCCTAACAAAAACACAGCACGTTTAGAAAGTAAAGAGAAAAAATATATAGGGGCAAAAATTAACATGCACACTATACCAGATTATTGTATTAAAATGGTCCAAGCGGGAGAACTCCACAAGTTGACCCTAGAAGTCACTTTGTCCGAGTGTAATTACCTCCAACGTTATTACAGGAATTTACCCTGCCAAAAGCAACACAAGCATTTTGTTAACCTCAACTAATTGTTACTTGGAAGAAATATGTAAAGTGGCAAATCAAATGTTGCTACTGTGATTTCACAACACCAATGAAATGCAAATCAATATTAGGAAAAAAAGACTAATGTAGCTTGAGAAGTGCCTTATCAGATGCCAAGTTAAACACAGTGGTTCACAAATCCTCATGCCAAGACAAAGGCTAGTGATGGACTTCTGGCATGAAAGGAACCAAAGCTCACAGGAACCTATAAATTCAAAAAGGTTGAATTTATGGTTCAAGCCCCACACCAGGACATGAGCTCAGAATCTAGGTTAGCACATTAGTTCAATCATCAGAGCATGTTTCTTGGTGCAATCCTTTGCAGAGGATGTCAAACTGTCTTTATTGGTTTAGGTAATTGCTTGGACTTTCAATGGCATTTTTTGAATGAAGGGCAGAAAGGTTTCCACAATCTGTGCCAGCTACCTTTGATCAAAAACTCACCAAAACCGGTTTACTGTTTGCTCACGTGCCTTTTTGCCGCTAGTGGCAGAAATGAGATGCACGGATGCCAAAACCCTCACACACGCATTTGTCACCTCAAAGCTCGATTACGGAAACTCTCCTTGTCGGCCTCTACAACACTTCTCTCCACAAGCTACAAATCATCCAAAACTCGGCAGCTTGTGTCCTCTCCAGCACCAGGCTCCGCTACCTCATCACCCCCCACCTTTGCCCGGCTCCACATCCCTCAAGAGGATAGTATTCAAATCTTGGTCCGCACTTTCATGTGCCTGCTCTCCATGGCCTTTCCCCTCCTTCCTCTCTGACCCGCTGACCCCCTATCCAACCTGTCCGCTCCCTCCGTCCAGCAGGCTCCGGCCTGCTCTATGTCTCCTGCCCAACTATTGGCAGCCGGGCATTCAGGCTCTCTGCCCCCACACTTTGAAACTCCATCCCACAATCCCTTCGCTTCGCTCCCTCCCTTGCTTCCTTCAAGGGTTGACTCAGGACCCTCCTTTTTGACCGTGCCTTCAGCCTCCTTCTACCTCTCTGAATAGGACAAGAGTGTCACTAGACTTCAAAGCCACACATTATGCGAAACTCAAGACATGATGAGGCATTATATTAAATGTACCTTCTTGCATACCCATCCTTTAGATTATTATAAGGTAAGCAGCATTAAGATTGTAAGAGCAGACCTGATGGGTATAATTTTTAACTTAATTTTCCCCTTGTATCTTTCATGTCAGGATCTGACACAAGATCTTTTCATTGCTCAGTAGAGCTCTCAAGCAATGTTTATTGACCTTAATTTTAGTAGAATCCTGGGTCCCTTAATTTTACTAGGCATTTCCAACAATTGGCATCTTTATGGATTCCGGGCAATTTTCTGCAAAATTATTGGCATCTCTGCATATGACATTTTGTTGGGATGAAACTTCCAAAAACATTTTACTTTGGATCGGAAAGCCAAACAATAAGCAGACAGTCACAGGATATCACTTAAATTAGAGGTCAAAATAGAAAACTAAAATGAGTGGGTTCTAACTTTCTATGCTACCAAACTGTCATCTCTATTGTGGAATTCACTGCCTGAAGGAGTGTTTGAATCAGATACTGTAGATAACACTCGAGAGAAAGCTAGACCTTCACATGAGGGAGAGGGTAACAGAAGGGTATAGGAAGGAGTAAGGAATGGATGAAAATTCACATGGAGTATAAATCCCGAAACGGATTGTCTGGATTGAGTAGCATATTTCCAGGCTGAACACTGAAATAACACACCATTTACAGCGACATGGAATGGCAAAGAGTGAAAACTGATAAATATGACATTCTTCAAGACGGATTGATCTAGTGTAAGGTACAATTCTACAGCCTCAAAATTGCTTTTGATAAAAAGGTGATGCATTCAAGAATAACCTTCACATGAGGGAAAGTGTAGAAGGGTAAGGGAAGGAATAGGGAATTTCTGAAGATTCTCGTGCAGTATAAACACCAGCACGGACTGTTGTGACCTGTTTCCATTGTACATTCTTTGCAAATCTCCTTCGCATCCGATACTGAAATAACTCACATTTACAGTGGCCTAAAATGCCAAAGAGTGAAAATCTGATAATTATGATAAATATTACATTCTGCGAGGAGGGTTGTCGGTAGTATAAAATACAATTTTTACAGCCTGGAAATTGCTTTCAATAAAAAGGTGATGCCAGCATACAGTAATTTATTAGGCTGCTTCCCATTCGATTTCATATAATTTTTTTGCTGGCAGTACTGACTACTTCGGCTGAATTACCGTTTCATTGACTCTCCCGAGCTTTAATACCTTAGTAATGAATGGGAAATGATTTGATTGTCACATGCCACTATAAATGCCATTATAAACAGCAGGTTTACTGCATTCAAAGCAAATGAAATTTATTTAAAATTCACAAAATACAAACTCCGAGCCAGGATAAATGTTGGCGGCCTATAAATGGCAAATTTGCCACCTTTTCCTCACTGATTTTAACCTCGCTTGTTATTCAGTTTTCTCTTCTGACAAAACTTCGAAATCGTCCGAACAAAACTGAACATCAACCAGCCAGCATCTACTCACCTCTATTTTTGACATATTAAAAACATCAGACAATAAAACAGCTGATTAACCATTTTATTCTGATGCCTTTCTGCAAATCTACCCAATAGGGTCTGGCCCAGAGACTTTGGGCTGAAACATTGTACAATTCTATCACTGAATTGCAATGATGGTGGCGATGTAGTTGAACACGGATCAACACATTCCTTGCCCTACAGGATCTTGATTGAGTCTATTTGAACCAGAACCCGAATACAGTGCATTTCCTTGAGATTTTAATGCAAGAATTTAACATCTTACCTTCCATCTGACCTGCTGCAGGCTGCACTGCTGCGTAGGTCTGTTGGTGCTGCTGTACACCAGGCTGATGAGGTGCAGACGATGAAGAAGCAATGCTGTCAGGCGTTCCTGAACGTTCATCTACTGGTGCACTAGGTGGGCCTAATATAGAAACAATTAAAGTTAATGAGCAGAGGTACAAGAATTATGTTTATTATTATTGCAAAATAAAACAATTTTACCAGAGAGCAAATGTACGTTTCCTTCAACTAATCTGCAAAACAAAATGCGTAGCATCACTGTCTAGGGGGTGGGTTGAGGTAATTCAATACAACTAAGGAAAAAAAGATTAATGATGCTCTATTTGGGAAAAGGATAACAAAACACTAGCTTCAATGTAATTGTAAGAAAAACATTAATTTACCCATCAATTTGTGAGACACAAGAGAGGGAAAGACTCTGAGATACATAATAAACTAACAGGTAGATGGGACAATCATAGAGAGGTAGACAAGACAGGAAGCGAGGGTGAGAAAAGCAGAATGAGTCAAGTAGAAAAACAGACCAATTCCAAACAAAGTATAGAAATGTGAGTTACCACTATGCTAGTTCCCTCATGCAGACTACCATTCTATGGTAAGCCTTTCTCTCTCTTGCCCATCCTGAGACAGGCTGCTTTACCAATAACATTTCAAGTGTGCAAATAAGAACGCAAGGTTAGCTATTCTCTCTCTTTTTTTAAAATTTACTTTTGAGAGATAAAAATAAGCTTTTCAGAACTTTTCCTCAGGATAGAGCAGACTGTGTGGAATTAACAGGCACAAATCAGCTAAATGGTCATTTTCCATTCCTTGCTTATATCTTTTGGACAGCTATCCCTGCAATGCTGTGGCTAGCCAAAATTGTGCCTGGAATCTGAATGATCATTGTTAATCTATTGCTTGCTTGGCAGCAATTGACTTGAACCAGTTCAATGCAGACACCCTAAAATTTGATGTACTGATCAAAAGTTATGAATATAACATCAGGAATCATTAAGTTTCTGGAAAGGAACTGCAAGTTAGAAAGGCTATTCCAAGATTCTAGTTTCAGAAGAGTTTTGTGATTAGAATGGGCTTTATTAAGAGTGCTTTTAGAAATTTTTAAAATAGAGTAATCGTTTTACGTTTATTCTCCCCAAACTGCTCAGTTTGTCTTGTGTATTATAAGGTGCCCTTTTGGGTATGCTTCAGTTTTTCCATTTCTCGTGGAAAAGGCGGCAGAAACATTTGCCAGCTATACACGTTGGCAATTAGCTGCATGAGTCAATGAATACATCGCTGTTAGGCTGATAACTTGTACAGTACTTCCACCCTTCTTTCCAAATCATCAACAAACACTGAGAAAGGTCTACAGGATGCCTCATCTATTTCAGTCTCTCAGTATCCTGGGAAAAGGGGAGAAATAAAAAGAGGTCTTGAAGTTTGTTTTGCTCTAGATTTCATGATCGCTTTTGCTGTTATCCCTTCTGGCTAAGGCTTGGGTTCCTTACCTGACTATTTTATCCCCCAGATTGCCACAAGATGAAATAATCAGATGTTGGCATTTTTTCAGCATTGTGATTCCTGTAGATTAACGTTCCTCTGCTTCTTCCCTATTGTGCAGCTGTCTGCATTTCTTCTGTTGGTGTATTAGGACACAGCCATGGTTACTGGGTCCCAACAGGCTGTTTTTAATGTACAGCAATTGCAAGACCTGGAGACAACTCTAACATGAATAGACTATTCACAAAACTAACCTTGACAGCTACTTGGAAATAACTTGGGAGAATTTGCTTTAGGATAGCAACAAGCACATACTAATGTCCATTGAAGCAAGATGTCTGCAGCAAGTGATGTTTCATTTTTGATTGGCTAAGGGGCAGGACAGGGTTAAGAGTTCCATAAGCTGGAGGTATCTTGAAGTTGCATGATCTGTATTATTGGCTGATTTTCTGGATCAATACAGCATTACGAGATAAACTATAGCAGTGGATAACTTGCTGTAATTTATATAGCATCTTTCACCATAAAATAAACTTCTCAACATTCTTTACTAAACATTACTAATTAGGAATGAAGTGAAGGCCATTATTGAGGCAAAAACAGACAGATTATTACTGCTTCAAACAGCTCCAATTCTTACTGGACATACTTTTATAGGAGAGGTGTCTAACATGAAGCAACTATAGTAGTGTGCTGATCAGCTTAGTTGAATTTCCTATTGACTGTATTTGCAAGGGTAATACAATACAGACAGAGCCTGGTGATCCAGGATCAAATGAAAACGTCCGCTATTTCTGGCAGCAAACATCTTAAGTTTTTCCGCGAGTCTGCCCGAATGAATTAGTAATAGTTTCTGTACCCCTCAGCAAGTCCTCAGAGGGTCAGCCATGTTCTCGACAAAATATCAAGGGCCTCTCTGTGAAAGAATTAATTCAGCTGCCAACTGGAACATGCTCCACCAAAAGATACACTGGTTAGTGTAAGAGAAAATCTTCCATTTGAAGTGAATCTCACAAAAAATGATACCAGCGCAGATAATCAACCACCAATGTAAACAGTTACAAAACCGGAAGTCAATCCTATCTTAAACCTCTCGAAAAGGTGGTATAGCACATATATTTGATGCAGTACCTTGAGTGGGCAAATTTGAGTCAGCGGGTGGGGGACAGAGAGAGAGAATGAGAAAGAAACAGTAGAAAACATTCTGCTATGAACTGGGTTGTACATCATGTTTTTCTCCTTAAAGTTTTACATACGCCTACAAGAGAAAACATTTTTTATCTTCCCAGAAGAACAATATGTACAGTAACAAATGTGTTAATCATAAAAAGACATGTGCTATGGGATGAAAATAAATAATTTAATTTACCATGGACAAACTGCAGAGGGGGGTGGGGGGGAGGGAGAAAAAAAATCTACCTTCTCTTTTGCACTTGTCTAACAAGATTGTTTCCTTCAGGGGATCCCAGCATCACAAATGTCCTCTCAAATAAGTTTTATTGCTTAGAAATAAATTCTAACGGAATAAATCCAAGGACCATCTGTACTTGTCCAACATAACATCCCCACATGCTGTCAATAAAAATGTTAAGAGCTCATAATATGATATTAGTACAAGATAGTTAGGTTACTTTGATTTAATCTTTTCATGGTACCCAAATTCATAATCAGATGTATGAATGAATAGTTAATGGAGTAAGGAGATGATTTATGGGGTGTGAGATTCTGAAAGGAACCCATGTTAGCACATAGAGATACTGGAGAGGATCAGTGACAATCTAATTCTTCATTATAAATTACTAAATGGGGGAATTGCAGTTTTTACAGACATTGCCGATACAGTGAAAGGTTTTACAATGTCCATTTTGTTTCATGGAGTAAGTTTCACACTTCAGTTTAGCCAGTCATACACTTCATCGAAAGTAGTCAGTTATTGAAAGGATTGTAGCACCTACCTGAAACCTGGTCCTCGGTCAGGCCAAATGATGACATTACATTCTTGCTGATTTCATCCTGATTTTTCAAAGGATCAAAAGCAGACATGCTGGCAGCACTAACAGGAACTGGCTGCTTAATTGTTGAGTCCTGTGCCACAGGCTTTCCATCCCTTCCATCAACAGCTTCTAAAACAGAGCACAAAAACGTATTTGGCAATCTAAACGGGAAATAAACTCCAGGGAGAATACTTTTTATTCTAAGTACACTCACTAAACACAGGGAAAAAAACTATATTGTATAACACAGTACTTTCCCAACAGAAAGAAGATTACATTGTTTCCATAAGATTTCAGTGCATTGCCATAAGGTTTCAGTGGCTTTCCTCTTACTTGAAGAGACTGCTCTAAAAACTATTGTATGGGAGAACAAACCTGGTAAGAAATATTTCTTACTGTGCACATTTAATACATTAGATATGTACCTTAAACCCCCCACACATTACTGTTTTAATTATAATGCCACAATTATTGACAAAAAGTAACATAATTTTTGCAAATAGAATCAGCTAAATTCTGTGAGAATAAAGAGTAAGTGTCCCAAGTACTGTTCAATTTGCAGATCTGTTCTGATGCTTGTCTAATTGCACAATTATTATTTAACTTTATTGTAGGAGTAACCAAACTATAAACAGATGTCTGAAAAATTCTGAAACAATTATTTGCAGTAGATCCAGTAAGTTTAAGCTTGAAGCCATCCTTTACTCTACTAAACCTCAACTGCCTTAACAAGAGACAGTTACACATTCTTGGCCCATCCATTTCTAGTAGGGATAATAGCATATGGATTAACCCACTGAACCAACCTAAACATGAATGACTGACTAAGTCTTCAAGGGGCATGGTCAATGAAGTCTGTGATAACTGATGTTGCTGTGAATTTGTTTTCATCAATTTGATCTGATTTCTTTGTTCTCATTGCTAGAAAATAGTAATTGCAAACAGCATCCACCAGCTTTAAACTGCAGAAACAATTGATAATAACCTCTTATCTCCCCACTCCTAATATTCAGGTCACGGCATCTCTCGAGGTTAAAAATTACCCAGTGGGAACACATAGCATAAAATAAAATAGAACATAAAATGTGACAAGATAGTCATAGTACTGCTAGATTTTTCCGAATGAAAGTCACTCTTATTCTGACCTGTAACCACCCTAGGGCTCCTTGTCCAAGTAACAAATCAACTACAAAAAGATATAAGTCATAGCTCTGGACCCAATCTCTCTTTTCCTCTTGAATGTAATAGACTTTCCAGAAAATGCTTCAAATGAAGGCTGCTCATATACTGCACAGAAAGAACTAAGTTGGAGTCCTGTAGTGTATTGCTTAGAGCACTCGCTTCACAAGCGAGGGGACCTGGATTCAATTCCGGATCGGGAGACACATTAGACAAGTTTCCTTAGTCCACATACCTATGTTTATCTAGCAGTAAGTATGAACCTGGTTGTTAATCAATTGGTGAATCACTTTCCTGAGGGTGATAATCCCTTGAAGAAAACGTTTTTAAAAATTATAATTTCGTCACTCAATCCATGACTGTGCAACTGGTGTTTCTCCCAACAAATATACAGTCAATTAACTTTACAGTATATTCTGTGAAGCACCTTTAGAAGTGTCTTGAAGATGCCAATATCAAATAGAAGGTTTATTATTATTGTTGTTGAGATCTGGAGCAGAAAAGCATCCTTAGAATTTTTGCAAGTTGCTGTATTTACAATATCTTAACCAGGACACTTGTATTGGACATTTTGTTTGTATTTGGATAATAAAGGCAATCAGAACCCACACTTTTAAGGAAGCGGATGAAACAGCTGCATGAAACAATAACTTGATCACCACTGTTAAAACCATTTAAAAGCTGAAAATCTGCTGAACTGGAGACCAGATTCAGCTATTGTGCAAGCCTTTTGGGGAAACAATGTACATTTGTTTCAATTTAGGTCCACCATTGCCAATTCAGTCTTGCAAAAAATATTTTCTACTCTACAAATGTTATATCCATTAGGCTTATGCCGTGGTATGAAAAGGTCATGCTTGGAACTAAACAATGAATACTGGTAATTTTTTTTACCTTTTTTTTAAAAAAAAGTGTTCAGCCTCATCTACTGAGAAGTAGCTGGTATCCATTAATCACAACTTTTATTCACTTCAAGCATGTCTGCTTTCATTATGCTATTTTGATATTTCCTTCAATGTACAGTCTTCTGGTACTTTTCTGTCCCAATGTGCAATATATTTGGCTATATGATGTAGATTCATAGAATTTTACGGCACAAAAGGAGGCCATTCGGCCCATCTAGTCTGTGCCGGCTCTTTGAAAAGAGCGATTCAATCCCACTGCCCTGCCCGCTCCCCATAGCCTAATAGACCTGTTCTCCCTAAATAAAGATCTAATTCCCTTTTAAAAGTTGTTATCGAATCAGCCTCCACCACCTTTTCAGGCAATGCATTCCAGATTCGAACAACTCGCTGAGTGAAAATATTTCTCCTCAGCTCCCCTCTACTTCGCCTTGAAACTATTTTAAATATTTTAAATAGTCACAGATTCACCCACGAGTGGAAATAGTTTTTCTCTATTTGCCCTGTCGAAACCCCTCATGATCTTATAAACCTCTATTAGGTCTCCCCTCAATCTTCTCTGCTCCAGAGAGAATAACCCTAGCCTATCTAGCCTCTCCTCATAGCTGAAGTCCCTCAATCATGGCACCATCCTAGTAAATCTTCTTTGTACCCTGTCCAATGTCTTCACATCCTTTCTGTAGTGTGGTGACCAGAATTGAACACAGTATTCCAGCTGAGGCCTCACCAAAGTTTTATAGGGGTTAGTCAGCACTTCCTGACTTTTGTACTCTATACCCCTATTTATAAAGCCTAGTATCCCATATGCCTTCTTAACAGCCTTGTCTACCTGTCCTGCCACCTTCAACGAGTCACTAACACAAATCCCCAGGTCTCTCTGTTCCTTCACACCATTTAAAGTTGTACTATCTAGCCTATATTGCCTCCCTTCATTTCTTCTCCCAAAATGCATCACTTCATACTTCTCTGCATTAAACTTCATCTGCCATGTGTCTGCCCACTTTACCGATTTGTCTATATCCTCTTGCAGATGGCTACTATCCTCCTCACTATTTACTATTCTCCCTAACTTAGTGTCATCTGCAAACTTGGAAGCTGTACTCCCTGCACCCAAGTCCAGATCATTGATGTAGATTACAAAGAGCAATGGTCCCAAAACCGATCCCTGTGGCACACCACTGCTCACTTCCCTCCAGTCTGAAAAACAGCCGCTCACTACAACTCTCTGCTTTCTGTCTCGCAGCCAGTTGTGGATCCACTCTGCCACTCTGCCCTTTTACGCCATGGGCCTTTAATTTCCTAATAAGTCTCTGATGTGGCACTTTGTCAAATGCCTTATGTGCAATACATTTATGGGCAAATCAATGATCAATACACATCAACTAAAACAGTTTAAAGTCAATAACTACACTGTTGCTTTTGCTTGCAAAACAATGTCTTCTATCTAGTTTTTCAGGTCAGCCAGATTTCTGCCACTTGTTTAAACCCTTCACGATGCTTAAAGGTATCCGAACCAAACCATTGAACATTCCACATATGAATGGAAATTTCCACTTGACCCATTTAAAGCCCTAGGTGTTAAAACCACCACTCAATATGATCCCATAGCACTTTTTGAAAGGAGAAATTAGCTACTCTCGTGACCATTTTTCAAATAATTTGGTAATTCACTTCAAGACTATTTGTGACAACGCAAATTGGCTGCTGCATTCAAGTGCATATATCCATATATATATATGTGTATATATATATATATATATATATATATGCGCAAACAGGTTCAATTCCAGGCAGGGTGAAATCTTGGGCAAGTTTCCTTACTCCACACACCTAATAATAATCCCTCAAAAAACCCAATAATAAATTAGTTATTTAAATCCAGGACTGTTTGTGGGGACACTGCTGTGTGCAATTGGCTACCGCATTTAGCCCACAAATATACAGTCAATTCACTTTACAGGACATTCTGTGAAGCGCTTTGCGACGTCTGGAAGACGTGAAAAATGCGATATCAAATGCAAAGATTATTATGATTATGTATGGTCCCAACTGATACAACCTATGTGAGGTTTACTGTATTTGGAATATTTCAAGCAATCAAAAGAAAATTGCTATTTGAAAATGAGTTTCACAGAAACTGCAGAAATATCCACGTGCATTGACATGTGCACTGTGTTCCACCTGGCAGCATTAATTACCACGGTCAGGCTGGTAGAACTCACAGCTGTACAAATAAGTTCCACCCCTGCTGCTTAAAAGTTACGAAAAACTAAGCAGCGTTTATATTTTACGATCCAGCTGGTGAAACCAAAACACTTTGGCAGAACGGCGTTATTATGTAACGAAGGTGACTTCCTCTTCTCTCCCGCAGAAAGAATTCCATTTTCTCATTCTCATCGTGGCAATTTCAGATCAACATATAATCCAACAAAAACTAAGGCTGCAGACATATTTTTCAGAAGTCTACTGGCTGAGAGGATTTGATCAGCTCTTTTACACATTCCAATGAAAGCAACTAACTGAACGAGCTACTGCGTTTTAAGAAAATAAACCATTATAGATGATTTGGCCACCATGCATGCTGGAATGTGTTTAGTGAGAAAGCGCAAATCAAAACAAAATCACTATTCACCTAGAAAACTGTATACTTTCACATTGTATTTGATAGTGTAGCGAATGGCTGAAGACTTCTATCGGTATCAAGTGGTACAGTACTGGTGTCAGCTCAAGGCACAGTGAACACAAAGATTGGCAAAAAATATTTTCATGAATCTGCAGGGACAACATTGATAGCAATTATGATGCTTACACTTGGTATAGTATCGTTCACGTTTGGAGGACCTGAAAAGGCGCTTGACAGCATATAAGTTACAGTGAGGTTTTTGTGGGCGAACACTTTATATCAGTTGTCACGATGTTAAATTGTTAAATTCATCATGTACCCACCGCACATCTGGAAATTGGTGCAGAATGTTGTGCAGCCTCACAAAAATTCAGAGTTCGATAGAATACAAGCACTTACTTAGTGAAAATCTTATGGGAAGTTCACATGGATCACACGCGAGATTTTAAGAAGCAAAGTGACAGGAGGCCCAATGCCCCCACATACCATTTTCAGGGATGTTGGCAGAAAGACCTGGCTCACTTGGCGGCTCCAAGCTATCCAGCAGTCGGTTCACTTTATTCCGAAGTTCAATCAGTTCCTTGCGAAGATATTTCACTTGATTTGATTCGAGAGGCCGTGGCTGTCCATTCACTGTTTCAAAAAAAATCTGAAGTCAATGGTCGCAACATCATACATGAATTATCTCTATTAAATTGAACATTTCAGAGATGACAGTCTTTTTCGGTATAGAATTTTCAGTATACATTTTCCAGTGTGTGTAAACACTTAACAATAGTTTCACACAAGAATGCAATGCGAACCATTTCCCTGAATGTCAAGAACTTCCTTAAAGGCGTTTGTTGAACCTTTTATTGTTTGCGATTATCTTAATTGATTCAAACATATCGCCTTACATTTGCATCAAAATAACTGCAGCGTTGTCATACTTGGCCATGGGGTGCTCTATATAATGAGACATCTGGTCACAATGTTTAATAACTCCTGAAGAATGACTGGCAGAGTCACACTGTTCCTCAGGCCACACTCATTGTGTTCCTGCACTGAGTGTATCATCCCTTAAGTAACTTGCTTTATACAATATACATTTAAGATCCAAAATACAATCAAAGGCAATTTAGAAAATTACTGCAATACAGTGCAAGCATTTTCTGATCACAAGTATGTCTGCTACACTTGGCCCCAAAACAGCCATCTGCCCTCAATCCCAAACATCTAGAATTTACTGATCTTAAATGTATACAACAGGTCATTGGACTAGACAATGCATTTTTTCATATTATTGCCATCTGTAAGTATTCGAATATAGCTTGGATAATCAGCTGTAAACACACACTTTTAGGTAACATTGTGTCTGCACTAAAGACTTCCCTGCACAACACATCTCCATGTGAGATTGCAATAGACATTTATCAAAAATAATACATGTTTCAAGGAAGCCATGTAGCCATCACTAAACATTTTAAATGATGGGGAGACATTACATAAAACTGGTGAATTCTACTTAAGGGTTGCTTAGGTTATATCAAAATTAATAGGTAATACTGCAGGGTTAATGTTTCAAGTAGAGACTATCAAAACATATGTCATACATCTTTAAATACAAACGGACCATCGTTCTCATCTCTAGTTATCGCAAGTGGAAATATATATTTGACATATTCGAGAGGAATGCATTGTATAAAATATTCTGAAACATTTCAATGTGTTAGAATACTCATCTAATAGCAGCCTATTAATATATAAAAACTCTGAATAATCCTTTGGTCTGCTTTGCAACCTTGAAAATTCTCATCAAACTTTAGTGAGGATTTTCAAAGTTACAAAGCAGACAAAGCAGAAGAATGCAAACTTATCAGAATAATTTCAACCAGTTTCACAAAGTGGAGCAAAGCACTCACAAGGAAGTATCAGTCTTCATGGAATCACATTTCTACAAGTTTAAATATTCCAGATATGCTGCCTAAGGGGATCACTGAATGGTACTGGGCATCTGCAAAATCAATTCCTAACACACTAGAGAGCATTCAGAAAGCTATTGTCCATTTCTTCTACTAAATAAATTATTCAATAGTTTTACGGTTAAATCCCAGCCAATAGCGAATTACATGACAAGATAGCCTTGGCACTGTGATTCTAGAAATTGACCCAAAAGCACAGTAGAAGCATACTAAGGTGCTTCTTGTTAACGTATGTTCTTATACCTTTACGGGCAAATGGGCAATTTGTAGTTCTGCACAACACTGTGCAGTATTGAGCGAGTGCCGCTTTGTTGGGGGTGGAGGAGGTACATCCTTAAAATGAGACATTAAGAACCAAGGTCCTGAAATTTGAAGCAAGAAATTCTAGTTTTATGACATTTCTCCAAAAATTATCTTTTTCAAGCAAAATTGGTATTTCTGCTTGGTGCAGAGTTGCTGTACTTGTCCGGATAAAAGCCACTACATTTCAGAGAAATGCATCGTATAAACTTTTGTGAAACATTTTAGTGTGTTAGGATGCTGGATCAAATTATTATTTATTATTCATAAACAGCTCTTTAATATTGATATGCTTCGTAACTGAAAATAGATCAATGTGTTTCTTTGGCACTACAGAATTCATTTGCTCAGCACAGTTTTATTGCATAACAAAATAGAAATATAGGAGCAGCAGCACTGTGCTATTAAATATTGGCGCATTGCTGTTCTGATGGAATTGGAGGTGAGGGATTCAGCAAACGGCCGTTTTCTGATTGTCAGGTTATCACCACACTTCTTGAGTGTTGTACATTATACGTAGGATGTCACCAAACTCACTTGCTTCACAAAGTGACATCATCTGCGTATAACTGCAATAAGTGACATCAAAGGCAATCTCAAAGTTAGTCATTGTTTGTTGTGGAAAACTAGACAGTCTGCACCAGAGCTAATGTGTACAGTAGAACTACAAACTGTAAAGGTTGGAGTATTATAGTAAAATACAATGTAACAGGAATCCCTTTGCAGTAACCAGTAAACAATGGGCTATGCACATTTTTTCAATTATTATAGCAACTAGCACAAAGAATATGATTATTGCCTATTTTTAAACAAATTTTGGCTGCACAAATAAATATTCTGCTATAAGTTACTTTTTTTTAAAAAAACATAATTTTTTTTACCAACTTTGACTAAAATCTAACATTCTAACATTTGACCCACAATGTGGCTTTAAAATATGGAACACACTTTTTAAATTAAAAATATACAACCCAACCTGACAAATAAACCCTGAAGCAAAAACA
This sequence comes from Hydrolagus colliei, assembly GCA_035084275.1. Lineage (NCBI taxonomy): Eukaryota > Metazoa > Chordata > Chondrichthyes > Chimaeriformes > Chimaeridae > Hydrolagus > Hydrolagus colliei. Next base: position 85,767,895 of record CM068745.1, on the reverse strand, counting down.
ATGCAACTTTCTTAGAAAAGTACTGAAGCGATGTCTGGTATGTGAACAATTGCTCTTGGATGGGAATGATCATATTTTGTAATTACAACAATTGAAGTAAAAAACAAATGTTCCACATGTCATTCTTGGAAGCTAAAAAAAACATGAATTCAAATGAGAAAACTGTTCCAAGACTAAAAATGATTTCATGCATTTTAAAAAGGAGGTAAATCAATGAGTTGGCTTGAACCTAACACACTTCAGGTAAATGAAGCCTGTGTTCAAGTGAAATCAATTTCAGTTCCAGCAACTTTGTTAACACGGTTAAGTATACTCAGGATATATTCATGTCCCCAGTATTTAGAAGCATAAACAGAAGAGGGCCAAACATATGAAACTGCAGAGACAAGTCACATTTTACTTTTAAAAGAAATGTATGACAAATAGGCTACCTACTACAATGCAAAATTTGTTTAAAATATAGTAAATAAGGTTTTAGAAAAACAACCACAAAATTACATTACTATCATGTTGGGAGGACGTCCCAAGCAGCTGAACAAGGGAGAGGGGTGGGGTGAAGGGGAGGGAAAGAGCTCAGAGGGCGGCGGAAGGCATGATCGAAGAGGAGGGTCTTGAGACCGGTCTTGAAGGAGGCAACGGAGGAAGCCAGGCGAAGGGAACGTAGGATAGAATTCCAAAGTGTGGGGGCAGAGAGGCTGAAAGCCCAGCCACTGATTGTAGGGCAGGTCAGGCAGGGGACATGAAGCAGACCAGAGCCCACTGAACGGAGGGTGATAGGCAGTCAGCTGGTCGAAGAGATTGAAGAGGGCAAGGCCGTGAATGGCCTTGAAGGTGAGGACGAGGTTGTTGAATTCAATCCTATTGGGGATGGGGAGCCGGATTCCATATGCAACATAACAAAGATTGTGCTGGGATATTTTCTTCAGTAGGGAAATGGATGAACTGGGATCTGAGAAGGAAGAGATGCCACAACAGAAAAATAAACCATGGCCCCAGCTCCTGGATTTCCTGTAACTTTATAACATAAGCAGAGCTGCCAACCTTCAAGGAAGATTTTCAGGACGGTTGTAGTAATTTTTCAGGAAGGTTTGTTACATTTTCAGGAAGGATTTTGTTATTGCCTCTATCACTTCACAATAGCCAATAGTTAAGCCAGGGCTCGACATTAACAGGCATCCAGGACACCTTGATTTTAGTGTTGGGCGTGCAAAATTGGAAAAAAAAAAAGTTCTGATCTACAACACACTTGGGCGCCTTGAAAAAATCTGAGGGTCCAGTTTCAGTAAACCTTTTTAAAAAATTACATTTGAGTTTTTGTGTGTATTCGGATCTGGTTTATAGATCCCCAAAATGATTCTTCTAAACTAAATCATTAATTGCGGAGTTTAAATTGTGAATCGTAGAATATATATATATATATCATAATAACTGTGGGAAATGTTGGTACAACTGGTATTTCTGTATTTTGGTGTGTTCTCACTTCTATGGACCCAAATAGTTGCTGTGAATAAAATTTTAATATACAGTTACAGCAGTGCAGCATACACACAGACACACACTGCATAATGCACACTACAACTCCTGATTGCAAAGAGGCGTCCAGGCACCCTGGACACCTTAATTTTGTGCGTCCACGATTTTAGCGCCTTGGGACGTCCTCCCGACGTGAAAGGCGCTATATAAATGTAAATTGTTGTTGTTGTTATAAAATATAAATTTTCAAGTTTCACTCCTCCAAACAAGAGACCGCATTCATCCGCGTATTGGTGTGTATTCATCCGCTCTGCGGTTCCCGCCTACCCCACATGGTCTAGTTGCACTCGTGGATCTACAGGTACTGTGTGTGTGCGAACAGCTAGCGTGTACAGTAGCACTAGGACCTGGTTGCTATGTTGCAATCAACCAGCGACAAGGCTTCTCTCTTAGGATTAAGGTAAATACAACGCTTCTCTCTATAGTATTTCACTTTCTCTTCTGCATTAAACTGATTTCTTCCATCATTCCCCTATTGAACATAGGGAGATTTAGCTTAAATTATGAAATGGCAAAACATCGGAAGTTATTTATCTGGGACCGGGAGGCCGGAAGGGAGCATGTAAAAGCGGAAGGAAGGCTTCCACAAAAATCGAAAGGTTTGGCAGCTCTGCATAAGGTATGACACAGCTAGAACAATTGAAAGCAAAGAATTGACCTATTGTATACACAGACCTGTTACTATATTCTGACACATCTATTAAAAGTAGTTTAATAAGAACATAAAAATTAGGAGCAGGAGTAGGCCATTCGGCCCTTCGAGCCTGCTCCGCCATTCAATAAGATCATGGCTGATCTTCTCACCTAACTCTGATTAGCTGCCCTATCCCCATATCCCCTAATCCCTCTATTTTTCAAAAATCTATCAGTCTCAGCCTTGAAAATGTTCAAGGACTGAGCATCTACAGCCTTCTGGGGTAGTGAATTCCATACATTCACTACCCTCTGAGTGAAGAAATGTTTCCTCAACTCTGTTCTAAAAGGCTGACCCTTAATTTTAAGACTGTGATCCCTGGTTATAGATTCTCCTACCAGGGGAAACAGTCCCTCAGTGCCTACTTTATCCAGCCCTTTAAGAATCTTATATGTTTCAATAAGATCCCCCCTAATTCTTCTGTACTCCAGAGAATACAGCCCTAGTTTATTCAACCTATCCTCATAGGTCAGTCCCCTCATCCCAGGAACTAACCTAGTGAATCTACGCTGCACCCCCTCTAAGGCAAGTATGTCCTTTTTTAAATAAGGAGACCAAAACTGCACACAATACTCTAGGTGCGGTCTCACCAGAGCCCTATACAGTTGCAGCAAGACTTCCCTACTCTTATACTCTAAACGAACACTAGACTTACCTTTTTTTATTATAAACTAAAAATGTGCATCTACCACTTTATTGGAAAGCCAAACAACTACAGTGAGAGAGTACAATAACACGCCAAGCACTCAATGTAAGATTAATAAGGCAATACACCAACCTTGTCACTCGACCGTACAAAATCTAGAGGAGCAACTAAATGTGCAAGAGGCAATTTAATAGACTGATAGCAGAAGCCAAACAAAGTACTGATCTATTGAAATTACACAATTTTGTTTACATTTCACTGATTTTCAGCCGAGCTGAAAGATTTACCAGAAAATGAACAAGCATATGGCCAAAAAAACCCACCAAGAGATATGACTTCTAACAGCCATGTGCAGCGCAGTCAGAATTGAAATAATTATTTCAAATCAGATACAACTTCATCAAGAACTACAAGAGCCTCCACACCTAAATTAATTGAAGAGGAGAATAATATGGCAACAAAATTGGGTCTGCGGTATTCGAGGGCACTGCTGATGACATCCCAGCTCAATGGCAAGAAGTGGAGGGTCAGACCATTCACTGGCAACAGGGATTCTTCCCACTCAACTCCTGTTAATCCTGCAGGCCAATTCCGTAACAGGTTAGGTTGGTCGTAATTGGACAAGCAGCGGGAAGCTTGCCAGACAGTGTCTTCAATGGCAAATCTGTTACTTTAAGACGGCAGAAAGGGTAAGTAACAGCTGGAATGTGTTATTCGGACAGGTGGTGGAAGCCGGGCACTGGACTAGTTTAAAAAGCAGCTTGATGCTATAATGGTAAAATGGTATTCTTGGGTCAAGACAAATGGGTCATCTTATCTGAACTTTTCTTGTGGTCTTGTAACTACAAATTGGCTAGAGCACTAAGCAAAAACTTTTATTATCAATAGCTGTAAATAAAAGCATAAATACCCCATTCGCCAGCCATCTTACTCTATCTTGATCTGTCCTTTATCTCCCTTGACTTTCTCACTAACATTCTTTCTCTCACTCCCTCTTTGCTGTGTGTTTCTGTAACTCTAACCTTACACTGAAGTTGTAACAAATTGATAAACTTTCAGTTTATGCTGTCTATTCAGTGATCCTATCCACAGTACAGAAACTGCCCTGGTCAAGGTCACAAATGACATCCTAACCGCCTGTGACCAGGGTTCCCTCTGCCTCCTCGTCCTCCTTGACCTGTCTGCTGCGTTCGACACAGTCGATCACACCATCCTCCTCCAACGTCTTTCCTCCCACCTCAACCTTCAAGGCACAGTCCTTGACTGGTTCCACTCTTATTTGACCCATCGTTTACATTTTGTTTCTTCCAATGGCTTTTCATCAAACCCCCGCACAGTTTCCCACGGCGTCCCTCAAGTCTCTGTCCTTGGTCCCCTTCTTTTCACCCTTTACACGCTCCCTCTGGGCGACGTCATCCGCAAACATGGGGTAAATTTCCACATGTATGCGGATGACAACCAGCTGTACCTTTCTGCCTCATCCCTCAACCCCCAGACGATCGAGTTTCTGACAGCATGTCTGTCCGACATCGAATCGTGGACGAGGGACAACTTTTTGCAATTGAACGTGAGTAAGACCGAGGCCCTCCTGATTGGCTCAAGCCAGCGCCTCCGCACATCGGGCGCTGCCAGCCTCAACATCCAAGGCTGCACTCTCCACCTCACAAAGCCAATCAGGAACCTCGGCATCATGTTCGATCAAAAACTTTCCTTCCTCCCCCACATCCGCGCCTTGACCGGCACCGCCTATTTCCATCTGCGCAACATTGCCAGGCTCCGCAACTATCTTACCCCCCGCGTTGCCGAAACACTCGTGCACGCATACATCACCTCACGGCTGGACTACGGAAACTCTCTCCTAGTCGGCCTCCCCAGCTCCTCCATTCATAGGCTGCAGGCCATCCAAAACTCTGCAGCCCGTGTACTATCCCGCACCCACCTCCGTGACCACATAACATGAAAGGCGCTATATAAATGTAAATTGTTGTTGTTGTTGTTGATCCTGTTTGGCTATTACATGCCTACCTAATAACTTCACACACATCAAAATTATTTTGGCAGAATCACACTTCCGCATCAAAGCCTGATGCAGATATAAAGCACAGCGACTGTATAATCTCTAGATGGTTGATACTCCACTGTAAATAATTTTGTGTCCAAAAGTGACTTTAAGACTACCTCATCATTCATATATCATTTCAGCATCCGCGTGTCCCAAATTGCTCATTGATGTTGTCTGGATTTCAGATAAAGACAAATGAATACATTAGCAGGTGAATAATGTGAAGTTCATGCCAGTCTGGAATGAGAAGACCATGTTTTCATGAATATTTATGAACCCTCAGGGCTTACAATTAGCTGTCCAATTTGATTAAAAGAGAAATTTGAGAATTTTCAGATGATTCTGAAAGATTTACTGCTAGTTAAGTGATTGATAAATCACTTAACTAGCAGTAAATCTTTCAGAATCATCTTTTCTCCTGCAACTGCTTTGGACAATCCTTCATATGCTGCAAAAGGCAGTTGTGTGCACAGTGGGGCTGCCAACACAGTACAAGTCTGAAACCACACTGTCCCAACAATTGTTTCCACTCTTTTTGATATCTTCCAGAGAAACAAAAACACATTTGTAGTTGGAAAGCAATTGATCAGTACTCTCAAACAGTAATAATTAGGAATCCTGATAGAAAACAGTCCCACCAGTGATCTGCAAGATATACACAAATACCTATCCAACAAATCTGCTTATTAAATAAATGCGAGGCTCTAGTATTTAACCTACAAATTAGTACTTTACTTTTAGTTTACAAATTTATGGAAAAAATGTTTTACTAACTGCTTTATTCCTTTTTTTATATAATTTTACAAAATATACAATGACTGTGCTTTACAGTTTAATTTGATGAGGCCATGAACGAATGAAGGATGTTGATTGCAGTTTACAAAAATCAAGCATTTAACACAAAGATTGATCTTTGAAACAAAATGCAGAAACTTACCAATGATAATCATCGTTTACGGTTAGAAAAAAAGGCAATACAACATTCCTCACCATTCACTGACTCTTTCCATACGCTGGTGCAATATAGGTGTTTCATAGAATCGTACGGCACAAAAGGAGGCCATTTGGCCCATCTAGTCTGTGCCAGCTAATCCCACTGCCCCGCTCTCTCCCCATAAACAGATCTGTTCTCCCTAAATAAAGATCTAATTCTCTTTTAAAAGCTGTTATCGAATCGGCCTCCACCACCTTTTCAGGCAATGCATTCCAGATTCGAACAACCTGCAGAGTGAAAAAAATTCTCCTCAGCCCCCCTCTGCTTTGTTTTTAAACTATTTTAAATCTGTGACCACGAGTCACTGATTCGCCCACCAGTGGAAACAGTTTTTCCTTATTCACCCTGTCGAATCCCCTCATGATTTTATAAACCGCTATTAGGTCTCCTCTCAACCTTCTCTGTTCTAAAGAGAATAACCCTAGCCTATCTTAGACTTCCCTCATAACTGAAGTCCCTCAATCCTGGTACCATTCTAGTAAACCTTCTTGCGCCCTTTCCAATGCTTTAACATCCTTTCTATAGTGTGGTGACCAGAATTGGACACAGTATTCCACCTGAGGCCTAACCAAACTTTTATAGAGATTAGTCAGCACTTCCTGACTTTTGTACTCTATACCCTTATTTATAAAGCCTTGTATCCCACATGCCTTCTTAATGGCTTTGTCTACCTGTCCTGCCACCTTCAAAGAGTCGCTAAAACAAATCCCCAGGTCTCTCTGTTCCCTCACATCCCTTAAAATTGTACAAACAAGCCTATATTGTCTCCCCTCATTTCTTCTCCCAAAATGTATCACCTCTGCAAACTTCATCTGCCATGTGTCTGCCCACTTTACCATTACTTTATTATTTGGGGGCAGAAAATCAAAACCTGCCTTACAATGAGGCTACAAGAGCTGGTTTCATTGCACATGTGCGCAGTTGGCTAGCTAGTATCCCGTGGCAAGTAACTTCCACACTCAAAAATTGACAACTTTCAGGTATTGGGTAACTGTTCACTCTGGGTCATTAAAATACTGGAACTGGGGTCAGCTATGTTAGACGGGAGCTAGGTAGCAAGTGGAAAACAAATGCAAAACGAATGGATTGCAGACTTCCGAAAGAAAACGCATAATAAGCGCATTATTATAAGATTGCTTTATATCTTCAAAGCAGCATTCCACAAGTTTGTGAGATCTTTTAATACCAATATCCTGTTATTTATTATAAAAGTGTGTGAAACGGACATAGGATAAATAGTGCCAGTTAAATAGAATGTCAAGTCACTCCTCATGAATGTGGGGATCGAACAGCATCGTACATAGAAGCGGTAAAGTTTTTCTGAGCTCTCACCTCAAGTTAAGAATTGGTCACTGCTCAAGGAAGCCTTACAAAAAATCCTAAAGCATTTACATTTTGTCAAAACAGGGCTAACCTCAAAAAGAACCAATGCAAAATGGTATTGGTAATGAATGCTTAGGAATGATTCTCCTAAATAAATGGGTACCCGAACAGAATAATTGAAGATCTCTGTACCAGTCTGTGTTATTCAATGCTGCGTTAATGGAAAGGATTTCCAATGCAATTTTAAAAAAAATCTAAAAGTCTATCATGAGTTCTCCTTAGTGTAAGATACAGACATCAGCACACAAAGCTCCTTCGAATGAAAAAAAACATCTCATTAGATAATCTGCACATCATCAAATCAGAGAATCTGTACCAACACCACACAACCAATTCTTCAAAGGTTGCACAATATGTCAAAGGACAGTTTTGTTATTTTATAAATCAATTTTATTATGTAGGCTTTGGCGAGCACTAAAGAATAATGTGACTGCTGACATTTATTGTTGACACCATCACACCCCAAATTCCCGTAATGAATTCTGGATCGGAGCTATGCCATGCATTCCATTTTGCAAATCACCACTATTTATCAACCCAGCTAATTTTTACTGACTGTAATACTTTTCACATGCTACAACAGTTCAGACATGTATCAAAGCTCTTCAACAATACAACAGCCAACAGTGGTTTCTTTGTGAAAAAAAATTGCACTTTGCACAAAAAAAGTACCCACCACAATTAGAGACAAAATTGTTTTTGTTCTGCAATTGTTTCTGACAAAATACACACCGTGTTCTCCAATGATTTCTAATAAATGTCTGACTAAGATACTCACATCAAGTACACTTTCCACAGAAATAAGGTCTCCAAATTTATTTACTTATGTAAAATGCTTTGCTCCCAAGTTTGAATTGTACAACACACTGCTCCAAAGTAATGGGCTGCATGATACTGCCTTTGAGCCTTGCCCCAAAAGTATAAGGCATTCGGCACAAATACTTTCAAACCACAGCTGTCGCATGCAGGCAAACAATGATTAAATCAATATTATTTCAAGCTATTTTATCTTAAGTACATGAAATGAATACAAGATAGTCTGTTAGATAAAGCCAGGCGATTCATTTCTCTGGCTGAAAACCATACATGTCATAATATTCAGTCATCATTGCTGAACATACACAATACCTTGAGACTTAGAACAACAAACAAGCAAAATTTGTAAAAAAATAAAACATGGAAAGAACTTGCATTTTTATAGTAAATTATCCCGTTGAAACATCTCAAATTCACAGTGTCCTACAAGCAGCCATGATGTAAATGAGCAATTAATCTGAAGCACTGTTTGCCAGGACCCTGATTGAAACGCCCTTTTTCAAGCAAGTGTCATGGGATCTTTAACGTCCATTTGAACAACGTACAGAACCTCGGTTTAACATCTCATCTTAAAAGGCAACACCTCCGACAATGCAGCTGCACTCGTGTGTCAGCCTAAACTATGAGCTGAAGTCCCAAAGTGGGGCTTAAACCCACAACCTTCTGACCCAAAGGCGAGAGAGAGAGCGCTACCAATAGTATCAGGTTGACACACATTGTCCTCCACTGAACTGGCTCTACATCAACAAAATCCACCACCAGAGGAGACATCAATTTCAGGATAATTTCACATTCTATGTCAGGCCAGCCATTCCACTGCCTAACTCGCCAAGTAATGCCTACCCATTCAAGACTGCCCCACTCCGGCAAAACGTCCCCATTACAAGTTTGCTGCCTTTAGCATGATATTTAATAATGTAGTAATTAATGCAATTACTTGCATTTAGCTAGCATTAAATTTCATGTAAAAGCAAGCATTTTAAGTGTACGGTATTAGATAGGCAAGCAGCAGCAGCAAATCTGCCCTAGCTACCTCTCAAAAGAAATGTAATGAAAATTTAAAAAGGAATCCAAAACTGTAGAGGCATATATTTAGGTTCCTAATTCTACTTTTCCTAAAAAGGTTATTTCGGGTTTTCAGTAGCTTTTTGGGGGTAATGGAAAGAGGGAATCTTTCTGACCATAACACAAAACCTTCTACTAATGAAATAAACACAATTAAATTCCATTTACTGAGGCTGAACCAAGAGAAATTCTTCATCAAGTTCACTCCTGTCAAATTGTGTTACATATAATGCATAAGAACATTCTCTGTGGGTAATTCGCTTTTTACATTAAGAGACGTTAACTTTATTTTTGAAATGCCGGAGGGTTTGAGCATGTTCCAAATTGCAGGAATAATCATATGCAAGTAAAAGCAACTTGATATACCATCGAACCCAAACTTCTAATTTAGCTCACCTAATATTTATGAAACACAGAAAACAAAAATCCATTATTTCCATTTATTCTAAGAAAAACGTGCCAATATGCAGGAATAAATTTGCATGATATGGCTGTATGGACGTTCCAGTTATTCACAAGGTGGTAGATGATTTCTGTATGAATTAAACAACAAATGTTAATACGTCAGAAGCAGTTATAAAATACAGTTTACTACTGGTTAGGGATTTTATGCCATATCATAAACCATATTTGGCTCTACATTAATCCAGACAGGTTGCAAACTAAGGATATCCCACCTAAAACGAAAACCTCTGGCTACCACCAGCCAAAGGCAATTACATTTGTCAACACTCACAGTGTCCTGCTAAGCATATTGTTCAATTCAATTTATCAAATGAAGACTTGAGAAAAGATGTTGACACAATGGAGTAATAGTATGTATAAAGGCGCCCTGTCTGCAGTTATAAAAGCCAATATCAGTTGTGATTTCTTCTCCCAAGTCACTTATCATGTGCCCCTCATTCCCAAGTGTAGACACTTCATTGCATCTGTGTAACTTTTCATCAATCCCTCAAATAAAAGTCAATAATAAATTGGTCACTTCAATCCACGCCTGTTTGTGGGACTCCGCATTTCACCCACAAATATGCAGTCAAATCACTTTACAGTATATTCTGTGAAGCACTTTGAGACGTCTAGAAGACATGACACTATATCAAATGCAAGAATTCTTCTTATTATTCTTATCATCTCACAAATAAATATCACTGCTTCTCAGAGCAAGACTGGTAGAGTTGTGCCAAAGATTGTGGCCAGTCTTTGGCTCACAGTGATGAAAGTGTGAAGTCTTTAGTAGCCAAAAAATACTTTAGTGGCCAAAAAATGGTTGTTGGGACTAGATTCAATCTCAAGCCCTAGTGGAAAAAAAAGCATCTTACGGTGATAATAACACACATTCAGATTCAATAAGGTATCCCAAAAAGGGACAATCATCGATTATAGATAAATAAAGAAATGTTGATTTTTATAGGTCAAACAAAGAGATAAATGGCAGAATTCTCTAAAAATGGTAACAAAGAAAATGGGCAGTGATTGTGTTATCACAAACACCTTTCTAAGATTATAAAGGATAAATCATGATAATCCTTTCATTTGACATAGCGCCTTATCACGTCTTCAAGACGTTTCAAAGCACTTCACAGAATATACTGTAAAGTGAACTGACTGTATATTTTGTGGGTGAAACGCGGCAGCCAATTGCGCAGAGCAGTGCGCCACAAACAGTCATAGATTTAAATGATCTATTTATTATTATTACTTTTATTTGAAGTAATTATTACTCCCGGAAAAGCGATCTGTCAATCGATAACAAGCGGGTTCCTGCTTCCCGCTAGGTAAACAGAGGCATGTGGAGTAAGGAAACATGCCCAACATTTTGCCCGGCCAAGAATCAAACCCAGGTCTCTTGCTTGTGAGGTGAGCTCTAACCACTGAGCTACAGGACTGTGTTTCAATACAAATTGCCCTGTATTTACAAAAAGCTACTAAATTTTATATACTAAAACTCCACATTTGTGAGACCGCAGATTAAATGATTCAAGGCATTTTTTGCATAGTTCAGGACTCAACATCCTAAATGTAATAGGAGTTTTCATTGAGCAACACTGCCACCTGGTGAAATGTGCAATTCCCAGTAAAGCTGCAGTATCTATTGTACAAGTATTGTATAAGCCCGAAACTTTCAATTTAGAAAATGACACCTTCTTACATGTCACAGAACAATATTGTCCTAACATCAAATTAACACCAAGATTTAGAATCACAAGAGTATATCCTAACCTTTATCAGAGTACTTTATGCATACTTACATCACAAAACATTGCCATTTAGTACATTGTGCTGTGTGTTGATTCTAACAAGTAATCTGTTTAGCCTCATTTGGGATAATTAAAAAAGTTTAGGAAACTGAGAAATCGTAGCTTAAATGGTCATTTGGTGGCAGAGATATCAAACTCCAACTATTATTGAATCTTGTGAATTAATGGTTGGGGACATTGTCTCGAAAGCGAAAGGATCTGGATTCAATTCCTAGTTGGACAAGTTTCCTTACTCCACACACCTCCGCACTTGTAGGAAGTGTGAACCCGGTTGTTAGTCGATTGGCCGATCGCTTTTCCGGGGGGTAATAATGGGTCTAAATGTTTAAATATACCCATTTAAACAAATTAATCTGATTAATCTGAAGGTAGATCAAGTCAATTCATGTTTGAAATCACCAAATAAGTTGCTCTCTAAATAAGTGAGGTGATGGGAACAAATACAATGTCAACCTGGTGAAATGTTGAATTAATAACCTGTTGAAACCAACAGCATCAAAATGCATTTTCCCGTTCAAAAACGTAGGTCAGTCAAAAATCATTCTTTAAAAACTCATGAGGAAATCCAGTGTGCACTGTTTCAGTACATTGAGCAATAAATGTTACCATGTACTATGGTATTAAGAGTCTAAATTTCTATGTGCTAACCCACCATGCTAAAGCTATTTATTTTAAGAGTTAAAACGTATCATGCAAACTTACATATATATATAAATGTGTGTGTGTGTGTGTGTGTATATCCAATTTCGGAATTATGACCTTACCCTTAGGTTTAGTAACTACAACAAAACTCATAAAATACACAAATATATGTAAGCACCTATCGTTTCAATATGTTTTGTACAAATATAAGCATCTGGATAAAATGTTATGTTCAATGGGACCTGCCTCCAGTTTTAAATTGATTGTTTCCTGTGCAGTTACACATGGAGATAGCATGATTTCAGGATATAAATTGCTTCTAAGGGACTACTGTTATCTAGATTAAATTTGCAAAATTGTTTCCAAAGATGAACTACCATGCTTTCTGTACTGCATCTTACTGGAGTCGTAATCTCTCACAATGGCAGTACCTAATTGAACAGGTCAGCAAATAATCACAGTAAAACATTTCAAAAGTTTGAAAAGATATAGAACTATTCCATTTTATTGTGGAAAATGAGAAACCCTGGGAAAATCCTTGTAGATATCTACTCAGGTGCAAACAACTTTCTGTGCGATCCCAACTACCCTTCTTGTTCCAGTCGCATGTACAACAACTCATTACATCCTCCTAGTGGCAGAAGTCATTAGTGCTGGTTTAGCTGAAGAAACTTGTTCCATCAAAATATCCTGTGATCAGTTAGATTGGGGTAACTGACTAAAGATATGGTAGTTAAAATCAAGAAAGGACTGAAATTATAAGGTTTAAATATTTTAAACTTGCTCGTTCTATTTTAATGGCTGCTCGCAAGCTTTCAGTAAAACCCTGTCAATTTCTAAAATAGAATAACCGATTGGAAGAAGCTTCTTGTATTTAGACACTGAATTCTAAAATTAAAATATTTTTAACTATTGCAATACTTCTTGATAAACTGTAGCTCAGTGGTTAGAGCACTCTTCTTACAAGCAAGAGACCTGGGTTCGATACCTCCTTACTCCACACGCTTGATAATAATTCTCAATAAATTAGTAATGATAAATTAGTAATTTCAATCGACGACTGGGTCACTGCTGTGCGCAATTGGCTGCCGCATTTCGCCCACATATATACAGTCAATTCACTTTACAGTATATTCTGTGAAGCGCTTTGAGACGTCTAGAAGATGTGAAAAGCGCCATATCAAATGCAAGGATTATCATCATTAAATAAAAACATTATCAAAGCATAACCCATGGGACAACCAGCATCACAAAACAGAATAAATCTATTTAGATATACACACACGTGGAAAAAAGGGAATGGAAATGTATAGGACGGAGTAAGGAGCGGTGGAGAATCAGGTAAAACTAGTGGGGCTGAATGGTTTGTTTCCACGGTGTAAATTCTGTGTAAATTCGCCCACTCTCCCTAGTGAATTTATGTAAGTGTTTGGGAAGATTCCTTTCAATCACTTCATTTAATAATAATATTTGGGGCATTCAAATCATGAATGTTTGTGGGACACTGCTGTGCGCAATTGTCTGCGGCCTTTGAAGCCCACAAAATATAGTTGGTTCACTTCACAGTATATTTTATGAATCTCTTTGAGACGTGCAATGACGTGTGATAAGGCTCTATATCAAATGCAAGGATTATTATTATCCAAGTTGTCTCCCTCAGAAACTCTTTGTAAAATTCTATATAATAATCTTTGCATTTGATATAAAATCTTATCCCGCTGAGCCCAAATTGTAATGTTCTTTCAAAGGGATTATCACCCCCAGCGAAAGCGATCCGCAAATTGACTAACAATCGGGTTCATAGTTATTGCTAGGTGAACAGCGGTATTGTGGAATAAGGAAACTTGCCTCAGGTTTGGCCCGGCCCGAGAATTCAATACATTAGAACCTCTTGTCCACTGGCACTGCTCCCACCCCTCTAAATACAGCTGGCATCAATCACACCAATCCTCAAAAATCCTTCCCTGGACCCATCAGTACTCTGCAGCTATCGACCCATCTCCAACCTCCCTTTCCTCTCCAAGTCGCTGGAACAAATTGTGGCATACCAGCTTTGCGCATTCCTCTCCCACCATTCCCTCTATGAACCCCACCAATCAGATTTCTGTGCTGTCCACAGCAAGAAAACAGTCCTGATCGGTCGCTGATGATATTATATCCATCCATGAACATAGCTCTCTTTCTGCCTCTTTCTCGTCCTCGACCTCTATGCTGCCTTCCACACAGCCGACCATTTTATCCTCCTGCATTGCCTCTCCTCTCAGTTCAACCTTCACGGACCTACCCTTGCCTGGTTCAATTCCTACCACTCCAACCATCTCCAATAATGGCTTGTTCTCCAGCCCCCGCACAGTCACGTATGGCATCCCTCAGGGCTCCGGCCTTGGTCCCCTCCTTTTCAACATCTACATGCTTCCCTTTGATTATTAAATCAAAAACCATTGTGGTGGGGCTGACATCATCCATAGGCACGGGGGTCAACATTCATCACGTCCAGACTCGACTATGCACACTCCCTGCTTTGTCGGCCTCCCCAACTCCTTACCCCCATGCTGCAGATCATCCACAACTCAGCAGCCTGTGTCCTCTCCCTCACCAGGTACTATGACCCTATCGACCCCATCATCGCCTAGCTCCACATCACTCAAGAGGATACAGTTAAAGATCCTAGTCCCCACCTTGAAATCCCCCTCCACCCGTATCTGTGACCTCGTAACCTGGTAGCAACCTGTCCGCTCAGCGGGCTCTGGCCTGCTTCACGTCCCCCACCTTGCCCGCCTCACCATTGGAGGGCGGGCAAGCCTTCGGTGTCTTAGCCCCCCCCCCACCCTCTGGAACTCCATCCCACTGTCCCTCCACCTCAACCCATCGCTTGCCTCATTCAAGACCAGTCTCAAGACCCTCCTCTTCAACTGTGTCTTTGGTCACCCTCCTCCCACTACCCTCTACCCCTCCTGATCCCAACCATCAGCGCGGGGGTGGATTCTTGACTGTCCAGTGCCTTGGGACATCCTCCTAATGTGAAAGGCGCTATACAAATATAATTTGTTGTTGACTACAAATGAATTTATTTATAGTTAGGAAATGCAGTTACGCCACATCTTTAAGGGTGCATTTCTGCTTTTAAAATGCTATTTGGTAATTTAAAAAAATGCTGTACAGGTTAACCCTGCTTAACGTAGCCCCGGTTAACGCTTTTTCGTTATTACATTGCTGATTACGTCTTTCGCTAGTGGGTGGAAAGTGGGAGTGAGCCAGGCCAGCAGCGAGAGAGAGAGACAGCCGGCAGCGAGTGAGTGAGCCGGGCAGGCAGTCAGAGAGCGAGTATAATGGTTTTTTTTTAAAAAGAAAATTTTGACGAAAAATGTCCAAAAGATCCTAACTCCAGTTTTTACATTCATTCTTATGGGAAAAATGAATTTGCTTAGTGTCATTTTGCTTAAAGTCTCACTTTTCAAGAACCAAACTACGACGTTAAGCGGGAAGTTTGCCTGTATTTCAATTCGAGATAGATTACATTGAAGAAAAAGTTACTACAAGCAAGTGTAGTTAAACACTACACCATTGATCCATTCAAGAATATCCTCACCCCACATGCCCGCAGCATCACTGGTGCCAGCATGCGTTCAACAACTTTACAGAGAGGATGATTTCAGTGTCGCTTTAACCTGATAAATATATTTGACAAATGAAACATTCTGCAGTAGCTATTTATTCAACACATTGAGTTACACATTTATCGTTATTCAACAAAGTGTGTTTGTATTTTCTATAGCTATTTATCCAACAGATTGTGTTTTCTAAATCTGAATTTCCAAACAAACAAAACATTGAACATTTTCTGAAGTACAAAGGATATTCAATAGAATACAATCAATAGACTAATTAACACATTGGTATTAAAAGGGTACTCACCAAACAATGTAAGTTTAAGTATCCTACTGCACTGGGTAGCAAAGGATAGGTCTGAACTGTCAAATATGGTTATTAGATCTCCATCTGGAAAAGAAATGGCACATATCTATTATGTAGTACCTTTCACATTGGAAAGACATTCCTAGGCTCTGGGATAATTTTTGGCTTGCTACTTCATCTGTGGGTGGCAACCAAGGGCGAAGGGGAGGGGAAAGATGACCACGGTCAAAAAGGAAGGTCTTTGATGAAATTGAAATGATTAGTACTGTATACAAAAAAATTCTTCAACTTAATCCATAAAATTATAGAAATGTACAGCATAGAACTTGGCCCTTCTAGTTAATTCAACCAAATTGCGTGCCTATTTGCAAAACCTAAACTCCCTGACTCCAGAACCATTTTAGACCTTGATCCTAGTCAGACCAATTGAGTCCATTGCAATCAGCTCATGTTGAGTAGCTGAGTGCAGTACTTAAGTGATCATTGCTTCTGATATAGTACTGCTCTCCTCTTGCAAACCTAGATCATTAAGTGAACACCAGCAAAACAACTACAGAGTTGAAATCTAAATGAATAGACACAAAATACTGTACCGTGCACCTACAATATTGTTCAACCATGATTTGCGGTCATAAGGTCACAATATAGTCTGATTTAGTATATTTTTCGTTAAATTCTTTTGAAGAAAATAGTCAGGCGGTAAACAAAAATTCAGAGCACATACATATTACATTAGACTAATTGCATTCACCCCATCCCCGAACGCAGAGGCACAGAGAACCACTAAAAAATGTAGGCCAAATTAAATACATTTTTAAAAAGAAAAGCTTTGCTTGATATTACATAATCGTTTCTTCAATTAATTTTTAATTATAGCACAACAAAATAAGTTTCCAGCAACATAGATTTTAGATTATGCATTATTATTTTACTGCATACGACTGACAAACTATATTCAACGTGGCTTCATAATGTATCCTCCATTTATACGCATCTAATTTAAAATCAATTTCGCTGCTCTGGGATTTGCCTCTTGGGAGTCCACATGCATTAAATGCTATTTCAGATCAGGAAACAAAACCATATTACCTGAATAAAGGTTATGCTAAAGTTGCACACTTTGCATTTTAAATTTCACTAATTATACAAATTCAATATCCTAATTCAATATCAATCTACCAAAAGGAATGAGGGATGCACAGGTGCCTGTCTTGAGCAGAGGCGCCCAGTGGTGGATTGGGGACTGAGGAGGTCGGGCGATAGGGAGGTGCGAACCAAAGGATTTGAACAAGAGTGTGAGGACTCAACTCATTGGATGGATAGCTTCAACCTTTGCAGCCAACGTATTACAGTTGGCAAATTACCAGCCTCTGTAAAGCTTGGAAGATACTCATCATTAAAATTTGTAGTGAATAACATTCTTGAAGAAGAAGAAAGCAGAAACAACAACATTATACTTGGATACTCAGGAGGATGTTCTAAGGCGTTGGCCAGTCGAAGTGTTTCGGACCCGAGCTGTAGGTCAGGATTGGGGAGAGTAGAAGCAGTGGGGTAGGAAAGGAGGGTGAATAAAACTACGGTCGAAAAGGAGGGTCTTGAAATGTGTCTTGAAGGAGGCAAGCGAGGGGGCAAGTTGGAGGGACTGAGGGATGGAGGGCCCCGAGATCGGTTATTGGGAAGTGCTCTGAGATGCCGTTTGGCGTGGAGGGTGCTATGTAAAGATCCAAGTTGTTGTCATTGCCAGAGGGTGGGGGCAGAGTTCTGGGTGATCTGCAGCCTATGGAGGGAGGAGTTGGGGAGGCCGACAAGTAGGATATTTACATTGTCAAGACTATGTTATAAATGCGTGTATGAGTGGTATCGGCGGCATCGCGGAGCCGGGTGATGTTGTAGAGGTGGGAGAAGGCAGAGCGGGTCATGGCAAGTATGTGGGTAAAAGGGCATGAAATAATATGCCAGTAACGCAAAGCTGCTCAAAGTCAATACTTTAACCAGTACACTAATGACTATGTTTGAGTTAACACACCTTCATCCTTGTACTTGATCGTGACTTCATCATTGCTCTGAAGTTTCCCCCTGAAGACTCTCTGCATCATTAGTACCAGCTCATCATAGGTGATGTCCTCATTGTGAATTGGGATCCGGCGAATATCATCGCCTAATTGAGCTTTAATGATGAGCTTCCCACTCAGATCCAGCTGCCCATTCATGGTCGTCTCCTCTCAAGTTTCACACCTATCTAAATTAAACAAATAAACCATCAATAAGAGAAACAGTTCTGACCAAAGGGTTATCGACCAAATAATAATAATTCTTGCATTTGATATAGCACTTATTAACGTCTTCTAGATCTCTCAACAACAACTTCGATTTATATAGCGCCCTCCACGCCGGACGGCGTCTCAGAGCACTTCACAGAATATACTTGAATTTACATGAATTTACAGTATATTCTTTATTGTATCTTTGTGACCTGGAACGTTAATTCATTTTCCTCTCTCCTTAGATGCTGCCTGACCTGCTGTGTGTTCCCAGCGTCTTTTGTTTTCATTGTATTAACCATCAATAAATCAGGCTTTATACGAGTTCAACAACTGTTTTTGCTTTTCCTATTTGCCTATGCTTGCAATAAGACAAGACAGACATCTTTTTAAATCCTTATAAAATTTCATTTCAACTCCACCTGCTCTCTGCTGCAGGAGGAGAGGCAGATGGTCTGCCTCCAGACCTCTGCCAAAGCTCACTGTGGTTTTAGGTGTGAGTGACTGCCCGCGTGTGACTCACTAATCTAAAAATCTTCTCTTCACACCATCGGAAGCTACCACAACCTACATTCAGAGACTGAGATCCAAAACTAAACAGAGAAGCGATTGAAGTGAATGCTACAGCCTGCCAGCCGGGCAAAGACAGCACAGCACTGACCGAAATATATAAAACCTATTGTGTTGAGATCATTGTTTTTCCTCCTCTAAGCATTACTTATTGGATTTTTTTTAAATCCCTGAATGAACAGAAGAAGTGGGTGTAGAATCACCATTCTCAGCATGAAAGAAGTCCTTCATATCATGCGTCTTTGGACTTTCGCTAGCCTCCAATAAAACAAGATTAAATTGTGTAGAAAATTATAAAATATCTGGCATATATCAACAGTTGTAGCAATTTGGACGTGACCTTTCTTTCAGATGGGCACATTCATATCAGTCACACCAAATTAAAGGATTTCCACCTATTGGAACTCCATTCCACATTCCCTTCGTCGCAGTCCCTCCACTGTCTCCTTCAAAGCATATCCCATGACTCTCCACACTTCGACAATGCCTTCGGCCACATTCCCTGCCCTCTACCCTCTCCGATCCTGACCCTAGTTCAGGTCCAAATACCTGACTGTCCAGCGCCTTGGTACGTCCTCCTGACACAAATATGATTGGTTGGTCAGAACTCAGAAGATCTTGTATCTGATGCATGGGATCTCAAGTCAAGATCACCATCCAATTTCAAACCATCCAATTAGTTGCAATATTCAACCTAATACCAAAGCAGAAATTATTTCTAAGATCAAAAAGAATAAGTGTTCGCAAATGCCAAATATTACTTTGGTTTGGTGATTTTAAATAATCAGCAGGTGAAGTCTGCTCTATCTGAAAATAAACACACACAACGATGGCAAAGCATGCAGAATAATGCTTATTTTAAAAACTGTTAACTAATATTCTAGGTGGCAAATGAATTAATAACCAAGTACATGGCACCTCTCTAGAGTAGGCTACCACAATCTGTTGACAGCATTTCAAAGATATGGAATACTGTGTTCAATTCTGGTCACCACACTACAGAAAGGATGTGAAGACATTGGAAAGGGTACAACGAAGATTTACTAGGATGGTGCCAGGATTGAGGGAATTCAGCTATGAGGAGAGGCTAGATAGGCTAGGGTTATTCTCTCTGGAGCAGAGAAGATTGAGGGGAGACCTAATAGAGGTTTATAAGATCATGAGGGGTTTCGACAGGGCAAATAGAGAAAAACTATTTCCACTCGTGGGTGAATCTGTGACTCGTGGTCACAGATTTAAAATAGTTTCAAGGCGAAGTAGAGGGGAGCTGAGGAGAAATTTTTTCACTCAGCGAGTTGTTCGAATCTGGAATGCATTGCCTGAAAAGGTGGTGGAGGCTGATTCGATAACAACTTTTAAAAGGGAATTAGATCTTTATTTAGGGAGAACGGGTCTATTAGGCTATGGGGAGCGGGCAGGGCAGTGGGATTGAATCGCTCTTTTCAAAGAGCCGGCACAGACTAGATGGGCCGAATGGCCTCCTTTTGTGCCGTAAAATTCTATGAATCTATATCATCATAATGATGATAATAATAAATCTTGTATTTGATGTAGCGCCTTATCACGTCTTCGAGACATCTCAAAGCGCTTCACAGAATATCCTGTAAAGTGAATTGACTGCATATTTTGTGGGTGAACCTCGGCAGCCAATTCCGCACAGAATGTTTGTGAAGAGATTATTGCCAGTTCGATGGATCCAAAAGTCATCACCCCACTGCAAGCTGAGGTAAAAAGCAGTCACCATTTCCTGAAGGCAACACATCCTTCAAGCACACCTCACGGCAGAGAGATAACATTAAGATTTGGTTTTCTTACATATGGGAAAGGATGGAGGTAAGAGAGTAGGGGGAAGGAGTGGGTGGGGGAGGTAGGAAGGGCAGAGGAAAAACAACAACAAAATTACACTTGTTTAGTGCCTTTCATGTCGGGAGGATGTCCCAAGGTGCTGGACAGTCATTGTTTTGGACCTGAGCTGGGGTCGGGTACAGGGAGGGTGGAGGGAAAGGTAGGGGATTTGAGGTGACCGATGGGACTGTCGAAGAGGAGGGTCTTGAGGCAGGATTTGAAGGATGGGATGAGGCGAGGTGGAGGGATTGCGGGATGGAGTTCCAGATGTTAGGGGCAGAGTGGCTGAAGGCTCACTCGTCAATGGTGGGGTGGGTGGGTTGGGGAACATGGAGCAGGCCAGAGCTTGCAGAGCAGATGGGGGTGGGGGTGGGGGTGGTGGTGAGTGGCAGAATCAGGCAGAATTGCGGAGGTGAAGGAAGACAGAGCGGATTATGGCTTGAACGTGGGGGAGGAAAGACAGTTGAGGATTGATTCTTAACTGGCTCGGTGAGGTGGAGCGTGCGACCATGGAGGTTGATGCTGCCAGTATCTGATGTGTGAATCAGAAGGGACTCGGTCTTGTTGACTTTCAACTGTTGAAAGTTCGCTCTCATCCAGGACTTGATGCAGCAGTCCTGGAGTCGAGGGTAGAGGCAGAAAGATAAGAGTTGGGTGTCATCCACATTAATATGGAAGTTGACCCCATGTCTGCGGATGATGTTGCCAAGGGAGAGGAGGTAGATATTAACAAGGGGCCTAGACAGAGCCTGGGGGATGCCACAGCTGACAGTGCGGGGACTGGAAGAGAAGCCGTTGGTGAGGACAATGAGGATACAGTGAGGAAGGTAGGAGTCAAATCAGGCGAGGGCATATCCTTGAAGGGTGAGCTGCGAGAGGCGGTGTAGGAAGATGGGAGTGGTCGACAGTGACGAAGACAGCAGAGAGTTCAAGGAGGACAAGGAGGCAGAGAGAGTTCTGATCACAGATGTTTAAAATACCATTAGAGACTTTGATCAGGGCTGTCCCCATTCTATGAGCAGCACAGAAGTTGGATTGTAGGAATTCGAAGAGGGAATTGCGAGAGGGAAACAAGCGAAGCTGGGAAGCAATAATTCATTCCAGGGCTTTAGAGAGGAATGGGAGGTTGGAGATTGGGTGGGAGCTGGAGAGTAGGGAAGGGGGCAGGGATTTTTTTTCAGGATAGGGATGGTGATAGGTGTTTTTAGAGGGGTGCGAACAGCGCCAGTGGATAGGGAGAGATTGATGATGTCAGTTAGGAGGGGGTGCTAGGAGGTAGAGCTGGAAGATGAGGAGAGGTGGGGAATGGGGTCGAGGGAGCAGGTGGTGAGTTTAATTGTTTTGGATGAAGGAACAGAGGGCGGAGGGAGAGATAGGGTCAAAGATGTGTAATGCGAGGGTGGGAGGGTCCTGAGGGAGAGGTAATGGGAAGCGAGTGGTGGACGGGATAGAGGTGGCTGAACTGATCCCCTCAATTTTATGTTCAAGGAAGTCTCCTCAGCATCTCCTCAGTTACCAAGGAAGTAATGATAAGAAAGTCCATTATCTCCTTTAGCAATAGAGGGGAATGGACGAGATAGGAAAGGTGGAAGGAGGAGCTGCTTCGTGGTGAGTGAGTCTGGGATTGTCCTTAAGTCTCCAGAATTATTTTGGAGTAGGACAATTTAGCTGAGGTAAGGGCAGAGTAGTAGATTTTAACAAGGTCCAGCTGGATTTGGCAGTGGACCATAAGATTGGATTTGAGTCAGATGTGTTTAGTGTCACACACCTGTGACTTGAGGGTGCAAAGGTGTCTGGTGTACGAGGGGGATTTGAGCAAGTAAGAGGCACTTTGGGAAGTGAGGGGACAAGGGTGTCAACAGTAGCAAAGAGGCAGTTATGGAGGAGAGTGATCAAGGAAGTAATGTTGTTACAGGAAATTGTAGCAAGTTGATCAAATGATAAAACTGGTCACTATCGTAGAGCATAGCATCTCAATTATCACACATGCATAATTAATTGAATTTACCATTAACAAACTAAAATTTTTGATGCATTTGGTCTTAAATTATTCAATAAATGATTAAGCAGCTGCAATCACATCAATACTGCCCACATTTTCAGATAACATTATAGTGGGAAATGATGGCAAATAATAATTATATCAGTTAAACAGCAAAAGGAAAGTGAAACAAACTTTCACCACTAAAAGAATTGGTGACAGATATATTGAAGGCACTTTGCATAAAATTAAATGTATAACTGAAACACCCATTGTATAGACCTGCCTGAAAGATTTAAAAAAAATATCTTTTGAAAAAAAACACTGCCTGGTTCAGTCTACCCTAATCAGTACTACACTTGCTGTATCTTAACCTTTGAACTTCTTACTCATTTACCACTTTGAAATAACTTCACAACGCAAGCAGTTTGTTTTCTTCACATTGCTTGCACTCAGTTTGGCATTCAGTTCCCACATGCTTGATGTTAAAATGATGGTGGTGGTCATAGCAAAGATGTGACAAGGATATCAAGAGAAACTCCATACATTAATTATGGAATGCCACATAATCCTTAACATCTATCTACCTGAACACAGATGGGACCTCTGTTTAATATCTCAACCAAAGAACTCCAACTCCAACAATGCAGTTCATCTTGTTAAACTGAGTTCAAGGTCCTGACACGGGAATTGAAACCAACATCTTGTGGAGCTCCTGTAGCTCGGTGGTTAGAGCACTCGCCTTACAAGCGTGAGATCTGTGTTCGAATCCAAGCAGGTCAGGGCGAAACCTTGGGCAAGTTTCCTTACTCCACACACACGCCTGATAATAATCCGTCATAAAAATTGGTCATTTTTAATCCATGACTGTTTGTGGGACACTGCTGGGCACAATTGACTGCCGGGTTTCACCCACATATAGACGGTCAACTCACTTTACAGTATATTCTGTGAAGCTCTTTCGAGTCACCCACAAGGCGTGAAAAGCACTGTACCAAATGCAATGATTATTATTAGTAGTAAATTAAAAAACTGGCACTGAAAAAGGTTTCTGCCTATTATGAGAATTTTAAAGAACTGTACCAAAACTCTTTCAATTATGTCAACTCATGGCACCAAATATCCTCACTGTTATATGAACAAATGTAACTCGTTGGTGAACATTCATCCATCAGGATTTCGCCAAATCCCTTCAGAACAAATAAGTGCTCAAGTAACATGGGCTTTTGAAAAGCTGAAATCATAGTATCAAATAGAAGGGGCCACTGCTGTGACTACTTCAAGCTAGAGAACGCATCAGACTGGCAGATTTCAACTCATGCATACACTTCAATTGAATTTGCCAACCAATTGTAGGACAGCACATGGATGACAACTGTGGGAAAACTCCATGGTCTGGACCTTCCCAGATGACGGAGGCTGCTCTAAGATACGAGTATGCTAACAGAGAAAAGACTTGTGTGATTCAGGCTGTTGATGTGCAGACTCGTAGCAGTGACAGCAACACAATATCATGGTGACACACTCCTCCATGCAGCGCAGCAGGTGAGCCAGGCTGGAATGGGGGCAGGCAGACTGAGAGTTACACGGAAGTGAACGCCCAATGAAAATGAGCGAAGAGTGTGGACATTCAGAAATGTCATGGTGCATAAAGTGTCAGCTAACTACAAAATCTTGTTATCTAAAGATAACAGATGGGACTCGGGTTAAAAAAAAACACACAGGTGCCAATTGGGTCAGGAGCACCACAAGGCACAGGACTGATGTTTCTTGATTGTCGTTTCAAAATCCTATCTGAGAGAGAGAGAGAAAGAGAGATAGAGACGCACGCAGACAGACAGACAGACAGACATGTGAGTCACCTTTTCTGCCACGGGAGGTGAAAGAAAATAGGCTAATCGACATATCGTCAACTTGGTTTTGGTTTCCTACAAAAAAAACACACACACACACACACACACACACCTCTTCGGTCCCATCCCGCTCTCCCACATTTGCAATACCTGTCCAGTAAGGAGATTGAGAGTCCATCTTTCACAACCGCCTCAAAAAAGGCGTCTCCCATCACAAATAACGAACCAATGTGACTCACAAAATTCAGATGTTCGGAAGAGACCACAACAGGGACAGAATAGCATCTGTGTCCGTCCGTCCCCCCCCCCCACACACACATTCGCACTATATATTTATATTATTGTATGTATATTATATAATTGTTTTAAATGCAAAAATCAAACGTGGAGCACACACTATGGATCTATATGCACTCTCACTCACTCACTCACTCACTCACTCACTCACACACACACACACACACTGGAACTAATCTGCTACCTTACTTTATACACTGAGAGCAATGTGAATGCTGACTGTGGGGGGGGGTTCCTTCACTCCCAGGCCTGTTTGGATGTCAGTCACTGTGTGAGTGGGTGTGTGAGGGTGGTGGGGGTGAATGACCCTCTGCCAAACAGTGAGCCAGCCCATTCAACAGCCGGCCGCGCGCCTGCGCACTGGCGCGACACCGACATCCTGCCAAATCATGAGCCGCCTCACCCACTCTCTCTCTCTCTCTCACACACACACAGCCCCCCCCCCAACGCCCCCCCCCAACGTCCCCCCCCCCCGCCTCCCCACCCAAAAACATACTCGATAATAACCGGCGTCAAAGCACATCAAAGAGAGATGGGGGTGAGCGGGGGGTGGGGAGCGGGGCCTAGCCGGCCTGTTGCCTGTGTCTCCGCGGCGCCGCTTTTGGACGCCTCCGGGAGTCGAACCGCTCAGTTCACCGTCCCGCCGAGAGGCCGTCACAGAGGGGAGGGGAGGGAGGGGGGGAGGCCGGGTCTCGCCCGCCTCCTCACAGACCTGTAAACCTGAGGTTCCCGGCGCCGCCGCCGCCGCCTGTCGCCCCCTGGTCTGGTCTGATCTGGACGTGGCAGGAAAGGGGGCGGCGGCACTGCGCCTGCGCGGCGACCTTTAACCCTGGAGCTGAACCCGAAGCTGGGTTTGGGGTTTAACACTGGGGCTCTCTAGCTATCTCTAACCTCCCCCTCCCCCCCCCTCTCTAGCTATCTCTAACCTCCCCTCCCCCCCCCTCTCTAGCTATCTCTAACCTCCCCCTCCCCCCCCCCTCTCTAGCTATCTCTAACCTCCCCCTCCCCCCCCCCTCTCTAGCTATCTCTAACCTCCCCTTCCCCCCCCCCTCTAGCTATCTCTAACCTCCCCCTCCCCCCCCCTCTCTAGCTATCTCTAACCTCCCCCTCCCCCCCCTCTCTAGCTATCTCTAACCTCCCCTTCCCCCCCCCCTCTAGCTATCTCTAACCTCCCCTCCCCCCCCCTCTCTAGCTATCTCTAACCTCCCCCTCCCCTCCCTCTCTAGCTATCTCTAACCTCCCCCTCCCCCCCCCTCTCTAGCTATCTCTAACCTCCCCTCCCCCCCCCTCTCTAGCTATCTCTAACCTCCCCTCCCTCTCTAGCTATCTCTAACCTCCCCTCCCCCCCCCTCTCTAGCTATCTCTAACCTCCCCCTCCCCCTCCCTCTCTAGCTATCTCTAACCTCCCCCTCCCCCTCTAGCTATCTCTAACCTCCCCTCCCCCCCCCTCTCTAGCTATCTCTAACCTCCCCCTCCCCCCCCCCTCTAGCTATCTCTAACCTCCCCCTCCCCCCCCTCTCTAGCTATCTCTAACCTCCCCCTCCCCCCCCCCTCTAGCTATCTCTAACCTCCCCCTCCCCCCCCCTCTAGCTATCTCTAACCTCCCCCTCCCCCCCCCCTCTAGCTATCTCTAACCTCCCCCTCCCCCCCCCTCTAGCTATCTCTAACCTCCCCTCCCCCCCCCTCTCTAGCTATCTCTAACCTCCCCTCCCCCTCCCTCTCTAGCTATCTCTAACCTCCCCCTCCCCCCCCCCCTCTAGCTATCTCTAACCTCCCCCTCCCCCCCCCCTCTAGCTATCTCTAACCTCCCCTCCCCCCCCCCTCTAGCTATCTCTAACCTCCCCCTCCCCCCCCCCTCTAGCTATCTCTAACCTCCCCCTCCCCCCCCCCTCTAGCTATCTCTAACCTCCCCTCCCCCCCCCCCTCTAGCTATCTCTAACCTCCCCCTCCCTCTCTAGCTATCTCTAACCTCCCCCTCCCCCCCCCCTCTCTAGCTATCTCTAACCTCCCCCTCCCCCCCCCTCTAGCTATCTCTAACCTCCCCTCCCCCCCCTCTCTAGCTATCTCTAACCTCCCCCTCCCCCCCCCCTCTAGCTATCTCTAACCTCCCCCTCCCCCCCCCCTCTAGCTATCTCTAACCTCCCCCTCCCCCCCCCCTCTAGCTATCTCTAACCTCCCCCTCCCCCCCCCCTCTAGCTATCTCTAACCTCCCCTCCCCCCCCCCTCTAGCTATCTCTAACCTCCCCCTCCCTCTCTAGCTATCTCTAACCTCCCCCTCCCTCTCTAGCTATCTCTAACCTCCCCTCCCCCCCCCTCTCTAGCTATCTCTAACCTCCCCCTCCCCCCCCCCTCTCTAGCTATCTCTAACCTCCCCCTCCCCCTCTAGCTATCTCTAACCTCCCCTCCCCCTCTAGCTATCTCTAACCTCCCCCTCCCCCTCTAGCTATCTCTAACCTCCCCCTCCCTCTCTAGCTATCTCTAACCTCCCCCTCCCTCTCTAGCTATCTCTAACCTCCCCCTCCCCCCCCCTCTCTAGCTATCTCTAACCTCCCCCTCCCCCCCCCCTCTCTAGCTATCTCTAACCTCCCCCTCCCCCCCCCTCTCTAGCTATCTCTAACCTCCCCCTCCCCCTCTCTAGCTATCTCTAACCTCCCCCTCCCTCTCTAGCTATCTCTAACCTCCCCATCCCTCTCTAGCTATCTCTAACCTCCCCCTCCCCCCCCCCTCTCTAGCTATCTCTAACCTCCCCCTCCCCCCCCCTCTCTAGCTATCTCTAACCTCCCCCCCCCCTCTCTAGCTATCTCTAACCTCCCCCTCCCCCCCCCTCTCTAGCTATCTCTAACCTCCCCCTCCCCCTCTCTAGCTATCTCTAACCTCCCCCTCCCTCTCTAGCTATCTCTAACCTCCCCATCCCTCTCTAGCTATCTCTAACCTCCCCCTCCCTCTCTAGCTATCTCTAACCTCCCCCTCCCTCTCTAGCTATCTCTAACCTCCCCATCCCTCTCTAGCTATCTCTAACCTCCCCCTCTCTCTCTAGCTAGAGAAAGGGAATTAAGATTATAATATTTCGGAAATGTACAGAATAAAAGGGGTTAAAACAGAAAGCTTAATGGTGCACGTGCAGAAAAGCATGTGAGACTAACAAAACTCGGAAAACAAGATAAAATCACACCCACAATTAACACCTGCTTAGTCCATCTGTGTCAGCAGTCTCGAACCCAGAGCATTGACGAACAAAGGGGTCAATGTACAGATAAGAGATGTATGAAGTGAATGTGATTGAAAGGAGGTAAATCCTCCCACATGAAATGTAAAGGATAAATACAGATGTAACCTAAGTTACGGGGTCGTTAGCTTGGTGAAGCTTCGACCCTATCCCTGTACCAGACTGAGCGACTGGTTCAGAGATAGATAATAAATGTACTTGGAGTAACTAAACGTTTTGAGGTATATTTATTGTATATGTGTATGAATGAGTTTTAGGAGAAGGACCTATAAACAAAATATACCTAACACTCACCACCCTCTCTCTCCCCTCCTCTCTCCCCCTCCCTCTCTCTGCCACCTTTACCCCCTCCCCCCTCTCTTTCCCCCCACCTCTCTCTGCCACCTTCACCCCCTCTCTCCCCCTCCCTCTCTCTGCCACCTTTACCCCCTACCCCCTCTCTTCCCCCCCCCCCCTCTCTGCCACCTTCACCCCCTCTCTCCCCCTCCCTCTCTCTGCCACCTTCACCCCCTCTCTCCCCCTCTAACTCTTTCTCCCCTCCCTCCCTCTCCCCCCTTCTATGTCTCCCTCCTCTACCTCTATCCACCTCTCTGCTACCTTCCCATATATAGTCAATTCACTTTACAGTATATTCTCTGAAGTGCTTTGAGACGTGCTTTGGGTGAACCTCAGCGGCCTTATTGCGCACAGCAGCGTCCCACAAACAGTCGTGGGTTTGAGTGACCAAATTATTCTTTTTAAAATGGAATACTGCAGATGCTGGAAATGTGAAATAAAACCAGAAGTCCCTGCAAACACATAGCAGGCTAGGAAGTATCTACAGAGAGAGGAACCTGCTGTGTGTTTCCAGTGACTTTCTGTTTTCATTCATTAAAAGAACTGATAACTGGCAGTATTATTGTTTGGGTGGTGGGGGTGGGTCAGTCGGGTGAAAAGCTTTCACCATCGATCATATTGTTCACAGATAGATGTTGAAAATCTCAAAAGAGATTGTGCTGAGGCACTGATTGACCAACTCCACAAGTCGTATTTTCGGGGAAAGGGCATCGGCCGGGTGCCTTGACACATGCGGAAACCGATCACCTTAAGAGTATTCGGACCAAACTGAGCATGTCGTGCCTCCCACCTATTTGCAAATTCCAGAGATAGACTGGATGGAGTGGAATGTGCACTCTCTCCCTGGAGGGACGCATTCTACTTACTAATTCCCAAAAGTATTAGGAGCCAATTGGCAAAAGCCAAGGCATTGGGCAGCCCAGAGTGCGCTTTGGGCTACGACTGCTGGAGCACCACCAGAGAAGTTTGTTGGATTAATAATAAGAATCCTTGCATTTGATATTGTGTAGTATCACGCAATATTGTCGAGGCGTCTCGAGACCCTAGGTTACACAGGCTGCAAGTGTGTGTCTTGGAGAGGGTCGAGGTGGCGTCAAAGTTCTGGCAAGATCTAATAAACTAGTGGAACAGGTTCTATAATAATAATAATAATCCTTGCATTTGATACAGCGCTTTTCATATCTTATCGACGTCTCAAAGCGCTTCACAGAATATACTGTAAAGTGAATTGACTGTATATTTGTGGGCCAAACGCGGCAGCCAATTGCGCACAGCAGCGACCCCCACAAACAGTCCTGGATTGATATGACTCGATTTTTAAATTATTGTGGTTGTTTTTGGACGGATTATTATTCGGCGTGTGTGTGGAGTAAGGAAACTTGCCCAAGGTTTCGCCCTGACCTGCCTGGATTCGAACACAGGTCTCTCGCTTGTAAGGCGAGTGCTCTAACCACTGAGTTGAAGAAGCTCTATGGGCTGAATATTCTTCTTCGGGTCCCCCTACCTAATATGCTTTCATTACCTTGTGCCCGTTTCTACAAAACGTAGCCCCCACCTCCCCCACCACCATACACACACATCCAACCTTCTGAAAACCTATAGCAATCTTTTGTTTCAAAAAGAAAATCTTTCTTGAAGGTAACCACAAACTTGAGTCATTGTCATATGCCAATGCAGTGCTGTTGTTTAAAGGATTTGGTTTTCAGTGGGGTGGAGTTGCCTCTCCTAGTTTCTCCACAGTCCCACCTTTTATGATTCACAAGCCACTCATAATGTTCCTAATCTACAAAGACTTGTGTGAGACTGGAGCTTGAATTTTGAATCCTATCATCTGCAAAATCAAAACTTCCAACTTCCGCACTCTGTTGGTTGACATGTGTTCACAACCTAACACAACCGATAATGATAATAATAATCCTTGCCTTTGATATAGAGCTTTTCACGTCTTCTAGACGTCTCAAAGCGCTTCACAGAATATACTGTAAAGTGAATTGACTGTATATTTGTGGGCGAAACGCAGCAGCCAATTGTGTACAGCAGTGTCCCTCAAACAGTCATGGATTGAAATGACCCATTTATTATTGTTTATTTTTGTGGGATTATTATTAGGCGTGTGGTGTAGGTAAGGAAACTTGTCCAAGAATTGAACCCAGGTCTCTCGACGGTAAGGCGAGTGCTCTGAGATACAGGACTCCACAGTACTATCATGAAATACAACCATGAGAGATGCAAACAGATCTTTATCCTCCCCACCAATGGCAACAAAAGGAAAATAAAAGAACATATCACTGGACATAAACACTGAGACAAATTAGTTTTGAAAGATGATTTCTTTACTGTCTAAAAGTACTGAACTATGAACGTGAAATGTGAAGCAGATGGGCAAAGTAACCTTGCTGGTAGCTCAGTGGTTAGAGCACTCGCCTTACAAGCGAGAAACCTGGGTGAAACCTTGGGCAAGTTTCCTTACTCCACACGCCTGATAATAATCCTTCAAAAATACACAATAATAAATCGGTCATTTCAATCCACCATTGTTTGTGGGACAGGGACACTGCTGTGCGCAATTGGCTGCTTTGTTTCGTCCACAAATATACAGTCAACTCACTTTACAGTAGGGTCCGGCGATATATCGATATATCGCTAAAACCCGATATAATTTTCATATCGATACGCCAATATAGGCATTTTGAACATATCGATATATTGAAAAATCGATATATCGAGGTAAAAAATCGGAGTGCGTGCACACTGAACTACAAGACTCAGAATGCTCATCTCTATACACAATGCACAGATCGAGGTGCAAGCCGCCATATTGTATTCATAGTCCTCGAATACAATATACAGGTATGCAAGGGGTGGGGGGGAGGGGAGGAGAGAGACGGCTGGGGGGCGGGGGGGTGGGAGAGACAGATGGCTGGGGCGTGGGAGAGAGACGGCTGGGGATGGGTGAGGGGGAGAGAGATGGCTGGGGGTGGGGAGAGAGACGGCTGGTGGGGGGGGGGAGAAAGACGGCTGGGGGGGGGGGAGAGAGACGGCTGGGGTGGTGTGGGGGGCGAGAGAGGGGGGGGGGGTGGGGGAGAGACGGGGTGGATGTGATAATATATAGATAGAGATGGGGAGGATGTGAGAGAGACACAGAGACACAGACAGAAAAACACGGAGATGGAGAGAGTGAGAGACACAGAGAGAGAAAAATATTTATCTCCTGAGGAGATAGGCCCCGAATGCACGCGCCGTGCGCGCATGCGCAGTACGAAAAACCTGAAAACATCGATATTTCGGTATATCTTGATATGAGCCCATCGATATATCTGAATCGGAAAATTTCCATATCGATGGACCCTACTTTACAGTATATTCTGTGAAGCGCTTTGAAGACGTATAAAGCGCTATCAAAATGCAAGGATTATTTTAGGATTATAGATGGGCAAAACAACCTACCAGATAAGTTCTCTCTCAGTATTCCACCCACAGCAGTCAGCAAGTAATAATCCTTGCAGTTCAAAACACTTCACAGCAAATGCACTTAACAGTCATCGACAAGACATTTCAAAGAGCTTCAGTGGATTTTACTGAAGAGTGTAGAGTATTTCATAGGCGAACAGTTACCAAGAGAAGAATCTATATGAGTTTTCTCACCTTACCAGGACGTTTTGATATCATGAACTGGATAGTATGGGATGGTAGCTTTGTGACTTTTCCCATAGTATATTCACTAATAAAAGTTAACTTTGAGTAGCCAGTATCAAACATAGAAATATTATGGGTCTGGTTGAAGGAACTGACTGATTAGTTGACCAAGAAACTTTCTTTTGTGCAGAAGGTTAGAGTTTTTAACCATGTTATTGAGTTACAGATCAGCCATGGTCTAAGAAAATGGATCAGGTACAACTGGGTTGAATGACCTACTCTGTATTCCATTTCCAGGTGAATATATTTGAAGATCAAGACTTGTATAAGGCTTTGCGAATAGAAGTTCAGCTTGGCTTGTATTGATCAAGAAAATTAAATAACATGTAAAGGAATTTGTTCTGCCAGTGTGCATTCATTCGTGGAACCAAACTCTAAAGAATTCTTTGTTATCTTAACCTACAAGTTAAAGACAGGAAACTATGGATGTGGTCCATTAGAGACAAAAATCATTTTGTTTCCTCGTTTGTCATCAGTTCTTACAGCAGAACTCTGATAACGACAGAAAGGTCTTGTCTTCAATTGTGTATGTTGAAAACAAAGCCATCACAGTTTAATGTAATAGGTTCGCGGATTTTCCAAGGTGGGCTGCTTAAATGCATGCCAATTGCAGTATTTTGTTCACTACAATTCATTAACGTGCTGCTCGAGAGTCCAGAAAACCTACGTGAGAATGTCAATATCCCACACATCAGTTGCAATTAGATTTCCTGGGGCTACAGCACCTAGTTGCTGGCCACTGGTTAATATTCATTAAAGGCCATACAACCATGTCACTCGTTGGTACAAGCTTTAATGTGATAATGTATGTATTGTATTAAAATCATGGACTGTTTTGGTTAATAATAGATTTCTTTCAACTTCCCTATATTTTTCTTCAGATATCCACTATGAATTAAATTGTATAGCTACAATTCAGTCACAGCTTTCGTTGTAAACATATATATTACAGTAGCGCTCTGAGAAACGCTCTGAGACGTCGTCCGGCATGGAGGGCTCTATATAAATCAAAGTTGTTGTTGTGGCAAAGCCAACAGAAAATGTGATTAAAATAAAATAATTTGAAGTAAAACATGGCGACTTGTCAATTTGTTATTTTAAAGTCTTATTTCCAAATGTGTAAATAATAATAATACTTGCATTTGATATTGCGCTTTTCACATCCTCTAGACATCTCAAATCGCATCACAGAATTTCCTCTAAAGTGAATTGACAGTATATTTTCTGGGCGAAACACAGCAGCCAATTGGACACAGCGGTGTCCCAAACAGTCGAGGATTCAAACGACCAAATTTTCTTAGGATTATTATTAGGCGTGCGGCGTAAGGAAACTTGCCCAAGGTTTTGCCCTGCTGGGAATCGAACCCAGGTGTCTAGCTTGCGAGGCGAGTGCTCTAAGCATTGAGCTACAGGACTCCACAATAGATTTAGATTCACTTTGCTCCAATGTTTTCTATCAGGACAACTTAAAATGAATAGGGGTGCAATTCAAGTGAATTTCTTCAACAAACGGATCATATGTGAACGTTAAAGAAATGTGAGTGAGAAGCTTTGTTTAGATCTTTGTGGTAATACATTTTTCATTTCAGCACCTATCCAACTTTCAAATTTCACCATGACACACAGGCAATACATTTCATTCACCAGGATATTGAGTTGAACATTGTGATAGTGTCTTCTGGTAAATGGAAAACCGATCAAGAGACACAACTCGTCGATGGTTGAACACAAGGATTGAGCATTGTTGGAATCTGTTAAATAACACACAAAACTGTATCCCCCCCACTTGGCTACCATCGCAGACAAAGAAGGCATCAGCAGGGAAAGGAAAGGCACTCGGAGAGAGTAAATATATTGAAAAATCCATCTTGTCTCAAAATGCCCAAAGGAGTGTGTTCCTCTATGGCAGCGGTTCCCAACCTCGGGTCCCGACCCACATCAGGATCACGGGGGTCCTCAGTAGGGTCGCCAAGGTTCATCGGAATTTTTTTGTGTTTTTTTTACTGCTATTTTTATTGCTGAAAATGCTTTTTCAATGCTGAAAAGTGCCCGAGGCGACACCGCCGAGCAAGTTGTATGAAAGACCGTACTCGCGAGTTGCGCTGAGTCCACAAAAGAAACAGAGATATCGTCTTGGCTGAGCTTCACTTCAGTCGCGCAGGGTCAGGAGGACCCGTTGGTGGCCAATTTAGGGTCGCAGCAAAAAAAAGGTTGGGAACCACTGCTCTATGGTCTAATACAAAATGGAAGGTATGGATTCAGTCGTTTCAGAGAAGTTCAGTGTGTCATTTTTGATGTAATGTTCTTCACTCTCTGGCGTATTTAAACCTTGAAACGAGAAGCATCTAGAATGGACAATATTCGTATTCATCGGAAATTTGGAGCCCCAGGCGAGATTCATCACCTTTTTAAAAAATGTTTTTCGACTAGCGGTAAACAGTATGAAGATCTGTAGACCCTGTGGATTGGAAAACAAAGTTTTAGTGGAAGTATGAATGTTAAAAAACAATGTGATGAATCGTTATGGTTTAAAGACTTGTTTTGAAATGAGCTGTTGGAATTTTTTATAAGGTTTGTCCTTAGCTTGCAGCTTGTGTTTCAAACAACACGTTGAACAGACTGATGTATGTGACCAAAAAGGTACAAAGAATCAGAGAAGAGAGATCGGAGCAGCAAATCATAACCAATGTCAAGGAAAAAGGGATACACTACAATCAACATGAATTGATGTATGTTTAATAAGCCGATTCTGTAATCAAAGCCATTATTTTGATCCAATCAACCCATTTTGGTGAACTTTACTAACCTTTAGGCATTAGTTTGATTGGATAAAACCTACAGCCTTAACATGCATTTCTTTACTAATTTGTATCAATAAGTATCATTCGATTGGAGAATTGGAGCTCCTGTGGCTCAGTGGTTAGAGCACTTGTCTTGCAAGCTGGGGAGACCTGTGTTCGAATCCAGGCAGGTCAGGGCGAAACCTTGGGCAAGTTTCCTTACTCCACACGCCTGATAATAATCCGTCCAAAAAAACACAATAATAAAATTGGTCATTTCAATCCACGACTGTTTGTGGGGGACGCTGCTGTGCGCAATTGGCTGCCGCGTTTCGCCCACAAATATACAGTCAATTCACTTTACAGTATATTCTGTGAAGTGCTTTGGGACGTCGATAAGATGTGAAAAGCGCTATATCAAATGCAAGGATTGTTATTATGACTAATTTGTGCCTGTTCACACCTCACCTCCGCAGGATCACAAATTCGATTAACTCGGTAATTCTAGAAAATAATTCTACAAACCTGAGTGGCATTTAGAGCAGAGAAGATATATCTGAAGACAGTGTGTGTATTATCGTGGTCTATAAGCATCAAGTAACCCAGGCTCCATGTTAAACACAACATGATGGCTACAGATAAAGACCCGATCATCTTCTTCGCTGAGGACACCTTTTCCGCACTGAGTAAAAAGCAGGATAAAGAAGCAAATCAACTAAGAAAAAGCATTTGCAGATATTGAAGCAATTTACTTACTTGAAAAAGATACTGAGGTAAGTTTGCACCTTAATATCTTGTTAAAAGTACATGCATATAAATATGTCATCTCTTGACCAAAATAATTGAATCAGATTCTTTCCCATATTAATCTGGATTTGCTTTAAAAGTCAGGTTAATTTTTTTGCTACCCTATTGGTCTTATTGTGTTACATATCAATCCAGGTCATGAGAGGCAAAGGTGATCAGTTTCTGGGTCTCTGCTAACCTCGTACTATAAGTCGTTGCCGGGAGTCACATGAGACAGTTTGAAGGTTCCATGTGATGGCACAATTTATTCTCGTTGGAGCAGAGAAGGTGACGAGGAGACCCAATAGAGGTTTTCAAGATCATGAGGGGAATTCAAGAGGGTGAACAGGGAGAAACTGTTTCCACTGGTAGGTGTGTCAGTGACTCGAGGTCACAGATTTAAAACAGTTTCTAAAAGAAGCAGAGGGGAGCTGAGGAGAAATGTTTTCACTCAGCGGGTTGTTCGAATCTGGAATGCATTGCCTGAAAAGGCGGTGGAGGCAGATTCCATAACAGCTTTTAAAAGGGAACTGGATCTCTATTTAGGAAGAACAGGTCTGTTAGGTTATGGGGAGAGAGCTGGGCGGTGGGATTGAGTTGCTCTTTTCAAAGAGCCGGCACAGACTAGATGGGCTGAATGGCCTCCTTTTGTGCCGTAAAATTCTATGATTCTATAATTGAGATGAAGAACTTCTGTGATACATTTGACTTTACTTTATATCTGGACATCAGAAACAACTTGGCGAAAAGAGGTGGGATTTTCTTCAATTGAATAGTAACAGGGAATGACTATGTAGGTTTTATAGCCCTACATTATCATATTGCGTGTGAACATATTCAATAGGCTTCATCTAGGGGAAGGAAAATTAAATGAAATAAATCTCTCTGTCTTCTCGATACTGAATGTAAAGTGCATTAGTGCCCTTCCACCTCAGTCAATTTTTTGTTCAATGCAAATTTGGTGACAAACAATGAGGATGTTGCCAGAGGTTTCATGTGACATGATTTTGCATTCATTAATTTCTCAACGGACCGCACAAGTCTGCACATGTATAGTAACTAATGGGGTTTACTAAAAGGCCTTTTGTGGTACAAACACACTTATAGTTTTTTTTAAAATCATTAAATACCAGCCGCCGGAACAAATTTAAACAGAAAGGGTGTCTGTAAGTGGAATAATGCCCTCATCCCTCCACACTTCACGTGAAGCCCACTCATTAAAACTCCTGGAGTTTAGTGGTTAGAGCACTTGTCTTGCAAGCTGGGGAGACCAAGGTGGGGAGACTTGTGTTCGAATCCAGGCAGGTCAGGGCGAAACCTTGGGCAAGTTTCCTTACTCCACACACACGCCTAACAATAATCCCTCCAAAAAATCCCACAATAATAAAATTGGTCATTTCAATCCACGACTGTGTGTGGGGGACGCTGCTGTGCGCAATTGGCTGCCGCGATTCACCCACAAATATATATACAGTCAATTCACTTTACAGTATATTCTGTGAAGAGCTTTGGGACGTCGATAAAATGTGAAAAGTGCGATATCAAATGCAAGGATTATTATTATTATTATTATTATTATTCAGGGTTTATGGTGCTGAGAATACCATTGAGAACATATGAACATATCAATGAGATGCTGAACCAATGAAGGAATAGAAAAAAAAAAAAACGTTGGTGATAGAAGAACCCCAATGAAGACACAGAATTTCATAGCCTGGTATCTACAGAAGTAGGTATTTCACAAT
Organism: Hydrolagus colliei; assembly: GCA_035084275.1. Classification (NCBI taxonomy): domain Eukaryota; kingdom Metazoa; phylum Chordata; class Chondrichthyes; order Chimaeriformes; family Chimaeridae; genus Hydrolagus; species Hydrolagus colliei. The sequence continues at coordinate 85,730,511 of CM068745.1, read as the reverse complement.
GGATGGTTTTGATCTGCTGGATTCCCAGAATATTGGGGATGTAGATGGTGTGAGGAGGAAATAAACAGAAAACAGTTACAAAAAAAACTACCATTATGACGATTACCTGCAAGTATCTTGACTTTGGTTGAACAGCACCAATTTTGTCACCAAAACGAACATGGCAAAATTAAACAGAAGTATAATCCCCACTGGAATAAGAAATGCCCATAACATTGGCTTCGATAAATCCAAATTGCCATGTATGTCCAAGCCAGCAAGCCAGCAGCTGAAACACAAATATCATAGCCAATGAGTCTTTGAATAACATTCAAAGTGTCAATTTGAGTGTCCGACACCCATAACACAGAGTGAGGTGATTGTTGCTTATTTATTTTAAACAAAATTAGAACCCAAGGTGGTCCAATGGTCTATTTAGATACGTTTCAACCTTAAAGACTCAGAGTCATTGCTTCTTCACTAACGTGACTACTGAATGCCGTGTATCCCACCTTCCACCAATGTATGTAACATTTTGTATCGGAAATAATGTACAATCCAACATATATTTTCCCTGTTTTTATTTCTGCCCTCAGGTCATTTTGCTATTACAACCTCTGCTGATGCTAATGTTTTCCCTGGAATTATATTCTTTCATCCCAATATTCTGCTCTTTGCTCCTCGCACTTCTATAAGATTATTTTTCACATACTTATCCAATTCCTTTTTCAGTCGGTATGTTATCGCGTTGGCTCCAGTAGACAGTTGTACTAGTACCTAATTCCTTATTGACAATCCAGGAAATATCAGAAGTCAATTCAAAAAAAAAATTCAGTCTAAGGTACAAGCACAGTGTTTAGGAATTATAACTTGTGTATTCTACGCTTTAAAACTGATTTAACACACCAGAGCCATCAAACAAGTTCAAACAAGCACTGACTTGAAATATACATGAGATTTTGTACTTACAACTCCTCTTGGCGATAGTTTAAGGAACTCTCCGCCCTGTAGGTAACAGCTAATGTTATAGCCACAATTAGTGCTGGAATCCCTGAGAAATAAATGGAATGAAAAATGGTAGAGTTTTGGTGATGTTTCCATCACTGATAATACTAATGCAAGTCACAGAAATTTGCTTTCTAAATCCTGTGGCAAGTGCTAGGTTTGAGCCTGGGGGCAAATTCAGATTGAAGTTCATTGACTTGTGTTAAGTGTTTTTCCCCCCAGAATTAGGTACAATTATACAAGGCCTGTCTACTTCAGAACATATTTAATACAGAAACATTGTTATAATATTCCTATTAATACAACAAATATTATTGTTAATAATAATAATAATGACCACAACAATTGTTCTAGAGTTTAGAGGTTTACTTTGAATTGTTAATCAAAACCCAACGTACGGCTTTTGGAATTGTCGCTCACTCAATGCAATGTATAAGACGTCTTCTTTGGAATTAATATTATTATGTTCAACCTCTATCAATTGTCCAGTTACAGTGACCAAAGCAGCAAAAAAAAATCTTAAACTCCACACCCGACACAGGCCAAAGTCTGTTAACAGGTTTGATATTTCCTCACCCCATCCGATCACCGATATGTACACGAGGAAGTGTCGCGGAAGTTGCCTGAACACGTGAACGAGCAGAACGTACATCTGCGCGCCGTACAGTGCGGCCCAGGTAAACGTAGCCAGCAAAAAGTAATGGAGGACGGCAGCCACCGCGGTACACCAGCGCACCTCGGGTGGGTCGGACCAGTCCGAACGCAACACAGTGTTCTCGGTGTTGTTGGCGGAGCTTTTTTCTTTCAGACCATTGGGGTTGTTGATTCCAACGAGGAACACCACGTTGACCACGAGCATCGACGAGCAGAGGCTGACGGTCACACAGGTAAGTGAGGTCTTGCGCGCTTTCCTGAAGAGAAAATTCGGCGGCGGTTTTACAACTTTGGATTTTAAACTTTCACTTGTGGTTTCGTCTAATCTGCATTCACGGCTGATGAGAATCGTAACGATAATCCTTGCATTTCATACGGCGCTTTTCACATCTTATCGACGTCTCAAAGTGCTTCATAGAATATACGGTCAAGTAGGGTCCGTCGATATCGAAATTTTCCGATATCGATATATCGGTTTGCCCATATCGACATATACCGATATATCGATATCACTGGGTTTTTTTGGCCTGCGCATGCGCGTACATTCGGAGGTGCGCGCGCATTCAAAGGTGCGTGCGTATTCGGGGGGCGGGCACATTCCCGTGTGCATACGCATTCGGATATCGACAAGGTAAGTTGAAAAAGTCCGCATCATACCGATATACCGATATATCGCCGGACACGATATACCGATATTAGCGATATATCAATATTTTTTTCATGTCTAATTTTTCGATATATTGATATTTTTTATTTTCCGATATCGGCATATCGATATGAAAATTATATCAATATAACCGATATATCGATATATCGCCGGACCCTACTGTCAAGTGAATTGACTGTATATTTGGTGGGTGAAACACAGCACCCAATTGTTCACAGCAGCGTCCCCACAAACAGTTGTGGATTGAAATGACCAATTTATTATTATTTTTCCAGATTATTTCTGTGCATGTGGAGTAAGGACCTTTTCCCAAGGTTTCCAGTCTGCATGGAATTGAACACAACAACAACAACTTAAACTTATAAAGCGCCTTTCACGTCGGGAGGACGTCCCCATGCGCTGCACAGGAGGCGCGTGACCCGAGCTGGGAGGGGAGTGTTCGGGAAGGGGTGAAACACGTAGGGGAGGTCGAAAAGTTCGGGGGGGAACAAAAGGCACGGTCGAAGAGGTAAGTCTTCAAACCGGCCTTGAAAGAGGAAAGGGAAGAAACAAGGTGGAGGGATTGGGGGATGGAATTCCACAGGGTGGGAGCGGAGAACCCAGGCTTCTCTTGCAAGGCATGTGCTCTAACCACTGAGGTAGAGGGCTCCGCATAAGAATGACAACAACTGGCATGTACTGAAATTTTCAGGACCAAAATCATCAATGATGATTAACTACACCACGCGTAGAAACACGGGCAAGCAAAATATACAACAAGAAAGTTATATCGTTCCATAAAAACTTTGACGCAAGCGACATCAGTTTAACTTCTCACCTGGTTAAGATTTGAAATGCAATTGTAACGATTAATCCTGCCATTGAAAACCCACATCCAACAAACGACATCATCTCAAGCGGGGCAGTGTAGGTGTAATTGTACCTGAAGCTCTATTACGATTAAAATAAAACATATATTTAAATTGGCTTCGTGCAGGCAATACTGTTTTTGTTACATGATGTTCTACAGCATCTTATCATGTTGAAACATCTCAAACCGCTTTACCATCGAGTAAAAGTGACTCCTTTGCTATATGCGTTTTCCCGTACGCAAATGCAGCAGCCATTTTGCAAACAGCAAGGTCCCACAAACAACCACAAACACCACAAGCTTAATTACTAAATTGAATATAGTTTTATTTGTGGTGAATCATGAGTTCACCTAAAATATGTAAGATTCTGGGAACATTTCCTGTAGGTATAAGCCATTGAAAGAATGCTATGTTACATTGACTTTTATGTAAATGGTGGTGGGGGTGATATTGACCACAGTAATAATCCTTGCATTTGATAACAGCGCCATACCATGTTTTTGAGATGTCTCACAGTTCGAGGAAGTATTATATCGGAGGTCGAAACTTCAGGCACTCTGCCCCCACCCTATGGAACTCCATCCCACATTCCCTCCCTCCCTCCCTCTCCTCCCTCCCCACCTTCAAGTTACATCTCGAGACTTCCTCCTCAACTGTGCCTTCATCCACCCTCCCTTACCCCAACCCCTCCCCCACTCTGGTCCAAATCCCTGAGTGTCCAACGCCTTGGGACGTCCTCCTGACATGAAAAACACTGTATAAATGTAATTTTATATTGCATATCAGAAGGTCTCATCTCTATGTTCCCACATAGGAAAAGGGTTCAGCCCTTCGAGCCTGTTCCCCCATTTAATTAGATCATGGCTGATCTGCACCTCTACTAACCCTTTTGGATTCCAATTTCTCACTTTCTCCCCATATCCCTTAATACCCTCCTCCCTGAGTGGTGGTTGAAAACAGCTTTGACAGTACAGTATGAATAACACATTTAGTTGCCACCAATTCCAACTTACCATCAAGACAGCAAAACTGGTGGTGTGGTTGCATTTGCACCTCAAGTTTCCAAACTCATCTGTGCTTTTTATACAGCCGGCAGTATTCCAATCATCAATACTGTAGTCCCAAAATACACAGGCATGGTCATGAAGGAAATACTCTGCGGCGTTATACTGAACAGAAACAATTTTCGCTTAGGATATTTTCAAAAGAGAAATCATGTCAGATTCATCCTCTATAACACTAACCATTCCAATTGGTACAGTGTCTTACCAAGTCATCAAGACATCTCAAAGCGCTTCGCAGAATATACTGTAAAGTGAATTGACTGTATATTTTGTTGGTGGAACGATAAAGGCAAATACCATATCTCACAAATAGTCATGGATTGAAGTGACCAATTTTTTTTTTTTTAGGGAATTATTAACCCCTGGAATTATTACCTCGACAATTCATATTATTATGGTAAATACTGAAACTATCTACTCAGCTAAAGTGATGTATTAAAAACATATTTACCATTTTATTTATCCATTCCACTGTGAGGGCACAAAACACGCAGTCACCGACCACTTTAAAATAATAATAATCCTTGCATTTGACACAGCGCTTTCCACATCCTATCAACGTCTCAAAGCGCTTCACAGAATATACTGTAAAGTGAATTGACTGTATATATTTGTGGGCGAATCACGGTAGCCAATTGCGCACGGCAGCATCCCCCCCCACAAACAGTCGTGGATTGAAATGACCAATTTTATTATTGTGGTTTTTTTGGAGGGATTATTATTAGGCGTGTGTGTGGTGTGGAGTAAGGAAACTTGCCCAAGGTTTTGCCCTGACCTGCCTGGATTCGAACACAGGTCTCCCCAGCTTGGTCTCCCCCCAGCTTGACAAGACAAGTGCTCTAACCACTGAGCCACAGGAGTTCCACTTTACAGTGTAGTTCTTTGGGACGTCCTACCAACATGAAAGGTGTTGCGCATACCCAAATGATTTTATTATTTCCATTGCTTGCCGGATTTTCCTTCACTGTATTCTGTCAAGCCGCACATTTGTTGATATGGTAACTTAATACTGTACCTCTTGGTAGATGAACAGCATAGGGAAGCACCGAACGCAGCAGATGGCTACTCATTCCGCAAGGTAACCCGATGTGAAGTGTACATAGTTGCAATTAGCTCAAAGTTTGCTTAGCTTCCAATGATGATAATAATAATCCTTGTATTTGATATTGCGTTTTTCACATCTTCTAGCCGTCTCAAAGTGACTTTATAGAATATACTGTAAAGTGAGTTAACTGTATTCAGTATATATGTGGGCGAAATGTGGCAGTCACTTGCGCACAGCAGTGTCCCACAAACAGTCATGGATTGAAATGATCCATTTATTATTTTATTTTGAGGGATTATTATCAGGCGTGTGGAGTAAGGAAACTTGCCCAAGGTTTTCGCCCTGCCTAGAATTGAACCCAGCTCTCCCATTTGTAAAGCAAGTGCTCTGACCAATGAGCTATGGGACTCCACAAACACAATTAAATAATGTCCATTTTCTTTGATTATTTTGTCGTATTTCAAATAATCTCCGCGGAATTATCCATTCCCCACCAGCTCCTGGCTTGCCGCCTTGGATCCACTTGGAAGTTCGAACCGATCCACTGAATTGATGTCCCTCCGACTTTCTAGGAGTACTGAAGGACTGTGTCACACAGTTTCAACAGCAACAGTGGCTTTTCCTACACTTACCTTTGGGTTGAAACGCAGTTCCACGCTGTTGAGAATCCCATCAGCAATATTTCCAGAAATCACCCTGCGGCCTCCATTGCCAATGCTTCGGTGGACATTCGACTGAAAGAATTTGTCGTTTTGATAGAGGATGAAACCCAGTTTTCCCACTTGGCTTTGGTCTGCATCAAGCGAAGCACACGTATCAACAACCGACTTAAAGACAACCTTTTTCTCAGGGACGGCAGCTTCCCATAACATCAGTTTGTCAGCCGTTTAAGAAAAGAAGAGAAGGAATCAAAGGCCAATTGAACACATTGGAGGCGATTCTTCAGGCTGTTTAGAATTGGCAGTGTCATGGTCTTCCCCCCCCACTTAATCTCCCAATTGAAGATGAATAACGACAAGCCTCTCTGACCCCAGAAATTGACTGAGTTAAATCCCCAGGTTATTAAACTGACATTGCAATCTGTGTAATTGAACCCAGCGAGCCACTTCGGATTTCTACACGTTCACTAACTCTGCTCCACCATTGACATTAACCACTCCTTTAAGTATTTTACATGATCTTATTTCATAACAAAGTTTTATTTTCTGTGAAAAAAAAGGTGCTCGATTAGGTTCACCTCTCGTCTGTTTTGAGCCCCATCCTCGGCCCTCTTCCCTGAATCACTACCCAATGTTCCTTCAAAGTGCCATAATTTATTAAAAAGGGCTAAAATATCTCATTGGTCATGTTGATAAGAGCTTCAGTCTATCTGGATACATCCACAAGACTTGGTCAATAATCACATCCAAACTACCTGTATTGTCTTCCTTCACCTTCCCAGTTGTTCAACGTCAGGAATTTTAGATTTAAAAAGCCGTGTTTATTTCCTGTCACTCAAATTAACTTTCTGGCCACTGTTTTCAGTTTCGTTTTAAGTCACTTTGACATCATGCGAAGGTTTTCTCATATTGATTTATACCGATATCAGTCATGATTCACTGCTGTAAATACGTGTCCACTTTTGATTTGCTCTTTATTCCATGCTTCTTTGTTCCCCTGTTTCCCAACCAACAACAACTTTGATTTATATAGCGCCCTCCACGCCAGACGGCGTCTGAGAGCGCTTAAACATGTACCACAACCACAAACATTTATTTGCTCGCTACAAGTTTGTTCACATTGAAGAGATTGTGGTAATAGTTATGATAACTGGCGAAAATAAAGTCACAGTCCTCCGGCAGGCTAATAAAATGATACAAATACTACAACAAAACAGCAGAAAACAAGTGGATATGGGTTCAGTATTGTAAAGGGATAATTTCAGGATAGACTCCGGGAAGCATTTCTTCACAGAGGTTAAGTAATGACTGGAATAGGTTACCAGGTAATTGAGATTAGGTCACTCACGCATTTAAGAAACAGGTAGGGTGGTTATTTTGAAAGAACGAGCATAAATGGAATTGCTATCATTCGTGGGCTCAAATCCTAGCAACTTGGAAGAAAATTCTCCACCTTCTCAAAAGAGATAGGAGTTTAAAATGATAAAAATGCAAGAACCGCCTGACTTACTTGTGGAAACATTGATAAATATTTGAACTTCTGCATTTGTGTTTAACAGGAACTTTGAGGCATTGGTATTCAGCTCGATTCGTTTTGAGACTAAGGTATCATCGCATCCTGTAAAATAAAGCAATTTATTAATGAAAATCAACTTTATATGATTCAGATGCATCTATCGTTGTATAAAGTTTTCAATAAGAATATCAATAAAAGTTTGGGTTGGTGTTCACTTAATCTGGTGACAAAGTAGCTCAAACTTTGCAACTGTATTGTAGTGATAAAGATGTGTTAATTATTGAACAACGTAGCTGACACATAATGTGCAGTATTAATAATGTTTTTAAAGTTAAATATGCAAAGGCAGATTACAAACAGATTACCTTTTAATGCAGAAAGCAGAATTCCATGTGTTGCACCTCTCTCCAGTTTAACGGATGAAATCGCAAGATTGGGTTGAACCATTTGGCTAAAGCCACTTTCTAAATCTGTGAGGACATCTTCCAAAGTCTCTGTTAGACTTGGATGGAATGAGAAAAAAAGTTGTTTCGTATATCACTGTAAAACTGCGCAGATTTAACCATGTAACTAGGAATTCATTCTTACACAACATGCATACTTTCAGGAAATACGCCACCTGCTCCCCAATCGTGGCCATTGAAACTCGTTGCTGTCAGATTGCTTTGTATTTGCTCACTGACAAAATTCAGTTACTGCATTTTACAGTAGTAACAACAACAACAACGACGATTTGTATAGCGCCCTCCACGCCGGACGGCGTCTCAGAGCGCTTAAAAAGTAAAATAAAAATTTAACAAAGAAGGTTTTTTTTTAAAAAAAACGGGTGAAAATACAGTACTCGTGAAGTGAAACACATTCGGCAACGAATACTGTAACAACCACAAAAACAACTTGTATTTATATAGAGCCCCTCACACAGGACAGAGTCCCAGAGCGCGTTGACCTCACACAACCGTGCACTTCAAACTTGCCAATGGTACAGTGTTAAATACCCACCAAATATAAAAATATGAGATTCTACCCTCAGTGTAGTATATTCACAGTTCAAACAGTAAATCACCTTTGTGTGATGTTAAATATTTCTATATTGGTGGGATCGAACGCAGTCTGATTAAGATTCAGAAGTTGGCTGATTGTGGTGATTGCTAAGAAAGCAGCCTGTAAGTGATCAAAAACGCAAGGTGAGAATGACAAGTGAAAGCAATAGATTCAATAAATTCAATATTATTATTTGCCCTCAATTAGTTAACTCCAAAAAGCGATTTAAATTGTTATATGTGATTTGGAATGACTGCTAAAAATGAAATGCTGTGTCCAATAATAATAATAATCCTTGCATGTGATGTAGCGCTTTTCATGTCTTCCAGACGTCTCAAAGCGCTTCACAGAATATACTGTAAAGTGAACCGATTGTGTATTTGTGGGCGAAATGCAGTAGTCAATTGCGCACAGCAGTGCCCCCCAAACAGTCGTGGATTGAGTGACCAAATTATTAGAGGTTTTTGGGGACGGATTATTAATAGGCATGTGTGTGGAGTAAGGAAACTTGCCCAAGGTTTCGCCCTGACCAGCCTGGATTCGAAAACACTGCCAAAGCCACACAGTTTAATTCGATAACTGCCACTAACCTGAAATGAGTCTAATAAATCCGACTGGTTTAGAATGCGTTGCACAATTTGAGCAGCAAAGGTAATGTTCTCCGCAGTCAACTTGTCTGGTTTGGATGTCAGGATTTGAGTCGTGATCGCAATTTGTAGCAATTCTTCCTCAGTGACGTGCCCCAGGACCTGTGAGTGAATGGTCCGATTGTGAACGGAAAACAATTTATTGACCCATCGAATAATGTCACACTTAACAAAACGGCATCGGCAATGTTAAGGTGACTCCAAACTCTTGCGAAAAGATCAGAGCCGCCTCGTGGGGGGGAGGTTTTGCCTCATCAGAAATGCATCTCTTTAAATCGTGTACATATTTGTAATATTTTACTTGTGCATTCAGTCACCCTGCAAAGAAGATTATTCCCTTGAAAACCGTTGAATACATTTAATCAGTATCAGTTTTTTTTTAAATCCCCTCTGACTCATTCTATTCCGGGTTCCTTCTCTGATTTGACTCCACTGCTGGCAAACTGTTCAAAGGCAATACCTGTTCCATGAGGTTCTCCAGATTTTCGTTGCAGTCAACTAGGGTAACATTTTGCAGAGCGATGGTCCCGTTGTTTTCAGTGCACAGTTGTGTTGCCTTTGAAATATTTGCTGTTGAGAAATAAAGACATTTCTTATTGGAAGAAAGTAAGTAACTCGCAAGAATATTTGGGGGTTTTGTCAAACTGGTGAAGACAGTGTCAACTGGTGACGAACCATTGAATGCATTATGTTTTGGAATGGATGCAGGCATTTCCATATGAATCTGTTGGACTGTGCACGCATGATCATCTCATAGTGTATCCTTTAAACATTGACTGTACACTAACTTTTCACCCAATTAATGTTTGAAGCTCCAAAACAATATATTGGCAATTATTTCTTTTTAAAAAAAATTCTCTATTTAGCAAGCCATCAACCGCCCCACCTCCCCCACCCCACATGCAAACGTGGCAGTCAACTTGTACGTCGAAATTTCCCAGAAACAACCCTGAGGTGAATTCAAGGAACATACCATTTAAAGTGTGCGGTTCGCATTCTTCATTAGAGTAGCCATATTCACCCACCAAAATACGATCGAATGTAAAGATGCCTTGAGCACAATGGTACCCATGTCTTTCACAGAAATTTGCTGCAGAAAACAGAACCAATGGAGCTCTGTAAAGATGGCGCAGCAGTAAACAGAAGCAATATTCTTTTTTTGGAATATTATTCTTATTTAAATAATAATAATCACGTTAAAATATAATTTTGCACCTTATTGCCATCTGCGAGAACATCTCAAAGAGCTTCATGAATATACCGAATGTACTGCCAATTGAATTGACGTATACTTTGTGTGCAAAACGTGGCAGCCATTTGCGCACAGTCGCCAGTAACTCCCCATCATCAAGAGGATCCAATTCAAGATCCTGGTCCTCACATTCAAAGCTCTCCACCCGTGACGTCCTAACCCCTACCGACCTGCCCACCCCCTCCGCTCAGTAGGCTCTGGCTTTCTCCATGTCCCTCGACCCACCCGCCCCATCATTGGCGGGGGGATCCTTTAGCCACTATGCCCCCAACCTCTAGAACTCCATCCCGCAGTCCCTCCACACCTCCCTGGCCTCTTTCAAGTCCTGCCTCAATACCCTCCTCTTCGACAGTCCCATCGGTCACCCCAAATCCCCGCCTTTCTCTCCACCCTCAGCTCCCCAGCTCGGGTAGGAAACAATGTCCAGCGCCTTGGGACATCCTCCTGATGTGAAACGCGCTTTACAAGTATAATTTTGTGGTTGTTGTTGTCCCCGAACAGTCATGGATTGAAATGATCAAATTATAATTTTTTTTAATGGAATTACAACACCAATTATATTACAAAAACAGAAAATGACATTGGCACTGTGCCTCTCACATTCCAATATCCCAAGCATTGAAATTAGCAGAAATTTCTCACATTTGCAGCACTCGAATTACTATGATTCTAACCTAACTACAAATTAATTGTCTATCACTGATCATGAAAGATTTTTCCCGGTCAAAACGATAAGATGTACAAACCAATATCACAATGATCTCCTTTCCATTCGTCCAGGCAAATGCAGATTCCATTTTGACAGGTTCCATTGTTTTGGCAATTACACGGATATGGGATTGGAGAATGAGAAGGTTGTGGCTTTGTAGAAGAATCTAAAAATCAGTAAAAGGTTCTCGTGAAATACTCCGAACAAAAACCATGTTGTGAGATTCTCATTGTTAACATGTTCCATCTCCACTATAACGCACATTACATTTTGTAGAGCGGCTTGCACATCGAGAGGACGTCCCAAGGAGCTGAACAGTCAGGGGTCAGGAACCGAGCATGAGGTAGGGGGTGGGGGCAGGGACTGGATGATGGAGGGCAGAGAGGCGGTTGAAGGCACAGTCGAAACGAAGCGTTTTGAGACTGGCCTTGAAGGAGGGTGAAAGGCCAAGGGACTGTGGGATGGAGAGACATGGATCACACGGGAGTTGTCCGAACAGAGGCAGCGGCCAGGTTGATAGGGCGTCAGCAGCAGCAGGTCAGATAGGTAGGAGGGGGCAAGGCCATGGAGGGCCTCGAAGGTGAGGACGAGGATTTCGAATTTGATTCTCTGAGGGATGGGGAGCCGGGTGAGGGTGCGGTGATGGGGTCACGGAGCCTGATGCGGCAGAGGACACGAGCTGCAGAGCTTGGGATGATCTGCAGCTTGCGGAGGGAAGAGTTGGGGAGGCCGACTAGGAGAGAGTTGCGATAGTCGAGCCTCGAGGTGACAAATGCGTGTGTAAGGGTTTTAGCAGCATGAGGGGTGAGGCAGTGCCTGAGACGGGCGATGTGGCGGAGGTGGTGGAAGGCAGGGATGGTCATGGCACGGATATGGGGGAGAAACGACAGTTTAGGGTCAAACAAGACACCCAGGTTCCTGACTGGCTTGGTTAGGTGGAGTGTGCTTCCATGGATGCTGGTGTTGCCAGAGCCTGAAGTGCGGAGGGGCTGGCGCGAACCAATCAGGGGGGCCTCGTTCTTGCTGTCGTTCAGCTGTAGAAAGATGTCTCTCATCCAGGACTTGATGTCTAACAGGCAAGACGTCAGTAGTCCTAGAATTGAGGGTGGAGGCAGAGAGATAAGAGTTTGGTTTCATCCGTGTACATGTGGAAATTTACCACACGCCTGTGGATGGTGTCACCAATGAGGGGAATCATGTAAATGGAACACTTTATGTTCACAATCAGGCAAGAGTGGATAGGAACTGATGATGATGATGATGATGAAGTGGCAAAGAAAAGCTTGCACAACATGTAACTCTAGCCATCAATGTTGGATGCGCAAATATCTGCAGGAAGGTTCAAAGATTAATGCGTTCATTGGATTCCGTGACGTAAACCAATCACTGGAGCGTAACGCACAATTGTAACAAACTCCCAATGGGATTGATTGCTCGCTCTCCCCACTGTGTGTGTGACCTTAAAAAACGTCCTACACTGGAACAGGTGACATCTCGGAAACATTCTCTTTAGATCAGTATCTTCAGACGCACTCCTTCATCTCTCAACCTCCCTCCCCATCCACAAGTCCCACCTAAAGAAGTTCCCTCCCTCTCTCTCCTTGGCTCGTTGCCAGATGCCCTAACCCACAAAATGCACAATCCCAGGGGTGCTGGAAATCTGAAACACAAACCGAAGTCGCTGGGAACACTCAGCAGGTCAGGCCAACATCTACGGAGAAAGGAAAAGCGAGCCAACGCTTCAGGTCCACGACCCTTCGTCAGAACTGGGGCATGTTGGGAGGGGGAGGCGTTTAAGGACTAATAGAGAGGGAAAGGCAGTTGTTGTTATTGTTGTCAGAGAGTTGGCGTTTAGCCTCTGCCAGGTAGACAGCGCCTCCCTTGTCAGCGGGTTTGATAACGATGTCAGGATTGGTCCTGAGAGAGTGCAGCGCAGCACGTTCAGAGGGAGAAAGATTTGAGTGGGAGAGGGGAGCTGAGAAACGGACACGGCCGATGTCGCGCAGTTCTCAATGAAAAAGGTCCAGGGAGGGTAGGGGGCCTGGTGGTGGGGTCCAAGTGGAATGCGACTTGGAACATCCTCCCAGCATGAAAGGCGCTCTATAAATGTAATTTTGATGTTGTTGTTGTTGGTGAAGGATCTGGTGGTCCTATCTGGACAAGCAGCGAGCGTGAAGGTTGCTGAGCAGTGATATTAAAAGCAAACTATGCGTTTTTAAGCAGGTTAAACTCCAACAATCCCCCCCCACCCAAAGCGCACTCCAAACTGTGGCGCTTTGCCAACCTACGCTTGATACATTCCACAATTAGGTAAGAAAAAAGTGCGTCCCTACAGTGAGAGAATTCACATTCCATTGTTATTCCAACTATTAAGCAAGATGATGTTTTCTGCGTGTGTCAGACACCCAGTTGACCAAAATAAAAACAGCGCGGCCAAAGATCACATCCCCTTAATGCATCCACCTTGCCCCCTCCCTTCCCCTCCCTTCAGATCACAACTGAAGGCCTTCCACTTCAACCGTGTTTTGAGATCACTTCTTCATCCCCCCAGCTTGGCGTCAGGCTCCGTCACTGTTAGGCTGTTCCGTGTGAAAGGGACGCTGTAGAAATGCAAGTGCCATTGCACCGAGGAGTAGCACAAGAAGAAGTTTGTCCCACAAAATATACGGTCAATTCACTTCACAGTCTATTCTGTGAAGCGCTTTTGAGACGACTCGAAGATGTGATCAGGCTCTATATCAAGTGCAAGAATTATAATTATTATACGTAGACAACCAAGGAATGGGCTGCGAGAGACACATTGGGGACCATGTACTGTCAGCAGCTGCATGAGCATCCACACAATTCATAAAGGATCTTTACCTACCGAGAAAAACGGAAGTAGTGTGTATCCAAGCTTGGATAGCACCTAGTAAAATGCTACGAATGCTGGAGACAGTTGGGTATTACAGTACAGTGTTAGAAACGCAGAGTACGGACTCCACGATCATCTGTGCAAACGGCCCCCCCGAGTTCGAAAACAACAATTGGATTGTTTTTGCATTTGATATAAATTTGAGAGGACTTTATAGCACTCAGCAACAACAACAACAAAATTACACATGATTGGCGCTTTTCACGTCAGGAGGACTTCCCAAGAGTCTTGAAGCAGGATAGACTGTAAATTGTAGAGACTGTGTGTACCGCGTAGGCAAATGTCTACAGCAGTGTCGCTGAAGCCTGTGAAAGTAGATACGACGGTACACAGCTCACCCTTTTAGTTAGTTAGCCGCAGTTCTCACCTGACTTTAATTTGGTTGCAAACTGCCAAAAGCAGGCGCCCCAAATAATTGCTGTAACAAGGGCAGAGAGAAGTCCAAGCAGCACTCTGCGGTCGCACTTCAGGTGAATCATCTTGATCCTCGGTCTCCTGTTCTTGTTCTAATGGTCAGATGATTAAGCGTAGCTACAAGCTCTCTCTGGTCTGTCCTGTTACCTATTAACCATTTCATTCTCCACCTGGGCCCTGGCAGGATTTCATCTGTTTATAGTATAATCCCAAAATCGTTGGAATCTCGCCCAATGAAGTACACCTGTGCCTTGATAACGACTCCTACACTGTGGTACACTGGATTACGACCAGTATTAATGCCGTCTTATCGTAATAGATAGTGATCAGAGTGGATCAGGCCTGATCACCGACCTCTGCACAGTCATCGTTAATCAGTGAGATATTAACCTCGGTTCTACAACTGATCAACGGGGGAATTTCCGAATCACGCTTCTTAGTGTGAATGTGTCAGCCAATAACCCATGTGGAAGAGCATGTAAATAGGTTAATTAAAGTAACAAGGAACCTTCCGAGTCAGCAGAGTCGATTCCGGCGATTTTAAACCGGGATTATTTACGATTAGCCTCATTTAATACGTGACCAGGCTGGGTGGGAACTCGCCAGCTCCACTCCCAACCAATTCTGCAACTCTGAATGAAGTGCGTAGAAATGGCAACTGTCCGTCTTCAAACCAGAGGGTCAAACTATAAGGCCCAGATCTCTTCCCCCCAACCACACACGCACACAATTTACCAAATAATACCTTTACATAATTTCTATTTTAGCACACAGGGCAATGGTCACATCGGGAGATGTTAAAACGTGCAAAAACTGGCAGCTACGAACACAATAACGCAGTTCATTGTGTACGTGATTCGCAAAGGATAATTTAAACGTGTGCGTGGCACGCATCATGACAAGGGTAAGGCTCTGTATGTTTACGAGCACCTTTTCGCCAGAACTCAATTCTCTACCTTGGAAAAGTGACACCAAGTCGGCTCTGAATGATGAAAGATGTGAATTTGAACGAGGAATCCCTGAACTTAGAAAGCCAGTCCCAATATCACTGAAGTAGATGGATGTCTGCATTGATGTACTGGGTGCTGCATTTCCAGTGTGCAATTACGCAATCCAGTTATGCTATTCTCTGAGTGTTAATCTCAAGCATTTCTATCCCGGTCCTCTTGTACATCATGCATAACAACAACAACAAAATTACACTTGTATAGCGCCTTTCACGTCAGGAGGACGTCCCAAGGCGCAAACAATTATCAATCAAGAGATCTGAGCTGCAATCTGATCCCGTGTCAGGATCTCATGGAATGCAGTTAAGCAATGACTATTTGGCATATTAATCAGGCAAACATCTTGACCTTAGCTTTAGCCAAGTCTGGGGGGCGGGCGGTTAAAAAAAAGCTTCAAACGATTTATAATAGCTATACTGTTGTGGCCATAAACATTCACTATTGAGAAATCCACCAACTCTCCCAAACAAGCTAAACCCAACTAAGTCGGTTCCTTTGAACAAACAGTTGATAAGTTTCTACAGATTTTTTGCGTAACAACTTTATTCACAAGGCACAACTTTCATTTAGATAATACATGGCTCATGCACAAGCTGCGAGTTACACCGAAAGCCACAACACATTAATTTTTCTAATGTTATGAAAGCAGCCTGAAGAAACATTTCATTCGACCACAGAAGTTGATACAGGAAAACAATTGTAAAAGCTATTTGGTTTGGATTTGCAAATAAGGCATCAAAAATGTAATTCCATTGAAACCATGTCAATATCGGATTTATGCTCCTTTTTGCACCAGCAACAAAATTCTAACTCACAATTGAGCCGCAGAATCTGAAAGCGCATGCCGTTATGACTAACTTGGAAGTGAGTTTGTAAGAACATTATTCACACCACGGCAGTATAAAACTTACTCGGCGCAAATCTAATTGGATAGTCAAAGAGCAATCATTTTCAGAGCCAATTGCTCACACAGAGCTCTTCACAAAGGCAATTGGGAGAGAACCTTAAAAATCCCAGTCCAAATAGATCTTCTCAGGCAGGAAGCTGCATTATTTTTCCAGTGCAAAAAGTGATTTAAGTTTTATTGTTTAAATTACATACATAACTCCTATCCCATTAGATGACTGTCAGATCTGAAACAGACTGGGAGTATAAAACACAAGTCACTAACATATTCTTCATTCTACTCAGTTTTTTGTGTAGTACTGTACCAGCATTACCTTAATTACAAATAAGAGGAAGTTCATATAAATGCTTAATCCTGGACATCTGCTTCATATCCAATCATAAACAATGCACTAAATCCTTAACACTGAACTAGAATGAAACAAAGAATATTTCCCATCCTGTCCCATGGGTGATTCAATGCCACTTTTATATGGTTATACAGTAATAATAATCCCTGCATTTGAGAACGTCTTTCACATTGGGAGTATGTCTCACAGGAATTCACAAATTTACTGTAACTCGCCAGCCAATTAGCACGCAGCGAAGACCCACACGCAGCCATGAAGTAAAAGATGAACTTCACCTAGGAAAGTGTTCCCTAGAACACTAGAAGAAACTCACATCTATCGTCGAACATTCCCTAAATCAAATGAAGGGTGGTGTGAAAGCCATCAGTAATAATCCTTACATTTTATGCAGCTCACACGACCCAAAGCACAATGCATCACCATATGCAATATTTTCTGAGGCAAATTTTCCAAGACCCTCACAATTAAATTACGTGTCACTAGCTTTTGCTACACCAACGTGAATATGAAGCAGTTTTACACTGAACTAGCATATAAAGTACTGTACTCCAGGGAGTTTCTTTAAACTTGAGAGTGCATAATGCACAAAGTCAACACTATGCAAGACAAAATACAATTTACTCAAATGTTACACAAGACATTATAAACAGTAACAGATCTTCTCAATAAAACAGGAACCTAAGCACAAACATGTTCTATAATGAATTTCAAAGCTCCATATAGGGACATAATAGCAATAGATTTATGGAGCAGTCAGAACAAACCATTTAGACAGTGATCCGTGACTGAGAAATGGTGGTAGAACATGACTATCTTAAACGCTCTCAACTACGTTGGCCAAAACATTTGAGCAAAATGCAATTAATTTGGAATGCAAGTTTTAATTTTTATTTTAAAAACCCGTTCGACATGCACTACGAGGTTGACTTCACTTCTGTGACTCTAATGGTACCGGATATTCCCTCTGATTCTGACAGATTCACGTATGGTTTGCTTGAAACTCGGGTGGCACGTGAAAGGATCTTTATCCTGACACTATTTGACACTTCGATCTGGCACGTACCCGGGATTTGGCCAAATTAAGTGGCTTTGGGATATCACAATCGTATACTTCAAACAATAATTAAGACACCAATTTATCCTGTTTGGAAGTCAGGCTGTGATAATCATGATAACTACTGTACATCAAGTAAATAGGATGTGCAACTATGACATGTTTGGAACTGAGCAAAAAAAGGCTCAGTATCTCTGGCAACGTTTCTACATTCATTGGAATCGCAGAATTACAATGACATTAGATATTAATCTTAACTGTTAACAAATGTCACCCACAGCCAGTAATATCAGAGTCAGATACCATTGACGAAATTGAGGAATTCCAATTTCCCAATCAGTTTCTTTTGGTGTAGAAGTGAACGCCCAAGTGCAAATTAAAACAACACAGCTTACACAAGATAACAAGAGGTACTGCAGCATTAAAGCCCGAAAATCTTATATTTATTGGACTGATGCAGTCCCATTACACCATATTCATCATTGTTCATCAACCAACTTTTGTGCCTTTTCATTCCGTCTCCAACAGCTTCTTTCGCCAATGGACTATTTCTTCTTCTTTTCCTGCGTGGAAGTAAACCACGAGTCTAGCAATTTCTTGCTGTAGTAGATTTGCCAGCTGTGCACTTGGACTGCAATGGCCAGGATGGAGTACATGACAGCCACCGCAGAACAGCCAAAGATGAAGCGGAAGGCCTTACCATGCCTGTAGAGCTGCTGTGCCACAGGGAACATCTCCATACTGCCGTAAATAAGAGGGGCAATGGAGAACAGACCTACACTGATCATGGAAATAACCAAATAACTAATGTTGTTACGAGGGAAAGAGATGAAACCAAAGAACGATGGAACGATGCTGAGCAGGTATGGGTATTCCCATTGGTACGGCAGAGCTACTAGGTCATGAGACACGATCTTCATGTGGCTGACAAAAACTTGGAGAGCGATTAGTATCCAGATGATCAGGTGAGCAATTATCAATTTCTTGATCTTCATCTTCAGAGCTACGCTAGAATTGAAAATACAAATAAGGACAAATAAGACAGCATGCTATGGACTGTTTTTATCTTGATTGAACTCAAAATATTGGGGATTGGAAAAACGAGTCTGACTTTGGAGAAAGCACAGCCCAATTAACACCTCTAAATTGATAGTGCACTCCCCCAACTGAGTGAACAGTATATTAGCCACTGATGGTAGCGTGGGAGACATGGAGTAGGTCAGAGCCTACTGAATGCATGTTCTTAAAAATGATTTCCTTCCTTCCTTCCAAGTGTTATTCCACAAGTTATTAGTAGATTCAGTTGTCAGATCCTAATATTCCTAATATCAATGTTATCTCAATGGGAGTCCTGTAGCTCAGTGGTTGGAGTACTCGCCTTACAACTGAGATCGAGATCTGGGTTCAATTCCAGACTTTGGACAAGTATCCTTACTCCACGTGTCTGTTAATAATCCTCAATAATTGCTCATTTTTCAGAACTGTTTGTGGGCACTGCCGTGTGCAATTGACTGCCGCATTTTGCCCACAAATATACTTGACAGTATATTCTGTGAAGCGCTTTGAGACGTCTAGAAGACATGAAAAGCGGTATATCAAACGCAAGGATTGGTATTATAGAGATTCTCAAAATGCTGAGATGAGGCAAGTAATTGTATAGTACTGTCATTGCATCAGTTAGAAAATATTAGACGTTGTGTTGGGAAACCATTAAATAGGATGCAAAGAGTATTCCTGGTTAACTTGTTTTTTTCTAACAGAAATTGGGTCAACTACGTGTTTCTCAGAGGAAGTGAGTGCCTTGGCTGTACAATCATCACATCAATCTCAGCCGGAATCAATGTATAAATTGGAGTTGTAGTATATTTCAAGGCCTGTATCTGTGCTATTAGGTACTGTATTACCACATTCAGTTTAAAGGCTAACACATCAGTCAACTCTGGGTTGCGATATTTTTCATTTCTAGACACAAGAAAAAATTGCAAAACAGCAATCAGTCCTCCACAATTTTCTGAGCAAAAGAAAACATGATTCTGGATGGCAATGGGCTATTTTAGAAGGGGGGGCACAAGATTTCTAAATCATGTTACATAGGTAGACACAAAACGATATGCGTCATGCATATGTCGCTGTCGGGAAAGAAATCTGGATATTCCAAGACATGTGCCTTTATTAAGACCAAGTCAACCAGGAATATCAGTCTGATGTAACACCATTATCATGACATGCGAAAAACCTCACAAGTTGAAGCATTAATAACCAACAAACATTTTGTACTACACCAAGTTGCACCATTAAAGTTTAAGCTTTAATCAAGCCAATAAAGGGGGAAATAAACAGTGGCAGAGGACAAGAGGCAAAGAATTAAGGTTGCAGAAAACATCAGGCCTTATTGGGAAAGGTAACAGAAATAAGTGTAAACACAAACGCCTCAATAAAACAATAGGTTTCTCCATTTATATTATATTTGTACTTGAAATTGAATGAATTAAGAAACATTTATGTTGCAAAACTAGATTTTGACTTTCTCTGTAATTGTACTAACTCTGCACATGGTTTAGAAACTCAGTTCTTAAACCCCAAATAGTCAAAAACTAAGGACTGCATTCAGGAATACAGTATATAGGAAAAGGTGTAGCCCATTCAGCCCTTCCCGCCTGTTCTGCCATTTAATTATAGCATGGCTGAAATGTACCTCTACTGATCCTTTCAATTTCACTTTCTCCCCAAATCCCTTAATACCCTGACCTACCAAAAATTTATCAACTTCACTCTCGAAGGTGTGGATGGATCCCGAGTCCATGATCTTTTCAGGGGAGAGAATTCCAAATTTCTACCACCCTTTTGAGTGAAAAAATACTTCCTGATTTAATATACCTTAAAAGTAATACAGCTACAATGTTTTCCTTTCCTTGAAACTTCAATCCAAACATTGGGAACGCTTTTGAAGACTCGTCCGATTAGATACGTCACAAAAAAAAAAATCAATAAAAACTTACCTCATTTGATAATGTGAAGCTACCTTCTCTCTGTGCTGGAAATCACTGCCATCGGTTCCCGCTGCCCTCGGACCAGCTCGGGACGCCATGGTCAAGGATCTATTTCAGGACCTGGTGGACAATACATGGAGCGTTTGATAGGTGATCGGTAAGTATTAAAGTGAAAAAATACGTTAAAGTAGGCTTCGCTTTTATAGTGCATCTGACTATTTGTTGCAGTTACATGAAATAAATTGATTCAGAGGACAGAGGCAAGCAATATCAAGTGTAAGTGTTATTATTGTTATTCTAAGCATGGCAAAGCACGAATAACAGAGAGCTCAAGTGAAAAAGGATCATGTGAATCATATCTAGGGGTTTGTTGTCCAGGACACCGGTAGAAACTCCTAGCTTTTTTTGAATAATAATATTAATAATAATCCATGCATTTGATATAGCGGGTTATCACATTTCCCAGCCGTCTTAAAGCGCGTCATAGAATACACTGTAAAGTGAATTGACTGTATATTTAGTGTGCGAAATGCGTCCCACACACACAGGCGTGGATTGAGTAACCAATTCATTATTTTTCGGGGAATTAATTATTATTACCGGCGGAAATACAATCTACCGATCGACTGACAACCGCGACCCGACTGCCGGGGAATCAAACCCTGGTCTCTCGCGCGCTTTTTAACCACTGAGCCACAGGACACCAGGGAGCGGCGCGGGTTCTCTTAACGTCCACCTGAACAGGCAGGCGGGCGGTTTTCTCAGCCGGACCTCTCACCCGAAGCCCGTCTCCTCCGACCCGACTTGACAGAGCTACCGTGCCTGTGGCTCAGTGGTTAGAGCGTCTTGTCCTTGCAAGCTGAGGAGACCAAGCTGGGGGGAGACCTGTGTTCGAATCCAGGCAGGTCAGGGGCAAAACCTTGGGCAAGTTTCCTTACTCCACACACACACACACACACCTAATAATAATCCCTCCAAAAAAACCACAATAATAAAATTGGTCATTTTCAATCCACGACTGTTTGTGGGGGACGCTGCTGTGCGCAATTGGCTGCCGCGTTTCACCCACAAATATTACAGTCACTTCACTTTACAGTATATTCTGTGAAGCGCTTTGAGACGTCGATAAGATGTGGAAAGCGCTACATCAAATGCGAGGAATATTATTATATATATCTACATTACACGGATTGGAAAAGCCCCCCCCCCTGGCCCCCAAACCCCACTCGGCGGGGGTCCTGGAGTGAACTCGCCACCTGCCGGCTCTACGTTAATGATAGCAATCCTCGCGCCCGATCTCCGCGCGTCCGCCAATCTTCCAGACGCCTCACAGCGCTCCGCGGGGCAAACAACTGTACAGTGGATCCACTGTATGCTGCGCGGGCGAAACCCGGCAAAGTATTATCGTTTCTCTTTCTCTCTCTCGGGGATTATCGTCAGGCGTGTGGAGTAAGGAAACCTGCTCCCCTCCCCCACCCCCCCACACCTCCCCTCCCTCCCCTCCCCCACCCATCTCCCCTCCCTCCCCCCCCCACCCACCCCCCCACCTCCCTCCCCCACCTCCCCTCCCCTCCCCCACCCCCCCACCTCCCTCCCCCACCTCACCTCCCCCACCCCCCCCCCCTCCCTCCCCCACCTCCCCTCCCCCACCCCACCCCCCCACCTCCCTCCCCCACCTCACCTCCCCCACCTCACCTCCCCCACCCCCCCCCACCTCCCCTCCCCCACCTCACCTCCCCTCCCCCACCTCCCCTCCCCCACCCCCCCACCTCCCCTCCCCCACCTCCCCTCCCCCCCACCTCCCTTCCCCCCCCCCACTCCCCCCAAGGTCTCGCTCTGGCCCGGGATACGAACCCAGGTCCTCTCTGGCGTGAGTGAGTGAGAGTGAGAGGGATGGGGGGGGGGAGGGGGAGGTCAGAATGCCTCGCTGCCAGATAGTGAGCCGGGCGCACTGCGCAAGAGAGCGGGGCGCGCCTAGAACGCAACGTCACCTAGCTGCCAAATCGCGAGCTCCCCCGCCCCCGAGTTGGCGGTTGGCACAGAGAGAGAGAGACAGAGAGCGAGCGAGCGAGCGAGACCCCTCCAGCGCTCTGTCAAACGTCAAACAAATAACGGCTAATATCCTCTCCCCCCCCACCCCACAGAAAGCGGCGGCGGCGGCGACAACCCACAGAGAGAGCGACCGTTCATACCTTCTTACCGAGCAGCCGGGCGAGACCAGCATGCTCCGCGCTTCCCCCCTCCCTCCCCCCCTCCCGCCCTCCCTCCCTCTACTGCGCAGGCGCGACTCACACCCCAACCAAACGCCCCCCACGTATACACGCACGTACACATACATACACACAATCCCACAGCGCCACCTGCAGGCACCAGCGGCTGGCGCCGAGTACTGTACTGTACAGGGAGATTGTATGTAATACAACAACAACAACAACAAATTACATTTATAAAGCGCCTTTCACGTCGGGAGGACGTCCCAAGGCGCTGCACGGGAGGCGTGTGACCCGAGCTGAGAGGGGAGTGTTTGGGAAGGGGTGAAACACGAAGGGGAGGTAGAAGAGTTCGGGGTGGAACAAAAGGCACGATCGAAGAGGAAAGTCTTCAAACCGGCCTTGAAAGAGGAAAGGGAAGAGACGAAACGGAGGGATTGGGGGATGGGATTCCACAGGGTGGGAGCGGAGAAACTGAAGGCCCGGCCTCCGATGGTGGGGCGGTTCGGGCGGGGGGCTTGGAGCAGGCCAAGACCTGCTGAACGGAGGGTCCGGGTGGCGTGTAGGGGGAGAGTAGATCGGTTAAGTAGGGCGGGGCAAGGCCGTGTAAGGTCTTGAAGGTGAGGACGAGGATCTTGAACTCGATTCTCTGGGGGATGGGGAGCCAATGGAGACGGGCGAGGGTGGGGGTTATATGGTCGCGGAGGCGGGTGCGGGATAGTACACGGGCTGCAGAGTTTTGGATGGCCTGCAGCCTGTGAATGGAGGAGCTGGGGAGGCCGACGAGGAGAGAGTTACCGTAGTCCAGCCGTGAGGTGATGTACGCGTGCACAAGTGTTTCGGCAGCGCAGGGGTTAAGATAGTTGCGGAGCCTGGCAATGTTGCGCAGGTGGAAATAAACGGTGCCAGTCAAGGCGCGGATGTGGGGGAGGAAGGAAAGTTTATGTGATGCCGAGGTTCCTGACTGGCTTTGTGAGGTGGAGAGAACAGCCTTGGTGTTGAGGCTGGCAGCGCCCGATGTGCGGAGGCGCTGGCTTGAGCCAATCAGGAGGGCCTCGGTCTTACTCACGTTCAATTGGAGGAAGTTGTCCCTCGTCCAGGACTCGCTGTCGGACAGACATGCTGTCAGAACATCGATGGTCTGGGGGTTGAGGGATGAGGCTGAAAGGTACAGCTGGGTGACAGGGCCGTACGCAGGATGTTTAATGGGGGGGTGCGAATTGCTAGTGATGGGACCAACAATGGCCGGGGCCTTGCGGGCTGCCCCCGGGGCCCCCTCGAGGCTCCGACGTTTTACACAGTTTGAGGTCTTATTTAATCGTTCAGAAGATCCAATATGAACGGTAAATGTTTCACGCCCTTGGTGTTTAAGAGCATCATTATTTATTCAGTGTTTATATTTTCCCCGGTAGTCCGTGTCTAATTGGGAAGGTCGAATGTGTTCGCCGATAAAAGCCAACACGATTGTTGACTCGATGATGTAAGGAATGCGAACGATAAAGTAAATTACAATCCAATTAACACAGTACAATGACGAATGCTTGATAAATGTAGGCGTATAGAGAAAATGATCATAAACTACAGATTGACGGTAATTAATAAGTTGTTCTGCATTGTTATCCCAAGACTAAATTTCTTTCGGACTGTAATGAACAATAATGTAAGAGTAAAGTATAAATTATGTGCTCAGATAATCCAGCAAAGCAAATTTTATAAAAGACAAGAAAATATACAGAAACTGAAAATCAGTGTCAAACAGTTAATTCACACGTGTTACAAGCCTGTTATCAGCATTATCCTGAAAATATCGTTGAACTGTGAGCAATAGTGTAGTTAGTTTTTATTTATTTATTTAGAATCAAAATTAAAGGAAGTGACCCATCAAGCAATACTGATCTGACGAAAAAATACTTGAAAAAATAAGGGAGGGGAAATTAATTATTTAATAGCGTTCCGTATTCGAGACGCCTCGCTCGCTTTGAAGCGAATACGTCAACCGCTCTACCAATATCGATTTCCATATTATAATGAATGTGCATTAACGCGAGGGCTGAAAGTCGCTCCTATACGGAGCAGAATGCTGGACACTTAGGCAAACCTCGACCAGGAGATTAGGTGACTCGTGAGGTATATACCAGGCTTCTAAGAGACGCCCTGAACGTTTACTGGCGACAGCATCTGACAAATAGTGAGCTATATGGTACACTACCACACTGGTATCACAGACATTACCGCAGAGGCGTCTTAGGTTTAGTGGACATAGCTGGAGAAGCCGGGAGGAAACTGTCCATAGTCCTACTATCCTATGGGAACCATTGCACGGTCACAGAACACGAGGTAGACCGACCCTAACCTACATCGATACTCTGGAGCGCGATTGGGGTATTGGCAGGCGGGAGTGTTCAGGCTGCATGGAGAGAAGGGATCAGTGGAGAAGTGTGGTTGTCAATGCCCGAGTTCGCTCGATCGGATGACGGTGAAACTATTTTTATGCCAAATTCGTGCGACATTGATGTTTTTTCACTCTGGGTACAAAACTGAATGTGAAATAAAGTCGCACTGTTTATCTTTGCGGTCATATGTTTTTTGCATGCCAGTGGACGTCTCTAAAAGCAATTTTAATGACAGGAATACATCTTTAATAATATAAATCAAATGTGATAATCCAGACAAAACAAGAAACATGATATTTCAGAAACACGCCTATCAAAACTTAAGTCATTTTTACTTACATTTATCAGCTTAAAATACGATTTCAGCTTCCATAAAGTGCTGCTACCTTTTTATGTAGTGACTGTATACGGGATGATTTCCGATTGACACACCACGTAGACATAGGCGCTAAAGCCTAGGCCTACGTCCATGAGTATTTTTTTAAAAGATAGGCATTCCCGTCCAGACACATATAACTTTTTTGTTGGGTTCTCAAAAGCTTTAATTTCTCAGAAGCTTGTAAACATGTTGTCATTGTTTGCTAGCATTATAGAATCATAGAATTTTACGGCACAAAAGGAGGCCATTCGGCCCATCTAGTCTGTGCCGGCTCTTTGAAATGAGCGATTCAATCCCACTGCCCTGCCCGCTCCCCATAGCCTAATAGACCCGTTCTCCCTAAATAAAGATCTAATTCCCTTTTAAAAGTTGTTATCGAATCAGCCTCCACCACCTTTTCAGGCAATGCATTCCAGATTCGAACAACTCGCTGAGTGAAAAAAATTCTCCTCAGCTCCCCTCTACTGCGCCTTGAAACTATTTTAAATCTGTGACCACGAGTCACAGATTCACCCACGAGTGGAAATAGTTTTTCTCTATTTGCCCTGTCGAAACCCCTCATGATCTTATAAACCTCTATTAGGTCTCCCCTCAATCTTCTCTGCTCCAGAGAGAATAACCCTAGCCTATCTAGCCTCTCCTCATAGCTGAAGTCCCTCAATCCTGGCACCATCCTAGTAAATCTTCTGTGTACCCTTTCCAATGCCTTCACATCCTTTCTGTAGTGTGGTGACCAGAATTGAACACAGTATTCCAGCTGAGGCCTCACCAAAGTCCTATAGAGGTTAGTCAGCACTTCCTGACTTTTGTACTCCATACCCCTATTTATAAAGCCTAGTATCCCATATGCCTTCTTAACAGCCTTGTCTACCTGTCCTGCCACCTTCAACGAGTCACTAACACAAATCCCCAGGTCTCTCTGTTCCTTCACACCATTTAAAATTGTACTATCTAGCCTATATTGCCTCCCTTCATTTCTTCTCCCAAAATGCATCACCTCACACTTCTCTGCATTAAACTTCATCTGCCATGTGTCTGCCCACTTTACCAATTTGTCTATATCCTCTTGCAGATGGCTACTATCCTCCTCACTGTTTACTATTCTCCCTAACATAGTGTCATCTGCAAACTTGGAAACTGTACTCCGTACACCCAAGTCCAGATCATTGATGTAGATTACAAACAGCAATGGTCCCCAAACCGATCCCTGTGGCACACCACTGCTCACTTCCCTCCAATCTGAAAAACAGCCGCTCACTACAACTCTCTGCTTTCTGTCTCGCAGCCAGTTGTGGATCCACGCTGCCACTGTCCCTTTTACGCCATGGGCCTTTAATTTAATAATAAGTCTCTCATGTGGCACTTTGTCAAATGCGTTTTGAAAGTCCATGTAAACTACATCAACTGCGCTACCATTATCCACCCATTCCGTTACCTCATCAAAAAATTCTATCAGATTTGTAAGGCAAGATTTGCCTTTAACAAATCCATGTTGACTGTCCTTTATTAGCCTATATCGTTCTAAGTGAAGATCTACCTTGTACCTGATTATGGACTCTAGAAGTTTGCCCACTACCGACGTTAGACTGACTGGTCTGTAGTTACCAGGCTTGTCCTTCTGCCCCTTTTTATACAAGGGAGTAACATTAGCTATCCTCCAGTCCTCTGGCACGACCCCTGTGTCCAAGGAAGATTGAAAGATCGTGGCCAGAGTCCCTGCTATTTGCGCCCGTGCCTCACTTAGTAACCTAGGGTGCATCCCATCCGGACCAGGTGACTTATCCACCTTGAGTGACATCAACCTTTTTAGCACTTCCTCTCTGGTTATAATTATTCTATCCATTTCTCCTACCCTCTCCTCTAATACCATGGCATTGGCTGTATCCTTTTCTTTTGTGAAGACAGAGGCGAAGTACTCAT
This sequence comes from Hydrolagus colliei, assembly GCA_035084275.1. NCBI lineage: Eukaryota > Metazoa > Chordata > Chondrichthyes > Chimaeriformes > Chimaeridae > Hydrolagus > Hydrolagus colliei. The sequence goes on along the minus strand of CM068745.1, from coordinate 85,702,885 downwards.
TCAGTACATCAGCCATGCCCTCTGCCTCCACAATGAGATTTCCTCCTAGGTCCCTAATTGGCCCCACCCTCTCCTTGACCAACCTTTTACTCTTAATATGTTGGTAAAAAACCTTAGGGTTCCCCTTAATCTTACTCGCTAATTGTTTTTCATGCAGTCTCTTTGCCCCTCTAACTTCCTTTTTTAGTTCTATCCTACACTTCCTATATTCTGCTTTGTTCCCTTCTGAATTTTTAGCCTGACGCTTATCATAAGCCTCTTTTTTTTGTTTGATTTTGGCCCCGATTTCCTTAGTCATCCAGGGAGGTTTGGATGCCTTACATTTCACCTTTGTGGGGATGCTTTTGACCTGTGCCTGAACTATCTCCTCTTTGAACGCTGCCCACTGCTCGTTAGTTGTCTTACCTGCCAATGTTTCTTTCCAATCCACCTTGGCTAGGTCCCACCTCAACTCATTGAAATTAGCCCTTTTCCAGTTGAGTGTCCTCACCTGTGATCGTTCCTTATCCCTTTCCATAATTATTCTGAATCTAACGATATTGTGGTCACTATTCCCTAGATGCTCATTACAGCCACACCTCTCAACACTTGAGCAATTTTTACTTACGGTGATCAGATGAAAAGATGATTTTAACTCCAGAATTGGTGCTGCCCCTTGTGGCTGTTTACGGGATGATTTCCAAACGAGGATGGATTTGAGTCTTGGCGCCTATGTTTATCCAATCACGAGTCACAGACTCGCCGCGTCATGGACTGGTCTATCGACGCGGTATGTTTTGGGTAGACGCCGATTCTGGTGTGCGACTCGATAATTTTATATTAATACTAAAACATTCAAAGATGTGTATTTATAATTTATACATAGTTTTGAAGAACTGATGCACAAATGTTCAATAAATTTACTTGGTATTTAAATTTGATTAAAAAAATGCAATTCTCTACCCCGGAAAATGTGGACCTTTTATAATTTGGGGGGGGTGCGTACGCACCCGTCGCACCCCCCCTGCGTACGGCCTTGACAGTGTCGTCCACATACATGTGGAAATTTACCCCATGTTTGCGGATGACGTCGCCCAGAGGGAGCGTGTAAAGGGTGAAAAGGAGGGGGCCGAGGACAGAGCCCTGAGGGACGCCGTGAGAAACTGTGCGGGGGTTTGAAGAAAAGCCATTGGAAGAAACAAAATGTAAACGATGGGTCAAATAAGAGTGGAACCAGTCAAGGACTGTGCCTTGAAGGTTGAGGTGGGAGGAAAGACGTTGGAGGAGGATGGTGTGATCGACTGTGTCGAACGCAGCAGACAGGTCAAGGAGGACGAGGAGGCAGAGGGAGCCCTGGTCACAGGCGGTTAGGATGTCATTTGTAACCTTAACCAGGGCAGTTTCTGTGCTGTGGATAGGGCGGAAACCTGATTGGAGGGGTTCAAGGGTGAGTGAGTTGAAAGGAAAGAGCGGAGCTAGGAGGCAACCACTCTTTCAAGGACCTTGGATAGAAACGGGAGGTTGGAGATGGGTCGATAGCTTGATGGTTGCAACGCATCAAGGGAGGGTTTCTTCAGGATAGGGGTGATGGTGGCTGTTTTAAGGGAGGTAGGGACGGTGCCTGAGGAGAGGGAAAGGTTGATGGTGTCAGAAATGAACGGGGCCAAAAGGTGGAGCTGGGTGCGGAGGAGGGGGGTGGGGATGTGGTCCAATGAGCACGTGGTGGGTTTCATGGAGGTAATTATTTTTGTGACTGAAAACGGGGTGGTGGGGTTGAAAGTGTGAAATGGGGGGTGAGTAGGGGTACAGTACAGTGAATGGCCATCATCCCTGCATTTGGTACAGCATGGATTGTTGTCATTGTTATTGTACGATGTCGTTATTAATGATGATAATAATCTTTGCGGTTGACGCGGCGCCTTTCATTTCGCCTCACGGCACTCCGCAGAGTATACTGCAGGCGGAATAGCCAATTGGCTGCACATTGGGTGGGCAAAGCTGCCAACAACAAAATCACATTTGACAAGTGCCTTTCACGTCCGGAAGGCGTCCCGAGGCGTTGTACAGTCAGGGGGTCAGGACCTGAGGACACGGGGTGGGGGGTGGGGGGTGGGGGGCAGGGTTGGGATAAGGTTGGGCAGAGAGATAGGAAGGCAACGGAAGGCACGGTTGAAGAGATGGGTCTTGAAGGAGGTGAAGGTGAAGGGATCATGGGATGGGATGGAGTTTCTGTGGTCCTGGAATTGAGGGTGGATGCAGAGAGATGGACTGAAAACGCAAAATACTGCAGATACTAGGGCTGTATTCTCTAGAGTACAGAAGAATTAGGGGGGATCTTATTGAAACATATAATATTCTTAAAGGGATAGATAAAGTAGGCACTGAGGGACTGTTTCCCCTGGTAGGAGAATCTATAACCAGGGATCACAGTCTTAAAATTAAGGGTCAGCCTTTTAGAACAGAGTTGAGGAAACATTTCTTCACTCAGAGGGTAGTGAATTTATGGAATTCACTCCCCCAGAAGGCTGTAGATGCTCAGTCCTTGAACATTTTCAAGGCTGAGACTGATAGATTTTTGAAAAATAGAGGGATTAGGGGATATGGGGATAGGTGAGAAGATCAGCCATGATCTTATTGAATGGCAGAGCAGGCTCGAAGGGCCGAATGGCCTACTCCTGCTCCTAATTCTTATGTTCTTATGCTGGAATCTGAAACAAAAAAACAGCAGGTCAGGCAGCATCTATGGAGAAAGGAAAAGTGAGTCAACGTTTCAGGTCGTGGACACTAGTAGTTGAGGGTGGAGGCAGAGAGATAGAGTTGGGTATCATCCGCATACGTGTGGAATTGTACCCCACGTCTCCAGATGATCAATCAATCAATAATTACATTCATATAGCACCTTTCATGTTGGGAGGACGTCCCAAGGACGCCACCAAGGGGGACGTGTAGAGTGTGAAGAGGAGAAGACCGAGGGCAGAGCCCTCAGAAGCACTACACGAACAGTGTGGGGGCTGGAAAAGAAACTTGGCGGAGAAATAGTGGGGAAAGTATGAATCGTAGGACCTGACACAGTCAAGCACAGAACCTTGAAGGTTGAGGTGAGAGGAGAGGTGGTGGAGGAGAATTGACGGACCATGGTGTCGAAGGTGGCAGAGAAGTCGAGGAGGACGAGGAGGCAGAGGAAGCCCTGGTCACAGACGGACAAGATGTCACGGACGTTACGGAGAGGCTCCGGTGGGAAAATCTGAAATGGCGGCGCTGCCCAAAGCTGGTAATGGCTCGATCCCCGAGACCTCGATCCCTGAGACACCTGCAGCTGCCTCAAGTGTATGGTTGTAGCCTTGCAGTTCTGAATGTTTGACGATAGAGGGCATTGGGAGACAAATATTTTGGACCAGACAAGCTAAAAAGTAGTTTGGTTTTCTGTAGTGAAACAGAGATTGATTAATTTCCTCCAAAATGACTACATTTCCGCATTCTAAATTGATGTCAGAATAAAGCAAACAGAGGTGAACAGCCGATCGGATGATTGAATAATTGGCTCCCATTGCTGCTTAGCTCAGTGGTAGCACCTTCACCCGAAGCAGAAGTCTGTGGATTCAAGCCCCTTTGTTAGAAAAATTAAGGTTATAGTGATAAGTCTAAATTAATGTTAAGTGTGCATAAATGTGTTAAGTGAAGGAATGCTGATGCTGGATAACTGAGTGCTAGTACAAAGTCTGTGTAAAACAAGTCCTTATAAGGAAATGTGAATATTACATTGAGCAAGGTAGCACCTAATCACAAGATAAGGGAAGTCACACAATGGGTAACATGCAACCACAAGATAGAGGAAGTCACACAATGGTGAAGGTTTGCATAGTGACAAAGGACACGAACGATTTGAAACAGAGCCTCTGTGATTGGGCTATGTGTAACCCGCCCAATAGAATAGTGCAAATAAATGTATGTTGCATCTGTATGTCTGGGTCGTTAGCTTGGTGAAGCTTCGACCCTAACGCTATACCAGTGTTTGGAAACTGGTCTAGACTTAGACAATTTAACACGCTTGGGGTAACTTAGGTTTCGGAGTATGTTTATTGTATATGTGTATGAATGAGTTTTAGGAGAAGGACCTATAAACAAAATATACCCAACACCCTTATTAAGATTTTGAACTCAAATAGCCTCCAACACTCCAATATAGTCCTTGTGGTATTGGAGTTGTTGTCCTTCGAAACACAGGTGTCCTCCCAATTATAACCCCCAAATTGGCCATTCATTTTATGGCTGTTTGTGTTGCTGAACGCATTATTTAATCCTTGCATTTATAATTATTTAGTTATTCCATTCGTGTTGATGTGTCGATTTGGCTGAATTGTTAGCGTTCTCCCCACTAGGTCAGGTGGTTGCAGGTTTAAATTCCACAATTTGGACTTTCGAGCTCACAATCTAAGATCAAACCTTTTTGCGGAAAAAGAACAAGGCATTGCTCCACAGCCTTATGGCTTGATTGTTGAATGTTGAATATCCTCACACTTGCCAAACTATCTTCCAATGCCATCCAATTGGAAGCATTTAGATCAATTTAGGACTATATCTCCACATGTAATCTGTAATCTAGATTACATCTAAATTCCATTTAGATCTTCACAATTGGAGGAATTACCCATCCTCACCTCCATAGTTTTGGAGGCACGAGGGGTGGGGTGAGAAATGTTGTTTCGTTGAGCAGTGAATTTTGCTTTGGATAAAAGACAAGTGATAGAGGCAGATGATTTGGTCGATTGAAAACCATCATTGAATGACATCGACTCTCTCTTAATTACAATTTGCTTGTACTTTTATTACTTTTCTACATTATTGGAATCAACAGAAGCTCTGCAGGACATGTTATTCAGGGGAAAAAAACAGAACAATAGAAAAGTGCAGGAGAGATGAACAAATAGCTGTTTCAGTCAACATAGATTTGGGCCAAATGGTTTCAGTCTGTGCCATAAAACTCTATGTTCCTATTAACATTTCGCATGGTGACTGAGTCATGAGACTGACTCAATAAGCCCAAACTCACTTGGCAATTTCTCAAAAGCTGTGTCCAGTTATACTTGCTTTCTAGCCTGTTGTTGTTTGATTCCCCCTGCCCTCTGGCCTCCCCACATCGCCACCTGGCCTCCCCCCCCACCACCCCCTGGCTTCCCCTCCACCAACCCGAGCTCTCCTCTTGCCATCTTTCCTCGCTAGTTCCACTTCCATGACTGTTTGTGGGACACTGCTGTGCGCAATTTGGCTGCCGCGTTTCGCCCACAAATATAGTTAATTTTCCTACTCTTCTTCAGCCTGCCCTGACCCCTCCCACCCGATCTTGTCCCTACTGTACAGCGCCTTGGGACGTCCTCTCGACATGAAAAGCGCTATATAAATTGGTTGGTTGATTGATTGAGTGAAGCCCCCTCCACAATACTCGTTCTGCACATATTAGTTCTGATTAATCATTGGCCTGGTGCCAGGGATGGCTAGTGTTGATAAGGTCTTCTTTTATCCTGCCTCATGTATGAATTGAATCTTTACTCCCCAATATCCTCCTGAGTGAACCAGATCATCAGTACATTCCTTTGCGCCTTTGTTAATTGAGTCCTCTGTCCCTATCTATAGCTCGAGCCCATTCTCCTTCAATTCTTGATTCATCCTAGAAGCTACTGATGTTATCGCGCTCCTTGGATTATTAGCACGGACCAGTACCCAAGGTTGTCTCAGCGCAGGGGAATGTGCACCTGGTGTTTTGTGTAGACAAGTTGTTTCTCTCCCTTTTCTTCAAGGTTGCTGACTGTTTCTGTGTTGTGGATAGATTGTTGGTGCCTAATTACAAACTCATGTACTACGCAAACTCCCTGTTTGTCAGCCTCCCCCAATCCTCCCTCCACAGGCTGCAGATCATTGCAGAACTCTGCAGCCCGTGTCCTCTCTCCGCGACCCTATCACCCCCACTCGTCTGACTCCACTGGCTTCCCATCACACGGAGGATTGGGCATTTCAAGATCCTGGCCCTCACCTTCAACAACAACAACTTCGATTTATATAGCGCCCTCCATGCCGGAAGGCATCTTCAAAGCCTTCCATGGCTTGCTCCCCTCTACCTTTGCAAACTCCTAAGCCCCTACCAACCTGCCCACTCCCTCTGCTCAGTAGGCTCCGTCCTGCTTCAAGTTCTCTGCCTCGTCCACCCCACCATTGGTGGGCAAGCCTTCAGCAACTCTGCCCCCACCCCCTGGAACTCCATCCCACGGTCTTTCTGCTTTGGCCCTTTCCTTGGCCCCTTCAAGACCTGCCTCAAAACCCTCCTCTTTAACCGTGCATTGGGTCACCCTGCTTCCCCCTCCGCCCCCCCCCACACTCCTTGATCCCGACCCACCCCACCCAGCTCGGGTCTGAAACATTGATTGTCCAGCACCTTGGCACGTCCTCCCGACGTGACAGGAGTTATACAAATGTAATTTTGTTGTTGTTGTTACCCCCGTTGCCACGTCCTTTGGATTTTGGGAAGGGGGAGAGAAGCAAGTTGATGGTTGATAGTTGCCGTGGGACAAAGTTGTGTGATGTTCCTTTGCAAGAGATAGTGTGTTCTTCAATGAAAATACATATAATAAATATAATAATAATGCTTCCATTGATATAGCATCTTATCACCTCTGAGATATCTCAAAAGCACTTCACAAAATACAACATATAGCCACAATATACAGCCACAAAATACAATGGTGGAATAATATCCTCTTTTCCCCTTTCTCCCCTGGCTCCATTTCCACGACTGTTTGTGGGACACTGCTGTGCACAATTTGTTTGCCGCATTTCGCCCACAAAATATACAGTCAATTTTCCTACTTTCCTTCCCCCAACCATGACTCCTGTTCTAGTCCCAACCTTGGGACGTTGTTGTATTCTGTGAAGCGTTTTGAGACGTCGATAAGACGTGGAAAGCGCTATATAAACTTAAGGATTATTATTATTTCACCCGTCAAAAAGATACATTGCCTCTATCAACTATGACGTGAAATGACTTGGATAAATTTGTCACCAAATCACATCCCTTTAAAATCGCACAATCAATTATTCACAAACCTTGCTCAGTGGCTCATTGTTTGCTTGAGAAGCGTGAAGTACTCATGGTCGCGGGTGTGTTGTCTTTGGCCACCACATTCTGTGAATGTTAATACAAGCAAGAATGCTGGACACCTTTGCAATTCGATCAACAGTTGTTTTTTTAAAAAAATTCTTTACTCCTAATTGGAGGCCAAATAGGAATTGTAGGCACAGTTTTTAACATTCTACATTCTCGAAATCATTGCTCTTGTTTTCATTCTTTTCAAATGTTCGCAAACATTTGGATGAATGCAAGAAAGAAAGATCCGGATAGTGGTTGAAGTCTTATTTGCATGTTAGCCAAATATATGCAAAATCGATGGAACACTTTTCTGAAGTTTTGACCTTTTGTGCTTCAATACTTCGACTCTAAGCAGTTAAGAACATTTTAGAATATATTACATTTCTGGACCTCGCAGGAGAGACTCACTGTTGGGCATTTTAATGACATTCACTTAAACTATACGTTCTATCGTGCATTAACCTTCGAAAAGAGGGGAGATTTTCTAAATGTGTTGATCAATCATTCCTTTGGATAAATTAGTGGTTGGCTATTTGTGAGATTAATTGAAAAGGAATTAGTCATGCCTCATGAATTCACCAGCATTCTTTGAGAAATGAAACTAGTGAAGGAGCAAATTGGGCAATTTGGCTTCAGCATTTGCCTTACAGTTTACATGTGGCTGCAAATCCCAGTGTGAAAGGCATATTATACAAAATGATTTTTTTTTTTGTTGTATTTAGCGAGCATTATTGGAAAATATAAATTCAAATGAAGCACTTTGAGAAATCCTTCCGACCTGAATGTGAATTATATTTCATCTACAGGATAGTCCTCCATCATTAGTTTAATTTGAATTCCAGTAAATTTGTGAGGCCCGACTAATTCTTCTCAGTCTATCCTTATGGGCTGCACCTTTACACCACCTGTGCTTTTAACATTAGCCTCAACAGAATCTCGTAATAAATTCACAACCATTTCCCCCATACTACAGTAGTTTTGGTGGGGAGTATAAGAGCATTATAGATCACTACTCTAAAAGATATAAATTCTCTCAGAATAGTAGTAGTTAGTTATTTTTAAAAATAGAAATACGGGTTACAGCTAATTACAGTAAAAGGCCGTTTATCCGGCACCCTCGGGACCTGGCCAATGCCAGTTAAAGCGCCTGCCGGATATTCAGCCGAAAACGTCCCCCCCAAAAAAACATTTTTCCAGATAAATTCCGGTTAATCGAATGCGGACTTTTTTTTTGCGATGTCAGTTAAATGGAAGTTACGGTTGATTAAGTGCCGGATAAACTGCCTTTTACTGTAATCTGTTGGAATTTGTCTCACGTTAATTGCCTCTGCTGTTGCTTTTGGGTTCCAAGCTTAAAAAGGATTCTTTTCAAAAAAAACATCATATAGAGGGTAAAAGGACAGTGTGGTTTTTCATTTGGGGTAAAAGTGTGGAATTATACTTTAAGCTACATAGATTAACCCCTACATATTTGAAATAGATCGCTTTAACTATGATTTACTAAATATTAACCAGGCATTGTTTGTAATTATATAATCAATGATATAGTAATTAATCCGTTCTTTATCTCCATGAGAACTAAACAACACATTTAGTTCAACCTCGAAGGGTGATTTTTAGAGTCTGGTATGTCACATCTGTGGAGACTTGGGCTCCAAGACACAAAGAACGTCCTTGGACTGCCTGGCAGCACATTGTGGCACCTAATCTACCCAGACTTGTGTTGATTAACTGTCTGTAGACAACTGTCAATCTTTCTTGTATAAAGTTGCCAAGGGAATGCCTCTTGGCAGAGGTAGAGTACTGACTCTCTTGAGAGACGTACTTTCCCTCTCCTTGCTGCAAGTATTGAATAAACTATACTTCTGAGCTAATTCTGTTTGTGAGTGTTTGTTTCTTCCCAGCCTATAGCTACTACACGTGCATTTAACAAAAGGATAGGGTCGTTTTTAACTCTGAGTTTCCAAATGAAAATCAGGCGTGGGGCATTTTTGGTGATGTTTGAGAATGCAGGAGTGATAGAGTAATTCTGGCCCCCATTGCTGGATAAGATGGGAAAAGGCATGATCTCCGTCTTCTGGCATCTGTCCTATACGATCTGTAGGGATCTTTGTAGGGTTGAATTATGGGGACAGTTTCCTTAAATGTGGACTCTTTATCCTTGAGTTTAGAAGGTAGAGGGGTAATCCAATTGTGGTTTCTAACACAAAAAAGGGATTTAAAGGATAGTAAGAATAATAATCCTTGGATTTGATATAATGCCTTATCACACCTTCAAAGTGTGACATCTCAAACTGCTTCACAGAAGATACTTGGGTCCGTTGATATGGAAATTTTCCGATTTCGATATATCGATGGGCTCGTATCGACACATACCGATATCGATATTTTCGTGGTTTTCGTACTGCGCATGTGTGCGCATTCGGAGGTGCGCGCGCATTCGGGGTCTATCTCCTCAGGAGGTAAATATCTCTCTGTCTCTCTCACACTCACTCTCTCCATCTCTGTGTTTTTCTGTCTGTGTCTCTCTCCTCTCTCACATCTCCCCTCCCATCTCTCTCTCTTACTGTATATTATCACATCTCCCCGGTCTCTTCCTCCACCTGTCTCTCCCCCCACTGTCTCTCCCCTCCCCCTTCCCCCCTATCTCTCCCCCACCCCGTCTCTCCTCCTCTCGTCCCACCACGTCTCCGCCCCATCTCTCTCTCCCCCCCGTCTCTCCCCACCCCCCACGCCTCTCCCCCACCCCTCCCCGTCTCTCTCCCCCAACCCCTTGCACACCTGCATATTGTATTCGAGGACTACGAATACAATATGGCGGCTTGCACCTCGGTCTGTGCATTGTGTATAGAGATGAGCATTCTGGGTCTTGTAGTTCAGTGCATGCGCATTCGGATGTGCGCGCGCATTCCATGCTCTAGGCCCAGGAGGTTGCAATGCCGGAAACATTATACCAATATGTACAATATACTGATTTTTTTTCTCCGATATATCACATTTTTCAATATATCGATATATTTTAAATTCAATATTAGCATATCAATATGAAAATTATATCGGATATAACTGATATATCGATATATCGCCGGACCCTAGAAGATACTGTAAAGTGAATTGACTCTATATCTTGTGGGCATACAGAGAAACTATTTCCTCCCAAAGTTTTTCTCCCAAAGGGCAGTGGAAATCTGAAACTCTCTCTCCCCCAAAACGCTGTGGGATGCTGGATCCATTCACATTTTCAAGCCTGAGGTGGAGCCAATTAGGGGCCAAGGAGGAAATCTTGTTGTGGAGGCAGAGGGCATGGCTGATGTACTGAGTGAGTACTTTGCCTCTGTCTTCACAACAGAAGAGGATGCAGCCAATGCTGCAGTATTGTAAGAGAAGGTAGAAGAAATGGATAGGATTAGTATAAACAGAGAGGAATTACTAAAAAGGTTGACGGCGCTCAATATAGATAAGTCACCCGGTCCGGATGGGAGGCATCCTAGGTTACTAAAGGAAGTACGGGAGCAAATAGCAGAGACTCTGGCCACAATCTTTCAATCTTCCTTGGACACAGGGGTGGTGCCAGAGGACTGGAAGGTTGCTAATGTTACTCCCCTGCATAAAAATGGGCAGAAGGACAAACCTGGGAACTACAGGCCAGTCAGTCTAACGTCAGTAGTGGGCAAACTTCTAGAGTCTATAATGAGGGACAAGATAGATCTTCACTTGGAAAGATATAGGCTAATAAAGGACAGCCAGCATGGATTTGTTAAAGGCAAATCTTACCTTACAAATCTGATAGAATTTTTCAATGAGGTAACGGAATGGGTGCACGAGGGTAGCACAGTTGATGTAGTTTACATGGACTTTCAAAAGGCATCTGACAAAGTGCCACATGAGAGGCTTATTAGGAAAGTAGAGTCCCACGGTGTTAAAGGGACAGTGGCAGTATGGATCTACAACCGTCTGTGAGACACAAAGCAGAGAGTTGTGGTGAGCGGCTCTTTTGCAGACTGGAGGGAAGTGTGCAGGGGCGTACCCCAGGGATCGGTATTGGGACCACTGCTGTTTTTACTATATATTAACGATCTGGACTTGGGTGTAAGGAGTACAGTTTCCAAGTTTGCAGATTATACTAAGTTACTAGAATAGTAAATAGTAGGGAACGGCGATATGGGATTTTTCCGGATATGGATATATTGGTTTGCTCATACCTGCTTAAACCGATCTATCGAGTTTTTATACTGCGCATGCGCGTGCATTCGAAGTGCGCGTGCATTGATGGCGCGCGCGCATTTATGGTGCGCGCTCAGTCGCGGTGCGCGCGCATTGACGGTGCGTCCGCACTGACGATGCGCGCGCAGTCGCGGTGCACGCACATTTCGAAATGCGTGCTCTAGGTCCAGAAAGTTTGTAATGTTGGTGTCAAGGTCTGTTGAATTATACGATGTTGTTTGCTCCCTACCTCCCCCTCTCCTTCTCTCCCTCCTCTCCTCTCTCCTTCTCTCCCTCCTTTCCCCTCTCCTTCTCTCCCCCCCCCCTCTCCTTCTCTCCCTCCCCCTCCACTCTCCCTCTCTCCTCTCCCTCCTCCCTGTCTCCTCTCCCTCCCTCTCCTTCTCTCCCTCCCTCCCCTCTCTCCCTCCCTCCCTCCCCTCCCTCCCTCCCCTCTCTCCTTCTCTCCCTCCCCTCTCTCCTTCTGTCCCTCCCTCCCCTCTCTCCTTCTCTCCCTCCGTTCCCCTCGCTCCTTCTCTCCCTCCTTTCCCCCTCTCCTTCTCTCCCTCCCTCTCCTCTCTTCCTCTCTCCTTCTCTCCCAACTTTCCCCCTCTCCCTCCCTCCCCTCTCTCCTTCTCTCCCTCCTTTCCCCTCGCTCCTTCTCTCCCTCCTTTCCCCCTCTCTCCCTCCCTCTCCTCTCTTCCTCTCTCCTTCTCTCCCAACTTTCCCCCTCTCCCTCCCTCCCCTCTCTCCCTCCTTTCCCCCTCTCCTTCTCTCCCTCCCACCCTCTCCTCTCTTCCTCTCTCCTTCTCTCCCTCCTTTCCCCTCGCTCCTTCTCTCCCTCCTTTCACACTCTCCTTCTCTCCCTCCCTCTCCTCTCTTCCTCTCTCCTTCTCTCCCAACTTTCCCCCTCTCCATCTCTCCCTCCATCTCTAAACACAAAATAGAACACACACACACACCAAAAACAAAATCTAGAGATTTATTCTCCTCCATTTCTTGCTTGAAAGTAGCATGTAATGTCCACGTGTAAATGAGATCTATTACAATAGAAAAGAGAGAGACAGACAGTTTGACTGTTAGAGTTAGAAGCCAGATTATCACTGCTTCTATGTGTGTGTCTGACTAGACACACACAGCAGTGATAATCTGGCTTCTAACTCTCTCACACACAAATATAACACTTACAGCCACAAAATGCCACTTATTTTTATGTAGTCTGAAGTCTGAATTAATGTCCTTCGCCATTGGCAAGCTCTCCTTTGCTATGCAAAAAGTGACAGCGTTCGTGATACTTTGCCACTTTTTGTCCCCTCTCTGGTACAATGTTCTCCTCTTAAATCAAGCAGGAATTGTTTGAGCTGCACTGGCCCCACTACCTGTCGCTTTCTCCGAAGCGCTGGTTCGACTTCCTGCTGTTGTCGACAATGATTTCGTTCTGAGGGCAGCGTGCTGGGCGGGGTGGTGCTGCTTGATGTGATGTCGCAGGTTGCTCGTGCTCGAATCAGATGTCTTAACCAAGACCTTGCAAACTGTACATCTATACACACCATTACTGACTGCATTGTTTTCAAAGTAGTCCCATTCTTTTCCCCATGATGAGAAAGGTAAATTTTCAAACCACAATTTTCAGCGATGCGACTTTGTTAAGACGCCACGACTCACGTCGAGTATACGCAGTAAAGTGTGCGCGCGCATCGGATGTGCGTGCCCGTTAATTGTGCGCGCGCACCGAATGTACGCGCATTCCATGCTCTAGATCTAGGAGGTTGCAATGCCGGCGACAAGGTAAGCTGGAAAAGATCGCATTACACTGATAATACCAACAATATTGATATATTGCCAGGAACGATATTAAAAATATATCGATGTATATTTTTAAAATCGAATCTCTCGATATAACAGTTTTTTTAGAATCACCATATCGGCATACCGATCTGAAAATCATATCGGGTTTAATCGAAAAACCGATTAATCGCCGTTCCCTAGTATATAGTGAGGAGGATAGTAACCATCTGCAAGAAGATATAGATAAAATGGTAAAGTGGGCAGACACATGGCAGATGAAGTTTAATGCAGAGAAGTGTGAGGTGATACATTTTGGGAGAAGAAATGAAGGGAGGCAATATAGGCTAGATAGTACAATTTTAAGGTGTGTAAGGGAACAGAGAGACCTGGGGATTTGTGTTAGTGACACTTTGAAAGTGGCAGGAAGGTAGACAAAGCTGTTAAGAAGGCATATGGGATTCAGGGCTTTATAAATATGGGTACAGAGTACAAAAGTCAGGAAGTGCTGATTAATCTCTATAAAACTTTGGTTAGGCCTCAGCTGGAGTACTGTGTTCAATTCTGGTCACCACACTATAGAAAGGATGTTAAGGCATTGGAAATGGTGCAAAGAAGGTTTGCTAGAATGGTACCAGGATTGAGGGACTTCAGTTATGAGCAAAGTCTAGATAGGCTAGGTTTATTCTCTTTGGAACAGAGAAGGTTGAGAGGAGACCTAATAGAGGTTTATAAAACCATGAGGGGACTCGACAGGGTGAATAAGGAAAAACTGTTTCCACTGGTGGGTGAATCTGTGACTCATGGTCACAGATTTAAAATAGTTTGAAGACGAAGCAGAGGGGGGCTGAGGAGAAATGTTTTCACTCAGCAGGTTGTTCAAATCTGGAATGCATTGCCTGAAAAGGTGGTGGAGGTCGATTCGATAACAGCTTTTAAAAGAGAATTCGATCTTTATTTGGGGAGAACAGGTCTGTCAGGTTATGGGGAGAGCGCGGGGCAGTGGGATTGAGTTGCTCTTTTAAACACAGGTTTCGAAAGGTTGTGCAGAACTTTGGAACAAGTAGCCTCCCTTCAGCCGGAACGAGCAGCTCCTCTTCACGTTAGGAACTGGGGTTTGAACTAGGAGTGGGGACAAGAAGGAATCTTCTTTAGTCTGCGTCACTAAAATTTCTGAAATTCCGCAGCATCGTAAATTTTAAGATGAAGTCCTTACAATTTAAGAGCGTGAGAGATTCTGGTCTCTAGGCTGACTGCTGTTTGGGGGTTAGTTTGTCGGACAGAAATGCTACTGATCTCTGGTAAACAGTGATTTCTAGTGTTAGGGAAACAAATCGACTCTTACGATGTCGTTATCAGGGAATTACTCTTTTGTTTCAACTCTTAGCACCATGGAGGGTTGTCGGTTGGGGGGGGGGGGGGGAGAGAGATGGAGGGGAGGGGGAAGCAAAACGTTAAATCGTCGATCACATATTTTAGAATCTTTTAGAGAGAAAGCAGAATTTTGCTACTCACTCCTGTCTGCTGGCAGCCACTCTCCAGTGATGTGTGACCTTACATGATTCTATATCTATAGGGCATTACTTCTGTGCCTAGTCTTGTCCTTTTCCAGTCTGCCAACAAGTACATGCTCACTACACTTGACAGAAAGTTATACAACACCACTTATGGAGTTCTGTAGCGTCTCGATTACAGCACTAGCCTCACAAGCGAGAGGACCCGGGTTTGGTTAGGCAGAGTTAAACCTTGGGCAAGTTTCCTTATTCCACACACCTCCATTTATCTAGCAATGAATACGTTGTTGGTCGATTGGCGGAGTGCTTTCTGGGGGAAATAATCCATCATTTGATCACTAAACCCATGACAATTTGAGGGACACTGTTGTGCGCAACTAGGCTGCCATGTGTCACCCACACAAGTCAGTTAATTTTACAGTCCATTCTTTGAAGTGCTCGGAGACGTCTCGATGATATGGGGAGGTTATGGGGAGAGAGCTGGGCAGTGGGATTCAGTTGCTCTTTCCAAAGAGCCGGCACAGACTAAATGGGCCGAATGGCCTCCTTTTGTGCCGTAAAATTCTATGATTCTATGAATGTAAGACAAGACCAGAATGTCCGGTTCCCACCTCGGGTGGGTCAAACTGATTGCCATCATCATCATCGAAATCTTCACGACTCCCTTTCACCTCAGCCACCACATCAATCGTTGCAACTTATTTTACCATCTTTAATTACAGTACATCATTATCATCATTGATATCACGATTAAGGTAAACAGTACAGCCACAAAAATTCTGAGTAGCATTATTGAAACACTGGAATAAACAAACTAAATTTTACATTTAAAATATTACAGAAGATTGATATCACTTCTCGAACTGTCACGGTGTTTATTCTACCGATCGCCCCCCATCACCTCGCGCTCTACAAAACACATGCGGTTGCCAATGTACACGAGATCGAAATCGAAAGCATAGACCGGCTTTGTGAGTGGGAGAGTTGGAGCGAAAAGTTATCCCAGAAGAAGTGGCTGCGTGGAATTCTTGTCAGTATCTGTAAGAACTAAATTACACGGTGAAATCTCCCGTTTCTTTAAACATTTGCAGTTGTTAACATGACACGATCATTAGCTACGTAAAGTCATTTTGTTTACACAAACCAGAGTGCCTGCAGTCAGTGAATTTAAACCGCCCACAGTCAATGGTTGCAGTGCCTTGGGAAGTCTTCTCGACCTGAAAGGTGCTGTATAAATGTCAGGTTTGTTTGTTTGTTTGTAACTTCCATTCATTAGATTTGGTTTCCGCCGCCTCCACCTGGTCTTTCCCTTTCTTTGCTTGTTCCTTCCTTCTCTAGGTCGTTAGTACTCTGTCCTATTTTCTTGCATGTCTTATCTTCACACTTACTCACCCACTTGCCTTTGTTTTTCCTCTATGCCTTACTTTGGACTCATTTTACACCATATGAAGTCTGAGCCTAACATTATCCTGACCTCTTGGCTCGTGCGATCTCCCAGAAATCATCAGCGCTGTTTCCGTCCCTGCCTTTACCTGGATTCAACCTTGTGACAACCCCTCAAGGCCCCCAAGGACACGTATTTCCCGTCTACACAACCGTTCCTGAGATCCTTTGTTGACGTTTCTTATACTTATTTATCACAAACAATACAATACGCAAAGGCTCAACAATTAGACGCAGGTTTTTCCTAACTTATGTGAGAGCTGATTATTCTCCTCGGAAAACTTACAAACAATGAAATCACTATTTTGTTGGGTCCCTTCGTGGTCGCCAATTTGTTGGGATTTCCAATCCCGAGAGTTCAAAATAATGACCCAACAATCTAATGATGATACTTTAGAATGATAGAATAAAAGAGTAAATAATAATACTACCAGTTCTATGTAGAATACAATGGTGGATTCAGGCTGTTACACCATAAGTCAGGTTCAGGCTTCTCACAATAACTCACTCCTTCTAACTTTCCTTCTCTAACTGACCCTTCTCTGCCTGTAAAACAACTGGAACCATGATCCGTTCCAGTAGTTCTGGACAACAGTGGCCGGCTGGAGATCTCTGTTTACCCTGAGACACTCCCCCAACTGTTGTGATGAGCCACTCTTTCTCTCCTATCTTTATACTTCTCCACCAGCCTCGCTTATCTTGACGAGCAGAGCAGTTCTCAAACGCCTCCCCACCTACCCAGGCCTGTTTTGTTTGCCTCCTTGCTTTCCCAGACCCTGAGATGTCTCTCCTGCTACTCACTTGGCAATTTCCCAAATGATAACATTCCTTTGCGCCTTTGTCAATTGAGTCCTCTGTCCCTATCTATATCTCGAGCCCATTCTCCTTCAATTCTTTATTCATCCTAAAAGCTCCTGATGTTATTGCGCTCCTTGGATTATTGGCACGGACCTGTACCCATGTGCACCTGGTGTCTTGTGTAGACAAGTTGTTTCTCTCTCTTCTGCCTCAAGGTTGCTGGCCGTGACTGTGTTGTGGATAGATTGTTTTAATTGGTGCCTGATTGGGGCTAACTATAACAATTTTTTAATGCCTCCATAATGCCTCCATAACTCCATATTGAGTAATAATAATCCTTGCATTTGATGCAGTGCTTTTCACGTCGTTAGAACCAGCGATTGTCAACCAGGGGTATATGTACCCCAGGGGTACAAAATGATTTCCAGGAGGTACAGGTACACTGATATATTTAGCTCTCTTATTTAGCGTTTTATAGCCTTCCAAATTGTATATTCAATTGTTATTCCCCTGGTTTTGTATGTGACAGTTATTTTGTTATTTAAGAAAAGCTTGGTCATAAAATGCAAGTGGAATGAGAGGTGGGGGGGGTGGGTGGGTACGGCGGTGTGTGTGTGTATGTGGTTGGGGGTGCGCGTACACGATAATGTTGAAAATGAACAAGAGGTACATTACTGAAAAGTGTTGAGAGACACAGCTCTGGACGCTTCAGATTTCCTCTGCCCCTCTGGGAGAAAAACGGTCCCAAAACGCTTCACAGAATGCACTGAAAAGCGGATTGTCTGTATCGATGTGTGGGTGAAGGGGGTGGGGGTGGTGGGGGGGGGGGGGGGGGGGGGGGGGAGAGGGCGGCAAATTGGACGGCTACCGCTCGATAGTCCGAAGGTTCGTTCGTGCGAAGCTTCCCCTAACCCCAACCTTTGGACTAACGAACCTTCGGACTATCGCACCAAATGTTCGTATTAACGAACCTTATTTCATTGTCGGTTCGGACTATCGAGCGGTAACCACGGTAACCGCCCCAGGTATAGGAAATTTGTGTGCTGTTCGGACTATCGAACCTTCGGACTGTCGAGTGCCCCCCAATTGGACTTGGGTACAGATCCAGCCATGATCTTACGGGGCGGCGGAACAGGCTGGAGGGGCTCAATTACCTATTCCTTTTTTCCCAAACGCATGTGTTACAGTGTGTGTGTGTGTGTGGGTTGGGGGGGGGGGGATCAGGGCAGGTGTTGTCTATTTATACACTTGCCCAATTGATTCCTCCCAAATGGAGTTTAATGAACATCTTTATTATCCAGACAGGAGCAGAGGGTGTGTGCAAACTCCCCCCCTATTTGGGTTTCTCTGAGCTTATAACATTATCTGACTTTATATCTGTGCTCCTCCCTCCCTCCCCCTCACACATATATATATATATATAAAGTGAGATAACCTCTAACAGCTGGCTAGGCTGGACAGGAGTGATTGTGTGAGTGTGTATTTCGCCTTTAAAAGCTGGTAAATAAGTCAGCCAACGGATTTATTAAATGAACTTGAGAGAATTGCTGAACGTTCAACCCATTTCCTCCCTTCCCCAAAGTCCAGTGGCTCTGGGTGGAGGTGGAGAGCTACACACACAGAGAGAGGGCTTTACTTTCCACTCACCACCACTTTTAAGCCACAGAAGCAGAAAAGTGCGTGTGAGTGAGTAGTGAGTTTAATCAATCGGATCCCACAGAGAGAGACAAGAGAATCAGGTGAGGAATAAATGTGGGTGGGGGAGAGGGTTGGGAATTCTCCCATCAGAAAGGGGGAGGAGGGGGGGGTGGGGGGGATACGAGAATATCTTTAAAGATAATTCTTGTAGTTTTTCTCTCTTACCTCAAAGTGTCTGTCTGTGTGTCTCTGTGTGTGTGTGTGTGTATATGTACATGCACTGTATGTATGTGACTGTATGTGTGTGACTGTATATGCACTGTATGTATGTGACTGTATGTGTGTGACTGTATATGCACTGTATGTATGTGACTGTATGTGTGTGACTGTATATGCACTGTATGTATGTGACTGTATGTATATGTGTATGACTATATCACACGTATGTATGTGTTTGTATGTATATGTGCACGGTATATGTGTGTGACTGTATGTATTCTCTTGAGGATGTGATCCGCAGACATGGGGCACACTTCCACATGTACGCGGATGACACGCGAACTCTATTTCTCCTCTTCACTTTGTGACCACCCCCCCCCCCCCCCAGTCCCCTGATGTCCTGCCCGTCAGACATCAGGGGCTGGATGAGCGCAAATTTCCTGGCAGCTCAATGTCCGACAAGACGGAAGCCACACTCCCCAACGGCTCTCGTCTCCTCCGCCTTCCCGACCTGCCCCCAAAACTCTCCGAACCCAGTTCGCGTCCGGTTTGACCCCCTCAATTATCCTTCCTTCCCCGCCCCCCCGACCCCCCCCCCCCCGCATCCGGTCCCTCACCAGCACCGCTTTCTTCCACCTCCAACGCGTCGCCCCGTCTCTGCCAATATCTCACCCAAATAACTATTGAGTTGCCGTCCTCGCCGGTTTCTCCTCCGCCACCGTTCATAAAATCCAGGTGATCCAGAATTCTACCACCCGCGTTCTCACCCGTACCAAACTCCGCTCCCCGATTACCCCCCCTCCCCCCCCCCCCCCACCCCCAGTCCTTGCCAGACTTCACTGGCTCCCTGTCCCGGAGAAGATCGATTTCAAGATTCTCACTCTTGTTTTCAAGTCTCTCCAATCCACCGCACCACCACACCTTACCTCTCTGACCTCCTCTCTCTTCACAACAGCACCCGTTGCCTTCACTCTCCCTGGGTCTGGCCTCCTCCACGTCCCCCGAATCCTCCGCTCCACCATCGGTGGCCGTGTCTTCAGCCACTACGCCCCGAAGCTCTGGAACTCCCTCCGCCTCGCTCCTCTCTCTTCCAATTTTTAGGTCTCGGCTAAAGACCTTACTCTTCGACCGCGCTTTCGGTCACCTCTTTCCCCCTCTCCCTGGCTCGGGCCCGGGATCCGTTTTTGGGAAGCGCTCTGAGACGCCGTTCAGCGTGGAGGGCGCTATATAAATCCAAGTTGTTGTATATGTGTGTAACTGTATGTGTGTGACTGTGTCTAAACTGTGTGTGACTGTGTATGTATATGTGTTTGTGTGTGTGACTGTTTTAAGTTTACAAACAGTGTAAGACAACTGGGTCTCTGGTATCTTTTGGTTGGTTGTTTTATCTGCCGTCCTTCTGTTTTTATATGTAGGTGGGTTTTGACAGGAAACCGTCCCTTAAAGTTAACCAGATTTGAATCTTGTGAACTTGCCCCTGCCCACCCACCGTGCCACTGAACACACCAACACAGGGAAAGACAGCTGTCTGTCTGTCTCTCTCTCTCTGTCTCTTGTCCTTTGCTTCTGCTTCCAATTTTAATTCAGGGAATGGGAAAGTACCCCCTCCAATCAGGTTTCCGCCCAATTCACAGCACAGAAACTGCCCTGGTTAAGGTTACAAATGACATCCTAACCGCCTGTGACCAGGGCTCCCTCTGCCTCCTCGTCCTCCTTGACCTGTCTGCTGCGTTCGACACAGTCGATCACACCATCCTCCTCCAACGTCTTTCCTCCCACCTCAACCTTCAAGGCACAGTCCTTGACTGGTTCCATTCTTACTTGACCCACCATTTACACTTTGTTTCTTCCAACGGTTTTTCCTCAAACCCCCGCACAGTTTCTCACGGCGTCCCTCAGGGCTCTGTCCTCGGCCCCCTCCTTTTCACCCTTTACACGCTCCCTCTGGGCGATGTCATCCGCAAACATGGGGTAAATTTCCACATGTATGCGGACGACACCCAGCTGTACCTTTCTGCCTCATCCCTCAATCCCCAGACCATCGATGTTCTGACAGCATGTCTGTCTGACATCGAGTCCTGGACGAGGGACAACTTCCTGCAATTGAACGTGAGTAAGACCGAGGCCCTCCTGATCGCCTCAAGCCAGTGCCTCCGCACATCGGGCGCTGCCATCCTCAACATCCAAGGCTGTACTCTCCACCTCACAAAGCCAATCAGGAACCTCGGCATCATGTTCGATCAAAAACTCTCCTTCCTCCCCCACATCCGTGCCTTTACCGGCACCGTTTATTTCCACCTGCGCAACATTGCCAGGCTCCGCAACTATCTTACCCCCTGCGCTGCCGAAACACTCGTGCACGCATACATCACCTCGAGGCTGGACTACGGAAACTCTCTCCTCATCGGCCTCCCCAGTTCCTCCATTCACAGGCTGCAGGTCATCCAAAACTCTGCAGCCCGTGTATTATCAACCGCCACCCTCGCCCGTCTCCACTGGCTCCCCATCCTCCAGAGGATCGAGTTCAAGATCCTCGTCCTCACCTTCAAGGCCTTACACGGCCTTGCCCCGCCCTATTTAACCGATCTACTTTCCCCCTACACGCCCACCCGGACCCTCCGTTCAGCAGGACTTGGCCTGCTCCAAGCCCCCCGCCCGAACCGCCCCACCATCGGAGGCCGGGCCTTCAGTTTCTCCGCTCCCACCCTATGGAATTCCATCCCCCAATCCCTCCATCTCGTTTCTTCCCATTCCTCTTTCAAGGCCGATTTGAAGACTTTCCTCTTCGACCGTGCCTTTTGTTCCACCCCGAATTTTTCGACCTCCTCTTCATGAAAGTGAAAACCCCTTCCCAAACACTCCCCTCCCAGCTCGGGTCACACGCCTCCTGTGCAGCGCCTTGGGACGTCCTCCCGACGTGAAAGGCGCTCTATAAATGTAATTTGTTGTTGTTGTTGTTGTTGTATGTGTGTGACTGTGTCTAAACTGTGTGTGACTGTGTATGTATATGTGTTTGTGTGTGTGACTGTTTTAAGTTCACAAACAGTGTAAGACAACTGGGTCTCTGGTATCTTTTGGTTGGTTGTTTTATCTGCCGTCCTTCTGTTTTTATATGTAAGGGGGTTTTGACAGGAAACCGTCCCTTAAGGTTAACCAGATTTGAATCTTGTGAACTTGCCCCTGCCCACCCACCGTGCCACTGAACACACCAACACAGGGAAAGACAGCTGTCTGTCTGTCTCTCTCTCTCTGTCTCTTGTCCTTTGCTTCTGCTTCCAATTTTAATTCAGGGAATGGGAAACTACCCCCTATATATTAGCTGGTGTCGTTTGGTGGGAGAATCTCTTATAAATTGACTGGATCACTAATCTCAGTGATTTGCAGTTATCATAGAATCATAGAATATTTCAGCACAAAAGGAGGCCATTCGCTCCATCGAGTCCGTGCCGGCTCATTGAAAAGAGCAACTCAATCCCACTGCCCGTGTCTTTTTCCCCCGTAACCATGCAAACACGTCTTCTCCCGAGGTTAGATTACAGGTAAGTTCTTGTTTTCTCTCCCCACTCCCCCAACCGACATCACACTTGCAATGTATTTGCAACACAAGTGTCTGCCAAAGGCATGTGAATGAATACTATCTATCTCTAACCATTTTATCTCTGGTGCTTCGAGCTGCTGAGGGCTGGTTGCATTTGTCTTGCTGGCAAAGGTGCTTCTTTCTGTCTTGTTTATTCACCTAGTTAAATCATAGTTAGGTTAATAGTGGAGAGGGTAATGACTCGTGGGTGAACTTGCCATTCATGTTGGTGACTGCTTGTGGGAGCTTCATGTAACTTTGCTTATTAAAGAGAGAGAAAAAGCCCTTTTTAAGACATCTAGAATACATGAAAAGTGCTATGTTAAATGCAAGGATTCTTTGTGTTGTGGGTGTGACTGGGGTGAAAACAGTCTGGACGGTTATTATTGTGAATAGTGCTCCGGTGCTTTGTTGCGTGTGGTAGATGTGGTGTATGCATTTAAAGCCCTCCACAACCTCGCCCCGCCTTACGTCCATGACCTCCTATCCCCTTACCAACCTGCCCACCCCCTCCGCTCAGCAGACTCTGGCCTGATCCACGTCCCCCGACCCAACACGCCCAACCATTGGCGGGTGAGCCTTTGGTCACTCTGCCCCCAACCTCTGGAACTCCATCCCGAAGTCCCTCCGCCTCACCCTCTCCCTGGCCTCCTTCAAATCTCGCCTCAAGACTCTCCTCTTCGATGTACCCCCACCCCCCCCACTTCCCTCTCCCTCCCCCTCCGCCCCCTGTCCTCAGTTGGGTCTGAAGCATAATCATTTAGCGCCTTGGGACGTCCTCCTGACATGAAAAACGCTATACAAATGTAATTTTGTGGTTGTTGTTGTGTGGTCAGCCAACTGTATAATGCTACTTTATATTTTTTCCCCCATTTAACTTTTTATTGTGTACCAAAGCTATTTTGGAGGAGTTTGTCCATTCCTTTGAATTCTAAAGTTCACGTTTGCATGTGTAGGTGTCAACAGTGGATTTTTGCTAAAGATTTTAAGCAAAAAAGAAAGTTTTAGAGGAACTAACATTGTTGACTGTTTTGGCTGTATTTATCCCCTGCTGACGTTTACACTCTGCACTTCGACCACGAGAACATGCGAAGGGGTTTAAACAGACACAATTCTAACAGTCCATGTGAATCACGGAAGTGATCACGGAATCACTTCTATATGACATATTTCAGTTTTAGAAACCGATATCTAAATATATAACCCGTAAAATCTGGAGATTTGCCAGCGTTTTGTGTAGGACTGCAATCGCAAAGTTGCCTTCGAAACAAAATGCATGTGGTTGGTTCGAGAGCGAGAATGCCTTCTTCAGGAGAAAATGCCTTTTGGATGTGATGGATTCAGTTTGTCATGACCATTTTGAGTAGAGTCCTGTAGCTCAATGATTGGAGCATTCACCTCTTCAGCGAGAGATCTGGGTTCGATTCCAGGCAGGGGGTGAAATCTTGGGCAAGTTTCCTTACTCCACACTCCTAATAATCTCTAAAAGAAAAATAATAATAATTTTCAAATTGGTCATCCATGGCTATTTATGGGACACTGCTGTGCACAGTTGGCTGCCACATTTCGCTCATAGTCAGTTCACCTTGCAGTATATTCTACGAAGCGCTTTGAGATATCCAGAAGTTGTGAAAAGCAGCTATATCAAATACAAGGATTATTATTATTATTCCTCTAACGTAATGGATAGTGGAGAGCGAACTGCACCTGATAGAAAAATTACGTTATTCAGTTTGCAGAACTGAGCGAACTCAACTTTGATCCGATCCGTTTCTGTCTTTGAAATTGTCCCCCGATGTGGTTTCCTTTAAACCATTTGTTACATTTCCTTTTGGCCCCTGTCACCACTGCTCATGTGATACAATCCGTAAATGATGGGTGATAATGTTTATTCACAGAAGACGTTTGAACTGTTCTGTGCCATATTATTACTACAGCTTAGCAGAAATCCTATTCTGTTGTTTTGTGGAAACTTCAATCTTCATCATCATAATAATAATAATAATCCTTGCATTTGATATAGCGCTTTTCACATCTTATCGACGTCCCAAAGCGCTTCACAGACTATACTGTAAAGTGAATTGACTGTATATATATATTTGTGGGCAAATCGCGGCAGCCAATTGCGCACAGCAGCGTCCCCCACAAACAGTCGTAGATTCAAATGAACAATTTTATTATTGTGTTTTTTTTGAGGGATTATTATTATTATTAGGTGTGTGGAGTAAGGAAACTTCCAAGGTTTCGCCCTGACCTGCCTGGATTTGAACACAGGTCTTCCCAGCTTGGTCTCCCCAGCTCGCAAGACAAGTGCTCTAACCACTAAGCCACAGGAATTCTAATCCTTGCATTTTGTATATTACGTCTTCAAGAAGACTTAAACCACTTGCTAGAATATACTGTAAAGTGAATTGACTACATTTTGTGGCCGATTCTGCACAACCGTATCCAAACAGTTGTGGATTGAGTGATCAAACTATTTAAAAAAAATTATTGTTACTTGTTTTTGAAGGGATTATTACCCCTGCAAAAGTAATCTGCCAATCGAACTAACAGACAGGTTTCTATTTTCTGCTAGGTTAACCAGTGGTATGTAGATTAAGGAATTGAACGCAAGGTCACTTGGATGTTGTGCAAGTGGTGTAACCAGTACCCTACAGGATTCCACAAAAAGTATTACTGCATAACAAATCAATGCGTAGTTAAAGGCAATGCTTGTTCAATAATTTCTATTTTGAAGCATTAATTAATGGTGATCTTGCTAATGATAGTGAAATAGTTTAGTCATTAGCTTAGTTGTGGGGAGTTTGATGGCGGGCTCTCCATGTCATTTCAAGATGCAGGTTGTTGGACAATCGAATAGTGGACTGCCCATTTGATGAATTCTAATCTGACTGTGCAAGAGAGCACTTCTCCGATAACAAGCCATTTGGAATTGCCGTTTGGTTTTCCGAAAATAAAAATTCCTGCCAACAAGACAATTTGGTGTGTGGAATTTTATTTGTGTTTACTTTTTTGGGAGGGAAAAAAAGCCGCAAATCGCCTTATCAAGTTGTTTTTTCTAAGAAAAAATTCAAAACGCTTCATGGAATTTATTGTGGAGTGTAATGGCTGCATTTGTAGAAAGCTGCCTCACTCTATTTGCGCACAGCAATATTGTTTTATATATTTATACATTTGACAAACTTTGCCCATTCGTAACCAGGATGACCTCTGCCTCCGTGTCCTTCTTGACATTCCTGCTTCCTTATGTACTGTTGAAACTCTATATCCTCATACACTGCCTCTCCTCAACCTTCGTGTTTCTGTCTTGAATGTTTGAGATCCTATCTCTCACATTTCATATTTTATCTCTACAAACAGCTTCTCCTCTGGCTCCGCATTGTCTACCACTTGCGTGTTGTCTATTTATACACTTGCCCAATTGATTCCTCCCAAATGGAGTTTAATGAACATCTTTATTATCCAGACAGGAGCAGAGGGTGTGTGCAAACTCCCCCCCTATTTGGGTTTCTCTGAGCTTATAACATTATCTGACTTTATATCTGTGCTCCTCCCTCCCTCCCCCTCACACATATATATATATATATAAAGTGAGATAACCTCTAACAGCTGGCTAGGCTGGACAGGAGTGATTGTGTGAGTGTGTATTTCGCCTTTAAAAGCTGGTAAATAAGTCAGCCAACGGATTTATTAAATGAACTTGAGAGAATTGCTGAACGTTCAACCCATTTCCTCCCTTCCCCAAAGTCCAGTGGCTCTGGGTGGAGGTGGAGAGCTACACACACAGAGAGAGGGCTTTACTTTCCACTCACCACCACTTTTAAGCCACAGAAGCAGAAAAGTGCGTGTGAGTGAGTAGTGAGTTTAATCAATCGGATCCCACAGAGAGAGACAAGAGAATCAGGTGAGGAATAAATGTGGGTGGGGGAGAGGGTTGGGAATTCTCCCATCAGAAAGGGGGAGGAGGGGGGGGGGGGGTGGGGGGGATACGAGAATATCTTTAAAGATCATTCTTGTAGTTTTTCTCTCTTACCTCAAAGTGTCTGTCTGTGTGTCTCTGTGTGTGTGTGTGTGTATATGTACATGCACTGTATGTATGTGACTGTATGTGTGTGACTGTATATGCACTGTATGTATGTGACTGTATGTGTGTGACTGTATATGCACTGTATGTATGTGACTGTATGTGTGTGACTGTATATGCACTGTATGTATGTGACTGTATGTATATGTGTATGACTATATCACACGTATGTATGTGTTTGTATGTATATGTGCACGGTATATGTGTGTGACTGTATGTATTCTCTTGAGGATGTGATCCGCAGACATGGGGCACACTTCCACATGTACGCGGATGACACGCGAACTCTATTTCTCCTCTTCACTTTGTGACCCCCCCCCCCCCCCCCCCAGTCCCCTGATGTTCTGGCCGCCTGCCCGTCAGACATCAGGGGCTGGATGAGCGCAAATTTCCTGGCAGCTCAATGTCCGACAAGACGGAAGCCACACTCCCCAACGGCTCTCGTCTCCTCCGCCTTCCCGACCTGCCCCCAAAACTCTCCGAACCCAGTTCGCGTCCGGTTTGACCCCCTCAATTATCCTTCCTTCCCCCCCCCCCCCCCCCCCCGCATCCGGTCCCTCACCAGCACCGCTTTCTTCCACCTCCAACGCGTCGCCCCGTCTCTGCCAATATCTCACCCAAATAACCCCCGGAACCCTGGTCCATGCCTTTGTCGCCTCTCGGCTGGACTATTGAGTTGCCGTCCTCACCGGTTTCTCCTCCGCCACCGTTCATAAAATCCAGGTGATCCAGATTTCTACCACCCGCGTTCTCACCCGTACCAAACTCCGCTCCCCGATTACCCCCCCTCCCCCCCCCCCCACCCCCAGTCCTTGCCAGACTTCACTGGCTCCCTGTCCCGGAGAAGATCGATTTCAAGATTCTCACTCTTGTTTTCAAGTCTCTCCAATCCACCGCACCACCACACCTTACCTCTCTGACCTCCTCTCTCCTCACAACAGCACCCGTTGCCTTCACTCTCCCTGGGTCTGGCCTCCTCCACGTCCCCCGAATCCTCCGCTCCACCATCGGTGGCCGTGTCTTCAGCCACTACGCCCCGAAGCTCTGGAACTCCCTCCGCCTCGCTCCTCTCTCTTCCAATTTTTAGGTCTCGGCTAAAGACCTTACTCTTCGACCGCGCTTTCGGTCACCTCTTTCCCCCTCCCCCTGGCTCGGGCCCGGGATCCGTTTTGGGGAAGCGCTCTGAGACGCCGTTCAGCGTGGAGGGCGCTATATAAATCCAAGTTGTTGTATATGTGTGTAACTGTATGTGTGTGACTGTGTCTAAACTGTGTGTGACTGTGTATGTATATGTGTTTGTATGTGTGACTGTTTTAAGTTTACAAACAGTGTAAGACAACTGGGTCTCTGGTATCTTTTGGTTGGTTGTTTTATATGCCGTCCTTCTGTTTTTATATGTAGGTGGGTTTTGACAGGAAACCGTCCCTTAAGGTTAACCAGATTTGAATCTTGTGAACTTGCCCCTGCCCACCCACCGTGCCACTGAACACACCAACACAGGGAAAGACAGCTGTCTGTCTGTCTCTCTCTCTCTGTCTCTTGTCCTTTGCTTCTGCTTCCAATTTTAATTCAGGGAATGGGAAAGTACCCCCTCCAATCAGGTTTCCGCCCAATTCACAGCACAGAAACTGCCCTGGTTAAGGTTACAAATGACATCCTAACCGCCTGTGACCAGGGCTCCCTCTGCCTCCTCGTCCTCCTTGACCTGTCTGCTGCGTTCGACACAGTCGATCACACCATCCTCCTCCAACGTCTTTCCTCCCACCTCAACCTTCAAGGCACAGTCCTTGACTGGTTCCATTCTTACTTGACCCACCATTTACACTTTGTTTCTTCCAACGGTTTTTCCTCAAACCCCCGCACAGTTTCTCACGGCGTCCCTCAGGGCTCTGTCCTCGGCCCCCTCCTTTTCACCCTTTACACGCTCCCTCTGGGCGATGTCATCCGCAAACATGGGGTAAATTTCCACATGTATGCGGACGACACCCAGCTGTACCTTTCTGCCTCATCCCTCAATCCCCAGACCATCGATGTTCTGACAGCATGTCTGTCCGACATCGAGTCCTGGACGAGGGACAACTTCCTGCAATTGAACGTGAGTAAGACCGAGGCCCTCCTGATCGCCTCAAGCCAGTGCCTCCGCACATCGGGCGCTGCCATCCTCAACATCCAAGGCTGTACTCTCCACCTCACAAAGCCAATCAGGAACCTCGGCATCATGTTCGATCAAAAACTCTCCTTCCTCCCCCACATCCGTGCCTTGACCGGCACCGTTTATTTCCACCTGCGCAACATTGCCAGGCTCCGCAACTATCTTACCCCCCGCGCTGCCGAAACACTCGTGCACGCGTACATCACCTCGAGGCTGGACTACGGAAACTCTCTCCTCATCGGCCTCCCCAGTTCCTCCATTCACAGGCTGCAGGTCATCCAAAACTCTGCAGCCCGTGTATTATCAACCGCCACCCTCGCCCGTCTCCACTGGCTCCCCATCCTCCAGAGGATCGAGTTCAAGATCCTCGTCCTCACCTTCAAGGCCTTACACGGCCTTGCCCCGCCCTATTTAACCGATCTACTTTCCCCCTACACGCCCACCCGGACCCTCCGTTCAGCAGGACTTGGCCTGCTCCAAGCCCCCCGCCCGAACCACCCCACCATCGGAGGCCGGGCCTTCAGTTTCTCCGCTCCCACCCTATGGAATTCCATCCCCCAATCCCTCCATCTCGTTTCTTCCCATTCCTCTTTCAAGGCCGATTTGAAGACTTTCCTCTTCGACCGTGCCTTTTGTTCCACCCCGAATTTTTCGACCTCCTCTTCATGTTTCACCCCTTCCCAAACACTCCCCTCCCAGCTCGGGTCACACGCCTCCTGTGCAGCGCCTTGGGACGTCCTCCCGACGTGAAAGGCGCTCTATAAATGTAATTTGTTGTTGTTGTTGTTGTATGTGTGTGACTGTGTCTAAACTGTGTGTGACTGTGTATGTATATGTGTTTGTGTGTGTGACTGTTTTAAGTTCACAAACAGTGTAAGACAACTGGGTCTCTGGTATCTTTTGGTTGGTTGTTTTATCTGCCGTCCTTCTGTTTTTATATGTAAGGGGGTTTTGACAGGAAACCGTCCCTTAAGGTTAACCAGATTTGAATCTTGTGAACTTGCCCCTGCCCACCCACCGTGCCACTGAACACACCAACACAGGGAAAGACAGCTGTCTGTCTGTCTCTCTCTCTCTCTCTGTCTCTTGTCCTTTGCTTCTGCTTCCAATTTTAATTCAGGGAATGGGAAACTACCCCCTATATATTAGCTGGTGTCGTTTGGTGGGAGAATCTCTTATAAATTGACTGGATCACTAATCTCAGTGATTTGCAGTTATCATAGAATCATAGAATATTTCAGCACAAAAGGAGGCCATTCGCTCCATCGAGTCCGTGCCGGCTCATTGAAAAGAGCAACTCAATCCCACTGAGATTTTGTGTCTTTTTCCCCCGTAACCATGCAAACACGTCTTCTCCCGAGGTTAGATTACAGGTAAGTTCTTGTTTTCTCTCCCCACTCCCCCAACCGACATCACACTTGCAATGTATTTGCAACACAAGTGTCTGCCAAAGGCATGTGAATGAATACTATCTATCTCTAACCATTTTATCTCTGGTGCTTCGAGCTGCTGAGGGCTGGTTGCATTTGTCTCGCTGGCAAAGGTGCTTCTTTCTGTCTTGTTTATTCACCTAGTTAAATCATAGTTAGGTTAATAGTGGAGAGGGTAATGACTCGTGGGTGAACTTGCCATTCATGTTGGTGACTGCTTGTGGGAGCTTCATGTAACTTTGCTTATTAAAGAGAGAGAAAAAGCCCTTTTTAAGACATCTAGAATACATGAAAAGTGCTATGTTAAATGCAAGGATTCTTTGTGTTGTGGGTGTGACTGGGGTGAAAACAGTCTGGACGGTTATTTTTGTGAATAGTGCTCCGGTGCTTTGTTGCGTGTGGTAGATGTGGTGTATGCATTTAAAGCCCTCCACAACCTCGCCCCGCCTTACGTCCATGACCTCCTATCCCCTTACCAACCTGCCCACCCCCTCCGCTCAGCAGACTCTGGCCTGATCCACGTCCCCCGACCCAACACGCCCAACCATTGGCGGGTGAGCCTTTGGTCACTCTGCCCCCAACCTCTGGAACTCCATCCCGAAGTCCCTCCGCCTCACCCTCTCCCTGGCCTCCTCCAAATCTCGCCTCAAGACTCTCCTCTTCGATGTACCCCCACCCCCCCCACTTCCCTCTCCCTCCCCCTCCGCCCCCTTTCCTCAGTTGGGTCTGAAGCATAATCATTTAGCGCCTTGGGACGTCCTCCTGACATGAAAAACGCTATACAAATGTAATTTTGTGGTTGTTGTTGTGTGGTCAGCCAACTGTATAATGCTACTTTATATTTTTTCCCCCATTTAACTTTTTATTGTGTACCAAAGCTATTTTGGAGGAGTTTGTCCATTCCTTTGAATTCTAAAGTTCACGTTTGCATGTGTAGGTGTCAACAGTGGATTTTTGCTAAAGATTTTAAGCAAAAAAGAAAGTTTTAGAGGAACTAACATTGTTGACTGTTTTGGCTGTATTTATCCCCTGCTGACGTTTACACTCTGCACTTCGACCACGAGAACATGCGAAGGGGTTTAAACAGACACAATTCTAACAGTCCATGTGAATCACGGAAGTGATCACGGAATCACTTCTATATGACATATTTCAGTTTTAGAAACCGATATCTAAATATATAACCCGTAAAATCTGGAGATTTGCCAGCGTTTTGTGTAGGACTGCAATCGCAAAGTTGCCTTCGAAACAAAATGCATGTGGTTGGTTCGAGAGCGAGAATGCCTTCTTCAGGAGAAAATGCCTTTTGGATGTGATGGATTCAGTTTGTCATGACCATTTTGAGTAGAGTCCTGTAGCTCAATGATTGGAGCATTCACCTCTTCAGCGAGAGATCTGGGTTCGATTCCAGGCAGGGGGTGAAATCTTGGGCAAGTTTCCTTACTCCACACTCCTAATAATCTCTAAAAGAAAAATAATAATAATTTTCAAATTGGTCATCCATGGCTATTTATGGGACACTGCTGTGCACAGTTGGCTGCCACATTTCGCTCATAGTCAGTTCACTTTGCAGTATATTCTACGAAGCGCTTTGAGATATCCAGAAGTTGTGAAAAGCAGCTATATCAAATACAAGGATTATTATTATTATTCCTCTAACGTAATGGATAGTGGAGAGCGAACTGCACCTGATAGAAAAATTACGTTATTCAGTTTGCAGAACTGAGCGAACTCAACTTTGATCCGATCCGTTTCTGTCTTTGAAATTGTCCCCCGATGTAGTTTCCTTTAAACCATTTGTTACATTTCCTTTTGGCCCCTGTCACCACTGCTCATGTGATACAATCCGTAAATGATGGGTGATAATGTTTATTCACAGAAGACGTTTGAACTGTTCTGTGCAATATTATTACTACAGCTTAGCAGAAATCCTATTCTGTTGTTTTCTGGAAACTTCAATCTTCATCATCATAATAATAATAATAATCCTTGCATTTGATATAGCGCTTTTCACATCTTATCGATGTCCCAAAGCGCTTCACAGAATATACTGTAAAGTGCATTGACTGTATATATATATTTGTGGGCAAATCGCGGCAGCCAATTGCGCACAGCAGCGTCCCCCACAAACAGTTGTAGATTCAAATGAACAATTTTATTATTGTGTTTTTTTTGAGGGATTATTATTATTATTAGGTGTGTGGAGTAAGGAAACTTCCAAGGTTTCGCCCTGACCTGCCTGGATTTGAACACAGGTCTCCCCAGCTTGGTCTCCCCAGCTCGCAAGACAAGTGCTCTAACCACTAAGCCACAGGAGTTCTAATCCTTGCATTTTGTATATCACGTCTTCAAGAAGACTTAAACCACTTGCTAGAATATACTGTAAAGTGAATTGACTACATTTTGTGGCCGATTCTGCACAACCGTATCCAAACAGTTGTGGATTGAGTGATCAAACTATTTAAAAAAAATTATTGTTACTTGTTTTTGAAGGGATTATTACCCCTGCAAAAGTAATCTGCCAATCGAACTAACAGACAGGTTTCTATTTTCTGCTAGGTTAACCAGTGGTATGTAGATTAAGGAATTGAACGCAAGGTCACTTGGATGTTGTGCAAGTGGTGTAACCAGTACCCTACAGGATTCCACAAAAAGTATTACTGCATAACAAATCAATGCGTAGTTAAAGGCAATGCTTGTTCAATAATTTCTATTTTGAAGCATTAATTAATGGTGATCTTGCTAATGATAGTGAAATAGTTTAGTCATTAGCTTAGTTGTGGGGAGTTTGATGGCGGGCTCTCCATGTCATTTCAAGATGCAGGTTGTTGGACAATCGAATAGTGGACTGCCCATTTGATGAATTCTAATCTGACTGTGCAAGAGAGCACTTCTCCGATAACAAGCTGTTTGGAATTGCCGTTTGGTTTTCCGAAAATAAAAATTCCTGCCAACAAGACAATTTGGTGTGTGGAATTTTATTTGTGTTTACTTTTTTGGGAGGGAAAAAAAGCCGCAAATCGCCTTATCAAGTTGTTTTTTCTAAGAAAAAATTCAAAACGCTTCATGGAATTTATTGTGGAGTGTAATGGCTGCATTTGTAGAAAGCTGCCTCACCCTATTTGCGCACAGCAATATTGTTTTATATATTTATACATTTGACAAACTTTGCCCATTCGTAACCAGGATGACCTCTGCCTCCGTGTCCTTCTTGACATTCCTGCTTCCTTATGTACTGTTGAAACTCTATATCCTCATACACTGCCTCTCCTCAACCTTCGTGTTTCTGTCTTGAATGTTTGAGATCCTATCTCTCACATTTCATATTTTATCTCTACAAACAGCTTCTCCTCTGGCTCCGCATTGTCTACCACTTGCGCAGTATCTCCCGTTCTCCGTCACTGCCTCAGGCCGCTGAAACAACAACAACAACTTGAACTTATAATGCGCCTTTCAACCCTTACATACGAGTTTGTCACCTCCAGGCTCGACTTCCTCCTTGTCGGCCTCCCTGACCCTTCTTTCCACAACCTGCAGATCATCCAGAGCTCTGTAGCTCGTGTCCTTTTCCGCACCAGGCTCCGCCACTCCATCACCCCCACCCTCAACCGGCTCCATTGGCTCCCCATCCTTCAGAGGCTCGAATTCAAATTGTCCTCACTTTCAAGGCCCTTCCACGGCCATGCCCCCTCCTACCTCTCTGACCTGCTGACCCCCTATCAACTTGTCCACTCCTTCCGTTCGGCCTGGCTTGCTCCATGTCTCCCCTGCACCTCCTCCTTCAGTCGCCCTCCTACCTCTCCACCCTCCTTCATCCTGCCCACCCCCCACCCCCCCACCACCTGCCCCCCTCCCCCCTCCCCCCTCGCTCAGGCCCTAATCCCTGACTGTTCAGTGCCTTGGGATGTCCTCCCGGCGCGAAGGGCGCTCTACCAATGTAATTTTGTTGCCGTTATATGGAACAATTGGAAAAACAATTTCCAATTGAAGCCTTCAATTTTGCGTCTCTTATGTTTTGCGGTACATTTATCGGTCTCGGTTTTGAGACGGTGCGACGTTCCAGCCCTTTGGTATTTGCAAATGTTGCAACAGTCCCAAATGTTCCGTTCACCAGCGTATGACAATAACTTGCCCTTGTACAGCGAGATTCTCAGTGGGTAGCGACTCACAGCACCCGCCGCACCACCTCTTCACTGTCCAATATACAGTATCCACATCCCCAGGGGGCTCCTGTGGCTCAGTGGTTAGAGCACTCGTCTCACGAGCGTGAGACCTGTGTTCGAATCCAGGCAGATCAGGGCGAAACCTTGGGCCAGTTTCCTTACTCCACACACACACATGCCAAATAATAATCCCTCCAAAAAAACACAATAATAAAAATTGGTCATTTTCAATCCACGGGCTGTTTGTGGGGGACGCTGCTGTGAGCAATTGGCTGACAGGTTTTGCCCACAAATGTACACTCAATTCACTTTACAGTATATTCTGTGAGGCGCTTTGAGACGTCGATAAGATGTGAAAAGCACTGTATTAAAATGCAACCGTTACTGTTATTATTATGGAAATGTCCATATTGAGCTTTGTTCACCAGTCATCAGTCTGCACTCTTAATAAGGATAACATTACGAAGCCCCTGGACAGAAATAAAATCATAAATTATTGGCCAGTATGGTTTCGGACCAATCTAATTTGTAGGAATACGGTAATTAGTCGATTGGCAGTTTGTTTTTCCATAGATGATAAATAAGTCCTTCCAAAAGCGATTTAATAAATTAGTCACAGGGAACACAAAGCAGATCAGGCGGCATCGGTGGAGAAAGGAAAGTGGGTCAACGTTTCGGGTCCACGACCTTCCTCGGAACTCTTATGAGTGCAGTTCTGGGAGAAAGTGTGTCGATGTTGCTGAAGGGAATGGTCGAGAGTGCGTGCGTGTGTCGCCGAGTGCTGGAAAGAATAGATCTCGTGAGGCAGCGAGATCTGCGAAGGGCCATGGATCCGAAACGTTGACTCACTTTCCTTTCTCCATAGATGCTGCCTGACCTGCTGAGTGCTCTGTTTTTGTTTAATACATTGATCACTTCAGTCCATGGCTGTTTGTGGGTGGGACACCCCTGTGTCCAATTTTAGGAAACAAAATCTACATGTGTAGGTGGGATGCATGGAAATCTCAGTCTGGTTTGGATAACAACAACAACAAAATTACATTTACAGAGCGCCTTCCATGCCGGAAGGATGTCCCAAGGCACTGAACAATCAGGTCGGGACCGGAGCCATGGGAGAAGAAGGTCAGGGTAGTGGGGAAGGTGCAGGAGAGAGTTAGGTGAGGAGGGAGAGAGTTGGGAGGCCAGCAGA
This sequence comes from Hydrolagus colliei, assembly GCA_035084275.1. Classification (NCBI taxonomy): domain Eukaryota; kingdom Metazoa; phylum Chordata; class Chondrichthyes; order Chimaeriformes; family Chimaeridae; genus Hydrolagus; species Hydrolagus colliei. The sequence goes on along the minus strand of CM068745.1, from coordinate 85,667,573 downwards.
AGGCACAATCGAAGAGGAGTGTCTTGAGACCGGCCCTGAAGGAGGCGAGGGAGAGAGCAAGGCGAAGGGACTGTGGGATGGCGGTGGAGGATTTGTAAAGTCCGAGATCAAGCAGTGAGTTTGTGGCAAACGCTGGAGGAGGAGGAGGAGGAGGAGGGAGCTTCATAGCCGACATGCCTATTTGCCAAGATCCATCGCATGAGTGAGAAGTTTATCCTGAGTAAGCCTGGTACACAACATTGGCCCTCAACATTATAGCCACCTCTTCCATTACTGTGAAACTTGATAATTAATAAATACAAAATAAATATGTAACCATATTATCAGAAGGGAAAATTGCAGCGAAGGTTATCTGTTGTCAATAGTTTTATATTGTTAGTCAACCAAAACCACATCGTTTTACTTTGAGATCATGTCCACGCAGACTTCCTGCTGCTTGTCTATTTTATCAGAGCATAATTAATATGCTCCTGCAGCTCAGTGGTTAGAGCACTCACCTTACAAGCGTCAGACCTGTGTTCAAATCCAGGTAGTTCAGGATGAAACCTTGGGCGAGTTTCCTTACTCCACACGCCTAATAATAATCCATCCCCCCCAAAAAACACAATAATTGGCTGCCGCGTTTCGGCTGTCGGATTGAGAATAATAATCCTTAATAATTCTTGCGTTTGATGTAGCCCTTTTCATGTCTTCCAGATGTCTCAAAGCGCTTCACAGAATATACTGGAAAGTGAATTGACTGTATATTTATGATGGCCGGGATATTGCCCCATTTTCAATAGTACAATGAGATCTTTAACATCCACCTGGACAGGTTGGTGGTGCTACGTATCAGCTTTAAATTCTGACAATTTCAACACTTTTTAAAAAAAAATTAGCGCAAATGTGCCATGCCATAGTGCTGCAAAGCTGTGCAAGGCAATGGGACATAGACAGATTAACGCTGCATGGAAATCAGAGGGTCCTGTTGTGAAGCAATTGGTAAAACTAATGATAGTAAATGCAAATGTGTGGAGCTCCTGTGGCTCAATGGTTAGAGCACTTGTCTTGCTAGCTGGGGAGATCAAGCTGGGGAGACCTGTGTTCGAATCCAGGCAGGTCAGGGGCAGAATCTTGGGCAAGTTTCCTTACTCCACACACACGCCTAATAATAATCCCTCCAAAAAAACCACAATAATAAAATTGGTAATTTCAATCCACGACTGTGTGTGGGACACTGCTGTGCGCAATTGGCTGCCGCAATTCGCCCACAAATATATATATACAGTCAATTCACTTTACAGTATATTCTGTGAAGCGCTTTGGGACGTTGATAAGATGTGGAAAGTGCTATATCAAATGCAAGGATTATTATTATTAACCGTCTCTCAGCATTGCATTGGTGTGTCAGCCTGGATCATAAGATTGAGCCCTGGAGTCAGGCTTGAACTCATCAAAGGGTAACGATACAATGTGCAATCAATCTGTCAGGCACCTGTAGATTGCATTTCAGCTTGTTAGCTACTGAAATGAATGTTTACTGATACTGCACATCATAGAGTATCTGGAGCTCAGTGGTTAGAGAACCTGCCTCGCAATCGATAGATCTGGGTTAGATTCCCAGTAGGGCGAAATGTTGGGCATGTTTTTTTTTCGTTCCACACGCCTGTTTGTCTAGCAGTAATTAGGAACCAGGATGTCTGTTGGTTTGGCGAATCGTTCCTTTAAAAAAAATAATAATAATAAATCAGTCACCTGAATCCATGACTGAAAGTGAATTAACGTTATGGACTCTATGTGTTGCAGTTGCTTTCAGTGCAGTTGTAATTGGGACACAGGATTGATAGTCAGGTCGGGTTTACATTACCGAATGATCAAAGCCGCTGAATGTTGGCAAACTCGCCAAATCTTGAATGTAGAGTCCTTTTCAAGCCAAATAAAAATGAGAGGTCAGGTCAGTTTAAGAAAACAAATAATTAATTGTCTCTCTCTCTCTCTCACACTCTCTCTCTCTCTCCTTGAGGTTCTGCTCGAATACAAACACCTGATACTGTTACATCTGTGGAAAAGCTAGACTGCACCTGGTTCTGATCTCTTCAAATAGGATAATGGGAACGAAGTGAAGCGATCACTTTTATATATCTATTGTGTTTATATACATATATATTGTTTAAAAAAAATGCAATTCAGAACAGTATTTTGGAGAACAACCTGTTCTGTACAAAATACAAAGCTTTATTAGTGGGGCAGGTGACATGAAACAAGCTGGAACAACATGGAGTGTGTAGTCACTTGTAGAGTTCTAGCCTGCATCGTGCCATCCGCCCCACTTGTCGGGCTTTATAATAATAAAATAATAATAATAATCCTTACATTTATATAGGGCTTTCCACGTCTTATCGACGGCTCAAGGCGCTTCACAGAATACAACAGAACGGTGGTGGGAGGGGGGGTGGTGGGGGTGGGGAGGGGTCGGGGCAGGGAGAAGAAAAGAGGGAAGAAAAGGGGAAAAGAGGTAGGGACCAGAGCAGGGGGGGGGGAGGGGTCGTGGTTAGGGGAAGAAAAGTAGGAAAATTGACTATATATGTGGGAGAAACGCAGCAGTCAAATTGCGCAAAGCTGTATCCCACAAAAAGTTATGGAAATGGGGTTTGTGGAAAAAGAGGGGGAAAGAGGGTAAGCGGAGGTAAGGCTTTCAACCCATCTTACACCCATTTCCTAGGACAACATCCTAGGAGTCCCTCTTGACTCTCCCACCTCCCTCACCTCTTACAAGATCCGTTTCAAGACCCCTCCAGTTTGACCGCTCCTTTGGTCATGGAGCATTTGCCTCACAAGCGAGAGACCCGGGTTCAATTCCCGGCAGGGCGAAACCTTGGGCCAGTTTCCTTACTCCATGTGTCTCAAAAAAAGTACCCAATAATTTGGTCATTTCAAACCCATGACTGTTGTGGTACATTGTTGTGTCTAGAAGACGTGACAAGCTCTCGATCAAATGCAAGTGTTACGACCAAGTACCTAGAGATATCCTTTCATTGCGAAAGGCACAATATTAATGCAAGTCCGTATTCATGTGTGACATTTGAATTTGTTTCTGAGAAAAACAAGCTGGTTTAGTTCTGTTTTGAGTCACTCAAAGCTTGCTCTCTGGCAACACTAAAGAAACATTCACTTCGCTCGCCAAGAATGACCCAGCCAAAGTTTCTGCCAACTTGTGTTTCTTTCGCATTGATATTGAAGGGAGTATCACTTATTGGATTGAATGGCTCTTTGAAGGGATAACTGCTTTGTTGATATCGGTTTACCATGCTCTTAGTATTGAATAGATTAATACCATATTGGGTTCCTTTTATTTAAAAAAAAGATTTCTGTGTTCGTTTTGCCACGCTGATTCAGAATGGTTCCACACAGCAAAACTTTCATGAAGCGTTTGACCTTAAGATAGATTGACGCTGCAAATTGGAATGTTTTTAGAAAGGCAATGTTGCTTCCCCAGGTTTTCTCTCTTTCTTTTTCAGTCGGGCCTTTCGTTCGTTCTCATTTTTCACTGTTTTTGTTTGGCTCAGCGATGTCAAAGAGATCCGTAGCGATGAGGCTCGTGCTCTCAACTCACAAGCTAGGTGACCTGGGTTTGATTACGGGGCGGGGCACCACCTCAGAACTTTCTTTACTCCACATGCCTCTGTTTACCTAAGCAGTAAGTAGGAACCTGGTTTTTAGGTCGATCGTAGGATCAAATTCCGCGGGTGATAATCCCTCCCCCAATTGTTTTATAAAATAGGTCACTCATTCCACGACTGTTTGTAGGACACTGCTGTTTGCAATTGGCTGCCATGTTTCATCCACAAAATATACCGTCAAGTCACTTTACAATATGTTCTGTGAAGCGCTTTTGAAACGTCTCAATCACATGATATTACGTGCAAGGATTAGGATTGCTATTATTAGTACACACTGTCCCTTCGAAGGTCATTGATTTAGTGATTTATAGCTCATCTTCCAGTTAGCTTTCTTTATTGTCTCACACTGTACATTGACGCGTTGAACAATAAGTCCACTAACACTCCCCCGTCTCTTTCGGCTCCCCACGTAGCAAGTTGCTGCAGTACATGTGTTTCGTGCTCTGACTTCCCGTGCCTGTAGGTTAATGGTATTCAATATGTAGGCAGCATATATTCACTGTTCTGGTAATGTATTCCTGGCTCATGTTTTTGTACAGAGCAGAATGTCTATTAAACTGACCTTCAATGTGTGCATTGGTTGCATTCCATAAATTCACTACCTCTGAGAGAAGAAGTGTTTCCTCAACTCTGTTCGAAAAGGATGACCCTTAATATAAAAACTGTGATTTCCCCCCTAGTTATAGATTCTCCCACCAAGAGAAACAGTCTCCCACTATCTAGAAATCCACATCCATTCCTCCACCCACGTTCATAACAAACATATCCTAACAAATCTGGTGACTCTTCACTTGCTTGGTTCCTGAGACGCCTGCATCCGATCTAACTGATCTTTGAGAACCTCTTTTCTACATATACTGGTGACTTGCAGAGATCGTGTGGTCTGCAGTACTGTATTTTTACTCCTTGACCTTTAGTCCCAGCCATCTGCGGACATCTCCTTCCACATATTCAAACATGTCTCCCCATCCTCTGTCACCACCACCACCATATCCTCTATGAAGCCCACCACCTGCTCCCTGGACTCCATCCGCACACTTCTCCTCACCTCCCAGCTCCACCTCCTTTCCCTACTATTTGGTGACGCATTCAACCTGTCCTTTTCATCCGGCATGGTTTCCACTCCCTTCAAAACAGCCACCAATCACCCCCATTCCCTGAGCCTCATAAATTCTGATTAATATATTCTGTGAAACGCTTTGAGACATCTCAACTAGGTGACGAGGCGCTATCTCAAATGCAAATATTATTACAGTAAAAGCCCGTTTATCCGTGACTCGATCAACCGGAACTTCCGTATAACCGTTACGTCAAAAAAAAGTCCCCATCCAATTAATCGGATGTTATCCGGCACACCCGCGGTGGCGCATTTAATGAATCAATTGTCGCATGAGAGTACTGTACAGGTATTTTGGCTTGCCGCGAGTAGAGCCTTAAAGTCACCCTGCCGTTTTGACTGTACACCTCTAACCCAACATCATGGCTTCAAACCAGGCACCTACCAGCATAGGTGATTTTTTTAGGTGGAATTTTAAGTGAATAACCATAGTCTGTTATTATCTATTATTTAGTCTGTTATGAGGAAGGTATGTGTTTAAAATAGTCTGTTATTATCTATTATTTAGTCTGTTATGAGGAAGGTATGTGTTTAAAATAAGTTAAAAAAATGTTGTGTTGGGTTTTCGGAGTCGGATCCAACTGAATTTCTGGCATGCCGTTTAACCAGCATAAACAGGCTTTTACTGTATTATGCTTGTGGATGGAGAGGGTGCAGTATAGTCTTCCATCATCTTTCATTCTGTGGCTTACCAGTGATGCCTTTTTATACATTTTTTATGCAATAATATAATCATTATTATTACTACGTAAAAATTGTATTTTAAAAATATTTTTTTAATTACTTTTTTGTATTATTATTTTACATTATTATTATCTTATTAAACATTTAAATAATATTTTAATAAATATGAATATTTTATTAAATATTTTATTATTTTATATTATTATGTAATCACGTTTTTAAAATATATGTATATTTAAAAATAGCTGACCCATTGAAGGTATCCTGGAGATATCCTGGAGTCCTGTAGCTCAGTGGTTAGAGCACTTGTCTTGCAATTGGCTGCCGCGTTTCGCCCACAAAATATACTTTCACTTTACAACATATTCTGTGAAGCGCTTTGGGACGTCTAGAGGATGCGAAAAAGCCCTCTTTCAATTGCAAGGGCTATTATTATTTTTATTACATCAGCTCAGTTGAGCTACTGGGACTGCAGAGCCGGAACTGAAAGAAAATTGGAACCATTTTCCTGCTGTAACAGTTGGGCATTCATGAAAGAGCAGGAGAAGGAAAGGAAAATGGTTTTATGGTAATTCCAACCACTAGTGTTAGACAAGCACTGGATATTTATGCATGTTGTATTTTATTCAAACAGTTGCATTCACTAGATGCCTGGCCATTACTGAAGTGCAAAACGTCTGCTTTCAAACGGCTCTGATTTGAGAATGACTGTATATTTATGTGGGATCCCCCTCTCTCTCTCACACACACAATGTATTTGCCTTTTATCACGATAATAGCTAAGATTCAAACCCCCCAATTTCTCCTTTTCAGTCACTTGATTCACTGATGCGTCAGACTTTTTCTGACCCAAATAAGCTTGCGAGTCTTCCGGAAATGTTGCCAATATGTTTACAGTTTCATTTCCCTGGCAGCAGTAACTATGGGGGTCATTGCCAAATGTATTAACTAACTGAATAAACCTATTTCATTCATTTAGAGAGGGACCCAGAGTAGAGGAGGAAGAAAACTGTGGATGTACCTATTGCTAGCCATGAAATATTCCTTGCACAACAGCTGTAAAAGAATACTCGGAAAGATAAAATCAAGTGAGTATTCGTGTTGAAAAAAAATGGATCAATGTGATGGTGGAACTAAAATACAATTGTACCACCAACAGATTAATCACATTAAGTGTCCTGTTGACATAATTATTCCAAGAAGCAAATACAGTAATGTGTCACGTATCATTGGTAAACCATTCGAAGGTTGGTTAGTTCCCTGTTTAAATGAGACGCTCATTAGAAAAGCTCCAGTTTGTGTGAGAACAATGCACTCCCTGGTTGAAAAACTCCATTCAAAATGACTTGGAATGGTTAACAGTAGCGCTACTCAGTTCTGGGATTGTGGTTTTAAAACTCAGATCGTTGAATCAAGCTCCGAATAAAAACCGCACTGTGGTACGGGAGGAGCGCCTAACATATCAAGCTAAGATATCGTCAGATGGATTTAGAGATCCCATAACAATGTTGATAAAGTGAAGTGGATTTCCTCAGGTGTATCCAGCCAACAATCTTCCAGATAAAATTTGTCATTTGCCTCGTGAGACCTGTACGCCGTGTGCAAAATGGCTGACGTGAGTGCCTGCAAAGCTGTCACCTACGTGTATATAACATAATACTCAATATATATCTGTATATAGATATATATATATATGTAGTTGCCCACAAATATACAGTCAATTCACTTTACAGTATATTCTGTGAGGCGCTTTCAGAGGTCGATAAGATGTGATCAGCGCTATATCAAATGCAAGGATTATTATTATATATTACATTCGACAAGAAAACAGTACAGAATAGTCTTAGCTTGAAAAACTGTATTGTCTTAAAGTCAAGCAGATGCTTGGAATATTTGCTGATTACTATCGTTAAACCTGGCTCAGTTGGCAGCACTCATTCCTTTGAGTTAGAAAGCTGTGTGCGTTCAAGCACAAAGTCCTATTTTTGGACTTTGACTCATTCTGGGTTGAAACTGCAACGCAGTCCTGTGGGTGCACAGCGATGTTGGGAAGTACTTTTGTTTGCTTCACGGCTATTGCTGCCCAGAAATTGGTCATTGTGTGTGTGTTCGCCTACGAAAACAAAATCACTGCCCTTCCCAGTAAAATCCTACGAGGTGCTTTTGAGACATCGCAACCACCGTGTGAAGGCAATCAAAGGCAAGGATTGTTCATTTTGAAAGGGATTTGCTGTGAGTTTTCCTTTTTACAAAGATCCACTGAAGGCACGGCTTCCAAATTTAATGACTATTTTTTTTTAAATCTCCAAAAGGCTGTATAATTAATTTGAAACAGATGGTAATTCACCATGTAGGAACCCAGAGAGATGCCTCTGGTATCCTGCTGAACAATTCCTCCATAAAATTCATTGAGTTATTCACTTCATCGCTAGTTGTGGGACGTTGCTGCTCAAACTGGCCACTGCATTCATCTGTAACAAAACAGTCACGCATTTAGGGATTTAAATTTCTGTGGTGAATACATGACTAGACAGCCTTGCTATTGCAGGGGGGCAAACTTCAGTCGGTGAAGATGGGAGCAAGCTCACGCTCTCCTTTACCCAGATTTTTTTCAAAAATAGAATGGTCCTGAAATTGTTCCCCCTTTGGGGATTTGCACGATTTGCACATTGGTTAACCAACCAAACATCTAATTGTGTCAATTAATCCTGCAGAATATTGGTTATTGTGTTCGACTTGTAAGTGAGAGTACCTGGGTTTGATTTCCAGGCCGGGTGAAACGTGAGGGAACTTTCCTAGCGGTAGGTAGAAACCGGGTTGTTAGTCGATTGGAGGACTACTTTCCTGGGGATAAGTATACCTTAAATTTTTGAAATAAATAATAATAGTACAGTGAAAGCTTGGTTATCTGGCACCCTCAGGACCTGACTGTTGCCGGTTAATCAAATATGTTCGATACTTGAGCGGCAAGTTGTCAAAAATCCTACACAAAAAATCTACTTATTTTAAAACATACCACATTAATAATAGACTGAAAAATAACAGAATATTGGATGGATACTGATCAATAAAGCATTCCAGCACACTCGGTAAAATGATCGGTAAAATAAAAATTATAGTCATTTTATTGAAGTCCTCTTGGAGTCTGGCGCTATCTTCCGCACAGTTTACTACTTTTCCTAGCTTAGTATCATCTGCAAATTCAGAAATTGTGCTTCTTTTATCCAGGTTCAGATCTTTTATATAGATCAGAAAGACCAGTGGTCCCAATACCGACCCCTGAGAGACACCACTACACACCTTCCTCCAGTCAGAAAAGCATCCGTTCACCACCACTCTCTCCTTTCTGTCTCCAGTCAGTTCTGGATCTTTGTTTCTATAGTCCCTTTAATACTGTAGGCTTCTATTTGGTTTATCTTTTCTCGTACAATCTCCTTCCTTTTTTCCCTTGTCTATCCCTCCTGAATACATTGAAGTCAGGAATATTCAGCTCCCAGTTCCTGTCCTTGCAAACAAAAGGTACCCAGTTTTGACTGGTCAGCAACAGTATTAATCCCCAACATCTGGCCAATATTTAATTGGCGATTGACTTAATTGGCACGCCACGTTTCGCCCCCAAAAATATCCATCAATTCACTTTGCTGTACGCTACACCTCTGCGAAGGCGCGTTGAGACGTCTCGAACCGCCGTGATACAGGAGCGAAATCAAACGCCAGGGTTTATCATCGTTAAAATTCTCGTTTCGTTGGTCGTTCGTTCTAATTGGCCGGGAAAGTCGCAAGGGTTAACAACTCTTCCGGTCCTGCAGAGGGCACCAGGGATCGCACTCTCTCTCTAGGGACTCAGCACCTCTTGTGCAGACCCCCCCGGGGCTGGACACGGGAGAGAATAACACATTTATCGCAACTAACGATGCAACTCAACTGTCTGTCTGTCTGGGAAATTCACCTGTGAATATCGCGAGCCGTAATATACCAGCCCAGCCTGCCCGAGGGCCCTCACTAGCGTAGAGTAGTCCGGTAAAACAAATGTCACTCTTAAGTGTATTTTAACTCTGGCTTTGTCCTGGGATATAAAATTGCTATCGATGCCTATAGATACGTGTGAGGATTGTGGCGGGTGTGCAGGCTGGCTCAGCCATTTTCATTGAACTAACCACCTACCATTCATTCATTGTGACTTCACCTAAAGTCCCCGCCCGCGCGGGCGTCAACCTACGCAGGGAACCCGGCTGCCGGTCGATTAGCGGGTCACTTTCCCGGGGATATTTGTCTCTCCAAAACAGTAGTCATTCTTAATAATTTGGGACTATTTGTGGGGCCAGCACGGCTGTGAGCTGCCACATTTTTTTCGCCCCCCACAAAACAGACATCTCGTGACATCTCAAAGACGTGAGGAGGTGTGCTGTGAGATATTCTTTCTACAAGTCATGAAAAACACGACAGCGTATACAAGGAGTCTTATTCTTTATTCTAAGTATTGCTCCCTGGGTAAGGCTCTCTCTCTGTGTGTGTGTGTGTGTATGTGTGTGTGTGTGTGTGTGTGTGTGTGTGTGTGTGTGTGTGTGTGTGTGTGTGTGTGTGTGTGTGTGTGTCTGAGCTGGAGGCAGGACTGATGGTGCCATTGCTCTCGACATGTTTAAAGCTGTGATCTCGCACATATATCAGGTTGGCGAGGACTTGGTTGGGGGAGACCAATCACTGGGAGCAAGATTTCTTCCCGCTCAGTGACGGTGCAGCCCGCAAACCCAAACTAACCAAGCCTTTCGCTCCAGCCGCACGAACAGGAGGCTGGCCGTCGGTAAAAATTGGAAACGCAACAGTAGCACAACAAGGGAAAGAGTACACACTCTGTTCTAGACAAGGGAAATTTCCACGTGTGGGTGGCGTACACGTGTGTGGACTTCTCAGTTTGGTTTGGATACTCCATAAGCATTGTTACGTTGGATACTCAGTTGATTTAAAAAAAAAAAAATCAAGTCTGTGGTACTGTTGCTTCTGGGTAACTACACTGAGCATGTTCTACCAAGTTCTTAGACTTTGGCAGATCTTTTAATCCTAGAATCTCGCCCCGTTCGCCATCCCAGAGAGTCTCTAGAAGATGTGGCAAGGTGCTATACCAAATGCAAGTGTTTAATATTATTATTATTATTTTAATAACACAGTAAAAAGCTTGTTTATCCGGCACCCAACCAACCGGAACGCTCAACCAACCGGTGCGTACCAATACAATTCACCATTCCAGCAAACGGATCTCATACCACAGCCATCCAGGACACTCGCGAGTACATGCTCACTTTGCGCATGCGCACTTATTGAACTTAACGAACGCCAGAATTTTTATTTTACCAATCATTTTAACAAGTGTGCTGGAATACTTTATTGGTAAGTATCCATATACAATACTCTCGTATTATTTAGTCTATTATTACCATGGTATGTTTTAAAATAAGTTTTTTTTTTGTGTGTGTAGGAATTTCAGCGACTTGCCGCTCGAATATCCGGGGTATTTGATGAACCGGCACCGGTCAGGTCCCGAGGGTGCCGGATAACCGAGCTTTTACTGTACTAATAATGATAATCCAAATGATATTATTAAAGACAATTCTCTGGTTATCATTCCTGCTGCGTGTCCGGGACTCTATCCTGTGTGCGGGGGTGCAATGCAAATGCAATTTTTTTGTTGTGTTTATTTTTCCTCGCTCGGTAAAGGAAAAGGAAATCAAAGAAGGAACTTTTCAATTTTCTTTCCCCGTCCACTTTCAGGCCTGGGAAGCATGAAGAAACGGCGCTGCGTTAAGCTGCTGCTGCCAGGTTTTCTCCTCACTTCAATCTGCCTTTACTTAATGTACACGAGAACCAATGAACACAGGTACTGTACTTTGTGGGGGGTGGGGTGGGTTTCTTTCCTCCTCTGTTCTTCCCCAACCACCCACCCACCCACCCACCCACGGGATATTCTTATGTGCAAATTGGCTACCACCGCAGCAATGTCCCACAAATAGCTGTCAAGTGACACACTAATGCAGCCTTTTGTAATATTTTTTCCTATCCTGTACAGTATTCTAACTTGTTTTTTAAAGATAGCGACTCTTTTGTGGGACATTGCTAGGCTGGGTCTCACCCGAAAGATATAGTCGATTCACTTTACGGTATATCCCGTGAAGTGCTTTGAGACGTCTTGATGCGATAAGGCGCTCAATAAGGTTCACTATTGTGTATTTCAGTTCTTTACTCCCCTTTGAATTTCAGAAGTCACAATCGTCCAAGTCCATTCTTGTGCCTTTCCGATATCAACCACACCGAGGTGCCTGTTAACATGAAGACGATACTAAAAATTCTGCCATTCAACTCATTGAATGCAGGTACGTTCTCTTTTGACAAGTGTCCCCCGCTGGAGTTTCTCTGGGTACTGAAAAGGAAGGCTTTGAGACTGGGATGGACACATTTAGGTATTACCGATGTCTCCCAACACAGACATACTGTGGGTGAACATAAAGAGCTGTTAAATAGAAGCCCTGGCAGAATTGTAGTGCGGGGAACATGCCATGCGCATTACTTGGTTAGAATGCAATAGGGGATAGAACTTTCAAAATAGGTTTGATTTGTGACTATATTTCATCTTGTAGCTCAGTGGTAGAGCACTCACCTTACAAGCGAGAGAGACCTTGGTTCAATTCCAGGCAGGGTGCAACTTTGGGCAAGTTTTTTTTTTTACCCTACGCGCCTAATAATAATTCCTCAATTTATATTTTAATCGGTCATTTCAATCCACGACTGTTTGTGGGGACACTGCTGTGTACAATTGGCTGCCGCGTTTCACCCACAAATATACAGTCAATTCACTTCACAGTATATTCTGAGACATCTATATTTTGAGACATCTAGAAGGTGTGAAAAGCGCGATATCAAATGCAAGGATTATTATTTATTATTACTATTGTCAGCTCCAGTTCTGTTCATTCGCCCACAAAATATACTTTTTGAGTCAGTTCCTTTTCCTGTGAATTGTTACGAGATGCCTCGGACACGTAAAAACTCGCTATATCAAACGCAAGTATTATTATATTGGCAAAAAGTGGCTTCTAAAAATCCTGCATGGAATTGAAGCACCCAGCTCATTGGAGTTTTCTTAATGAGAAACACTGTCCTGTTAAATAACTAAAACACTGAAGGGGGAGAGGTGGGAGGGTGACAGAAGGCACGAATGAACAGGATGATCTTGAGACTGGCCTTGAGGGAGGCAAGGGAGGAAGCGAGGTGAAGAGTCTGCGGGATTAAGCGTGGGGGCAGAGAGGCTGAAAGCCAGTCCGTCGATGGTAGGGTGTGTGGGTGGAAGACATGGAGAAAACTGGAACTCGCTGAACGGAGGGAGCCGGCAGATAGATAGGGAGTCAGCAGGTCGGAGATGTAGGAAGGGGCAAGGCCTGGTTTTAGTGGCATTGAAAGTGAGAACAAGGATCTTGAATTCGATCCGTTGGGAGATGGGGAGCCAGTGGAGCCGAGCGATGGTGGGAATGATGTGGTCGCGTGTAATGTGGGAGAGCTGCAGAGTTCTGGATGAAGGATAAGATTAGATCGGCTGAATTTGATATCCTGACATTTTTCACGTCTTCGAGACATCTCAAAGCGCTTCACAGTAAAGTGAATCGGCTGAATATTTGGTGGGCGAATGAACAAAACTGGAGCTGATTAAATATAGTTACCGACCAAACCCTATGGTCACTATTGGGAAGAGTTTACCTGGTCTGCAATCTGATCTTGTGATTTTCATGTAGAGGAGTGACGCTTGGATTCTTGACCACCATGACGTGTTTTATGCTGGTCCTATACTTTCATTTATTTTACAGAAAGGTATTTCCGAGCAACACTAAACCATCTAAACAGCTGTGATTTGCCAGCTTCAATCGACAAGTGGGTGAATTCTACTTTTTAACACAGAATATATAAGTATTACCGCTATTAAGTTGAGGTGTTGAGGTTCCAATTGGGTGGGGGTGGGGTGGGGGGTCTTGTTGGGAGAAAGCAGTGAGTCTTATTGGGTGGTTTCACAGCATTGGTGGAGATCTGGGATAACATCACCTGTACTCATGGCCAGAGGTGGGATATGGAGCAGGCATGGTACCCGTTGCCTTCACTCCTCTGGGTCTGGCCTCCTCCTTGTCCACCCGAATCCTCCACTCCACCATCGGCGGCCGTGCCTTCAGCCACTGCGCCCCGAGGCTCTGGAACTCCCTTCCTCACTCCCTCCGCCTCGCCCTCTCTCTTCCTATTTTCAGGTCACAGCTAAAGACCCTTCTTTGCGACTGCCCATTCAGTCACCTTTTTCCCCCCCCTCCCCCTGGCTCGGCCCCAGGATCTGTTATTGTGAAACGCTGTTGTTGTTGTTATTGGAGAAGATGGAAGAGAAGAGAGAGTAACCTTTTTAACAGACAGTCTTGATGAACAAGTATAATGTTGATCTTCTCTTATGGGGGAAGGAGGGGAGATGAGTGGCAGGGTTGGTCTTGCATTCCTGAAATTTCTCCTCTTAACCACATTGACCCCCGGCTCTTAAACACATGTTTTGAAAGGTTGTGCAGAACTATCCGACAACCAGCCTCCCCCCCCACCGCCTGAAGGAGTTTCTATTTGAGCAGCTCTTCTTCACGTTAGGAACTGGGGTTTGAAATAGGGGAGGTCTAAATGAACTAAATGAAGAAAGAATCTTAAGATCTTTCCGAAGTTCTGCAGCATCGTAAATTTTAAGATGACGTCCTTACAATTTAAGAGCGTGAGAGATTCTGGTCTCTGGGCTGACCGTTTCTTTGGGGGTTTGTTTGTCGGACAAGACATGCTGCCGATCTCTGGCAAACAGTGATTTCTAGTGTTTGACTCTTGCCACTTTGATTGACAGAGTACCCTGCCTGAAATGCGTTGTTGTTGGCAATGGAGCAGTGCTTCAAAATAGAACGTTAGGGAAACAAATCGACTCTTACGATGTCGTTATCAGGTAATTACCCTTTTGTTTCAACTCTTAGCACCATGGAGGGTTGTCGGTTGGGGGGTGAGGCGGGTGGGGGGGGTGGGGGTGGGGGGAGGTGGGGGGGGGGGGTGGGGGTGGGGGGGTGGGGGGAGGTGGGGCGGTGAGGGGGAAGCAAAACGTTAAATCGTCGATCACATATTTCAGAATCTTTTAGAGAGAAAGCAGAATTTTGCTACTCACTCCTGTCTGCTGGCAGCCACTCTCCAGTGATGTGTGACCTTACATGATTCTATATCTATAGGGCCTCTAGGCTACACCTTCCACCATACTCCCCGCCCCAACCAACGCGGCGGCGGGGTGGCCATCATCTCAAATGCCTCCCTTGGTCTCTCCCCTTACTCGTCTGGCTGTTTCCCCTCTTTCGAGCACCTCACGCTCCACCATCCCTCCCTTTCCTTAAAAATCCTCCTTCTTTATCGTCCTCCTAAACCCCCTGGATCTTTCATGTCCGATATCTCCACTCTCCTCTCTTCCCTGTCCCTCAGCTCCAAACGCCTGCTCATCATGGGCGACTTCAACCACCACCGAAACTCCCCCTATGCCACCTCTTCCGATTTCACTGCCCTCCTCTCCTCCTTAAACCTCACCCTCCACATTGACTCTCCGACCCACAACCGTGGCCATGCCCTCATTGTCATTATCACCCACGGCCTTGACATTTCCGACCTCAGCATCTCGGACAAGGCCATCATGGACCACCTTCTTGTCTCCTTCTCTTCTTCCATCCCTCTCCCCTCCACCAAGCCCTCAACTTTACTTTTCCGCCCATGGAAAAGCCTCCCCCCTGAGACCCTCACAGATGCCCTCACATCCTCTAACCTCCTACTCCTCTGGTCTTCCACCCACAGCGATCCTGAAGCAGATATCCAGCTGCTCCATGATCACCTCTCCTCCACCTTCAACTCTCTCGTCCCCCTGAAATCCAGGTCCATTTCAAACTCCACCCGCTACCCCGGTACAACTCTCATCTCCACACCCTCAAATCCAACCCGGCTGCTCGAGCGCAAGTGGCAGAAAACCAGCCTCACGGTTCACCACCAACTGTGGCTCAAGCAACTCCACAGCTACCGCCGTTCCTTGTGTCAAGCAAAAACGGCCAGTATTGCAACATCATCCTGGAGACAAACAACAACCCCAAAGTCCTCTTTTCTACCACCTACCACCTCCTCCTCGCACCCCCTCAGGCCTCCTCAATCTTCACTTCAAATGCGAAGTGCGAGGAGGTCATGGACTTCTTTTCTTCCAAGATCCACAACATCCGCCAGGCAGCATCATCCTCCAGCCTCTCATCACCCACTACCACCCCCACCCCATTCCCTCACCCCCCCCCCCCCCCCCATCTTCAGCTCCTACCTCAACCCCCTTCCTACACTCCTTCTCCCCTGTCTCTCCTTCCTCCCTCTCATGTACTCTCACCTCTATGAGGCCAACAACCTGCTGCCTCGATCCCATCCCCACTAACCTCCTGCTCACCCAACTCCCCCTCCTCTGCCCACTGTTGGCTGATATCATCAACCAGTCCCTCTCCTCCGGATCAGGCCCTGCCCCCCTCAAAACTGCCGTCATCACCCCCTCCTTAAAAAACCCTCCCTAGATCCCTCAAACCCCAGCCACTACCGCCCTATCTCAAACCTGCCCTTCCTCTCAAAAGCACTGGAACGCGTTTTCGCAAACCAACTCCGCGCCCACCTCTCCTCCCACTCCCTCTTCGAACCCCTCCAGTCCGGTTTCCGCCCTGCCCACAGTACAGAGACTGCGCTTGTGAAAGTCACAAACGACGTCCTCTCTATCTGTGACCAGGGTTCCCTCTGCCTCCTTATCCTCCTGGACCTGTCGGCTGCCTTTGACACAGTCGACCACGCCATCCTCCTCCACCCCCTGTCCTCCGCCATCCACCTCAGTGGGACCGCACTCGCCTGGTTCGAGTCCCTACCTCACAAACCGCCAGCAGTACATCTCCACAAACGGTTTTTCCTCCCGCACTCACCCAGTTACCTGCGGGTTACCCCAGGGATCCATCCTTGGCCCCCTCCTTTTCCTCATCTACACTCTTCCTCTTGGGGATGTGATCCGCAGACATGGGGCACAATTCCACATGTACGCGGATGACACCCAACTCTATCTCTCCACTTCACTTTGTGACCCCCCGGTCCCCCGATGTTCTGTCAGCCTGCCTTTCGGACATCAGGGGCTGGATGAGCACAAATTTCTTGCAGCTGAATGTTGACAAGACGGAGGCCATACTCCTTGGCTCTCGTCAACGTCTCCATTCGCACGGCTCTCACCTCCTCCACCTTCCCGGCCTGGCCCCTAAAACTCACCGAACCTGTGCGCAACCTTGGCATCAGGTTCGACCCCCAACTGTCCTTCCTCCCTCACATCCGGTCCGTCACCAGCACTGCCTTCTACCACCTCCGACGGATCGCCCGTCTCCGGCAATACCTCACCTCAAAAGCCGCTGAAACCTTCGTCCAGGCCTTTGTCACCTCTCGGCTGGACTATTGCAATGCCCTCCTCTCCGGTCTCCCCTCCACCACAATCCTCAAAATCCAGCTTATCCAAAACTCTGCCGCCCGTATACTCACCCGCTCTAAGCTTCGATCCCCCATTAACCCAGTCCTTACCAGACTTCACTGGCTCCCTATCGCAGAGAGGATCGACTTCAAGATCCTCACCCTTGTTTTCAAATCCCTCCACTCCTCTGCACCCCCCTACCTCTCTGATCTCCTCTCCCCCCCAACCCAGCACCCGCTGCCTTCGCTCCTCTGGGTCTGGCCTCCTCCATGTCACCCGAGTCCTCCGCTCCACCCTCGGCGGCCGTGCCTTCAGCCACTACGCCCCGAGGCTCTGGAACTCCCTTCCTCACTCGCTTCGCCTCGCCCCCTCTCTTCCCAGTTTCAGGTCACAGTTGAAGACCTTTCTCTTTGACCGAGCTTTTGGTCACCTTCCTGCCCCCGCTCCTGGCTCGGTCCGGGACCCGCTACTGTGAAGCGCTCTGAGACGGCGTCTGGCGTGGAGGGCGCAATATAAATCGAAATTGTTGTTGTTGTTGTATTACTTCTGTGCCTAGTCTTGTCCTTTTCCAGTCTGCCAACAAGTACATGCTCACTACACTTGACAGAAAGTTATACAACGCCACTTATGGAGTTCGGTAGCGTGTCGATTACAGCACTAGCCTCACAAGCGAGAGGACCCGGGTTTGGTTAGGCAGAGTTAAACCTTGGGCAAGTTTCCTTATTCCACACACCTCCATTTATCTAGCAATGAATACGTTGTTGGTCGATTGGCGGAGTGCTTTCTGGGGGAAATAATCCATCATTTGATCACTAAACCCATGACTATTTGAGGGACACTGTTGTGCGCAACTAGGCTGCCACGTGTCACCCACACAAGTCAGTTAATTTTACAGTCCATTCTGTGAAGTGCTCGGAGACATCTCAATTATATGAAAAAGCACTGTTTTCAATCCAAGGATAATTATTATTCTTGCCTAATTGCGGTGTCATTTCAGAGCGATTTGAATGTCAGTGATGTATAGCCCATTTTTCAGTTGGCTTTCTTTATTGTCTCACACCCTATGGTTGGCATAGTGAGCAACATATCTGCTACAATAAGTCTGCTGACTCTCCTCTGTTTCTTTCCCACCCATTAAGCAAGTTGTTGGAACTCATACGCTTCATATTTTTACATCCTATGTTTTAAAGTTTATCACAGTGAACCCAATTGACTCAGTTTCCCAACACTCTGTGACCGAGACTGCAGGAGGCCAGTGTTGGGTGTGTGCTGCATTCCTGGTGGTGTTATTAAAACCATGGTCTCGTTTGTCTCCCTGTTTGGGTCAACGTTTAAGATCCCACGGGTGCTATTCAGAAAGTTTCACCTGTTTTACTTGGTTCACATTTTCCTGAATGAAATTGGCCGTTTCATTTCTGGGCTGTCTGTGGCATATCGCCGTGAGGAAATTGACCGCTACATTCACCTACAAACGCAAGGTCACCGCACTTCGCAGTGCGTATATCTTGTGAAGCACTTTTGGGAGCTTCTTCCTGACCTGGTAGGAATTATATTCAATGCAGGTTGTTATGAATTTCCGCAAAGTTGTTATCAACGTTGCTGAAGTAGAACTGTCAGATTTCTACCCAAAACTGCACCAACAACAGCAAAATACAACAGAATGGTGTGTGTATAACATCATTCACGTTGGGAGGATGTCCCATGGCACTGACCACATCCCGTCTGTAGGAGTGTTCCTTTTATGAAGGGATTATCTCACCCGGTGATGGTTCGGTTGCCGTAGAAGAGACCGAAAGTTTTGAAAGGATTTTGCTCTCGACGCAGTGTGGAGCGCTTCATTTCGTTGTGTTTCTCTTTCGTTCAGATTGAACACTGGCCCCGTGATTGGATACGAAAATGATGTCGGTAATAAGACCACATTTCGACTGTGTTACCCGGAATCGATCATTTCGAACCTCAGCCAGTACGACGCCAACACCATCCTGGTCTTTGTTCCCTTCAAACCGCTGGACCTGCGGTGGCTGTTGGACGTGATCTTGAAGAATAAAGTGGTACGTTTACGGAAAGTGCGAGACACACTGGCCACCAGCAGAGATTTCGTTGAGGTTTTGAGGGCCATGGCTGTGCGCACATTAGCCGCCGCGGTCGCCTACCAAATACACAGTCACTCATTTCCCAAATCGATACATTCAGCCACAACATACACAGTTGCCCTCACTTTGCCCCACTTCGCAGTAGCTCATGTGAAGTGATTTTGAGACGTCCTCCCGACATGGAGGTCAGCATATCAGATGCAAGGATTTTTTATTTAAAGGAACTCTCGCTCCTCCTGGTCAGTTGTTTCCACGCAAGATAATGGGAACCAAGGACCCAGTGTTAAGTCTTGAAGTTGAAGCCCACAGGAATGGATGTGTTGAAATTGCACATGAGGATCAAATTCCTTTATCTCTCACTTCATTGTGTGCGTGTGGTTTAACACTTTAACACTTGTCACTATACAAGTGTAACTTTGTTGTTGTTGTTGTTGTTGTTGTCCACTGACAATCTTCCCAAACCAGTGGTACTGCCCTTACTTGCTAACCCTCTTTCTTCATGTGAAAAGTTCTCATAGATAATAATAATCATTGTTGCATTTGATGTAACGCCTTATTACGTCTTCGAGACGTCTCAAAGCACTTCACAGGATATACTGCAAAGTGAATTGCCTGCATTTTGCAGATCTCGATGTACATTTGACTGTAGCAGTGAATTTACTGCCTTTAATCCCTCAAAATGATGTGTTTATTACAGCCTGAACGAGGGTTCTGGAAAAAGCCACCTGCAAGTATAATTTACAGAAATAATCAAATAAGGATACTGAACCCATCGATTGTAAAACGAGCGGCTTTTGATTTACTAAAACTGCCCATGGATATCAAAGTTGAAAAGGTGAGTGGCTCAATCCATTTCTGTCCCTGTTTGAGATTCAAAGTTGGAGGTGAGTGGGAGAGAAGGGGACGCTGACTTTGGGAAGATGTGTCTATGTAATCCAAGGCGTTGACCAGAATCAAACTTGATGCTTCCCTTTCTGTTTAATGACATAGCCCTGGATAAATTACTACAACAACAACAACAACAACTTTGATTTATATAGCGCCCTCCACGCCGGACAGCGTCTCAGAGCGCTTCACAGTAGCGGATCCCGGGACCGAGCCAGGGGCAGGGGCAGGAAGGTGACCAAAGGCGCGGTCGAAGAGAAAGGTCTTCAGCTGTGACCTGAAACTGGGAAGAGAGGGAGGGGGCGAGGGGAAGGGAGTGAGGAAGGGAGTTCCAGAGCCTCGGGGCGTAGTGGCTAAAGGCACGGCCGCCGAGGGTGGAGCGGAGGACTCGGGTGACATGGAGGAGGCCAGACCCAGAGGAGCGAAGGCAACGCAATTATGCATCACTCATTTAAACGAGATGATCTGTTATTTCAAAGACATGAGTCACTTGAGCATTTGAAAGCATTTTCCAATAGGAGAGGAAATTATTTGCGTAAATGACACGGGAAAAAAAAAACTAGTTTGGCTGGTTACCCTAAATGTTAGAGTAACAGAGGATAGTGATCGAGTTTGTAACCCTCTTGACCTTTCAGTTCCTATGTAGTTTTCCGAGTTAAACGGCATTGTGTAGTGCACGTTAACATCGATAGAATTGTGGCGTGAGTGGGTTTTGATCTGCGGTTGACTTGAAACTGTGCAGGCTCTGTTACCTCGTCTCTGACAAGCACAATGTCACCCGATTGTATGAGCTCTTTTTGATGTGTTTTCCTGTTATGAAAGGCAATACATAAATGGGAATTCTATCGTAAGATTGCTTTGGGTGACAAAGGTGCTTTGGCTCATTCGATCTCACCTTTCCTGAAGACCCACCCTGCCATCTTCCCAGCACGGTGGTTGGATCTGCAAGACTATTTTTTGCCACTTTGTTTGAATCATTTTTTCTTCCCCAGTTCCACTGCCCCAGTGAATGAATTGTTTTCAGTTCTATCTTTTATTTATTCCACCCCCCCCCCACCCCGCAGCCACCTCAATACCCGACGACTGGAATAATTGCGATATCGATGGCTCTTACAATGTGCGACGAAGTGCACATAGCTGGCTTCAAATACGACTTCGTTAACATTAATAGCACGTTGCATTACTACGGCAGTGACACCATGTCAAGCATGGGCAAGGTAAACTCCGCCGAGAAAAACGCTCGCGCCTTTAAACGATCGATTTTTGCTAGGAGCGGAAGAGGCCAGGTCTGTCACTGATGAGAATTATGGAGGCAAAAGCTGAATCCAAAAGTGAGTTTCTGTAGCTCGTAATGGATAAATCAGTGGTGATCGTTAAGTGAGGCTTGAAGCTAGATTCACATGTGGAATTCTTAACAGATTGTCCATATGGAAGATTTATTTTTTAAAAGTTTTTTAAAAAAAAACGTCAGTTCTTGCTTGCAAATGAACGTATAATGGGGTAGAATTTCAGCATGGGTCTAGAAATATTCCTAGCATTTCACAGGACCCTGAATTTAGCAAATTCTTAAACTCAACTAAGACCCAATTTCTGAAGCTATTTTTTCTCGAAGCGTAGAGAACTGGCTTCAAAGTTAAGACTGAGTTTAACAATTTACCAAATATTTCACCTACTTGAAAGGCTGCAATTAGAAGAGAGAAGCTTGTCATTTTTTTAAAATAGATTTTTGCAGGGCAAAAGTTTGGAGAATGTAAAGCAGTGTATTTGCTGATAATGCACGGGTTAATAGCAAGGAATCAATGTTGGCCCATATTTTTTAAGTGTAGTTTTGCTTCACAAGAGATCCATTTACACAGCGTTGGTTTGCAGCAATGGGAATATACTTGGTGTGAGACATGTTTTATGGAGTAAGATTTCTTAAGTTTATTTTGGATTCTTGATTTAATTTGGATGTTTCATTTTCAGATGCTGTACCACAATATCACTGCTGAACAAATGCTTTTGAAGCAGTTGAAAGCCTCGAACACTGTGTACGATTTAACTGGAAATTTCTGAACTGAGCCTCGCGGTTGGAATGTTTACACACAGTGCCCTGTGCTATCCCAATACTGCACCAACGTCAGGGAAACAAACCATTAATTGTGCTTAGAATAGGAGATCTCATAAATACTTGTGTGAAATAGCTTATGCAAGTCGGAGCTACATCCTAGGAATGGAATACGCTCCAGGGAATTGGGTGGAGGGTAATTCAAATGCTGTCTTAACACTGGTGGAAGAAGTAGACCTCATCATGGAGACTATTCTATGAATTTCTATAATATTTAATCTATACATATCTGATCAACTTAGACATTCCTATCGACTTTGTGGAGTCCTGGAGCTCAGTGGTTCAGAGCACTCGCTTTAAAAGCGAGAGACCTGGCTTCAGTTCCTCGCAGAGTGAAACCCTGGGCAAGTTTCCTTACTCCACACGCCTAATAATAATCCCTCCAAAAAAAAGTCAATTTGATCACTCATTTCATGACTGTTTATGGGACACTGCTGTTCACCAATGGCTGCTGCTTTCGCCCCCAAATTTAATTAATTTTTTTTAATCCTTGCATTTGATATAGCGCTTTTCACATCTTATCAACATCTCAAAGCACTTCACAGAATATACTGTAAAGTGAACTGACTGTATATTTGTGGGTGAAATGCGGCAGCCAATTTTTCTAATTGTGTTTTGTTTTTTTGAACGGATTGTTATTGGGTGTGTGGAGTAAGGAAACTTGCCCAAGGTTTTGCCCTGACCTGCCTGGATTCGAACACAGGTCTCACGCTTGTAAGGCTCTAACCACTGAGCCACAGGAGCTCCACATGCAGTTAATTCACTTTATAGTATATTCGGTGATGAGCTTTGAGACGTCTAGAAGACGTGAAAAGCGCTACATCAAATGCAAGGATTATTATTATTATTATTCCTTTATGTACTATCACCAACAGAGGGTTAGTTTGGACGAGTTTCCAAAGTTATAAAAGAGCAGAGTGAATGAATATATGGGCATGCATACACACACACACACACTGTATACTGTATAAATATATATATAGTATATATACTGTATACATATATATAATATATAGTGTATATTATATACACACATAAACACACACACTTATGCACTTGAATTCATAATGACAGGCAAGCTTAAAATCGGGATTTTTCACGTGACAGGAAAAAAAAATAGAGCTTGAGAGAAGTCCCCAACACTCGGAGACACATAAGTTATTGATAGGTGTTAGTTTGATGTTTGCTGCGTTCTCTTTCACCGGCAAAACCATAAATTCTTGAAGCCAGTTCCCCCTCGAAGGGCTACCTTCAGCAGACTGTATAGAGGAAGCTGCAATCACATCAGCTGTCATTTAAGCAATGGATTTCCTTTTCCCGCTGGTGCTGGCTCCTTTTCGCATGGGCTGAAGTGACTCACAATTCTCTGGCTTCGATCCAGATGTTTATCCGGATAAATACTTTTCATCACTCCTGGTGTGACATGTAGACGACATGTGTAGCTACCTAAGGTGAGTAGGGCTTTTGGGGCCTGATGGGCGGTGGGATCGGAATAATGAGATCTCCTCCGGGCAAATGGAATTACAGCGCAGTGACGTACAGTCACTGCATTGTGGCGTAACCGGCGACCGGAATGGAGTTCCCACGCACTCGATCGGGGAAATACCGCAGATCGGATGGACGCCAAATAAAGCACAGATTTTTCTCTCGGAATTCCTTGTGCTTCGGAGGGGACGGACGGACAGAGAGGAACTCTTGTGTTGCCACACTGGATTTTGTTGTGAATCAATTATGTTTGTGTTTCCTGCTGATTTAATCGTAGAGGGATGCTTTTGATCAATAAATGATTTGGGGGGAGAAAACTTTAAAAAAAAAAAAAAATATGTATGATTAAAAGTTTATTTAACGCCGGACAAAAAGTGCTTGTTTTGGTTTCCACCCCATCATCAACTCTGCTATCAAACATTGCCAACTGAAATGCAGTATAAAAACACTTTAGTATTTGCACGGATTCGGAACTCGTTTTGAAAATCGATCATTGCTGCATGATTCAAAGCAAGTTGTCCTTGACAACTTTGTATGCTGGCATTAGAGTAATTCAATCTTTTCAATAAAAAACATTGCTCTCTCCTCATTTTGTTAGATAAGAGTGGTAGAGCACAGAAAGAAACGCTGAAATACATCACGTTTCCACTCTTAAAATATACAGTCAATTCACTTTACAGTATATTCTGTGAAGCGCTTTGAGAGATGTTGATAATATGTGAAAAGCACTATATCGAATGCAAGGATTATTATCAATACAATGATGGTAAAGTTAGTGCTCGTATGGAAATAAACTGAACAAACCCAGACGTTGGAGAGGAAAAAGAGAAGTTAATTGAATTTACTGACCACATTAAATCTTTTGAATCGCTTCGAAGGGATAGTTTACTACTGTTCCCTTAATGTGGAGCGTTGCTTTCTATTCTAAAAGAAGCCCCCACACATAACTGATCAGTAGTGCTCAAAAAATGGCTAGTCCTTGATTGGTTTGTCATAAGTCTTCAGGTTATAAGACCATGGTTATATCGTGTGACTATGATCCAATTTACATTATAGTGCCTTTCACATCGGGAAAAGACCATGTTCGTCTGGTGAGCAGTATTTGAGAGAGTGAGCATTCGATTTCCAAATAACCTCCCTGGAATTACCATGACGAGGTGGGACGCATGGAGTTTGATTTGGACACTCAGTTTGGTTCCAGATATACTTAAGCAGGGTGATGGATTTCTAATTGTGTCGGACACTTGGCTGACCACCAAAACTTAGTAGGATGTGAAAAGCCTTTGTTTTCAAACGGGTGTCAGATCTATAGTTTGTGTCAGACTGGGAAATTTGCTGCAATTCAAAACAAAACCCACTCCACGGTTGCGTTCTACAAAATGCGGAACAGAATCTCTCAAAGTGGAGCTGAAAATGAGTGTTTAAATATTTAATACAATAATTTCCAACTCAGTACAAAATAACTGTGATAATACAGAACAAGCACTAGTTACCAGGACAAAGTAAATGTTTGTTTTACATTACATTCAGGGTGTTACTTCAAATTGATCAAAAATGAAACATTAAAAAAAATACAGTAATAGATGGGACGCTTTTGCCTTATTTTGATGAGTTTTGCTCAATCACTGTAAAAAAAATTGCATTTTATACTTTGAGCGGAGGTACTTTTCGTTTTCTTCTGTTAGTTCCCCAACAGTGTGCATCAGCTGCCAGAGAGCTTCCTCCTAGTCTCTGGCTATGTCACCTTAAGTCCGAGGGGAATGGATGAGACGTATTTTTGGTTTGCCTTAAGGAAGAACGAGCCCACGAAGAAGCGCAAGCCGACTGTTCAGTCTTTCCCTGGATTGCAAAGTCGCATCTGACGACTTGCCAAGTGCAGGAATATATTAGTTTACAAGACGTGCATTCGCGACCCAATGAGTCAGAAGAACACTACTGCCTTCCAACATAGGCTTGATATGAAAAATGTCATTGCCCGAAAAATGCGCCGAATCGAATCGCCATGCGGTAGCAAAACAATTGCAGTCGCAAAAAAATGATGATACAAGTAGAAACATGCTTTCACTGACTCTCAAATGCAGTAAAGCACTCGTCAAACCGATGCAAAGATTGCTTGAAACGAAGCAAATACATTTTGTCGTTGCTATTTTGTGAGTGTGTAATGCTGGACTAGCGGGAAGCAGCCAAAAACCCCCCCAAAAAGAAGAACATATATATCGGTCGTCATTGCCATTTAAATTTTTGGTTAAAGTCATCCTTTCGAACAATTCAACGTTTTCTTCACATTTTACAGAACATTTAACTGGATTTGCAGTTTATGGCACAGAACTTGTGAAGTGAGACACTCAGAATAGAAACGGTACGAAGGGGGTAAGGTAGGAAATGGGCAATTCCACCAACTTTGTGAAAGAGGCTGGGATTCAGTCTGTCTTTCCAGGCTCAATTATAATTGTTTCAGCGCTTTTGAGGTTCCTTTGTAAATTAGCAGATCATTGTTTAGAGCATCCTGTTTGGTCAATTAGACCACATGAAACATTTTCAGTCGAATTTTGATGCAGTCCTTCTAGTCATATACAAGTTCAGATAAATCAGTAGTAATACAAATAAATTACAGTTGAAAAAGGCCAGAAATGTTTTATTAGTAGTTACAAACTGCTTGATGTTATCAGAACTGTTGGTCGCAAAAACTCTCACAGCCATACTGGGTTCGGGTTATCTTGGACTAAGCACAAATTTACTTCTTACGTGTTGGTAGCCTATTGAAATGCTTCAACTTGTATTCTTTTTTTTAATGCCCAACTTTGATATTTTCTTTTCGTTAACTATCTTTAAGTAAATGTTACATGATTTGGTGGCACAGGCATATGTTCTACATTTGCATTGCTCATGTTTAAATTGACAAGTTCCTCTTGGTTTTAATGGCGTGTTTTTTTTAATAGAGTATTCTGGATTTCATAACATTCATAGGTGAGGCCCTACTCTCTTACATCAGTAGGCGGGGGACATTTGTCTCATATGAACAGATCACGTAGTGTATTGGATTACATTTTAAAGTGTTTGATTGGAAGAAAAAAAACAGACTCTATTTTGCCTCTAAAAAGCAAAATTCAGGGCTTCAACTCAGAGTTCAGCAAGAAACCTTGGTGATTGCAGTATTTGCATTTTCACCCGTTTGCAGGTCACTCTCGTGAAATCGTTCTTGTTCAATACCAAGCAGGTTGCTGCCCAAAACTCTTTTATGTTAACAAAGTGCGTTGGGCCACTTGTGACTATCGTCTTCCATTCTTTTTCAGCCATCGCGGGCAGGAAAGGCTTACTAACGCAATATTGTTTATGTAAGGCTTGTTTCAGTAACCTTTTGTGAATGTAGGCGAATTGAGATGTAGGATGATGCCAAGAAATAAAATACTTCTACACGTCCTTGCCACACCCGGTATTAATGTCAAGTACTCACTGAGGCATAGTAACAGATTTAATCCACTGTTTCCCTATATGAACCGTCCACTCCTCCGCCAACCCAGCACCTCAGACCACAATGGTAAAATGAATGCCAAACATTCTTTGTTTCGCAAATCATTACTGCGAGGAAACTGGATCGAGACTAGGAAACTGGGACTCCAAAAACATATATGGGACCTTAAACCACCTTAAGAGCAAGGAAACGGTCATCTCATCTGTTTAAGAATGGGCTTGGAACTTGGGTTTCAAAGTCTTGTATTGTATCACCCAACACCCCCTTCCCCTAACATAAGAGTTATAGCGTGTGAAACAGACCTGGACGATTTTTCCTTTTTATTTACCGTACAGTAGCCTTAAATCAAAGAAAGCCAGATAGTTAATTACCTACAAATGTCATTCATTGCTTAAGTAGTGAAAAATGTAGCTTTCATAAAGTAACACAAATTATCCTTTAAGGGTTAAGTGTGTACATTTTTACATTGGGTAAAGTAGAAATCCAGAGAAGGATGAATGCACGTATTGTCCTGAATATAGTCCTGCCGCTTGCTCAGAGGGGAGCTGTATCCAAACCTGGTCTCCGTACATTAGCTTAAGGACTGAACTCCCGGATGCTTGGTCAAGGATCCCTTTCTTGTATTCGTCGTAAGTGTACATCTGCGGCTCATTGTTCATATATAATGCAACCCAAACATTGGAACCTTTGCAATGGACGTGGTACGAAAAATAATAAATTCCGGGTATCTCGCACGTAAAAATGCCAGTTTGTGGATGATAATTGTTCCTGCCATTGTACAAGATTTTATCAAACTTGACGGGCAACCCAACTGGAGGGAAAGGTATTGTGAGTTTCACGGTAAACGCGGGCATCTCTGGACTAACTCCCATGTGTTTTCCTTTTTTACTCGGCTGACTGATAAATCCTTCCGGTGTCTTAATTCCGTCGATCCCTGGCCCCATGTGGGGCAGCTGGAATTGGCTCACGTCAGGCATGGCGGCCGGTGGGCCTGGAAGCCCAGGCATCCCAGGGGGCCCGCGAAGGCCTGGTTTTCCATTGTGTCCCTCAGGGCCCGGTTCTCCTTTTGGCCCAATTTGTCCTGGAACCCCAGGTTTCCCTAAACCGGGCAATCCCGGTAGTCCTGGCTGCCCCTTGTCTCCTTTTGGTCCAGACGGACCCGGAGACCCAATTGGCCCTCCTGGACCTGAAATGCCTGGTATTCCAATAGGACCTTGCCGACCTTGCTCCCCAGGAAGCCCAGGCCCCCCTTTTAATCCTGGTAACCCTTGTACTCCAGGCAAACCCGGGGGGCCTTTAGGTCCTGCCATCCCCTTCGGTCCCATTGGCCCCTGAAACCCTCTTTGACCCGGTTGTCCTACTTTACCGTGATATCCCGACGGGCCTGGCAAACCCCCCGGACCAGGCTCACCTTTTTGGCCTTGGTGCCCATGAGGTCCAGCTGGCCCTTGTTCCCCTTTTAATCCCGGGAAACCCAAGCCGCCCGACGGCCCGATCGGCCCTGGAAGCCCCGGCACTCCGGGTTCCCCTTGCGGACCAGGGATTCCGGGGGGACCTGCCGGCCCCTGTGGCCCTTGAATTCCTTGTGCTCCTGGGGGCCCCCCGTGACCACGATCGCCTTTTAAGCCGGGAACCCCGGGCTTTGCCATCCCGAACATTCCGGGCGGGCCGGGGAAACCCGGCAGTCCCTTGTGACCTTTTTGTCCTGGAAATCCGGGTTGACCTGGAAGTCCGTCCACCCCTGGCTTTCCCACACCCGGCATTCCCGGGGGACCCTGAGCGCCTATTGGCCCCGGCATACCTTGGGGTCCTGTTTCCCCCGGGAGGCCTGCCTTACCTGGGATTCCGGGTCCTCCAGGGAATCCATTTAATCCAGGTTTGGATATACCAGGCAATCCCGCAGGACCGTGTGCTCCTTGCTGTCCTGGGGGACCCTTTATCCCTGGGAGACCACGTAAACCTATTCCTACACCTCCCTTAGGCCCTGGTAGGCCGGGAAGACCTGGCAATCCCTTGTGTCCTGGCTCTCCCCTTGGCGCTGGTTTTCCTGGTAATCCCACTCCTCCTGGTTTCCCAAATCCAGGAAGTCCTGGAGGGCCCGGTTGCCCTTGCAATCCCGACGGTCCCATTGGTCCTCGTTCTCCCTTTGGCCCTAGGTCACCTTTGTATCCTGGCATTCCAATTCCTCCTGGTTTCCCCGGAATTCCTGGCATCCCGGGCTTCCCAATACTTGGGATCCCTGGTTGACCTGGGAGACCTGGCTTTCCTGGCGGTCCCTGAATCCCCTGGCCTGGCATCCCTGGTGCTCCTGGTGGCCCCATTGGCCCCATTGGACCAGGTTGACCCGACGGTCCTTTCTCACCCCTCATTCCATTTGGAAAAGATGGTATCACTTCACCTGTAGCAAAAAAAAAGCAAATAAAAAGTTACACTGTAATCTTATTTTCAACCTACAGAGAATATTTCACCTTTATTACGTGCACACACCAAAATCTGAGTACGGCTGTCACAGTAGTTGGAGCGGGCTCTAACCTGCTCCATATCCCTGCCCTGTCTGTCCCATCATTGATGGTCGGATCTTCTGCCTCTCTGCCCCCACCCTTTGAAACTCCATCCCACAGTCGCTTTGTCTCACTCCGAAACTTGCCTCCTTCAAGGCCTGAAGATCTGCCTCTTCAATCGCACCCCTACCCTCTCTGCCCTTCACCCCTCCAAGCTGGGTTCCACATCCCTAATTGTGCAGGACTTTGTGACATCCTCTCGAGGTGAAAGGTGCTCTAGAAACGTAATG
This sequence comes from Hydrolagus colliei, assembly GCA_035084275.1. Taxonomy (NCBI): domain Eukaryota; kingdom Metazoa; phylum Chordata; class Chondrichthyes; order Chimaeriformes; family Chimaeridae; genus Hydrolagus; species Hydrolagus colliei. Next base: position 85,637,741 of record CM068745.1, on the reverse strand, counting down.
ATTTGTTGTCCTTGTATCTTCTGTAACCTGCCAATGAGCACCAGCATTTGTAACCTAGTTAGTTAGTTAGTTAGCTAGTTAGTTAGTACCTGTTACACCTGTAACTGTTTATGAGCACAGAAACATCCCTAACCTGTTAATATGAATGAGTCAGGACTTTAACATGATTAATTCAATCTCTCAAATTATTGCTCACAAATAGAACTGAGGTTCACAAGCCCAGTATTAGATGTTTTACATCTTCGCATCAATGTACAGTGAAACGAGAACTCTCATTGCAATCTTACAGATGCATCAATATGAAGACATCCTTCCCCCCCACCACTCCCACACTCCCCCCCCCCCCCCCCCCACACACCACACCCCCCCACCTCCACACACCACACCCCCCCACCCCCCCACACCCCCCCACCCCCCCACCCCCCCCCACCCCCACACACACCACACACCCCCACACACCACACACCCCCACACACCACACACCCCCACCCCCACACACCACACACCCCCACACACCCCCACACACCACACCCCCCCCACCCCCACACACCACACACCACACAACCCCACCCCCACACACCCCCACCCCCACAGCAGCAACAAAAAGGTGTCTGAAGTTATAAACTACAGAAAACGTTAGGTGATTTTTGTTTAGTAAGATTTATGCTATACAATGGCTCCCTCTCCTGGTCCGGTTTCTTAACGTCAAACATTGGGATACGAGCATATCTCAATCGAATTAATTCCATTGAGATAACAGTAAATTTCATGTACTGTACATACAAAGGTCATGCAATTTTTCTTTCCTTGTTTCTCAGGGTTTTAAACTTTCTCCTATTTTAGCAGATTAAAACACAGACTTTACAACTCTCTATAGCAAATAAAATAATTATAGTATTATTATTGTTATTATAATAAAAGAGCCACAAGGCTCTCACCTTCAAAAGCACGAGAGTGATTTAGCGCGGGGAGCGTTGGGGCGAGTGCGGAAACCACCCCCTTGTGTTCTCAGATAACATCACTCAAAAGCCCGAAGCCTAAAGGTACAACCACACCACGCACCATTTCGTGTTTTCAGTTACATTCACTTAAAAAATAAGTTTAAAAAAAAAAAAAAAATCAACATTACACAGATGATGATTAAGAGTCTTTGCATTAGCACAGTATGGAGATTTTTTAAAAAGTCAGCAGGGTGATCCCATGCGGAGACCCATCTCTCTGCTTAAGGGTATCCAAACCAAGATGAGATTCTCATGCATTCCCATCTGCGGATGGAGATTACCTACTTCTGGAAAGTACTGAATTCTGTGCAGGTGTGTTGGTCTACCCGGATAAAAACATGTCATGGATATTGCTTGAATTCACCCTATCTGTTAGGGCTTTGGCTCTCAGGATTAACAGGAGCTGACTGGTCTGCCATTCCAGGTCCTGGTGATGAGCTGAGTTGCCGCATTGTCATCAGCGGTGCCCTGGAATACTGGGGACCTGTCTGGCTCAGGAACTGAACTACCGAGACGACCACAGAGGGCGGCCTCGGTTCAGAATTTTTGTTTGCTCGGCCGGGTGTCTGATACATGGAAACCCATCATCATGCTTAAGAGCATCAAACCAGATAAGAGCTCTATTTATGTGTGCCATTTAAATGTGGATATGTTTCCCCCCTTATTTCAAATGTAATGTGCACTCTCTCCCTAGAGAGAGAGTCAAGGCTTAGGGGGGGGACCCAGACTATGTTTTGAGGGTACAACTGAAGTTTGAACAGCTAAAACTGCATAGTTTGCCATTGAAAACATTACCAGCAAAGCTTTCCAGCTAGGACCGTACTACCATTACGGCTTTGCCTAGTTGGGTTAATGGGAACCGAGTGGGAAGAATCCTTGCTCCCAATCTGACCCTCCAAGACTTGCTGTTCCTGAGAGAGAGCCCTGACATATGTATCACTAGCTACGTCTTTTTACCCATTCCGCATCGTGAATGCAAGCTTTTATTAGCTGGGTTATCCATCACAATCTGTCGTCCTCTCGATAGTTTTACTTTACATTTGTGCCAAAAAAATACATTTCAATCAGGTTTCTAATAACTGTTTTAAAAATGCATCATCTTCCCTCCCCGCTGAACACGCTCGGGAGGTATGTTTGTCAAACACCGCTGTTGTTAATTAAGGCATTTGAGACATCTCGAAACATCTTGAAAGTCAAACGTTTCAAGCCTGCATTGTGCGAGTCTGTGTTTGCTTCAAGTATTTTCATGAACAAATGCATATATCTGTCTGGCTTGAGTCTTGGCTCATTTTCTTCAGTAAAGGCACAGACACTGCCTCCAGACATGTTAACACAAAGTCAAACTGTTGTTTGATTTGGCATATTCGTTGACAACCCTGGTGTTTTTAATAACATGAAGGAAAAAGCCTACGCACTAATTTTCTTCCAATTCATCTCCATCTCCGCAGTCCCACTCAAATGCTTGATCCGGTGCCTGCGTTTGCTCTCAGTTTGGGTTATGTGATTATACGAATTCTGTCTACTGCATACGTCCCTGTGTTAAACATGTGTCTATCATTTTGTTTAGCTTACAACAAGAACAACTTGCACTTATAAGTGCTATAGCACCCTCCACGCAGAGTAGGGTCTCAGAGCACTTAATAAGCTCCATGCAGACATGAACTCAGGCCAGATACTGTGGTTGGTGTATTCTAAAATGCTATTCGGGATGAATGTAGACCCAGTCCAGAAACCTTCAGGATTAGCAGGGCCAAGCACCTCTGTAACTGATTTTATAACAGAGCCTTGAGGCAATTTATCTGTTTGTCCTTAAGGAAGCAACCATACAATTCAGTCACCAAGACAAATTGGATGCTGGCGTTTATTCAAGTGGTCTAGAGGAACATAAAAACAAGGAAACTCTTGCCAGGAGGTGTTTCCCTATTAATTAGAATGGTAGCCTTACCTCATTTGAGCTTTGAGTTTGGATACCCAATCGTAAGAAGGATATACTAGTCTGGAGGGTGCCCAGTGATGATTCAATAGATTTGAACCCACACTGAAAAGGAGTAGCGATGATGAAAGGTTGGGTACATTGAGGTTCTATTCCTCAAAGTAGCAGTGGTTAGCGGATTATTGAATTTAAGTTTCTATAATAATAATGATGATGAACTGAATCGACAGGTGAGATAATGGGTAGAGGGGTACAATACAGGGAGCCGGGGGTCTTAAAAACACAACAAAGACAGTCAACTGACCAAGTGTGATCAGGAAGCATTTATTAACACTATTGGTGGAACAATGATGTCTGGTGGTGGTGACAATCACTGCTCCTTAACAGGCTCCCCAACCATCAGAGGATCGAATTCAAGATCGTCGTCCTCACTTTCAAGGTCATTCACAGCCTTGTCCCTCCTCTCCCCCCACCCCCACCACCCACTTCTCTGACCTGCTGTTCCCCTATGAACCCCTCCATTCAGCGGGCTCCGGCCTGCTTCATGTCCCCCACCCGACCCACCCTGCCATCGGCTGGCAGGCTTTCAGCCTCTCAGCCGCCACACTAGGGAACTCCATCCCTTTGCCTCGCTCCCTCCCTTGCCTCCTTCAAGGCCGGTCTCAAGACCCTCTTCTTCGATCGTGTCTTCGATTGCCCTCCCAACTCTCTCCCTCCCGTCCTAACTACCTCCCTCCCACCCCTGCCCTGCCCTTCTCCCTTGCTCGGGTCCCGACATGACTGTTCAGCGCCTTGGGACGTCCCCTCAACGTGAAAGGCGTTCTATAAATGTCATTTTGTTGTTGTTGTTAACCATATCATATCCGCTCAATTGCCTTGAATCCTCTTTTCCTTTGTAGCTCCAAGACTCACAAGTCTTGTGAACATGCTGAATACTCTGCCCAGAAAGCTGTAGAAGTGGAATCAATAGGAATGTTTAAAAGAGAACTTCTGGAAGGTGTTAATGGGAACAGCAAAAAGACCAGGGAATTGGGACTGAAAGGTCTGCCAAAGCGTTGAATAAACTGGTTGGGATGGGCTTGACGGACTGAATAGCCTCCTATGTTCCTATGACTTCAGTACATCTCTGGTTGGGCTGGACTGAGATCGCTGTCAGGCAAGAGGAGGGGATAATGAGCGTGCAACTATGTCCTGCCAGCCATTTCATGCTACAGTGAGGCCCGTGGCTCCAACAAAACATCGACTGATTCCAGTGTTCAGTGACTGCTGTGAAGCTGATTCGATACAAGCTTTCTTGCGGCAGGCAATCACTGCTCCTAAACCACATTGCGTCCATCAAATCGCTCGAATACTCTTTTACTTTGTAGCTCCCAAGACTCAAAATGGGGAAGCAGTGCTTCCATTCAGTCTTCACTGGTAAGTCTTCTTAGGAAGTACGGAACAAAACAGCTTCTAAATTAAGAGCGATTTTAAGAATTCTATGCTGCCTTAAATTTTACGTCAAAATGGCCTTTCTGGCTAAGTCTAGTGGACGTTCAGGTCTGGGGAGCAGGTACCCAGGCTGATTTTAGACTTCTCTTTCTCCAGGATACTGAGGTTAATTGTACCGCTACTCCCATCACAGAGCAGACTAAAGGTTCAACTCGGGACCTGTCTCGCCCTAATGTGTTTCCTAGTTTCATGTTGGAAATTGAATGGTCTGTGGCAAATGAATGAACCAGATATTGTAATAAAAATAATAATAATATTAATAATGCTTGCATTTGATATAGCGCATTATCACGCCTTCGAGAAGTCTCAAAACGCTTCAAACACTGGGTGAATTGACTATTTTGTGGGTGAAACGCGGCAGCCAATTGTGCACAGCAGTGTCCCATAAGCCATCGTGGATTGAGTGACCAATTTATTATTATAGCAATTGTAGCAATTAATATTATAACTGGGGTAGCAACTATCACCACCTCCCAGTGTCTGCAAACCAACCCCCACCCGACCCATCCCCACCAGATTGCGTGCCCAGGTGCTTTGAGATGTCCTCGAATGTGAAAGGAGCTTTATAAACTACATTGTACATTGTTAGCAATAGGCAAGCACAATTATTAGCTACTGTGCAGAAATAGAGGGCCAAGAAGCAGGAATATGACAAAAAAAATACAGTCAATTCACTTTAAAGTACTGTACTGTACGTTCTGTAAAATGCTTTGAGAAGTCTCAATGAGACGTGATAAGGCAGGGATTATTATCCCTCAGCCCAACTATAGAATATTAGGACTCTGGTACCCAACTTACCCTTTACCTCCTTCATCGGCATCACGTTTTTTCCGAGCATGTGCATTTGGGGAACGTCTTTTCCGTACTGCGGAATGCGAGCCATGTCCTTGCCATACATTGGCGCGTAGGACATTTCCTTGCCCATGTGCTGCATGTGAGGCATTTCCTTGCCCATCTGCCTCATGTGCCCCCTCTGCCCGTGCATCTGCACCTGCGAGAACTGCGGAGGAACCTGCTTCATTTGATAGTAGGCGCCGGCGTGGACGGTGTTGACTAGAGACAGGTGGACGAGGACCGTCAGCAGTTGCGTTGGGAGGAGTGTCGCAGCCATGACCTGCAAAGCAAGCAAGCAACACAAAACCCATCGCTTCAATCACTTTACTTTCTATTTGCAGCGAGTTCTTACAATGGCAAACAAAGAGATAGGATGTGGTTGCCGTGAGAACATTGAGATCCATGTGAATTGGTAAACAAATGAATAAACTGCACACCCAGTAGTGAGTGAGTGAGTGAGTGAGTGAGTGAGTGAGTGAGTGAGTGAGTGAGTGAGGGAGGGAGGGAGGGAGGGAGGGAGGGAGGGAGGGAGGGAGGGAGGGAGGGAGGGAGGGAGGGAGGGAGGGAGGGAGGGAGGGAGGGAGGGAGGGAGGGAGGGAGGGAGGGAGGGAGGGACATTACAACAAAAACTATATAAGGAAGGAAAAATCGCTCTGTTTGCTTTGGGAATTTCCAGCTGATGGGAAATTGATCCAATGGAAAAAGTGTGTCGCGTTGCTTAACAAGTGAAGGCTGCATCTGATTTAGCATTCGACATCTGTCCATAGTTTGCTTTGTCCTGTCACTTTACCATATAACTTTTTATGAAGTGTTGTCACATCAAAACGTTTTATACGCCTTCAAAACGCTTTACCCACGCTGAAGGCCAACCCAGTTTTCTGATTTTCTTTTTCTTGCAGCAAGACAAATATTGCTATTTTATTTGGCACACCATTATTCCTGAAGATTAAATAAGTAGGTGGTGTTTCAACAACAACAACTTCAATTTATATAGCGCCCTCCACGCCGGGCGGCATCATCGAGCGCTTCCCAATAACGGATCCCAGAGTTGATCCCAGAGCCTGGGGGGGGGGGAAAGGTGCGATCGAAAAGAAAGCCGAGACCTGAAACTGGGAAGATGTGGGGTGGGGGGGCGAGGCGAAGGGAGTGAGGAAGGGAGTTTCAGAGCTTTGGGGCATGGTGGCTGGAGGCACGGCCGCCGAGGGTGGAGCAGAGGATTCGGGGGACGCAGAGGAGACCAGAACCGGAGGGGCGAAGGCAACGGGAGCTGTTTTGAGGAGAGAGGAGGTCAGAGAGCTAGGGGACGCAGAGGAGTGGAGCGATCTGAGAAACAAGAGTGACGATCTTCATACAATATAGTCGGCCTGATCTTCAAATGTTCCCTGATTCCCATTCAATGATCAGACCCACTTTGAAAATCCCATTCATAAATGAGTGCTATGTCAGTAGAGAGATCCAGATACTGTTATAACCTAGTTTCATCACAATGGACAAATTAAAAGAAGATTAATTACACCATAACTTGCAGAGCCATTCATGGGGAAAATATGAATTGAGCCAAGAGATGCAGTGATTGTGTTCAGTGACCAGCAATTGCGTTTATCGGTAAGCACATTTTATGCATCATTAAGTTCATTACACAATAACAAAAGACTATTAAAGACTAGCCTTTTGGAGCTGCAGCGACCTCAAATAAGTTTGAGCTGTTCAAGTTTGAGATGTGCTTTAGGTCACAGTGCTCCCTGGGCTGACGTACTGTGTAAAAATAGCACCAATATGATTGTCCAGCCCACACCTTCATGTCGGCAGAGTGGCTTTGTGTGTCACTACCCTAGCAACTTCAGAAGATCTACAACAAAATACTACTGCAAAGTGCAGTCAATGTTTTGTGGCCGAGAACAGCCGCCAATTTGCATGTGCCAATGACCCACAAACAGCCGTGGAATGAATGATGACAACGACGACAACAAAGCAACTTGCATTTATATAGAGCCCCTCAAGCCTTGACCAGTGAAATTTGGGGAATTGTTGACCAGGACATCGGGGGGAAATAAAACCTTCCCTTTTCGTGACTCTACAGCGTTGGTGTTTGCTTCATTGGTGCAGCCATTGCTTTGGGTTTTTAGCCTGTGATCTAAACGGGGACGGGACTAGTTCATGTATGAACCAAGTTCTGCGCAATGTGAACAAAAAGCATAGGAGATGACAGAACCAGAAAAGTTCATTGTCTGTCCGGCTGGTTTTAAAGTAAAATAAAAACAAATACTCTCGTACCCCTCGATTGATTTCCTTTGTCGAATATCTGTCCATTACTTGTCTACTTGATTTAGTTGATTAATAGCTCACCATGGGAAAGGTCCTATTGCAGATACTGCATTCGTTAGGCTCCTGGAGTTCTTAAAAAGAACTGGAAAAATAAGGCAGTTACAGACATTTTCTTTTTTTCTGCAGCTGCTACAATTTACTAGACAAAGCAAAGGTTTAAAATGATTAGTCTTCGTGGAATCATCGAATTTTACAGCACAGATTTGACCCATCGTGCCTGTGCCGGCTCTATTTTGAATACCTCTATTAAACCTCCCCGTTCAACCCTCTCTGCTCTCAGGAGAACACTTCCTGTAAATGTGAAGCTGGATTTTTGTTGGCCATAACGGAGCAAATGTCCGATCAAATCTCTTACAAGCAGCTCTTGTGAAGCTTGCATGCAAATAAATTTACAGCTGTGCGTGAGTGGCATCGTTTTCTCATTGTTCCTCATGCCACATATTTTAGAACTTTTTCCAACAAAAACGAAAAAATACTGCAGATCCAAATGAAAGATCTGCCCGAATGCCAACTTCTCCACTTGGCAGAATTATTACTTTTTCCTCTCATTTTCTCTCTTCTCTCTCTCTCTCTCTCCCGGCCACTGACTCATGTTTGCGCAAGGCGCCACATAAGGAACCAGTCACCCAATCTTCATGTGTGAGTGAGGGTCTAGACAGTGGTTGTTGGCAGGCTGTAAAGCCACAGGGGGTGGGTTGGGTATCCTGTCTTTGCTTGACGTCCACACAGATGTATCAGTTTCAACAGAGGATATCTGAGCAACAATCACCAGATCTTGCCTGCCTGGTGAGATGGTTTGGGTGGAGTTTGTATAAATAAAGAGTGAGGGCATTCCTGTTTGACCTTGCACGCGGTCATCTTTTCCCCTCCCACCAACACCCCCCACCCCCACCCCACCCTCAGCTCTGACCTTAGCTCGGATGCCAACTCAGGAATGTTAAGCGCCTCCCAATGTGAAAAATACTGCATTAATGTCAATTTGTTTGGTATTTTCAGCGCTCCCTACTTATTTACTGATGGTCCAGCTGACATCATCTAACTCATTTCAGAACCACAGGTTGAGGGTTGGATCTTCAGGATATATATGGATCTCAGTTGCACAACAGTCAGGGGTTCCAAACCAGGGTCGTTCAGAAAGAATTTTATTCCTGTTCTCCCAACATAGCGGCTGACCCTGTTTAATATTTTAGGTGCAGATGTGGGCTTTCGTTAGGAGTTACAACAGACGCGTATATTGTGTATTCCTCACAACCATAGTCTGGATATTGGTGGAAAATCAGACACACATACACTTGCACAGAGAGCACCATGCCAGGATGTGAATCATTTAGACATGTTTATGTGAGACTTATCATGGATTTTTCTTCAGCTGCCTCCTGCTGTGATTTCTCTGCATAGCAGCTTTGAGCTGGGCTCCAACGAAAGCGAGACCATCTTGGCTGAAAGTTTGCTTGGCGTGAATCATCCCGGTCTCAGCCAGCCCTCGGTAGGTAACATTTTACCACAACATATTCAGTCAATAAAACACTGTTTCACCCACAACATATACAGTCAGTTCACTTTACAGTATATTCTGTGAAGTGTTTTGAGATGTCTAGAAGACATAATAAGGCTCTATGTCAAATGCAAGGATTATTATCATAGACTAAAACAACCAATATGAGAATTCCTCTTGCCACCATGTCCGATGACTTTGAGGACATGCCTTTAGATTGGGAAAACCTCTTTATCTCTCTCGGTTAGAGGAATTTCACTCACGGGGGTAGAATCTGTGGTAATTTTAGCATTCCTTACACCAATTAAGAAGCGTTTGATAACTACCAATTGGAATTTATTTATTAATGAATAAAAATGACTTATTTTGGGGGATTGATCTGCTGAAGGGGAGAGAAATAAGGTCCCCTTCCTGTCCCTGAAATAACATTCGGGCTTAAGTAAGGATTGATTCTAAAAATGATCTGTAAATGGTTTATAGTCCTTGCCAGGCTTCACTGGCTCCCGGTTACTGAACAGATCGACTTCAAGATCCTCTCACTCATTTCCAAATCCCTTGATGCCCTTGCACCTCCTTACCAACTGATTTGTTTCAAATTAGAGGATATTTGGCCAGGATGTGGGGAGAAACTCATCATGAGATCTGTAGCAACCAACTTAGAACAGGCAGGCGGGACTTCGGTATCTCTGACAATGCAGAGTTCCCACCCATTCCCAGTACTGCATTGGAGTATCTGCCAACTCCCAATAGAACCCACAACCTTCTGGCCTAGAGTTGTCAGTACTGCCTACTGAGCCTGGCTGACTCAAAAGAACAAAAAACTCTGAGTTGGATGCATGTTCGTTTTAGAGAACGGTCCAAAATAATTGCTGAAAGGTGTAAAGCTCCCCTGCAAAGACTGCGTGGGCTTCAGACACAGCATGTTTTCACTCCTGTCTCACAAATGGCATGCTCCCAGACCTCCTATGATCAGCACTTAAGTGCGTCAGTCAAGTCCCATCTCAAGTCCCTCCTTTTCGACCATGCCATTGGTCTTCCCCCACTTCACTCCACCCCCTCCCCCACCCCCCCCCCCCCTGCACCCCCCACCCCCCAACGATCCTGACCCCAGCTCGGGTCTGAAACATTGACTGTCCAGCGCCTTGAGCTGTCCTCCCAACGTGAAATGCGTACACCAATGTAATTTTGTTGTTGTTGCTGAACGATGTCGTAAGTAAAACGTGGACTCTGTTTTCCAAATCAATCCCACTCCCTCACTCTCTCCCCGAACAACGTTCTGTGAGTTGCGTCAAAACAAATTGCTAGACATTGGAACAAAAAAAGGCCAGTCGATGGTTTTATCAAACGAACAACCCCAGCGGAACCCTAGTGCTCACAGACTGGCAGTAACACAAGAGATTGGTGTGGGTGCCTTTATTGACACTAAAGTATCCATCACCTCTTTTGCATCATTTGGGACAAGGCCGTTTTCTTTTCAACGGCTCGTCAAAATCGAATTGTTTCTTAGGCGATTACACGGAGCCCATCAGAATAGAGATGGTGGTGAGATGCCTTGGATATCAACTATAATTTGATTAAAACTTGGTCATTTTGGAGCTTTAGGCTCAATTGTTATTGAGACGATTGAGAGGGTATCCAACGGAGGTGGTTTAAAATTACGAAGGGTTTCGACAAAGTGAACATAGAGAGACAATTTCCTATTTGTTGATTGGATGACTAGAGGGTCTCAAATAGATCAAAAAGAGAGGTTAGGAGTGTCTGTGTTTTTACACAGAAGGTGGTGAGAATGTGGGCCTCACTATCAGAAGATGCTCTTGCAGCAAAAGCATCGACAGGTTTAAGAGGAAACTCAACATATACATGACGGGGTTGGGTATGAGAAAGATATGGGAGATCGAGGTGGGAGGAATTAAGATGGATAGAGAATCATGTGGTGTACAAACACATGAACGGGACTAGAGCTGTTTTATATAGGACATTGGTGTATGATGCCAAACAGCTTCTCGTCTGTGGGAGGCTGCAGTGAGATCATTGATGAAGAGTTCTGGCTATTATATTATCCCAGTGTATAACCACTGGGTCTTGGAGCCACACATATGGTGTGAACAAATTGATAAGGAGAATGACTGCTGAAGTGACTACTACCACAATTCCATTTTTCATTTCTGAAATTTCAACACTCAGATAATATTAATAATGCTTGCGTTTGATATAGCGCCCACCTTATTATGTCCATGAGACATCTCAAAGCTCTTCACAGAATACACGGTAAAGTGAATTGACTTTTTATTTTGTGGGCAAAACATGAGATATATGGAGCTGATACATAAGACAGTGGTCAAAGGGGAAGTACATAACTATTCCCACACAGGCCTGAAAGTCTCAGGAAAGCACAATACGATATACTTCTATCAAATGACACAGAATCTGGCTACAATTGGTCTCAATGACACTGGGTTAGACTAGGAAGAAACCAGCCAAGCTTGAAACCTTTCAGAAGGTTTCTCCGAAAGCTTTCAGAGTTGCCGTGGCTTAGTGTTTAGAGCACTTGTCTTGCAAGCTGGGGAGACCAAGCTGGGGAGACCTGTGTTCGAATCCAGGCAGGTCAGGGCGAAACCCTGGGCAAGTTTCCTTACTCCAAACACACGCCTAATAATAATCCGTCAAAAAAAAACCACAATAATAAAATTGGTCATTTCAATCCACGACTGTTTGTGGGCGACGCTGCTGTGCGCAATTGGCTGCCGCGATTTGCCCACAAATATACAGTCAATTCACTTTACAGTACATTCTGTGAAGCGCTTTGGAACATCGATAAGATGAAGATGGAGGAAGAAAAAGAGACAATCTCCCGTAAGCAGAGGTCAGCGTATTTCCACTTTTACTCAGTCAACTCAGAATTTCACAGCCCGGCGACACTTGGCTCTCTGGTCACAGTTTCTAAATGAAACAAGACTTGTCTTTATTAATCCTGATGTTGTCCTTACCACCATTCCAGCCATCACTCTGCTGTACTAGTGATACCCTCTGGGTACCATCTCAAAGCGTCGCGTAATCGTAGGGCTCAAAGGACACCGTGTTCGCCAACGTTTTCTATTCCCTTTCAAACTAAAATTGTTCAAAAGTATTATACTGTAATAATATAACAATCCTTGCATTTGATAAAGTGCCTCCGACTGTCTGACTTGTGGCCAAACTACACAAGATTCGCTGCAAAGATTGTGTATGTTGTAGGTGAACACGGCAGCCAATTTCCATGCAGCGGTGTCCCAACAAAAAGCCTGAGAGGCCTTTCCTTGAACTCGCCTTAAAGCAATGGATGCCTCGCCGGGAAGCGTTGGACACTTTGGAGACGTTACCAGCAGAGAACAAAGGCGGTGGTGAGACAATAAAACAGTGGGTCTGATGTCTGTCCAAGTGCGCAGTGCGCTCCTGAAAATCAGCCCCGACGATGCCACTTGTTATTCAATTGCGAAAAGGCTTTCGGACTTGGTTTGGCGAGTTAAAGTGGGCTTCATCTACATTCAAGTTGAATCCCACGGGCCTTCGAGATGTTAGTGATTTTCCAAAATGAATGCAAATCATCATTATCGTGTTGTCTGAATCCAGAACAAACATTTCCACAGGAAAAATTCCATGCTGCGGGAAGCTGCCAGCGCTGACTACTTCTGAACAAGCACAATTTGGCACTTCCACTGTCTAGAGATGGCTGTACAACAACCGTACAATTCAATGCGATTTTGTTTTTTAACCGAGGTGCTAGACGTCGTGGTTGAGCATGACCCAATTTTCTGACTTGAGGCCAAATTAAGCAAGCACCTCTGGTACACAGGAAGTGTGTGTGTGTGTGTGTGTGTGGCGCAAGGCAACGTTTTTGTACATCTGGGTGGTGATACAATAGCAATTTTGACATTTGTTATTGGTCCTCGATGTCTCACGGTGCTTCATGAGGTTTCACTGCAGAGTGTAGTAACTGTGTACTGCATTTGGTAGGCAAAGGCAATAGCCAGTTTGAGCAAAGCCACATTCTCACAAACATAAGAACATAAGAACTAGGAGCAGGAGTAGGCCATTCGGCCCTTCGAGCCTGCTCCGCCATTCAATAAGATCATGGCTGATCTTCTCACCTAACTCTGATTACCTGCCGTATCCCCATATCCCCTAATCCCTCTATTTTTCAAAAATCTATCAGTCTCAGCCTTGAAAATGTTCAAGGACTGAGCATCTACAGCCTTCTGGGGTAGTGAATTCCATAAATTCACTACCCTCTGAGTGAAGAAATGTTTCCTCAACAGCCGTGACGTGAATGACCAAAACAGATGTACGTGTACATCGGGCAGGAGGATAAAAGACTGATTCGCAAACCGTGTCTGTTTCGAGATTCTTTAATTCATGCACATTCAGGGAGATTACTCAAGAGGTGGCAGCATAATGGTTCCGTTTGACAAGAAGAATAAATAGACTGAGGTTTTCATTGTTAACAAGAGTTTTTTTTTAATATACTGTGTATATATGTCTGTCTGTTACACCTGCTCTAATAGATGACACAGCCACTTATGAGTGTATTTATATTTAAATGAAACTCTTACTGTAATGCATGATAATTGCTAAAAAAACACGCAGTAACCCGTTAGTAATCATACCAAATTACACCCCACTTATCTGAAGCACATGGAGGTGTTGTGACCTAACTCGAGAATGAGGCTAGAATAGATAGTTCTGGTGAGGCGGGGAGTTAAGAACAGCACATGGTTCCAATATGTACTGATTCTATAAAAACTGCTACTTGACGTGGAATCATTATTTATTTTGAGAGCTACGTCTGAAGGAGTTAGGTGCAGGTAGGTGTTACTTTATCGTGCTCAGGAACTTGTCATGTCTGTGTTGTTTCTAATCCCATTCTCTGTCTCAGTGAAACCATCTCAAAGTGCTTTGCACAACGTATCATCTACTTCAGTGAGTTGAATCTCAAAATACTTTTCGTAGGAATCATACAATCTTACGGCACAAAAGGAGGCCATTCGGCCCATCGAGTCTGTGCCGGCTCTTTGAAGAGAGCAATTCAATCCCATTCCCCAGCTCTCTCCGCATAACCTCGCAATCCCGTCCTTCCAAAATAAATGTCTACCTCTCTGGTTCTCTGAATCAAAGAACACTTATGCATGACTTACTGGCCTAGCTGTTCCAATGTGTGTGTTATCTAATGAACCATGACAGAGGAAACTAGCAGTTTTTTGTTGTTTGAAGTTAGCTCTCACTTTGTAGAGAATAATCCTGTAAACTGACAACTAGTTTGCCAAGACATTGTCGGCCTCCCCAGCTCCTCCATTCACAGGCTGCAGGTCATCCAAAACTCTGCAGCCCGTGTACTATCCCGCACCCGCCTCCGTGACTACATAACCCCCACCCTCGCCCGCCTCCATTGGCTCCCCATCCTCCAGAGGATCGAGTTCAAGATCCTCGTCCTCACCTTCAAGGCCTTACACGGCCTTGCCCTGCCCTATCTTTCCGACCTATAAGCCCACCCAATGGACCCTCCGTTCAGCAGGACTTGGCCTGCTCCAAGCCCCCCGCACGAACCGCCCACCATCGGAGGCCGGGCCTTCAGTTTCTCCGCTCCCATCCTTTGGAACTCCATCCCCCAATCCCTCCGCCTAGTTTCCTCCCTTTCCTCTTTCAAAGCCGGTTTGAAGACTTTCCTTTTCGATCGTGCCTTCTGATCCCCCCCTAATTCTTCGACCTCCCCTATGATTCTTACCCCCTCCCGAACACTCCCCTCCCAGCTCGGGTCACACGCCTCCTGTGCAGCGCCTTGGGACGTCCTGCCGATGTGAAAGGCGCTCTATAAGTGCAATTTGTTGTTGTTGTTGTTGTGATTGTATCAGGAATTTTCAAATAAGTTTTTTTTTGTGGGGGGAAAATTTCTAGTTGGCAAATCTCTGAATCACAGCTTCATTCCAAATCAAATCAGTCTCAGCAAAAGCAAGAAATATGTATCTTAACAATCAGCTTCTAAAATGCTTCGTTGTGGACAAACCCAGTGGCCTAATGGCCTTCAGCATGCTTCAGGCAGAGGAAACTTGCAGCAGTGAATCCAAGGGGGTTATTTCTCATCATGTCAATACCTTTTACTCCCTTTAGCAAGAGAATGAACTTGTACTTTTGCAGGTTAATATATTTACAGATAGACCCTGGACCTGAAGACATTTCTATGACACCTTGGCTTGGTTGATAGCACAATTTGTCTTAAAACCAGAAGGTTGTGGGTTCAAAACCATATGGAATCTTTGAACTCGGGCTAGACTGACGTGCCAGTGAGGTCCTGGGGAAGTGCTGGTCTGGTGCCTTTCACTGATATTAGTGATAATCCATTTTTATAAAAGCAATAGTAAATTGATCATTTCAATCCGCGACTGTTTGTGGGATGATGCTGTGCACAATTGGCTGCCGCGTTTCACCCACAAAACGTACAGTCAATTCGCTTTACAGCATATACTGTGAAGCGCTTTGAGACGTCTGGAAGACCTAGAAACGCCATGTCAAATACAAGGATTATTATGATCCTGATTAGTATTATCTGTCTGGTGTTCTGTCTGCCTTTTTAGGTGGATGGTAAAGATCCCATGGCAACTATTGGAGGAGGGAATTTATCCTGGTACCCAAGTCAACAGTCCCCAAGGTTATTTTAAGAAGTCATTCACTCCATGGCCACTGTTTACGTGCCATTGCCATGCACAAAGTGGCTGCTGCATTCGCCCACAAAATACAGCCTCTGCAGTTTACAGTAGACCTTGTGAAGTGCTTTGGGATGTCCTCCTGATGTTCTAAGGTGTTGCGTTGATGTGTTTTATTACATTATTACTGGTGTTTGAGGCAATGTTAATTCCAGCGCACTTACTATTGAGTTTGAGGCTCATTTCAGTTCTGGTAAATGCTTCTTTTGTTTCGGGTAAGAACTGCGGAATCTCTGTTCATATTATAGCACAGCAATATTTAGACTAGCGTTCTGCCCACAAAATATACAGACATTTAGCTTTACAGTATATCCTGCGAAGCGCAGTAAGACGGCTCGCAGATGAGCTAGGGCGTTATATCAAATGCAAGTATTTGAAATCTAGCCATCCAATTTAATATGGGAATCGTGGACATTTCCTGCGGTGCTACAGAATTAGCCTCATTGGTCTTCGAACCGCTCCATTATTGATGCGAACTGGGTGCACGTACGCACCTATTCATTCCACCACTCTGTTGATATTTTCCAAAGGAATGTCGCATCTGCTGGTTTGATGTGAATGAGACCATTCAGATCTGACTCCACCCCCTCCCCCCCCACCCCCCCGTCAGATTCTGCGTCAGCAAAATATCTATGACACCGGCTCGTGAGTAAGACAGAAATGCCCGTGAACATTTCTAAATTGAACACGAGGCCGACTGGACTGTAAACCAGAGGACTTGTGGGCTACGTTGGTTACGTGGTGAATTCAATCACCACCACAACGGCAGAACCGACTGCGGGCTCTAAAATGCTGCCGACACGCCATTTGGGCCCCGATTGTATCAGCGCCCTGAGAAGCTATCCTCTCGTTCAGGGCATTATATAAATACGAGTTGTTGTGGCTCCACAAAAAAAAGGCACCCCTGCTTTAATTATTATTTTTAAAATGTTGATAAAATAATCTTTACATTTGATCCAGTGCCTCACTACCTTGTTGCTTCACAGGATATATATTCGACTGTGTACCTTGTGTGAGAAAAACACGGCAGCCAGTTTATTTTAGGGGTGGATTGCTGGCCGGAGGAAATCTCCCTTCTCTTTTTTATGGGACCTGAACAGGCAGATGGGACCTCGGTTTAATGTCTCATCCAAAGTTCAGCATCTCCCACACCACCCCCCAGCACTGCATTGGGATATCAGCTCAGACTGTGTGATTCCAACACCCGACAAGGGGCTTCAACCCGTAACCTTCTGACACCGAAACAAGAGTTCTACCACTTTGCCGGTCTGATTAAATGTTGGTTAAATGTTGATACAACAATAACTTGCATTTATATAGCACCCTTCAAGTAGGGTAGAGCACTTAAACAAGGATGGCATAGCTCACACGAAGCTTTAATTTTGCTTTCCAATGATGCTACAGTTTATAAGGCAAACTTGGAGGAGGGCGATTGAAGGTGAAGTTACCACAGTAGATTTATTTAGAATTGCATCTTGCACTTTTGACCACCTTAATTCCCGAGTTTGAACATTATGTATTTGTAAAAGTGAAGGATCCTGGAGAACTCGGCCCATTGTTAGATTACGAATTGACAGCTGTAATAACTAATAATAGGTTTTTTGAGTAATTCAACATCCTGCCCAGTTTTATAACTGGCTTTGTAAGAGTCAAATAGAAAGCTTTGTAAATGCCATTGATTAAAAACAGCCGGCTTCACAGACAGTTGCTGAAAGCCAAACGTCCCCAGCAACATTGAATATTTGGTCCAATATCCTGTCTTTGTTAAAGATGGGAATGGAAGCAAAAAGTCTGCTTGAGTGTTTAACATCCAAACTATCAGTACTCGCCCTTTCAAGTTAATTTATTGAATGCTATGACTGTGGAGAATAATCCTATCTTAATATACCTCCGTAAAGCACCTCTTTACTTGCCAAGATGCAGTAAATTTCAAATTTGATTTGCAAATGAATCAAAATGCCTGCCCAGTGGACTCGTTAAAGACTTTACTAATGTTCCTCCATCTCAACCAAAAACTGAGTATAACCTGTCTGCAGTATTGTGATCTATTTTAGTGGGGTGGGGAGGGAAAGAGAGGAGAAATGTTAGCGTGCTTGCCTCTGGGTCAGAAAGTTGTGGGCTCAAGCAGCTCGTCTGGAACTTCATCTCATGATCATAGTTGACACGCCAGTGTAGTACCTAAGGAAAGTTGCGTTGACAGAGATGCTGTCATTTGGATGGGACGTTTAAGGTTCCATCTGCGTCTTCAAATAAAATCCCAGAAGACAAGGAGAAGTTTCTACTGATGTCATGGTTAAGAATTCTTCACATAGATTAGACATTTCACCAATGGCTGCTGGCTTTGCAAAGAGCGGTCAATACTGTTTAGTGAGTAAGCAGATTATTTGATTGTAGGTTTCTTCCTTAGTTAATTGTTTGAAACGCTTTTCTTTAACCCGGGTTCAACTCCAAAGTAACTTGGATTTTTGCATCGATCTTTCGCATCATCCACAACAAATTACAGTCTTTTAAAGAAACTGAATGTGTTCATGTTAGCAAAAAGATGATCATAAATATATCACTATTGTCATAACTTGTGTGTTTGATATCATCTTTCATGACTGTCTATTTTGTAGCAGTACAAATGATTAGTACAATGGTAAGCATATCACCTCACTGAGTATCGACCAGCTTTACTAACTTAGACACTGAGGGACTGTTTCCCCTAGTAGGAGAATCTATAACCAGGGATCACAGTCTTAAAATTAAGGGTCAGCCTTTTAGAACAGAGTTGAGGAAACATTTCTTCACTCAGAATTTATGGAATTCACTCCCCCAGAAGGCTGTAGATGCTCAGTCCTTGAACATTTTCAAGGCTGAGACTGATAAGATTTTTGAAAAATAGAGGGATTAGGGGATATGGGGATAGGGCAGGTAATCAAAGTTAGGTGAGAAGATCAGCCATGATCTTATTGAATGGCGGGGCAGGCTCGAGGGACCGAATGGCCTACTCCTGCTCCTAATTCTTATGTTCTTAGTATCGATTCCCATGGGTGTACAGTGTGCTCGCTAAATTGTACCATCGGTCCTCATCCAGTGGACAACTGTATAATGAGGGAAACGCATATTTCAGCCCAATCTTTCAATGTGTTCTGTTTTCTTGTTTGAAGTCGATGGCGAACCAAATTCATCAAAGAATGCATCTCACCAATAAGGGCAAAATAAAGCAGTCTGATGACAGCCTTTAACAACAACACTTCACTGAATTCAACCACAAAGAAGAAGCAAATGTTTACCGGGGGCGCAGTTGGGGGGAAATGTGTGAATCTGTGAATCTCTTCAACAACAACTTGCATTTATATAGCACCCCTCACGCAGGGTACTGTGCCAGAGATACATAATGGATCCAGGAGTTTCATTTAATTGTGTTAAACTGCTTATCCACTTGCATTGCAATTGTTTCTGCTCCAAGCAGAACATTTACATAAAATCCTAACCCAGGGAGCGAGTGTTGTTCCCTCATCTGAGATCTGATTTTTGATTTGTGGTGAACTAAACCAAACCATCTCCAAATGAAACGTTAGGCAAGTTTCCTTACTCCGCAAGCCTCTGTTTATGTAGCAGTAAGTTGGAACCTGGTTATTAGTCAATTTGGCAGATGTCTTTCTGGGGGGAATAATCCTTCCTACAGCTCTCCTCCTCTCCCACCCGCCACACAAAAACAAATTGGTTCACACAATCCACAAATGTTTGTGGGACATTGCTGTACAAATTGGCTACCGCGTTTCACCCACAAGATAAAAAAAACATATTCAGTTTGCAGTACACAACCACAAAATTACACTTGTATAGCGCCCGACACGTCAGGAGGGCGTACCATTCTATGAAGCGACTGGTAAAGCACTATATCATATG
Source organism: Hydrolagus colliei (assembly GCA_035084275.1). Taxonomy (NCBI): domain Eukaryota; kingdom Metazoa; phylum Chordata; class Chondrichthyes; order Chimaeriformes; family Chimaeridae; genus Hydrolagus; species Hydrolagus colliei. The sequence goes on along the minus strand of CM068745.1, from coordinate 85,618,034 downwards.
CAAGGATTATTATTATCTCCAATTTTTTTTACTTGTACGATTCCACATCGTTTCGTTTACACAGAAGCCGTATCATTCTTACGGATCTTCTGTTGGTTTGGATCGGTTTGGATAACTCAACTGGATGATTCAATAAAACCACAGTGTAAACATTTCACAAATTGGTTATTGCTATTTCCAGCTTATACAAATCCTGACCCCCGAGCTGAATCCTGATCCAAACGTAATATTTCTTGGCAAACCAGCTAAGCATTATTAGTGCTCAGCTAAAGGAAGCTGGTGAGTGTTATCTTTAAATGTCATTCCAAATGTCCCTTAATAGAATGAGTTCTGGACACATTAGAATGTATCGGCTGCCTATTATTCCGTTCCCTATTTCTCCCCATTTTTTTTCTCTCTCTCTTACGGAAGGAAACTGGTACTAATAGCAGATGATCTGTGGTTAAGGCTGAAATATCTACTTGAATAAATCGGGTAGATTAAAATGTAAGACTGACAGGGTGAAATTCCACCTGAGTTTGAACGGGCATTCATTGTTTTTTTTAGCATTTCCAAGACTGTGGAATCTCACAACCTCTTAAACATAATGATAACCCTTGCAATTGATATATCCTTTCTTCACGGCTTCTAGACGTCTCAAAGAGGCTCACGGAATATACTCTAAAGTGAATTGACTGTATATTTGTGGGCAAAACGCGACAGCCAATTTAACTGCTGTGTATGACAAACAGTCGATGATTGAAGTGACCAATTTATTCTTTTTTTGTTGTTGAGGGATTATTATTAGGCGTGTGGAGTCAGGAAACTTCCCCCAAGGTTTTGCTCTGCTGGGAGATCTCAACCCAGTGTGTGAGGCAATGCTTTAACCACTGAGCTACAGGACTCCACAATAAATGCAGTCTTAATTTTGAAACCAGTGTCGTGGATTGAAATAACCAATTTTATTACTGTAATAATAATAATGCTTAATTTATATAGCGCTTTCCACATCTTATCGATGTCTCAAAGTGCTTACTGTATTGTGGTGTTCAAATGGTGTTTCGAAATGCTTTGCAGGAAGCACTGCAAAACGGTGTGACTGTGTGTTTTTGCCCCGTATCCTCAGAATCACAGTTAATGTTGTTCAATTTTACCTTTGCTTTGTAGGAGTAGAATCAACTTGAATTTCATTATCAGAGTTGAGTCTGAAGAACCTTTTAAAGCTTCTCAGACAAAGCCAGCACTGCAGGTACAAAGTGTTAAGGAAACTACATTTGGGGTGGTGGTGGGTGGGGGAAGAGAAGTGTTTTCAATGTAACACCCTGGTTTATGGAGGTTTAGGCTTGAGTTTTTAACTTCCAGCCAGGATGTCCTGTTTGAGTTTATCTACCGCTGGCTTGTGACCAAGGTTTGTCCAGGAGAAGTGATTTCAGCTTGTGCGATTGTACGGTTGGTTTTGGTTAATGTGGTTGAGATTTTTGCTGTTGCGTTAGCAGAGAACCAAGCAAAGGCAGCTGTTATATCAGTGGTTCTCAAGGCTGGACCTTTCCCTTCCAAACGCTAGGGGGCACAGATACCAATGTTAAAGTCCCAATTGCTTCTCAGGTTCAGGTGACATAACTGATGTTTAAACAAACATGTAACCCTACTTGACTGAGTGTAAAAGTGTTAAAGGGCAAAATTGTACATATTCAAAACAGTAAAACAAGAGGAGCGATTTTTCAAACGTACAAGTAGCACAATAAATCTGAATTATGTAGTACATTGTGGCGCTTGCCATAACAAGATGAACCTCGGTTCTTTTTGTTGTCTTCTTGTTTGGACAGGTTTCTCAAACACTGAGCCTCTCTTTATATTCCAAGAGCATTGGGGAGACTTTGCAAAGTCTCTTTGTGTGCCAAGATAACTAACATATATCATCACCGCAGACACAGATTTTTTTTTATAGATGGCTATTTCAAAGTTGGCTCATAGTGACTTTTTTTTTCCCTCTCTCTCTCTATCTCTCTATCTCTCTGAAAACAAGCTTGGCCCCTGTTTTTATACGTGGGATAAAACTTTATGTTCAAACATCTGAAACACAAACAGAAATGGCCGGGAACACTCAGCAGGTCAGACAGCATCTGATGAAGGGTTGTGGACCCGAAGCATTGACTCACTTTTCCTCCCTCCATAGACGCTGCCTGACCTGCAGAGTGTTCCCAGCCATTTCTGTTTGTGTTTCAGATTGCCAGCATCTGCAGGGTTTTGCGTTTTTGTGTTCAAACATCTGTTAGAGATGTAGAAATAAATCGACAACAAATCCATGGAAGCGCACTGAGAACTGTTACTATTTCTGGTCTTGGAAAAGTAGAGAACATAGGAAGTTAGAAAAGGTGTTGACTATTTGGTCCATCAAGCCTGGGGAGATTCTGAAACCCATTTACAGCCTCAAATGTGGAGTCGTGTAGCTCAGTGGTTAAAGCACTTGCCTTGCAAGTGAGAAACCTGGGTTTGAATCCCGACAGGGCAAAATCCTGGACAAGTTTCCTTACTCCACACACCTGAGAATAAGAATAATCCTTGCATTTTGATATAACGCTTTTCACATCTTCTCAGTGCTTTAACCACTGAGCGACATGTCTGCGGTGATGATATATGTTAGTTATCTTGGCACACAAATAACTATTTTCAAAGTCTCTCACAGAATACACTGTAAAGTGAATTGACTCTTTATTGGTGGGCGAAAAGCGGCAGCCAATTGCGCACATCAGTGTCCCACAAACAATCATGGATTGAGTGATCAAGTTATCCCCCTCCCCCCTGGCTCGGCCCCGGGATCCGTTATTGGGAAGCGCTCTGAGATGCCGTCCGGCGTGGAGGGCGCTATATAAAGTACTCAAGCACTGAATCTGTCCTGAAGTTATGCTAACTAGCTAAGCAAACAAATGCAATACCTCTGCCATGGTGAGATTACTGTCACTTCAGAACATGAAGCTCCTGAAGCTCAGTGGTTTGAACACTCGCCTTACAAGCATGAGACCTGTGTTCGAATCTGGGCAGATCAGGGGGAAACCTTGGGCAAGTTTCCTTACTTCACACACACACACGCGCCTAATAATAATCCCGCCAAAAAAACATGATGATAAAATCGGTCATTTCAATCCACAACTTTTTATGGGGACACCGCTGTGCGCAATTGGCTGCCACGTGTCGCCCACAAAATATACAGTCAATTCGCTTTACGGTATATTCTGTGACGTGCTTTCACATCAATAAAACGTGAAAAGCGCTATATCAAATGCATGGATTATTATTCTTATTACTGTAATATGATTCATCCAATTCCTGGGGCATAGCGAATTTTAATTGCAGCAATTTGGCTGTTTGCCCCATTATTTGGCATTGGTGTTTGCTCCTCTGAGCACTATAATGGATTTCTGCATGTGTCAGACACCCGGCTGGCTTGATAAGATGATATTGATTTTATTGTTTTATTGTCTTCAGTTAATAATGTTGTATTTTTTAAAAATTGCCATCTTTGTTGGAAAGATTGTGAGACACTTTCATTCTCAATTTGAGGAACAACAGCCACCAGAGGGCGTTCCTGATACATGCCTTCATTACAAAACACTAAATACGACAGATGCTGGGAATCTGAAACAAAAACAAGAGTTGCTGAGGGAACTCAGCAGGTCAGGCAGCATCCACGGAGAAAGGAAAAGGAGTCAACGTTTCGGGTCTACAATCCTTCTGTTGACTCTTTTTCCTTTCTCCATGGATGCTGCCTGACCTGCTGAGTTTCCCCGGCAACGTTTGTTTTTGCCTTCATTACATCCAGGCTCGACTACGCCAACACCCTGCTTGTCGGCCTTCCCAACTCTTGCCTCCACAACCTGCAGATGGTCCCGAACTCTGCATCTCTTATCCCCTCACTCACCAGGCTCCAAGATCCCGTCACCTCCACCCTCGCCCAGCTCCACGGGCTCCCCATCCCTCAGAGAATCGAGTTCAAAATTCACGGATCCTAATTCCTAACCGTTCGGCGCCTTGGGACATCCACTCGACGTGAAAGATACTTTACAAATGTAATTTTGTATTATGGTGTATTGTTCCCTTATTGCTGTCAGTTGCTGAGTTCGAAACAAATGGGAGTTAATTTGTTTTCAAAGTTTTTACTAGGAAGCCCTGAGTGACGCTAGTGTGGAGTCCTGTATCTTAGTGGACTCTGCGCTCACCTCACAAGTGAGAGGAACTGAGTTGATTCCCTCAGCAGGGCCAAACGTCGGGCAAGTTTCCTTACTCCACACACCTCTAGCAGTTCACGTAGCAGTAAATAGCAACCCGGTTGATTGGTGGAGCAATTTTCCGTGGTAATAGTTCCTTCCAACAAATACATTATAGTAATTTGGTCACTTAATCCATAACTGTTTGGCTGCCACGTTTCGCCCATAAAATATATAACAGTCAAATGACTTTACAGTATATTCCGTGAAGCGCTTTGAGACGTCTCGAGGATGTGATAAGGTGCTGTATCAAAGGGATTATTATTATTACTGTATTATTATCATCAGCCCAAAGACTTGTAGCCAGTGCGCCGTGACGTACTGTCAGGCACCAAAGTCTCTGTGTGACAGTGGCTGCTGATTGCCTGTGGGACTGCTGTCATTCTTCCAGAGACTAAATACTCGTAAAACGCAATACGCTAAACTCCCTGTAACTCGGCACTGCGAGGGGAAAGGGCTTCGAACTATCAGGAGGAGGCACTTGATGGAATATCGACAGCACGACGACTTAAGTGGTACTGAGAAGTTAAGGCAGGGTCTGGTTATCAGGAGTCTACTGTATTCCTTCATCAAAGTTTTGGTGTCGTTTCTATGTTTTTCTGGCAGCACTATATGTACACCTTTACAGCAGCCGTATTCATGTAACAGGGTTTTGGCAAATCCATCCCTCGCACTCCCCCCCACCCACCCCCCACCACCCCCCCTCACCCCACCAACACCACCTCCCTTCCTAACGCTTGCCTTCCCTCCTGTGGACTATTAATCACGCTTAGTTTCATTTGAAGTGCACATACAAGCATAGCATTAAAACTACACATAAATATGACCACAAAGTGCATTGGGGGCATTACGCAGAGTGAATGGAATGACAGGAAATACCACAGTCTGCATCAGTATGCAAGTGGTATAAAGAAATAATGATGTGGCTCTGGGAAGCCAGTGTTTGGTACTTGCAGCTGAGTTCTGATGATACTTGTGTTCACAAGAACCTGACTCGAAAGTTAGTGATTGGCTCGATGCCGTAGGCTATTTGCAAAAGTAAATAGCAAGTACAAAAATCTGTAAACTATTGTACTTACAAAGCGATTCTTTTACATTAATTGGTAGAAATCACTGCTGTGGTTGCTGGTTTCTTTCTTATATTTAAGTTTTAGTGCAGTCTTTGCTTGACTCTGGGAGGACTTTTAACAGCTTGAGCCCGTTTTCTCCATGAAATGGATCACATTTTTGTGTGTTTATGCTTACCTGCCCTTTTCCCAAGTTATTAGTTTCTTGATCTTCTATTCCCTATGGATTTTGGCTACTGGCGATTTCTGGGAGATGGATTCTGGTTCTTGGAATCCAAATGCTTTGGGTCTCTGACGATTTCAAACTTGAGATTCAGAAATCTGGGAGAAAAAAATAGAATAAAGACTAACATCAAATTACACCCACCTCAGTTGTGTCCAAGGTAAATTCAAAGATCTGACACCTGTTGTTATTCCCATTGCATTTCTAGTTACAGCCTATTTTCTCGGAGAGTAATGAGCTGTAAATCTCCTTCGGTGGATTCTAAAACCTGTTGAATTGGATCGTTGAAGCTGTTGACATCTTGTACATTTCTTTGGAAAATATTGGACCAGAACTTTCTTTTCCTTTCCTTCCTCAATCATAGGAAGAGTTTCAAGAACTCGCAACATGAGGGATTAATAGACTGTTGCTGTGTTTTCCATTTGATTGACAAATGGTGCCATTATTCGGTTGTTAAACTGAGGCCCTGTTTGCCTGTTCAGTTCACCATTACAACAACAACAACAACACAATTACATTATAGAGCGCATTTCACGTTCGGGAGGACGTCCTCCCAACGCGGATGGCACTACGTAAATGCAATTTGTTGCATTGGTCAACAATCCTCTACATTTAAAAAAAATGCTCATTCACTTCCTCAATATTGAGGGATATTGCCTTGCACGAATAATAATAATTTGTGCATTTGATATAGCGCCTTATCACGTCTTTGAGACGTCTCAAATTGGCTGATGCGTTTGCCTGCAAATACACATCCCGAGGAAACACTTTGGGACTTTGTCCCACAAATAGTCATGAAGTGAACAATGAATTTACCTGAGGGATTGTTGGCTGGGACACCATTTATTGTAAAGTTTAGTGTAAGCGCCCTTTTCTTTTCGAAAGTACCGTGGGATCTTCAACCCACTTGAACCGGCACATGGGAACTTCGTTTCAGTGTCTCTTTCGAAGGATGGCACCTCTGATAATGCAACACACTCCCCGCCAACCCCCACCAGCTTTACACTGGAATGTCAGACTAAACATGAGCTCAAAGTCACGCAGCTTGATCTCACAAACTAGTAGTTCCTTTCAGATGACATCACCTTATGCAGGTGCAATCAAAATGCCTCTTTAATTCTCAAGATCGCTATAAAAAATTGATTTATAAACCTCACCGCATCATTGTATTAAACGGTATCCCTTATCCACAATCTAATAACAAGATTTTTCATTCGTTCTTTAATGTAGCAAGGAATACATTTCATAGCAGTGTAGAAATTCATAACTCATTTTGTTTTACTTAACATACAAGGGTTTAAAAAGTAAGGGAGCATCTATATACTTTTAAAAATAAAATCCTTGGATAGAGAACCTTCTAAAACAAGGGGTGTGTGTTGACGTTTCAGACAAAAATGTGCTCGAAATGGCAGTTAAGAATTATCATCAATTTCTGCCACATATTTACACATTGAATGAATGTTGCATAATCCACTCCATATGTCTTAAATAAACATCTTAAAAATATTGGCTCAGATTGCTTAGAAATAAGTTTTTCTCTCTCTCTCTCTCTCTCTCTCTCTCTGCCTCTCCCCCACTTGAATCCATTGTTCTTGTATGAAGTTAAATGTTGTTTTGGCAAGAATGATTTTCTTGCTTAAAAAGGTCAACCGCTTTAAACATCAAGCGCTCGAGTCAATGTAGCCTAGACAAATGGATTATTTTGTAATTTTTGCTTTTGAAATGAAATCAAATGCTTTTCCTATCCAATCCTGATGAAGTCGCTGTACGATCTTTTATAAGATTACGATTCTCTCGGAATATGTCTTATGAGGAGTCTGCATTGATTCAAGGTAGATTTGGACAATTCTAGTTACAGTACTTACAGCTGCTCAACATTAAATACTGGCCATTTTCCCCTCTGAGTCAAAGGATCGGGGTGGGTGTGGGGGGGTTCAAGCCCCATTGTCAGGACTTTGAACTGGCAGTCTAAATTGACACGCCAATGCATTACTGAGTAATGCATTACTGTGCCTCCCCTAGCTGAGACATGAAACCAAGTTCATGTTTGCTTGCTTAGTTGGACGTTAAAGATCCCATGGCACTATTTCAAAGCAGAAGGAAGATTCTCTCTGATATCCCGTCCAAAATTGGTCATTCACTCCATGGCTGTTTGTGAGAATTGCAATGTGTAAATTGGCTACCGCATTCAAACCACAAAATACAGTCACACCACTTTACAGTAAATCCTGTGAAATATTTTGAGACATCCTCCCAACGTGAAAGGCGCTATAATAAAATGCAAGGAACTGAGCTTTGTGGAGATGTCATTAACTTATCACGCTATGCTTATTATTCTCCTACCCAGGTAGTTCTCTCTAACTTTTCTTTTTGCAAAGCTAGATTCATTCTCTTCCATTAACCTCTTCCGTATGTTCCGTATGTTATCACCGCCCCCATAGGGAATAAAAGAAGATGAACCTTTTATTTAATTGTCCCCTAAACAAGCAGTTTTTCCAATTTTAATGAACAGCAAACTTTTTTTCATTTCAACAATTTTTTTTCATTCTGAGTATCTTTGACTGGTATGTATGGTATCCTGCTTGTTTAAAATGAATGAATAGTCAAGACCTTGATGTGTTTCTTGGAACTCCCGTTCCTCCTCCTCTTGATTTTTTCCAATAAACTTCATTCGGTTCCCTAGACTACATGGTGAGCTCAGAACTTATTGCCCTGACATTACCGTTTACATCAAGCGTGCAATAAAAACTCTTTGAAATAGCCAGGTTCACTAAGTGTCATGCTCAGTTAGTGAGAAAGTTTCAAGACAGTTCTGTTAACCCGTTGGCCGTTAGTTAATAACTAATCTGTCATAGCCCTTGCGAGTTGGAAGTTGAGATTGGGAATGGTATAAATTTAGAAACACTTGTAGTCCTATTACCTTGGCTTGGACTCGTGCCTGCGAGTGCCATATAAATGAAAGGTAAAATACAGCAGGCGGACAGAAGGCAAAATGTTGACCAAAAAACTAACCCCAAATCTACATTTCATACCACACAAGAACAACAACTGCAACAAAATTAAATTTGTAAACCTTTACTTTGCAAGGTTTCAATGATGCCTGCATTTGATGTGGCTCCATTCACATTTGGGAACATGTCTCGAAACATTTCACTAGCTTTTACTGCGAGTTACAACGTTTAAATAATAAATCTGGTGTGACTATGTGACTTGATGTGACTTGCTGAAGTAATAATTTTGCTATTTCCCCTGCCCACCCTCTTCAGTTTTCCTGCTGCCCCCCCCAACCTCCCCTCTCCCCATCCAGGATCCCAAACACCAACGTGAAGCGCTTCAAGGCATTCTTGCGATTTTAAAATCCACAAGGTGCTGAATGAATACATATTGTATGAATAATAATCGCGCCCCAGGACAATGCTGTGCAATTGGCTGTCGCATTTCAACCACAAAATATAGTCCATTCACTTTACGGTATATTCTGCGAAGCGTTTTGAGATGTCTCGGAGACATGATAAGGATTATTATTATTAATATTATCATCACCCGCGAATAGCACCTCTGATAAGGCAGTATATACGCCGCACTGCGTTGGTGAGTCAGCTTGGATGATATGACTTGAGTTAACAGTAAATAACGAAAACCGACAGAGCATTGAAAACATATTCATAGAATCATAGAATTTTACGGCACAAAAGGAGGCCATTCAGCCCATCGAGTCTGTGTCGGCTCTTTGAACAGAGCAACTCAATCCCACTGCTCCGCTCTCTCCCCATAACCTAACAGACCTGATCTTCCTAAATAGAGATCCAGTTCCCTTTTAAAAGCTGTTATAGAATCGGCCTCCACCACCTTTTCAGGCAATGCATCCCAGATTCGAACAACCCGCTGAGTGAAAACATTTCTCCTCAGCTCCCCTCTGCTTCGTTTTGAAACTATTTTAAATCTGTGGCCACGAATCACTGATTCACTCACCAGTGGAAACAATCTTTCCCTATTCACCCTGTCGAAACCTCTCATAATCTTATAAACCTCTATCAGGTCTCCTCTCAATCTTCTTTGTTCTAGAGAGAATGAGCCTAGCCTATCTAGCCTCTCCTCATAGCTGAAGTCCCTTATTCTTGGTACCATCCTGAATTCCTATTGGAATTCATTCTCTTCAATGTGAATATTAGTGCTCCCACATCTTCTTCACATTGACACCCACTGGGCGCTTGGCTGATTGCATCTTCTCGCAAGTAAGTGGCGGTGAGAGAATTGGGTTGAGAATTGGTGGAGAATTGCCAGCGAGGTTCCAATAATGCGACCCATTAAAAGTCTCCCGTCCTGGTGTCACAATTCAAACCAAGAGTTAAAGATGAATTGTCCACTGTAAACTGGAAAGCAAACCGAAGAGGAAATGACAAAGAGCTAGAAATATTTTTTCAAAATCTTTGCACCTCGTTTTTTTCTATTGGTGAACCTGTATTAAGCGTTAAGCAATACTGGAACTTGACCAGTTGCTGCAGGTGGTATTGGGAAAGACAAGTAAATTCTTTAATCCCCCAAATTCATCCCAAACTATGAGAATCATGTTGGGAGTGTTGGAAATTTGCCTCGAGCCTCCGGTGCTATGTGGGAATTAGTATTTGCCATAGGGTTCAAAGACCTGAACTCCCCCCCCCACCCCCCCCACCCAAAATCTACGACATTCAAATGCAGTGCTGGGTGTTTTCTGTGTTGGATGCATTGTCTCTATGATGAGATATCAAATTGAGGTCCCCTCTGTCAGTTAAAGGCTTTAAAGATGCCGCATTTCTCGAAGATACTGTCACTGCTATTTGAAGTAAAAATTGTGTGAAGCACTTTGAGGGGTCCTCCAGCAGTGAAAGGAGTGATACAAAAATGCAAGGAATATTAATTTAACCCAAACCAACTTTTTTTATGTGGGGTGGAGAAATGAGTCACAAAGTACCCCCAAATCTACGATGTACTGTCATTTGTAATAATGAATTCAATATGTCAGGGTTTTTGACATATTGATATCTCTCATGTCTAGTTTAATGCTGGCTTCAGAGCAGAGCTGCCTAATAGCAAACAGAAAACAGTTTTCAGTTTCCTGTCCTGGCTTTGACATTCAGCGTAGCTGCTCACACTTTCCATTCATCCTGTACGTGGCCTCTTGATTAAGCTATGACAATGTCATAAAAGGCCCTCCGTTCAAAAACACTGAGGTTACACGAAAATTGATTTAATAATCGGAATTGCGTAGTGACTGACAAGCGTTCCCAGCTGAATAGAAGAAGTTGGATCTGTGTTCAGAAACTATGCGAAATGCATACATTACTCAGTGCACACACACTTAAAACACATTCCCCCACCTACAAAAGAATTTCCCTGGCAACCTCTGCCCCAGAACAGCTAGGAGTTCCTTGCTGACACAGGCAAACTCCTTTTTTTTAAATGTAAAAAGACTGCAGTTCTCTCCCAATTAACAATCAGTCAAGACGATTCACATCAAGGCCTTCACTTCACTAAATATAAATGGCAGAGGCGTAGAAAGAATAACAAGTTGAAAGAGAGCTTATGAAACCAATAATGTATCACTTTAGCTCAGTGCCAGTCTCTCGTCCTTTGGATGAAACTTTATACCCAGGTCCCATCTGTCTGGCCTTTCACATGGATGTTAAGGATCCCAGAGCGGTATTCAAAAGGAGAGGGAGTTTCTCCCAGGGACTTGGCCAACAATTCTCCAGTATATCCTTGGCTTTGAGATGACTTCCCGATGTGATACTATATGAAATGCACCAATTATTATCATTACACTAACTGAATCAGTCCATTGCAGCAAGAATTTTTAATTCATTATAATTGAATAATTTTTTTAAAGTTTAATTTGGCCCACAAAATGTAGTCAATTCACTTTACACTATATTCTGTGAAGGGCTGTGAGACATCTCGAAGACTTAATAAGATTCTAAATCAAATGCAGTTATTATTATTATTATTAAAATAAATGAACCTCGATGAGAAGCAGAGCAGTGCTCATTAAATAATTTGAAATGCGTGAACCCTGAACCCACAGAACTACTACAGGTACAATTCTGTGTATTTTTAAACTATTTTAAAGTAAATGTCTTCACCGTTTCATTTGGCTTGAATCCTTCAGAGAATTAAGGCATATCACAAATGCTTTTTTTCTTAATTTGATTCAAATCAGCTTTAAAAATGAACGCAATATAATTTTCTGTAGATGTTTTATCTCACAATAAACAGCTGATGAGGTTTTTGACGATGGCAATATAGATTCTGCAATAAATTTACTGCTGGAGCTGCCTGGTAGCAATTGGTGCCTATACTGCTCCCCGTCAAGCCAATGGAAGAATGCACTATTTACAATAACAACAACAACAAAATTACATTTATATAGTGCCTGTCGCATCGGGAGGACGTCACAAGACGCTGAATTTAGTGGCTAAGATACAGGAAACATTTGTTGACTTAAGTATCAGGGTTGAAGAAACACTCATTGGGAAATTAGCAGCATAAATTGGATGTTGCCTTGTGACCACAGAGTCACGTCCAATAAACGTTTGCACGTTGAGCATTTAACAGTATTTCTACATTTAACAGCAGCTAAATATATTCAGCTAATATAGGAACAAAGGAATAAGGAGCAGGAGTAGGCCATTCAGTCCCTTGAGCCTCCCCCACTATTCAATAAGATCATGACTGATCTTCTGATCTAACTCCATCTGCCTGCCTTATCACCATATCTCTTAATCCCTTTATCCATTAGAAATCTATCAATCTCAGTCTTGAATATGTTCAAGGACTGAGCATCTGCAACCTTTTGGGGGTAGAGAATTCCATAAATTCACTACCCTCTGAGTGAAGAAGTATTTTATCAACTCTGTTCGAAAAGACTGACCCTTAATCTTAAGACTGTAATCACTAGTTATAGATTCTCCAACTAGGGAAAACACTCTCCCACTGTCCACTCTGGCATGCCCCCCTTATCACCTCTAATTCTTCTATACTCTAGAGAATATAGGCCTAGTTTACTCAACCTATCCTCATAGGTCAAGCCCCTCATCCCAGGAACCAAGCTAGTGAATCTACACTGCACCCCCACTAAGGCGAGCACGTCCTTTCTTAAATAAGGAGACCAAACACACAATATTCTAGGTCTCACCAAGGCTCTATGCAGTTGCAGTAAGACTTCCCTACTCTTCTATTCTAATCCTTTTTGCAATGAACACCACATGCCCTTAGCCTTCCTAGATGCTTGCTAACCCAGAATTGACAACTGACTTCGCTCCGTCGTTGTTTCTTGCCTCTGAGCCTTGGCATTCAAAGTTGCCTCGGCTCTCTCACTAACTCAGAAAGTTTGCAAAGGAGACAAAGGAGGCTGGCCATCAATAAAAACGCACGCAAGAAAGTGATGTCTCTCGTATTACATAAGCGGAGGCAGGTAAAATGCAAGTTGCTAGGAGAGTGGAACTTGCTTTCAAAAGCTCCTCTTTGTCATGCAATTTGGACTCAACCCTTAGGATAAGACTGGCTTTTGTTGGGAGTCTTTTTGGCACCTGAGGCGCAGAGCCACTGGATCTGTGATTCTCTTACGCTTCACAAACCCATGGAATGTAGTAACAGAACCCAGGTTATTGTGCTGGTGTTCGCTCACTGGTTCCAAGCGCACAAACCTCAACTTTAAAGAAGCTTTGTCAGGCAGAATACATTGAATGGACAGATTTATTGAAAGAACAAGCGCATCACTGTCGAATTTTAAATGCATCCAATTTTGAGGAGTGGTTGGGAGGGTGGGGGGAAGTGTTGAATACATGTTCTCACAAAGCCATCGACTCTTACGTACTCTTTAGCACCCAGTTTAAATATGAGGCAAACCCGAGTCAAGTTTAACATGCGCTCAATTGCACAATCAGGCTCTCTTCTAGTCTATGTCCCCAATCATTAGGCTCATCCCCAACTTCACAACAGCTGCTGCTTAAAACAATATAATAATCCTCGCATTTGATATAGCGAGGATATATCACGTCTTTGAGATGTCTCAAAGTGCTTCACAGAACATATTGCAAAGCGAATTGACTGTATATTTTGTGGGTGAAACGCGGCAGCCAATTGTGCATAGCAGCGTCCCACAAACCGTGGTGGATTGAGTGACCAAATTACTGTTGGTTGTTATTATTATTTAAAACTTTTTTTTTAAGGGTACGTAACCCCCAGAGAAGCAATTTGTCAAAGAACTAAGAACTGGATGCTACTTACTGCTAGATAAAGACGCATGTGGAGTAAGGAAATGGGCCCAAGGTTTTGCCACACTTGCAATTAAACCCAGGACCTATTACTTTTGAGGCAAGTGCTCTAACCACTGAGCTTCAGTATTACACTGATTAGAGTAATGTAATATAAATATAAATGAAAGCATGATTTTTATTTACATTTCTCACCCCAGCCATCCTTATGACTGGTCTCGTGAATTAATTTTGTTATTTAAGTATGTGTTTTGTGGGACACTCACATAGTGGTTAGAGCACTCACCTTTACAAGCAAGAAACCTGGGTTTGATTCCAAGAAGGGAGATACCTTAGGCAAGGTTCCTTACTCCAGATGCCTAATAATCTCAGAAAAAAAAATGGGGTCACTAATCACCGACTGTTTGTAGGACACGCTGTGTGCAATTGGCTGCTGCGTTTTGCCCACAAATATACAGTGTATATATACTTTATGTGAAGTGCTTTTAGAAGTCAAAAGTGCGATATCAAATGCAAGGAATATTCTTCGTATTATTATTATTGACTAGGCTCTCAACTGGGATGTAGGCTTTGCATAAGACTTCTTTCAACCGGGTTGAATTGGAATCCAGATACCAGAGATAAAAGAGCTGTGTCCTGGCCCAAACCTAAACTCTAAGAGCTTTCTCAAGTGAATGGCCAATCTTATTTAGGGCACTGTCCTGTCAAACAGTCCAGAAATAAAATTGATCATTCACTTCATGGCTATTTGTGGTACATTTCTGGCTTTTGTTTCTGCCGAAAAATACAGTCACTATGCTTTACAGTCTTCACAATCCCATGAAGCGCTGATACATCTGACAAGCGCTGACATGAAAGGCGCAAGCAATATTCAAATGCCAGGATTCTCAACATTATTATTTTTATCACTACAGTATTAGGATTCAGTCCATGTCTGTACTTTTCAAAATTGTGAACGCTTTATTTAATAAGATCTTCAATGAGGATTCCCTTCTCTGGCGTAAATATTCCCTCCTACTTTAGCTTCTCCTTGTGCCTTGGATGCCTAATTCGAGTCAGAGGTTGCAATCCCTTGCACTCTCTCCAACACGAAGATGTTCCTGGCATAATACGGTAACCAGAGCTGAAGCAGAGTCGTGCCACTCTTTACCTTAAGATTAGTAGGGGGAGGGAAGGGAGTAGCACACTCTAGAAAAGTCTACCGCCCAGATAAACACAGACATGTACACCGCTGTTTAAATAAACATCCGCGACTGAAAATGAAGAAAGTCGCACAATAAAAAGACAGCCCATTTCTGTTCCTTTAATAAATACAATCCGTCAAACAGGAAAACAGCATTCTGTAAAACGGTATCTGGCAATAAAAAGTTCACATGGGAATGGTTTAACCTCACTGCATATTCATCCTATTTCAGGAAATACATTTCTACTTTTAATTAACAGAACAGATCCCTTTTAAAACCTGGGTAGCGGACATTTGCAGCTATTTGAACCATTCTGTTGCACATTAAGTATAAAAAAATGTTCCATTCAGGAGTTTGGAATCAAGAAGGCAGTGAGTCGCCCCAGTGAATTGGGTTCCAAGCTAGCCTCAGTGATGAAATTAAAGTCTGCCCTTGCCTTTTGCTGGCTGAAGGGGCTACACATGTAATAATAATTCTTGCATTTTATATAGCGCATTTCACGTCTTCTAGATGTCTCAAAGCGCTTGACTGTACATTTGTGGGTGAATGAACTTAAACCAGCTCAGTGGATGAGATGCCAGTGCCTGAAGCCTGCTCATGTTTTGACTCACTGTGATAGAAAATTGGATTCAAAGCAGAAGCTCTGAAAATGTCTTATATTTTTGCCTTTGTTATGCTAAATAAAATATGACTTGATGCTAATTAAAGATGCTCAGCATTTCAAAATACTGTACCACTTTTAACCATCTGCAGTATTAGAATATTAGAAAGTAACATCATCGATTTGGAACATATGTTATCAGAGAGCATATTTCACAGCAGAATTCTTTGGAATGAGACAATATACAGTCAATTAACTTTACAGTATATTCTGTGAAGCTCTTTGAGATGTCTCGAAGATGTGATAAGTCTCTACATCAAATGCAAGGATTATTATTATTATCTGCTGCATATTGAATAGTTTTTGCTTTCGAATATTCTGTTTGGTTTCCTTTGATGGTCCCAAATCATCTCTGCGAAGAAAGGCTGTGAAACAACAACAATATTATATTTTAGAGCGCCATTTATGTCGGCAGGAAGGGAACAAGCCCTGAAAAGGGTGGGGTGGGGTGGTGGTGGGAGCAGGGTTGGGACGAGTGAGGCAGTGGCAGAGTTGGGGCAATGTTGTGGAAGTATTGGAAGACAGTGTTGGAGAAAGGGCAGTTGAGGGATGAACAAGACGCCCAGGTTCCTGACTTGCTTGGTGAGGTGAGAGTGTGCATCCGTGGATGCTGATGCTGCCAATGCCTCTGAGAAAGCTGAAAATGTTCACATTGAACTAGCCACAACACGGCTAGTTGAAGCCTATTGAGTAATGACCCCACGAGTGTCTGTAGGCTTGGGATTTGTTCTATATGCTTTGAGATAGAAGAGGTTTAGAAAGGTCACCTATACCACATGGCATTGCACTGATTATGGCCAGAATTTATATCCTATTAATCAATTGTCCAGTAGGGAACGTCGATATATCGATATATCGCTAAAACCCGATATGAGTTTCATATCGATATGACGATATAGACATTTAAAAAATATCGATATATCGAAAAAACAATATATCGAGGTACAAAATCGGGATGCGAGTACAATCAACTACAAGACCCAGAATGCTCATCTCTATACACAATGCACAGACCGAGGTGCAAAGCCGCCATCTTGTATTCATAGTCCTCGAATACAATATACAGGTATACAAGGGGTGGGGGGAGAGAGACGGCTGTGGGTGGGGTGTGAGGGGGAGAGAGACTGCTGGGGGGGTGAGAGGGGGAGAGAGACGGCTGGGGGGGTGTGAGGGGGAGAGAGACTGCTGGGGGGGGGGGGGTGAGGGGGAGAGAGACTGCTGGGGGGGGGGTGAGGGGGAGAGAGACGGCTGGGGGGAGGGGGAGATAGACGGCTGGGGGGGAGAGAGGGGGAGAGAGACGGCTGGTGGGGGGGGAGAGGGGGAGAGAGACGGCTGAGGGGGGGAGGAGAGGGGTAGAGACGGCTGGGGGGGGGGAGGAGAGGGGGAGAGAGATGGCTGGGGGGAGGGGGAGATAGACGGCTGGGGGGGGGGAGAGGGGAGAGAGACGGCTGGGGGGGGAGAGGAGGATAGAGATGGCTGGGGGGGAGAGAGATGGCTGGGGAGGGAGAGGGATGGCTGGGGGGGGAGAGATGGCTGGGGGGGAGAGGGGGAGAGAGACGGCTGGGGGGGGGAGAGTGGGAGAGAGACGGCTGGGGGGAGGGGGAGAGAGACGGCTGGGGGGGGGATGGAGAGAGAGACGGCGGGGGGGGGGAGGAGAGGGGGAGAGAGACGGCTGGGGGGAGGGGGAGAGAGACGGCTGCGTGGGGAGGGAGAGAGAGACGGCGGGGGGGGGGGGGGAGGGAGAAAGAGACGGTTGGGGGGGTGGTGGGGGAGAGAGACGACGGGGGTGGGGGGGTGCTAGAGAGGGACGGCGGGGGGTGGGGGGGAGAGACGGGGTGGATGTGATAATATACAGATAGATAGAGATGGGGGGGGATGTGAGAGAAGAGAGAGGGAGAGAGACATAGAGAGACACAGACAGAAAAACACAGAGATGGAGAGAGTGAGAGACACAGAGAGAGAAATATATTTACCTCATGAGAAGATAGGCCCCGAATGCGCGCGCACCCGGAATGCGCATGCGCGGTACGAAAAAACTGAAAATATCTATATTTTGGTATATCTCGATATGAGCCAATCCATATCGGTAAATTCCTATATCGCCGTTCCCTATTGTCCAGTTACATTTTAGGTAACTGACAACAGATACTTGAATGTAAAGTATCTGTTGTCATATCTCCTTCACCGCTCCTTATATTGGGCGGAGTCAATCCCCTTATACTGTACTTCTCTCTCAACATTGAACCAAGAACAGCTTGTCGTCGCGATTCATCCATGGAGATATAATCAGAATCTGGGTTGAGCTACACACGAGATGACAGAACACTGAACACATTAGAAGAAGGATCGACAGAAGGACTTCGGAGACCAATGTGAATTATGAATGCTATTCATACAGAATATTAGAAAGCAACGTACTTTTACATAGGCTTGGAGTGTATGTTATTACAGTTATTCCATAGCACAATTCTTCAGATGAGACCGAGATCCCGTCTGTATCTTCAGGTGGAAGTTAAAGACCCCATGGCAATACTTTTTTTAAAAAAACGATGTTTCTCCTGGTGTTCTGGCCAGCAATCCCTCAAATAAAACAGATCATTCGTTTCATGGCTGTTTGCGGGACATTGTAAAGTGATCTGCCACGCTGGCTACAAACCCAGTCACTGCACGTCACGGTAAATCCTACGCAGTGTATTGGGACGTCGTCCCGATTTGAAGACACGGCAAGCTAAATTGCAAGGATTATTATTATTACATTTACAATGGGATGTTTGCATTTACAAAACTATCAACGTGACCGGATTCGGCAAAGACTGGCATTTGTTCTTTATCTTTTGCTGGTGGGGGGTGGGGGGTGGGGGGAGGGGGGGAGGTCAGCCTTTTCGTTTCTGTGGCCACATCTGGGCTTTGACAACAGGGCTTTTGTTAAACTCACTTCTTTTTGTGGCCGTACCAACATTGGTCATCCGTGTGCCCCCTGGGGTTGGATGGGATTCCTCTAACCTTAGAAACCGAGTTAACTTCCTCTGCAATAACACCCTTCAAAGCCATTTGCAATTTGTTTTTTGCAAAAAATAGAAATAAATCATTGTGTTTTAATGGACTATTTTATGAGCGTTCTCAGTGACACAATGGAAATCTTTGCTTTCTGCTTTGTGTCTGCTGCTAATGCAATGCGTGCGCGTGTGTGTCTCGGTGTCTGCGTGTATTTGCAAGAAAACCTGATTCTCTCGGGTCGAAGAGCTCACTCTTGATACGAAGGTTAAGCACGTTGAATCCACTTAACGTTTAGATTGAAATCTTACCTCTCCGTTGGGTGGTGACATTGATCTACCTGCACAATGTGTTGTACCATTCTGGGGGACAATAGAGTGGGCAGTGGAGGGTATATTCTCATTCCAAAAAATCAGACAAAATAAATTTTCCCATACAGTTTCACTGTCTATAAAAGGGACAATTCCCTACTTTGTTTTGACAGCACAGAGAGACTTATGGTTTTGAAACTAGCTCTGCTGTTCCTGACCTGGGAACGCTTAATCTTGGCATGAGGATTGCAGAATGTCAAAACACTGCACAATCCAAGGGTTTAATCAGGCTCCCGTGCCAGATGTACGGGGAGAAAGAAAGAGAAGAAGGAGAGATGTAAAAACAGTGTGAGGAATGAACGAGCCGAGGTTAGACCAGAAGACAAGATTAACCCAAACAAAGATGTTGAACAACAATGGAAGGCTTTTAAGCATGATCTATAAATATATTTTATTAATAAATGAGGGAAAATTAACCAATAATGGATGAATAGGGAGGAAAATACAAAACCGAAGCTCAGCAAAAACTAATTTCCAAAGTTCCGACTAGTTAACTCTAGCCAGGAGAGAAACAGGAGTGAATACAGAAAAAGTAGGAAAGAGGTTAAAAGACAATTAGGAAGACAAAGGTTTAGGGTTTCGATAAATCATCGCAAAATTATTATTTAAAAAAAGTTATGTCAGTAATAAAAGGGTGGTTAAAGTAGGGATGGGGGAGAATATTCAAAATCCTAGTTTGACACAGTGCCTTATCACTCCGTCGAGATGTCTCAAAGTGCTCACAGAATATTCTGTAAAATGGATTGACATTTTGTGGGCACAACGCAGCAGCCAATTGCGCACGGCAGAGTGCCTGCCACAAACAGTCGTGGATTGAGTGATCACATTGTTATTTAACTATTTTTTGCAGGAAACATTAACCCTGGAAAGCCATCCACCAATCGATTAACCACACAGTTCCTACCGACTTCTAGGTAAACAGAAGCAGTAAGGAAACTTGCTTTGGATTTCACTCTGCCGGAGTTTTAATAAGGGGAGAAGCTCACAGCATTATAACAACAACAAAGTTTCATTTATAGAGCGCCTTTCACGTCAGGAGGACGTGCCAAGGTGCTGGTGTTTGGTGGAAATACCAAATGAATATATTGCCTCAGTTTTCACGAGGGAGATTGATAAAGAAAATTCTGTAAGAACAGAAGGAGCAGGGTGTGAAATCACAACAGCTACGACAGGAATAAGGGAAGTGTTCAATAAATTACATAAGCTTAACAAAGCCTAGGTGGACTGTATCCAAAGATCCTTGGGTCTTTGAACAAGGGAGGAAACATCTGAGGTTCTAATATATATGTGTGTGTAGTATATATATATATACATACATACATATATATATATATATGTGTGAAGAGAAAGAATTGTGCCAGAGGACGAGAGAATGCTATGCCGATTCTGAAACGAATGGTAGAGCTAATCTAGGAACTACAGGCCAGTCATCTTAATGTAGTTTGTGGGCAAGGTATCGGAATCTATAACAACAAACAACAAAGCTACACTTGTATAGAGCAATTCATTATAATCATTAATAATCCTTGCGTTTGATACAGCACATTATCACGTTATTCTCAGGGAGAGCATATCCTCAAAGAGCTTCACAGGTTATAGCTTAAAGTGTATTGTTGTATGTGCAATTTGTGGGTGAAATACACACAGCAGTGTCCCACAAATGTTCGTGGGTCGAATGACCAAATCATTTTTAGATTGGAACCAAAAGGCACCTGCCCGTCTCAGGCAGCTGAGGGTTGAATTATACAGGTTCAGTGATGAGTTATGTAGCATTGATGGGTTCAATAATTGACACGGTAAATTTTAATCCGGGGGGTCGACTATCGCTAGTTGTACTCTCAATAATGGGATACAACATTTTAATTTGAAGTGATGTTAAACCAAGGACTTGCTTATGCACATACTTATGCAAATCTGATTGATGGAACATTTCTGCCAGATTGCCAATGTTACATGATGCTGTGTTGAAAACATCTGTCCTTGGTGTTTTCTAAAGGAATATGGATCTCAACCACCAAAGCGCTTCTGGCTGTTTAATAACATTTTAGAATAATGGTCACATCAATTATCAGAGCCTAGCGTTGTTTCCATTTTTAAAATGCTTGTGGTCTTTCATTGGGGGCACATTTGTGTCTCTGTGTAGTTGTCCAACTTCTTCGCTTCAAATATTTGCAATGGGGAAGAAATGTGAGGGTCACGTGGGTCGATGGGTTTATTTACTATTCCCTCGCTGACAGTGTTATATCTCTGTAATAGCTTTCAAGTTTGCATGCCCTTCTTAAGAAGAGAATTTCACATATTCATTAAATACTGCCTGTGCAATCCGCCAATCATCCCCCCCCCCCCCCCACCCCCTTCCTGTTGTTTTCTCTAATGCAAATGGCCATGAGGTTTTGTGGTTAGGAACTGTTCTTCTGTGGCCTGCCATGTAATAAAGAAAGCTCTAGTCGACCCTATGAAAATGTCTGTAATGTTGCTGAAGTTTCGCCTACTGTTCAAGCTACTGTGTTGGAGAGTGACAGGACTGGTAGAAAGTTGCTAACGCAGGCGTAACATTAAGGGTAATGCAGGCG
The DNA here is from genome assembly GCA_035084275.1 of Hydrolagus colliei. Classification (NCBI taxonomy): domain Eukaryota; kingdom Metazoa; phylum Chordata; class Chondrichthyes; order Chimaeriformes; family Chimaeridae; genus Hydrolagus; species Hydrolagus colliei. The sequence continues at coordinate 85,596,465 of CM068745.1, read as the reverse complement.
TAGCATTAAGGGTAATGCAGGCGTAGCATTAAGGGTAATGCAGGCGTAGCATTAAGAGGCACAGCAGGAGAAACTCTAAATGCTGATACAACACTGGTACCAGGGCAAGGTTCTCTGCTCTGGCCTTGGGAAATTCTCCTCTCTGGTTCTTCTGCCAATTATCTTTTCTGTGTTCCTCTGGTTACCGAGCCACCTGCCATCTTCTAGCCCCAGTTCAGCGGCACTCAGGTATTCCCAGAGAGGTGAGCCAGAGTTGTCCAGGTAAGAAGGAAGCTCCCCGATCACCCCAGTCCATGCCAGATTTCACTGGCAGTCCCTGTCTCGAAGCGGATCGATTGCGAGATCCTCACTCTTGTTTTCAAATGCCTCCACTCCTCTGCACCCCCCTACCTCTCTGACCTCCTCTCTCCTCACAACAGCACCGCTCCACCATCGGCGGCCATGCCTTCGGCCACTACCCCCCGAGGCTCTGGAACTCCCTTCCTCACTCCCTTCGGCTCACCCACCCCCCTCTCTTCCCAGTTTCAGGTCACAGCTGAAGACCTTTCTCTTCGACCGGGCCTTTGGCCACCTTTCTGCCCCTGCCCCTGCCTCGGCCCCGGGATCCGTTATTGTGAAGCGCTCTGAGACGCCGTCCAGCGTGGAGGGCGCTATATAAATCAAAGTTGTTGTTGTTGTAGATTCAATAATAATTTTTCAAAAGGGAATTGGATAGGTACTTGCAAGGAAAAAAACTGCAAGGCTATGAGGAATGTGGGGGGGAGGGGGGCTGCCAATGAGTTGGAAGAGGGACAAGAGGGGCTTGAAGGTGCTGCTCAGAGGGTTCGCCCAATAATAATCCCTCCCCACCCCAAAAAACCCCAATAATACATAGGTCATATCAATTCATGACTGTTTGTGGGACACTGCTGTGTGCAATTGGCTGCTGCGTTTCGCCCACAAATATATACAGGTAAACCCCGCTTAACATCGTAGTTTGGTTCTTGAAAGGTGCAACTTTAAGCGAAACGACGTTAAGCGAACACATTTATCCCATAAGAATAAATATGTAAACTGGAGTTAAGATTCTTTTGGACATTTTTCGTCAAAAGTTTCTAAACAGAGCCATAATACTCGCTCCCTAACTGCCTGCCAGTCTCACTCACTCGCCACCATCGTACCCGCTTTCCACCCGCTGGCAAACAATGTAATAGCGAACGTGGCAACGTTAAATGAATGTATGTTCCCAATGTATCAGCAATGTAATAACGAAATAACGTTAAGTGGGGCAACGTTAAGCGAGGTCTACCTGTAGTCAATTCACTTTACAGTATATTCTGTGAAGCACTTTGAGATGTCCAGAAAACGTGTAAAGCGCTATATCAAAGGCAAGGGTTATTATTATTATTATTATTATTATTATTGGTTGTGGTTCTCTTCAGGTTTTGAGATTTTCCCCTCCCACTTCCCCTTAAAGAAATTCCAACTGTAGGCAGATGGAATTATTGAAGGAATTATTACCCTGGAAGAGCAATCTGCCAATCGTCTATCAACCAGGTTCCTGCATACCGCTGGGTAAACAGAGGCATGTGGAGTAAGGAAACTTACCCAACATTTCACCCTGCTGGGAATCAAACCCAGATTCTTTGCTTGGTTGGTGAGTGTTCTAACTACTGAGCTACAGGACTCCAGGTCAAACTTTCCCAGATTCCAACGGATGACCCTCATCGGTTCACACGGGTTAGTTACCGCATGGGCAAGTGAAGGAGGGAGGTTGTTTTTCTTAAAAATAATAAAGTCTTAAGTAACAAACGATGCACCTCAATGAAACGTTCTGATTGAAAACTGTAAAACGACCACAAACGTTGGACCAATCAACCAACCTGATGGTTAGGCTTGACGCTGCAGTCAATATATCAAGTAGTTTACAAAGAAATTAGGACGCAGCACTGAATGGTGTTTTCATGACGGAGTGCAAATTGACATTTCTATAAAACATCGGCTATAAAGTACTGCTGCAATTATTCCCCCACTTTCTAACAGATCTCTGTAAAAGCCCAAACGTTGCCTACAGTATTTCCACAGTGGCCAAGGTGTTTTTTTGTGTCAACGTGTCAGTGAGGCGGGGCAGAATATTCACACACAATGCCGAGATCTTAGAAAATCACCGCCCCGGGATAGAAAGATTGCTGCGATCATTTGGCAAACTGGATTCTTCATTCCGCTGGGCTGGAAACGGTATTCCATATTTAAACAACGCATGGGGAAAAACATTAAAATGGCCCCTGTCCCCCACACTCCCCTCACTCAGTTCAGCATTGATTTGCTTATAGTGAGGTTGGGTCTACGGTGGACTCGCAATATTGGTAAGAACGGTCTCCAACGTTGACCAGGCGACTACAAATGGTTGAATTCCAGGTCATCAGGTTGCCAGGGATGTTATTTCCTGTGCACTGGGGAAGACCTCTCACTGGAACCACTTCCTAAATGTGTGCATTGTCCACCGGAAGTGAGGCTATTGGCACTTTGGGAGGACGTCCCAAGGCGCTGGACAATCAGGTCTGGACATTGTCAAATGTCTATAGCAGCCTGCAGTTACTTGCTGGGATCTGAGAGCTTGGTCCCAGCCGCCTGGCAGTTGTGAGTTTTCAAGGGAGGCGCAAACGTGGGTAACCAACAGAGAGCAACCAATCTGCATCCCGTCTGCAACGCAAACACGTTCTGACTGAGTGTCTCTGCTATGTTATTACTTGATACACTGCAAAGAGTGACCTGGAATGAGAAAACAGCTCGTTCGAGGTCCGTGCCTGTGTTTATACTCCTTTTGAGCCCCATCCCCTCCTAATTTCCTTCTCCTATATCTCTTCATTCCCTTCTCCCTCATCTGTGTATTATTCTGTGGCACTAAATCTACACGGACATTTCCGACAAGCTTCCTAAGCTTTTGGTGGCATAGTAATATGGTTTGTCAGTGAGGTTCATGAGCTAAATCTGTGTACTGTACAGTGTTTTTATTTTAGAAAACCTTCTCTGCTTTGCATAGCAGGAACTCCAGTTAAACAGCACATTTATCATTTTGCCCGAAAAGGAAAACAATTTCTCCAAAGAAACTGGCCTGAGTCCTTGTGTGCAAGTTTTTTTTTTTGAATTCTGCTCGAAAAAGAGAGCTCATAAAAGTTTATAATAGCCCTAGGAGGTATTTAGTTCAATTTCGAGAGTATATTTTCAAGGCAGTTTTCATGGCTCACACATCTGGCATGAGATTCAAGCATTTTTGCACAATACACTCCATTCACACAGATGGGCAAAATTCAAGCCTTGCGAATGGCAGTCCTTGGAACTCTTGTGTTTCTGACATGGATCGTGAGAGTGTGTTACACTACACCTCCGTTCGACTTGGAGCCGAGGGGGAAAGCTGAGGCAATGTGCCCTGACCGAAAACCAAGCGAGCCTTTGGAACAATAAGATAATCAGCCCTGCATTTGATATGGAGCCTTATCACGCTATCGAGCCTTCATAAAATGTTTCATGGGATTTTACTGCAAAGTGTACTGAAAAAACGCGGAAGAACACAGCAGCAAATTTGCACAGAGCAACGTCCTATGAAATGAGTGAACAGATTTTCTCTGGGAGATTGTTGGCCATGGCAGTGGGAGAAACTCGTTCCTCTTTTCGAATAGCGCCATGAGATCTTTAACTTCCGCCTGAACAAGCGGACAGGACCTCTGGTTCATTTTACATCTGAAGAACACTAACCTCAGTCACCCACCCTCAGACCACCCACCCACCCCAATCCCCTCAACCACCCCCACCCCACCCAACATTGTACTAGGGTATAGAAGGCTAAAGACTACAGTACTTATTATATTTCGGGAACTCTTTGTAAATGATTCCAAGTAGCCAGCCTGGCTTAGCTGGTTACACTCTCGCCTGTGGGTCAGAAGCTTGTGGGCTCACGTATGGAGTTTGATCTCACTGCCAAGGCTGACACTTCAACTCTAGTTCTGAGGCAGTGCCTCACAGTTAGGGGTTCTCTCTTGGGATGAGATGCCTCCTGTCTAGTGGAGTGAACAAACACTCTGGCCAACAATCTCCAGATGAAAAGATGTTTGCTATACAGATGTAATTTCCTTGTCGCTGTTGTTTGTGTATACAAGTTGCTTGTCGTCTATGCCTACAAATAGTCGTGCTCCTTTACAGAAATTACCCGTGTAGTGTTTTGAGACGTTTCAACGTCGTAGGAAATTTATCACGTGCAAAGATTCATCTTTGTTTTTTTAGTTTTGAAAATCCAAGGATTACCATAAGTCTGGATTCTAAGACACAAGCTACCGTCTGCAGCTCAGTGACTAAAGCACTCACCTCACAAGTGAGATTCCTGGCAAGGACAAAACTTGGGCAAGCCTCCTTACTGATAATAATCCCTCAAGAAAAAAAACGACGATAATGATTTGGTCATTTAATCCATGACTGTGGGACACTGCCGTGCGCAATTGACTGCCGTGTTTCACCCACAAATATACAGTCAATTCATTTTACAGTATATTCTGTGAAGTGCTTTGAGATGTCTAGAAGTTGTGAAAAATACTACATCAAATGCAAATACAGGTATTACTATTATTAATAAACAGTTTTAATAAGAGTTTTGCAGTGAATGAGATGTCCCTCCTGATTTGTCGAATTGTGACAGAACACTTTTGAATGAAGTATTTGTGATTTGTTTTAAAATTGGGTAATGTGTCATTTGAAGTACAATACAAGTACTGGAGTTTGTACTTGGTGTTCACAATCTAATGATAAACCTGCATCAAATGAAGAATTTAAAAAAAAATCCTTAAGATAGAATCTGGAAGTGGGAAAATTTGAATCATGCTATTATTTTTTCTTTTTGGTCTGGCACTTTTGGTCCATCACCATACTTAAGAGTATCCAAACCAACTTAAGATTTCCACCCATCACACCTGCACGTGGAAAGCCCAGAGATAGATTGCCACAATGCACAATTAAAGTGACCAAAGGAATAATTAGAACAGGAAAATAATAATAGCAAAAATAATCCTTGCAATTGATGCAGCGCTTTTTGCGTCTTCTAGCCGTCTCAAAGCGCTTCACTGAATCTACTGTATAGTGAATTGACTGTATACATGTGGTGAATTGACTGTATACATGTGGCTGAAATGCGGCAGCCAATTGCGCACAGCAGTGTCCCCACAAACACGTGGATTGAAATGACAAATCTATTATTGGTGGGGTTTTTCGAGGGATTATTAACTGGCGTGTGGAGTAAGAAAACTTGCCCAAGGTTTCGCCCTGCCTGGCATCGAACCCAGGTCTCTCTCTTGTAAGGCGAGTGCTGTAACCACTGAGCTACAGGACTCCAAAGGTACTAGAAAAATACTGGAACAGGCTGGGAACACGAGAAGGAGCAGACATGGTCACTGAATGGCCTACATTCTGAGCAGCAAAATTGCAACTTGAACAACAGAAGCTGTAAATAGTCTTGTGGCAGACTCGACAACGAGATACTCAAGATGTAGGGGCTTGTCAATTTGCACAGTCTTAGCCTTAAGACCATTGTCTTTCATTTGAGATTGTGGGGAACTTGAGAAGAAAGCAATAATTTGAATCTTATTTAATTTGAAAGCCGCTTTTTCGCAACTGATAAATTTTACGATAATTGGTTTGGCATTGCCGCCACAAGAAATGTTGGGCTCCGACTTAGAATCCAGTTGAATTTGACCAACCAGTATATTGCTTGCAGGAATATCCCCCCCCCCCCCCCCCCACCCCCACCATATTCTGGTCAAAAGTCTCTGGATAAAATTGGCCATTCACTTCGCAAATGTTAGTGGAACTAATATTATTGACAAAAGTTGACAAAAAAAATTGGCCGTCACATTCGCTCACAAAACACAGACACAAATCTTGTGAAGCGCTTTGAGACATCCCCCTGATGTGTAAAGGCGCTGTATCAAACATGAGAATTATTTCTGATCTAATTTGAATCAGTACAGCTTCCGAATCTGCACTCACTCCTGTATGCAATCAGTCCATCCTAAAAAAACAATCCATGTCCACACATAATAGGTTGTTCTACTTATTCATACCACTTAATATCAATAGTAATAATAATAATAATTACCCTCACATTTGATACACAGCCTAATCACATTGAGTTATCTCAAAGTGCTTCACAGAATATACTGTGAAGTTAATTGACTAAATGTTTTGTCGGTGAAACATGTTCAATTAACTTGCCATATAAGCCAGTGTGAAGCAGTCAGGATATTTGCCTGACTTTTGGTTCACCACCCCTCTCCCTGCTTCCCAAATACTTGTCTCTTTGACTCGTGTATTCGTTCTTTCATCTTGAAATGACTGAAAAGGCACCTGATAGAAGTGTTTTAAACAATTTTTCAAAGGATTCAATAGAGGCGGGCATGGCTAAGCTGTTTTCACTTACAGATAAGTCCAACGTAGTGGACATAAATACGAGATAAACTGTAGCAGATCTAAAAGTCAGAATGTGAAGATACTCAACCGTTGTGGAAGCTGTGGTTGAAACAAGAAAGTATCAAGGAATGTCTGCTTAACATCACACAAGGGCAAGGAAATCGTGGTGTATTGGAGAGTGGATTCAGAGAATAAACTGGCCTGGACTATTTAAGCAGAATGGCCTATTTCCCTTGCTGTCTGATTCTATGTAGATTCTTCCTACCTCTTCCTTGCTGGCCATTGCTCTGCTCTTATTGATTTGGGTTTTGGGACATTCTTTCATAATAATAATAATCCTTGCATTTGATATCGCACTTTTCATATCTCATCGACGTCCCAAAGCGCTTCACAGAATATACTGTAAAGTGAATTGACTGTATATTTGTGGGCGAATCGCGGCAGCCAATTGTGCACAGCAGTGTGTCCCACAAACAGTCGTGGATTGAAATGACCAATTTTATTATTGTGTGTTTTTTTGGAGGGATTATTATTAGGCGTGTGGAGTTAGGAAACGTGCCTAAGGTTTCGCCCTGACCTGCCTGGATTCGAACACAGGTCTCCCCAGCTTGCAAGACAAGTGCTCTAACCACTGAGCCATAAAATGGAGCTCCAAATAAAAAGCAGCATTATAATATACAGTATATGTATGTGTGTGTTTGTGTGTCACCAAGTTATTGGACAACGGAATGTTCATCTTATATTTACATATTCTAGATCGAGTGTGAAGGTAAAATTCCGAAGCTTTTTGTTTAAAGAAACAACATTCACCGCAGTAATCATGTGATTTGATTTGCAGATACATTTCTAAAATGCTCACAGCTGTTACATTTCTAAAAGGATCTTTGAGGGGACAATACCTAGTTTGTCCAGCGTTTGTATTCATTTCACCAAAATCAAACCATTTCTTTGAATAATATGTGACGAGTTCAAATCAACTGCATAACACACTAACTTGAAACATAATAATAATCCTTGCATTTGATATAGCACCTTATCGCGTCATTCAGATGACTCAAAGCGCTTCACAAAATATACTGTAAAGTGAATTGACTGTCTATTTGTGGGCGAAAAGCGGCAGCACAGCAGCGTCCCCCACAAACAGCTGGGGATTGAAATGATCAATTTTTGTTTTGAGGAATTATTATCAGGCGCGTAAGGAGTAAGGAAACTTGCCCAAGGTTTCACCTTGCCTGGAATTGAACCCAGGTCTCTCACTTGTAAGGTGAGTGCTCTAACCACTGAGCTACAGGACTCCACAAACATCCCTTCAAATTAAAATATCATCCCCCACCCCAAGGGAGCTTGTCTCTCCTGTTTACGAAACATCCGTGAAGTATTGACAGGGAGAGAGAAATTGATGGAACATGCGTTTTACATGCACACATAAATACTGTACTGCCATAAACACAGAAGATTATTTGAATGATCAAAATAGTAATGATTTGAGATTAAAGTCACCTTCTTGAGATAACATGGCCAGATATGACATTCCAAGCATTTTGAGACTTCCGATGCTGTATAAAAGGCCCGACACATACTGTGTTAGCTGTTTTAGCAGAGTGCTCACTGTTAACAAACATAAATCAGTTACTATCACGGGGGCAAGTGGTTGAAAGGAATGATTGTCTTTTTACTTCAGCAGTTTTGAAAAGTACTGTTAGCATTTTCTGGCAATGTTACAACACAATGCCAATAGATTTTATATTTATATAGCATCTTATTCACTTTACAGTATATTCTGTGAAGCGCTTTGAGACGTCGATAAGATGTGAAAAGAGCCATATCGAATGCAAGAATTATCATTATTATCTTTCACACCGGGATGACGAGAGGGATTAACTGCAGATTTCTCTTTGAGACGAAGCCTCGGGTTTAAATTTTCCCACTGGAGAATTTTCAGCAGGAATGAATCTCTCGGGATACAACAACAACAACACAATTATACTTGTATAGCGCCTTTCACGTCGGGAGGACATCCCAAGCCTCTGGACAGTCATTGTTTCAGACCCGAGCTGGGGTTGGGGACGGGGAGCGTGGAGGGAAACGGGAGGGGATTTGGGGGGTGACCGATGGCTGGGACCGTCGAAGAGGAGGGTCTTGAGGTGGGACTTGAAGGAGGCCAGGGAGGGGACACGGCATGTCAAGCAACTGCTAGGATGGCAGTAGGCGAACTCGATGGACCTGGGTCTTCTTTCGACGAGCAAATTCTTGTGCAGACGAAAGATGTCCGCGCTGGGTGAATTTTCGCAGGCTCTTAACCTGGAAGCTAGAGGGAGCTACTTTCACATTAGCTCTGGAGGTTGGGAAGGAGACAAGTACTGCTGGGACCAGCCCCGCACCTTGTTGAGGCTGACGCCCAGTATCTGTCCCAGAGAGAGGGATTGATTGTGACCACAGTGGAGCCTGCGGTACAGAGCGATCTCAACTTGGCTGGAGGACGCAATGTAGCAGAGGAACGCGAAGATGAGATCTAATTGCTTAGTTATGCGAGGTGGGAAGCGGGAGGAAATGGGCAAATAAAAGTATTGAAAGCAGTGATAATAATACTCCTTGAGTTTAATGCAACACCTTATCACGTCTTTGTGATGCCTCAAAGAGCTTCACAGAATATACTCTAAAGTGGATTGACTGTATAATTTGTGGGCCAACTGTTCACAGAACTGTCTCCCCCCCCCAAACAGTCGTGGATTGAGTGACCAATTATTATTATTTCGATTCATTTTTTGGAGGGATTATTACCCCCTGGAAAAGCGATCCGCCAATTGATTAACAACCGGGTTCCTACTTACCGCTAGGTGAACGGTCTGGAGTAAAGGATGTTATGGCTTTGCTCTGCCGGGAATCAAACCCAGGTCCTCTCGCTTTCGAGGCCAGGGCTTCAACCCACTAAGACTACAGGCGTCTGCAAAAGGTTCTTTATGAAGAAACCATGACGTAAGATTTTTCCACCAGGTCTACACAGAGCGAGAGTAAATCCTACCCGAGTAAATCCTGCTCCATCAATAACTCACGACAGCGTGCGAAAAAGAGTCTGCAAATTCGACTCGCCTCTGGAACTTTCACCTTGTCACTGTGAGCTCCTGGTAGGTATGAGTTCACACACTGCAGATGTTATGGCTCAGTCATAAAATTCCTGAGGAAATTGGCTCTGTCCCTCTCCACCCAGCAACACCCACCCCACCCCACATCTACCCATTCCCAGAAGAGGCCACACCAAAGTTTCACACGATGCACCTTCATAAGAAGGCCTTTTGTTGAAATGTTTCTAAAGAGGCAGCAAGGGCGAAACCTTGGGCAAGTTTCCTTACTCCACACGCCTAATAATATTCCGTCCCGTCCACCCACCCCCCAAAAAAAACACAACAATAAAATTGGTCATTTTCAACCCCTGACTGTTTGTGGGGGGGGGGGGGGGGGGGGGGAACGACGCTGCTGTGCGCAATTGGCTGCCCCACAAATATACAGTCAATTTGCTTTACAGTACATTCCGTGAAGCGCTTCGGGACGTCGATAAGATGTGAAGAGGCGCTCTATAAAACGCGAGGATTATTATTCTGATTATCATAATAACGGAGGCAAAGTGGACGTTAGGTAGAAAGTGCGTGAGTGCGTGCGTGTGCGAGTTGGAGGCAAAAAGAAAATGCGTTTATGAGACGAGATGAAAAGTCCAAGGGTACCACTCACTACATTGCTCCACTCACTCACTCACTCACTCGTGTCTTATCCAGGGCAAGGTCTGGCCGCCCGGTTGGCGAGTGCATTGTTTTTCACTCACCGTGCCAGGTTAATTCTGCTGCTAAGGTGGACACCGACCTTCTGCGAGCAACAGTCTTCTTCTCTTTCTGAGCTGTCCAACTGCACAGGGCAGCAGATGCTAACGCAGTGCTGTACGTTGAAACATCTGGATCGAAGTAACACAGCAGCGACTTAAAAACACTGCTATTCAAGCAGGCAATTCTCTGGACACTGCGGCATCCCACACGGCCTCAACGCAAGGGGTTAAGCCGCGTCCAGATGTCCACCTCTCTCAGCCCTTTCAAGCCACTGACACAGGAGGATTGCAATCTGTTTCTGTTCGAGCCAGGTAGACCGCTGTATGATTTTCCTTGCTGTGCTCTGTGTTGGCTGCAGCACAAATGCTTTTATGTCAACGCACAGGGAAAGGCTTTCCAGCTTCTCAACTACAGTCTCCCAGCTCTGAAATTCTAATCATTCAACTCAATCCCCCCTACCCAGATCAAGGGACTCTGTCTTGAAATGTGTGTGTGTGTGTGTGTGTGTGTGTGTGAGAGAGAGAGAGAATCCTGACACATGCAGAGTTGGAATTCAGCTGAAATGACAGCACCGCTTTTAAGAAAGACTGAAACCATGGAAATCTTAACAGAGAGAAAGAGAGAGAAGGGGAATAAGACAAATGTATGGCCTGGGGAGGTGGTTGGGGGGGGGGGGGGGGGGAATAAACACTATCCCCCATGAAAATACGTTAAAACAACAGCCAGCAAATAATACGGTTCATTTTAGCCAAAAGCTCCTGTGACAGAGGTTTAAAAGTCTGTCACTTTAAACAGGTGGGAGCAGCTTCTCAAAGCAGCTTCAAAGCAGAGGCAGCAGAAAGTCTTCTTACCTTGAGGCTGGGCTATGCCTGATGCGAGGAAAGATGTTCACTGTCTCTCTCTCGTACAGCAGACTGACTGGAGGAAAATGTTCTCTGGTCAGCCTCAGCCTGCAGAGCACTTGGCTTATATATGTGAATGGGAGGAGCTGTGGAGGAGGAGGTGAGCAGGCAAGTCAAGAAGCTCAGACGAGTAGTCTTGACAGGCAACAGTAGTAGACAATAACCTCTCTGCTTTGTGAGTGGAGGAGTGGGGGGCAGAGATTGGAGGAAAGGCAGGGGTGGAGGGGGGAGCTGGTGAAAGCAGCAGTTATTCAGAAGCAGTGTTATTCACACACAGACAGCTTTTTTTTCTCTCTCTCTCTCCCTGTCTCTCTCTCTCTCTCCCTCTGCCTCTCTCTTTCCCAACCGAACACAACCAATTCAAAAGCAGCCTCACTATTTTTTTTTGACAGCTCTGCCTTCAGGAAGCAGCTGTGAGTTTTTTGAGCTTGTGTGTGTCTATGTATGTGTGTGTGTGTACTGTATGTATGTGTGTGTGTGTGTGTTTTCTCTGTTTACATAAGTAGCTGGTTGGAAAAGAAAAGGACATTCTATTGAAATGGAAATAAATGCAAGGGAAACATTTTCCCCCAAAAAAACACAAAAGCAAAGGAGGAACGCAGTGAGTAATAAGAACAATAACAAGATAATAATCTTTGCATTTGATATCGCGCTTTTCACATCTTATCGATGTCTCAAAGCGCTTCACAGAATATACTGTAAAGTGAATTGACTGTATGTGGGCGAAACGTATCAGGCCTGCCTGGGGGAAGTCATCTGGGGGTAATAAAATTCAACGGGAACAAGGGAGTTAAACTGGGACATGCGTTAACCTGTGGCTACATTAACGAACATGACCGGTTCCAATAATAATAACAATAATAATCCTTGCGTTTGACACAGCGCCTTTTCGCGTCATTCAGTCTCAAAGCGCTTCACGGAACACACTGTAAAGTGGATTCACCGCATAATTCGTGGGGCGCAACGTGGCGGCCGATTGCGCACGGCAGTCTTCCGTGCCTCGTCCCCAGAACGGCGGTTCCAATGGAACAAGCCACTTAGATTGGAGTGTACGCCACAAGACAGGAAACGAGGAGAGGAAATGCTTTGTTCTTCCGCAACGAAACCCCAAAGGGTAAATAATAAATAATACTTGCATTATACCTTTCGGGTCGGGAGCACGGCTCAACGCGCTCGATAAGGATATGCTGCAAAGTGTAGTGATTGCGTATTTTGTAGGCGGACTTGCTGTTGATCTGCGCAGAGCAATGTCGGGGAAGGTGGGGGCAAGGATGAAGGAGAGAGTAGGAGAATTGACTGTATGTTTGTGGGCGAAACGCGCAGCCGAGTTGCACACAGCAGCGTCCCACAAACAGTCATGGAAATGGGTTTAGGGGAGAAAGGGGGGAAAGATGGCAAGGGGAGGGGTAGGGGGGAAGGAGAGCACATACGCACACACACGCACACACCCACACTCAACACCCACACTCAACACCCACACACAACATCCAAAAACACCCTCACACAAAAACACCCTCACACAAACCCCCCCTCCGCCCACCACAAACCCACCCTGGCGTTACACCTTGTCCTTGAGATGTCGGGCAGTGTGAGTTAACCTTACCTCAGGGATTGTCGGAAAGAACCCTGGGAGAAACTCATCCTTTTTTGAACAGAGCCATTTTTCATCCACAAAATATGCAAAGTATTCCCTTTGGAGAGTATTCTGTGAAGAGCTTTGAGACGTCTCAAAGACATGACAAGGCGCGATATCCAATGCAAGAGTGACACTATCATTATTTGGTGGATTGAATAGTAATTTGGGGGGGGGTTTTAATCTCCACTTTTATTAGTTTTTGAAAATACCCAGACGGTTTTCATCATCAAAAACTTGGGAGAAATTATTTTTGAGTGACTCCGATGGCCAACATTTTGTGAGACAAGCAAACTTTATTATTATTATTATTCTAAGTGAAAAGTTATTAAGGGCCATTGTGGGAAAGCTGTGTTGTTTGTTGCAGGCTTATCTGGCAGGTGTTAAAACAAGATCCTGTCTATGTCTGTCTACCAACTGCTTGGAAAGAGGAGGGAGTTTATCCCAGTGTCCTGGCCAACAATCCCCAAGACAAAATCGGTCATTCACCTTCCTGGTTGTTTGTGGAACCACTGTGCACATAGTGACTGCTGCTTTTGCCTACAGAACACGCAGTTACTATACTTGACACAGTAAAATCCTGTGAAGCGCATTGTGACATCCTTCCGATATGAAAGTCGCTATACCAAATGCAAGGGTTTTTTTTTGTTACAAGGTTATGATTTTCCTGCAGTCATCTGATTTCATTTATCTTACCAGATGTACTCTACTTAAGGCATCTGTGTATATTATTAGCTTGATCAAAAACTGATGATCTACATTTCCTTACATTACAGTAAGCACGAAATAACACGGGAAGGACCTCATTCTTCAATTAAGTGATCTTTACTGTTCTTTTAATGTTCTTCAGTGGAGGGGGGGGGGGGGGGGGGAAAGGTGATAACAATACCCATCAGAATTCAGGATGACAGAAATGCGAAACACTGGAAATCCAAAACAAAAACAGAAACGGTTGGAAACACTCAGCAGGTCAGGCAGCATCTATGAAGAAAGGAAAAGTGAGTCAACGTTTCGGGTCCGCGACCCTTTGTCAGAACTAGCTTTCTAAAAATAATGGCATAGAGCTTTTCGTGTTGTCTAGACGTCCCAAAGCGCTTCGTGGACGAAGGGATGCGGACCCGAAACGTTGACTCGCTTTTCCTTTCTCCATAGATGCTGCCTGACCCGCTTGAGTACTTCCCAGCCATTTCTCTTTGGGTTTGTACTTGACAGACATCACTTGACATGTCTCTAAGACGCAATAGTGCCCTGTATCCAAATGTAAAGGATCATTACAGTATTATTACAAAATTCCATTCAAAGGACCAGAATGCTCCCAAGTAGTTGGCATTTGTTCCACTCAGAGAACTAGTTACAGTTGGCCACTGTCTGCCCCAACCACCAAGGTAAACCTCAAGTATCCAACACTAACTCTCCACTCATTTTTTGTGCTTTTTACATATAGATATATATATTAAAAAAAGACTGGAATCGTAAAATATCTATTCCAGAATCTTCACTGTTGGCAGACTTGGCCTTTGAATCCCGGATCCTGATTTGACCCACCGTCGGTGTGTTGTCTACTGCGAAAGCTGTGAAAGCTTTGCAGAGCCCTCGTAGCTCAGTGGTGAGAGCGCTCGCCTTACAAGCGAGCAACCTGGGTTCAGTTCCAAGACAGGGTGAAACCTTGGGCAACTTTCCTTACGCCTAATGATAATCCCTCAAAAACGAACAATAATAAATTGGTCATTTCGGTCCATGACTGTCTGTGGGGACACTGCTGTGCGCAATTGGCTGCCGTGTTTCACCCACACAGAACAGTCAATTCACTTTACAGTATATTCTGTGAAGCGCTTTGAGACGTCTAGAAGACGTGAGAAGTGTTATATCAAATGCAAGGATTATTATTATTGTAAAGCTTGTGACAGACACACGGAGGCATTCAGCCCCTCAAGCGTGTTCTGCCAGTTGATTAAACTGTGGCAGACCTTTTAATGTTATTTTCCCACCTTTTCTTCCTTCTCCCCTTGGCTCGGCCCCGGGATCCGTTATTGGGAAGCGCTCTGAGACGTCATCCGGTGTGGAGGGCGCTATATAAATCCAAGTTGTTGTAATTACCCTTTTTCTTCCAAACTCCTTTTAAAAATACAATAATGTTAATACTAGCGATTGATGTGGAGCTTTGGCAGGTTGTCAAAACATCTCCTTCCCAAGATATCCTACAAAGTGAAGTGATTGTGTATTTTATAGGCGATCGCAGCAAACAATTTGTACAAAACAATGTTACTCAACAACAACAACTTATACAGCACCCTCCGTGCAGGGTGGTGTCTCAGAGTGGCCTGACTCGGAGTGGGTGGAGGGTGGGGAGGTGGAAGGGGCTAGGACTCAGGTTCTGCCACTGTTCCTCAAGTGACCATGAAGTGAACCACTAGTTTTCTCTGTAGAGGTGTTGGCCAGGTCACCAAGAGAATCTCTCTTCTCTTTCAGAGTGTAGTGACTGGGTACTTTGCAGGTGAACATTTACGGTGGGCGTGCTGTGAGGAAACAACAGCAACAATTTGTAACCCTGGATTTTAAACATCTTTTGAACATCCTTGGACCCAGATATGTTGTCGAAAAGATATGTCCTTGGAATGTCTTCCTGACGTGAAAGGCATCAAACAAATGTAATTTTGTTGTTGTTGTTGTCTTGAGGCGGGCTTTAAGAGTGGAGACAGAGGGGGAATGAGGCAGAGAACGTCATTGGGCCTAAAAAAAAATCGAAAAAGCTGTGAATCCTCAGTCGCTAGGAACCTGGGTGAAGCCGGGTGTCCAAATCCATTCTGTAACTACCCTTACAGTTGGTAGACAAGGCAACACATTCAGCCAGTTGAGCTGGGCAGGATAGGATCCAGCTCTCACAGTGACACTCAAGCATCTGGTGTTGGCCTACAATGACATGTAGACCCATTTCCGTGCCGGACAGTTGGGAAATTCTTGTGCGTTGGCCAAACCCTTAAAGGTACCCTGTGTTGCTTAGAATAATTCTTCAATTTTGCGTAAGCGCTACGGTCAATTCAACTGACTTCCACGTGTGTCTTCACTACTAACTAAATGATGAAAGGATTGGATCAGCTGGATGTTAATGAGTTGTTTCCACTTGCTGGTGAGTCCAAGCGCAGAACAACAACAACAACAACAATTACATTTATAGAGAGCGCCTTTCGTGTCGGGAGGGCGTCCCAAGGCGCTGAATAGTCACGTCAGAAATGTAAGATAGTCAACAGTAGATCTGAATGGTTTGCTTTGGAGGAACTTTACATAGAGGATGGTGGGGTACGGAATGCATTGCCCGAACCTGTGGTTGAAGTTGAAAGCGTCAGTGAATTTCAGAGAAACTGTGATGCGTTTGTGAGAGAGAAATGAATAAGAGGTGTATTGGAGAAGCAAATAGGAAGGTTTGAGGCTCAATATCATCATGGACCAGTTAGGTCAAACTTTCCTAACCGGTTCACTATGCAACTATGTAATGCTGGGTTGATAGCTTAGGTGGGCAGGGTGAGATGCTACTTTGAGGCTTGGATTTTAGTGCAAAGCAGGGTAACGAAACTCCGAGCATCGCAGTGAGTGCAATTTACTAAACACAAATCAGAAATGCGCTATGTTGAGCTGCATAGAGAAAAACATCTGTGTTTTTCAAACTATTCAATCCATTCCTCACCCCCATGAATCAGTGTGAGGTACCAATAATATTACTGTACTGATAATAGTCATCCTTGCATTCGATATAGCGCTTTTCACATATTCTAGACGTCTCAAAGCGCTTCACAGAATAGACCGTAAGGTGAATTGACTGCATATATGTGGGAGGAACGCGGCAGCCAATTGCGCACAGCAGCGTCCCCCACAAACAGTCGTGGATTGAAGTGACCAATTGTTTTTTTTAGGGATTCTTGTCAGGTGTGAGGAGTAAGGAAACTTGCCCAAGCCTTGAACAACTTTCCTTACTCCACAAGCCTAATAATAATCCCTAAAAAACCCCCAATAATAAATTAATCATTTCAATCCACGACTGTTTGTGGGACATTGCTGTGTGCAATTGGCTGCCGCGTTTTGCACACGTATATATTCATGTTACAGTATATTCTGTGAAGAGCTTTGAGACGTCTAGAAGGCGTGAAAAGCACTATATCAAATGCAAGGATTATTATTAATCAATTTACTCTCCCCCTACAAGCCCACCCGGACCCTCCGTTCAGCAGGACTTGGCCTGCTCCAAGCCCCCCGCCCGAACCGCCCCACCATCGGAGTTTTTCTTCAGTTTTTCTGCTCCGAACCTATGGAATTCCATCCCCCAATCCCTCCGTCTCGTTTCTTCCCTTTCCTCTTTCAAGGCCGGTTTGAAGACTTTCCTCTTCGACCGTGCCTTTTGTTCCTCCCCTACTTGTTTCACCCCTTCCCGTACACTCCCCTCCCAGCTCGGGTCACATGCCTCCTGTGCAACGCCTTGGGACGTCCTCCCGATGTGAAAGGCGCTTTATAAGTGTAATTTGTTGTTGTTGTTATTGTTATTATAATCAAATCGTATTCAGGTGAACGTTAAACGTCCCACGGCATTTCTTGCAAATTACCAGACGTTTCAATACTGTACATGCCTGTTTGTGGGACATTGCAGTGGGAAAATGGACATCCATGTTCTCCCACACAATTTCAGCCACCAGAACAACAACAACAAATTTACATTTGTATAGCAAATGTTACGTCAGGAGGATGTCCCTAGTCACTGGACAGTCGATGTTTCAGACCCGAGCTGGGGTTGGGATCTGGGAGGGGAATGGGGGCGACCGATGGCACGGTCTAAGAGGCAGGACTTGAAGGAGGATCGGGAGGGGGCGAGGCAGAGGGATTGAACTCCAAAGGTAGCAATTGTTACTACACTTTTCTAGTATATCCTGTGAAGCGATTTGAGACTTCCTCCTAATGCGATAGGCAATATATAGCAAATGCAAGGATAATTATTTCTCAAAACCATATACAGTATGTTAAGTTGAACTCAAAACTCCCATACAGGAAGGCTGAAGAGAAAGCTGTATGAAACGTGCCTCCTTTTAAATAACTGGCCTGCAATTCGAGAGTATATAAAATAAGAGTAGCTCAGCATTTACATCTGCACTCCCTGCCTGTTCAACAGGTTCCAAGCAGTTGATTTCATGTATCGAACTTTACTGAAACAAGATGTACGCTTTCCCCTGACGGACATGAATGAACTATTGAGAGCCAAAACGTTAGAAAATGTTTAAGGTCTTGCCAAAAAGCCAGAACCTAAATATGTTCATGAAGTTTTAAATTTAAGTTCAAGAGAAAACAACTTTTTAGAAACATTCAAGGTTTCTGGAGCTAGTTTAAGAAGGCGCAATAAATGGAAGCCTCCAAAAGGGGTGGGTTGAGGCGACTATGCGTGGAGTCCTGTTGCTCAGTGGTTAGAGCGTCTTGCAAGCGAGAGATGTGGTTTCGATTCCTGGCAGGGTGAAATGTTGGGCAAGAGAATGGGGGCAGAATGGCTGGAAGCTCGCAAACCGATATGGTAAATAAAGTCAATAAAGTCAAAGTAGCTCTACGTTACTGGGGTAGCATTAAAACCCAGATAGTAACTTGTGGGATGCATTTTGGAGACCTACCTGCCTGCCCGCCCACCCAAAGGAAAACACAGATCATCATCTTGGTCTCATTACCTTTCCAAGTGAAGTAAAGCTCAGTCATTGACCCTGCATGTTATTTAGGAGTTTTCTTTCGTGTAATCTTTGGTGTAAGAAGTGCAAGCTGCTTCGGAAACTTTGTTTCCTATTCTGGCTTTACATCTAAACATCTAATCATTTAACCCCAAAGGAGAAGGAAACATGTGGGAAGATTATTTTGGTTAGACTGCTCAAACTTCTACCTTCAAAGTGAGTTACTAAGGCAGACCTTCAACATACTGTATCCCTTCAATTTCTATTCCATTTGAGATCTCCAATCCTGATTTAAAAACTGAAGCATTCCTGAGAAACTGAACAAAAAAAGAATGAGAACTAGAAATCCAAAAGGCCACTTATTGTAATGGCATAATGATAATTATCCTTGCATTTGATCTAGTGGTTTATCATGACTTTGAGACATCTCAAAACGTTTCACAGAAGATACAGTAAAGTGAATTAACTGTATATTTTGCATGGGTGAATCGAGGCAGCCAATTGCGCATGGCAGTGTCACACTGCTCAATCCATAATTGAGGGACTAAATTCTTTTCATTTTTTGAAGGGATTATTTCCCCCCCCCCACCACCCCACCCCCTGAAAAAGTAATCTGCCAATCAATCAACAACAGGGTTCCTTCTTATGTGGACTAAGGAGACTTGCCTGAGGTTTTGCCTCACCCGGAAATTGAACCTCTTACTTGCGAGATGAGAGATCTAACCACCACACTTTCAGGACTCCACAATAACAAGGTCCATCTGAGATCTGGACACTTGGAAACAGCTCTGACTGCTCAATACTGTATTGTACATTTCCAACCTACTAAGAGAGGAGACCGACAATTTGCTATTATAATATTATATAATAATATGAATAATCATCCTTGCGTTTGATATGGAAGCTTCCCAAGTCACGCAAAACGTCTCAAAGTGCTTCACACCATTTGTTGTAAAGTCGCTGTGGAACATGACACCACGTGAAAGGCGCTATATAAGTTGTTGTTGTAAGGTATAGTGACTGTATTCTGCAGTCCAATTTGCGCACAGAGCGATGAAGTGAATTGACCAATTATATCTGGAGTACTGTTAGCCAGAGGTTCACAATATCGGAGTACGCAGTGGGGGCTTCTTTGCCAGGGTCACAGATAGGTTTGGGAATTCTGAACATACGGGGTCCAACCCATTGGATCGCCCCTTGGTTACCGATCCCATTCTTGAGTTACAGATTGTGGCCAAAGGAGGCTTCTGGCCACCCGTCAGGCGATCAGCATTTAATCAGCTTCAGAGCAAGGTTGCAGTGGGTCGAATACACATAGCACAGAGAGAGAGAGAGAGAGAGAAAGAGAGATACTTTCCCCCACTTTGATCTGTCTATAGGAAGAACAAGATCACAATGTTTGCCTGAAACATGAGAGAGCCCCTCATGTACTACACGTCCTCGCATATCCGTTCATCTGTATATCATGGTCCGCAGATCTGTGGACTGAAAGCTTAGATACATGTGGCTGCCAGCTCTGTGACCTCCTGCCCTGTATCACATCAGGGCATTAGCACAGCCGTGTTAAAGTGAGGAGGGCTCAGATTTATTCTCAAGTGCTCTGTTTGCTCAGGCACTCACACTCCTGTGAGCTGTTAAAATGAAGCATTAAATAAGCCTACAATCCCATGGTGGAGATCATACAGTTCCTTGGGTTAACATACTGTGAACACCATTAAGGGCTGACACGACAACATCAACAACTTGCGTTTGCACAGCGGGCTTCAATCCAGGATAACAACTAGGGACTGCGTGGCGGTGGAATCGGGCAGGGAGTGAGGGAGGAGCGGGTGGAGGAAGTGACCATAGATATAGCCAAAGAGATAGGTTTAAGGTGGGATTTAAAGATGGATAAAGAAGAGGGGGTTACGAGAGGTGGAGAGATAAAGGCGGGAAGCTCCAGAGGTTAGGGACGCTGAAGGCATAGCCACTGATGGTGCCGCAGAAGGGTTGATAGATTCACTGTTGCCAAGGTTTAGAAAAGAAAACTTGTGATGGACATTGAAGTGTTTGGATTTGTAAAACTGAATGAAACCGCACAGAAGAGCAACAATTCCGCAGTCTGAGACTTTTTCCGGGCCATGGCGGCGGAGATAAATTCACAGTCGAATAATAAACAGAGATTGATTTAAAATAATCCTTTCCTGACGGATCTTAGTGACCCAAAGCTCTCGTAAACACCGAGGACCTCACATGCTGAGGGTTTCGTGATCTGGAACTTCGTGCCTGGGTGCAAGAGTATTCGCGATAACAGAAGGATTTAGAAGCAGAAAGCGAAGAAGGCAATAACAGGATTCAGATGTTCTTGTGATCCTGAAGGTTTTGTGCAAATAGACAAGGTTGATTCAGGGAGGTCAGTGGCAGGATCGACTTGTGTTAAAAGACCAGGCAGAGGGAAAGAGAATGTCTGGGAATCTGCGACCTTGTTTAAACTGCAGTGTTTACTCCAAAGATGGTTTTCTCGTGGTTCACTCCACATAAAGGAACCTATGTAGAGAAGCACAGTCTTTTCTCACTCTGCTGTCAGATAGAACCACGGGAACTAACTATCCCACAAGCTGCTGTGACCATACATATTAGTAAGACATTCCAAACTCCCTGCACCCCTTTCTGTTACTGTGGGGTGACTCGTAGCATTCTCCCCCCCACACCCCACCACCACCATCCCCACCATTCACAAAGCAAGAGGTTATTAGCAAGAGCCAAGGTTTGTGGACCCCAGAGGTGCTGGACTCAGAAGAATCGTTAAACCAAAGCCCATTTCTGCCTGTTTACGTGAATGTTACATTTGGACATGTGTTCACCCGTAAAACACAGTCCGGACATTTAGCCCTCAATCCTGTAACGCCGTTTGAAAGGTTTCAACATTGTGACAAGGTACTCCCATCAAATACCAAAATGTTGATGATTATGATTAAGGTCTTTTACGGCAAAGGGAACATCAAGCACGCTACAAAATATATACGCAGTTCTTGATCTGTCATTGTGTGTGTGTGTGTGTGTGTGTGTGTGTGAGGGCGTGAGTGTGTGTGTAAGGGTGTGTGTGTGTGTGGGGATGCGGGGGGTGGGGTACTTGAATTCTTGGATATCCGATAGAGTAAAACGGTATATTTTAAGAAATTGGGATGCTAACACACACAAAGCAAATATATGGTCTGTCACGTAATTCGCAATCGCTAACAGTTACCATTTAGTCCTGTCGTTTAGTAATTATAGCACTCGCCTCTCAAGCAAGCGGACCTGGGTTCAATTCAAGGGCGAGTTTCCTTACTTCACGTGCCGGTGTTAACCTTGCCGTAACTAGGAACCCTGTTGTTAAGTCGATTGGCGGATAGCTTTTCTGTGGGGGGGTAATAATCCCTTTTCAAAAATATAAATAATACGGTCACTTAATCCACGACCGTTTGTGGGAGGCTGCGCTATGTACAATTGGCTGCCGCATTTCGCCCACAAAGCATACAGTCAATTCATCTTACAGCACATTCTGTGAAATGCTTTGAGACTTCTGGAACACGTGGTAAAACGCTGTATCAAATGCAATTCTTATTCTTCCTATTATTACTCACTCACTGCAACATTTTAAAGTGGAATTTCTCCTCACAACCACAACACCAAGCAACCAAATTACGTTTGTAGAACGCCTTCCACGTCGGGAGGACGTCCCGAGGCGCACAGTGACGCAATGAAACTATTGCAATGTGAGTGTAGTGGTGGGCGTCCGGTGGAGCCCTGTGATGTACGCGTTCGTGTTTCGAGCAGGCGACGCCGTCCAGTGTGGAGAATGGACCAGCATTTGAGTGAACCACTGTTCACAAGCTGTTTATTTGGCTCTTTCATCCGCTCGTGTACTTCAGCAATGTCCCCACTGAATTGGTGACCTCCATTGGGCCGAGGTCGTATGACATCACGGCTTATGATGTGGACGGTAAATAAACACCCGAGTATAAGTGACTGACTGTAGACCACACATGAGGCACCTACAGAAGTAACCACAGAAAATTCTCCCCCCACCCCCCACTCCCCGCCACCAACACGAGCACACACACACTGCCCACTCGAAACCAGAATGTAATCTGGCTGCTTTACATAGATTGAGCTAAGGCTATGTTGAGTGATTGTACTAATAAGTAACCAGTAAGCCTTACATTTGATGTAGCGTCTCTAAATGTTAAAATGTTCCATAGTGTGCTTTCATTGCCGGTAATTATTCTTCGAACACAATGATTTCTTTTACAGTAAAGAGCAAAGTACGGGATGAACAAAAAATTGATGATAAAGCACCCTATTACCTAAACATAATGAAAGTATCAGCTCTGTTCAATAATAAACAAGGGGTTTATTCCTTAAAACTTATTAGACGTTGCACTGTGATTAGTACCACAGCTGTTGGTCACCCTGGACACATATACCAGATGGGAGGACATCTCAATGCACCTTACGTAGCTGACATACACAGCATCTAGTTTGCACACTAGAAGGTCCTGATAACAACAACAATTTGATGATGGAGTGACCTAGAGCTGCAGCCGAGTGTAGAAGAGGTTGAACTGCATCCTAACGGGAGCAGAGGAAATGTTACCCATGGGAAGAAAGCCAGAAAATTATTTAGACGTACCAAAATGTGGATATAATAATAAGAATAATAATAATAATCCTTGTTTTGGGATATAGCACCTTCTCACCTCTTTGAGACATCTCAAAGCGCTTCACAGAAAATACTGTAAAGTCAATTGGCTGTATATTTAGTGGGCGAAACGCGGCAACCAAATGCACACAGTGGTGTCCCACAAACATTGGGTGACCCAATTTTTTTATTTTGAAGGGATTATTACCCTTGGAAAAGCGATCCGCCAATCGACTAACAACTGGGTTCCCACTTACTGCTTGGTAAACAGAGGCGTGTGGAGTAAGGAAACTTGCCCAACATTTTACTCTTGCCGAGACCCACGTCTCTCGCATGCGAGGCGGGCGCTCTAACCACTGAGCTGCAGGGCTCCAGGACTCTACAGGAAGCTCTTGGGGGCCCGATTAAAAAACCTTCCAGTTTAACGGACAAACAACGTCGATCTGGAGGATCTCAGTGAAAGCGAAGACGATTGACTCAGAAGACATGACCTGGCCCCCGCAACCGATGTACTAAACGTGCTCGTGTTTGGTCGTGAGGCTTTTCTATTTTCTCAGCTGCTCAGGAAACCAAAAAAAAATAAGAGAAGTCGTCCTTTGTAAAGAAGCTCTTATACTCTGGGCAGACGACCAACAGTAACTAAGAAGGAGTGAAAGCTACACCCCACTTGCTGGTCGGTATGTGTGGTTTTCATCAGAAAACCTGGTTCGACTTCAATCGGTTTGTTAAGATCGCCCACAAGTCTCGCAGGCAACGAGATACGAGGATAGAGTTTCTACTTTGGTGGAAACATTCAGTTGACCAGAATCATTTTGTATCATTGCGGTTGAGATTTTTCTCCATCAGATTTATGTTTCGCTTGATTTTAGAAACATGTTCGGCGCTTGCTGTGGTTTGCCGCTGGGCCCCAGGGTTACTGTAATGAGTTTCAAGCAGGCAGCTCAATAATATGTAAGAGGTGACTGAGCTCTGGAAGGAACCGGGCTTTGCAGGGAACTTGTTGAAAAGGTCCTGTCCTTTGGAGGGGGGTATTAGTGAGTCAATGTTTGGCTCCCACTTTCAATTACAACATTCACACAGGACATCCGATTTAGGGTACATCCGATGAAGTGCTTTGAGGCGTCTGGACGACAAGACGAAGCGACATAAAAAAAATGCAAGTGTTATTCGATAGGATTATTATTGGTGGTGGCGGCCTTAAAAGGATCAGATCTTCTATGGAGCAAAAACAAACACTGTCCATCTCAAAGTAACGACATCTTGACAGATTTTATTCACGTGGCAAATGTCTCCTTTGTCATTGTCTGGATTTTTTTGTATTTTCTCACCAGCGACTGAGGGTCAGACTTTGAGAGACATCTGTCCTGTCAACTTTCTGTTAACCTTCCAACAGACCAACTACTGGCTCGATACCACCACCACTACTACTAATAATAATAATCCTTGCATTTGATATAACACTTTTACCGTCTTCTAAACGTCTCAAAGCGATTCACAGAATATACTGCAAAGGGAATTGACTCTATATATTTGTGGGTGAAAATGAAGCACCCAATTGCTCACAGGAGTGTCCCACAAAACAGTCATGGATTATAATGACCAATTTATTATTCGGGGGTGGGTGGGGGGGTTTCTGCAGGCGTGTGGAGTAAGGAAACCTGCCCAAGATTTTGCCCTGCTTGGAATCGAACCCAGATCTCTCACTTGTAAGGCGATTACTCTAACCGCCGAGCTACAGGACTCCAGCAATTATATACCCAGGGTATGCAGAAAAACAGTTCAATGCAGCAAAAGCACACCTGGAATTGGGTTTGCAAAAATCGTGATCGCTCTTACTCTGAAAACTAACCAATTAGACTGACCGCAGTGCAGTCTGGCAGCCAGGCACAGTGGGAGTCTTTTTGGCTGATATCAGTAGAAGCTGACATCCTCTTCAAGTGTTTCATACAAGAGTTAATGTCTTCCAAACTCTACAAGTCCTATAGGGATCCTATGAGTATCCCCCTCAAACCACCCCCCACACCCCCACCCACCCACCCACACACAAACACCTTATACCCCTTCGACACACTCATACGCACACATACACACATATATACACCCCCACACCCCTCCCTCACACACATAAACCATCGTACAGTAGCTTAGTGGTTAGAGCACTTGCCTCACAAGTGAGAGACCTGGATTTGATTCCTGAGTGGGGCGAAACATTGGGGAGAGTTTCCCTACACTAAATGCAAGGATTATTATTATAGGTGTAGTGCTCTAATGGTAATGACTGCAATTACAAACTGCCACATTGGTGACATTTCACCAGAAGTACATTTGCTGGCCACCTTAAAAAAATTCTTGCAAAGTGCTTTGGGACATTATCGTGATAACTTGATAAACTACAACAACAACAACAACAACAACAATTTACATTTATGGAGCGCCTTTCACGTCGGGAGGACGTCCCAAGGCGCTGAACAGGAGGCGTGTGACCCGAGCTGGGAGGGGAGTGTTTGGGAAGGGGTGAAACACGAAGGGGAGGTAAAAGAGTTCGGGGTGGAACAAAAGGCATGATCGAAGAGGAAAGTCTTCAAACCGGCCTTGAAAGAGGAAAAGGAAGAGACGAAACGGAGGGATTGAGGGATGGCATTCCATAAGGTGGGAGCGGAGAAACTGAAGGCCCGGCCTCCGATGGTGGGGCGGTTTGGGCGGGGGGCTTGGAGCAGGCCAAGTCCTGTTGAACGGAGGGTCTGGGTGGGCGTGTAGGGGGAGAGTAGATCGGTTAAGTACAACAATATTACACAAAAACAGAAGTTGCTGGGGAAACTCAGCGGGTCAAACAACGTCCACGGAGAAAGGAAAAAAGAGTCAACGTTTCGAGTCTACAACCCTTCGTCGGGCCTGGGGCGTGTTTGGAGGGAGAGGTTTCTTAAAGACGTTAAAGGGGGAGAGGCAGGACATGGAAGGCAAAGGAGAAAACTTGAGGAACAGATTTCAGCCATTTCAGGCCATAGGAGTTTCCCCCCACCCTCCCCCCCATCACAATCACAACCCTAGACACCCCCTGGCTCTCTGGTGTTTTGTTTATTCTATCACCACTAAACACCTCTTCTCCCCAGTTTCTCTGAAACCCACCCCCCTCTGTTTCTCCCCCTGAAGCCTTTAACACATATTCAATCCATCAGTTAACACACTCTTTTTTTCCTTTTCCTTTGTCTTCTTTGTCTCCTTTGCCTTCCATGTCCTGCCTCTCCCCCTTTAACGTCTTTAAGAAACCTCTCCCTCCAAACAAGCCCCAGGCCTGACGAAGGGTTGTAGAGACCCGAACTGTTGACTCTTTTTCCTTTCTCCATGGATGCTGCCTGACCTGCTGAGTTTCCTCAGCAACTTTTGTTTTTGTTTCAGATTCCCAGCATCTGTAGTATTTTGTGTTTTGAACAACAATATTGCATTTGTACAGTGCCTTTCACGTCGGGAGGACATCCCAAGGCGCTGGAAAAGTGGTCATTCATTTTTGGGGACAAATGTGTGTGGGACGTTGATGTGTGCAATTCGGTCGCCATGTTTGCTAACAAATAATTCATTTCACTTTATATCCTGTGGAACGTTTTGAGGTGGCTGGCTCTGATCCCCTCTGGTACCCAACCTGACCCGGGTTCACAACAACAACTTGCATTTATATATTGTGGAGGATAAGGTCTAAGAATACGGCCCAGTGGGTGGTTTGCGATAATGGGGAAAGGGAGGGGGAGGTGATCAAAAGGTGGCGTTAAAGAGCTAGGTTCTCAAATGAGATTTAAAGACGGATAGAGAACGCCATTGATAAAGACAGATAGAGAAAGTGCTGGTGAGGCAGAGAGTTTCAGAGCTTAAGGTTTGAGAGTTCATGCCCTGCAAACTTTGCTCTACATCTAAATTAATTGTGGTTTAAAACACCTTTTGAAACAATGAAATCTAAGTACAACACCAATTTTTTTGGGGGGGCGGGAGGGGTTTGGGTGATTGGTTCAGCCAGGTGTCGGACACATGCGGTTACCCATTACCGCGCTTAAGAGTATCCAAACCAAACTGCGAATTCCACCCATGCCACTTACACACACACGCAAATTCCTTTGCTTCGCACTGCAGTTCCAATAACAATAAATAAATACCTGATGAACAACATCCACTTAGTTATACATTTCCAGAAGATTACAAACCCAGCTTCATATTGGTCTGTACTTATGTACAGACCAATTGTTATTGAATTCCAAAAGAAATAAACCATCTTCTTTTCCGCTTTAATTTTAGCTTCTGTTTATTGTTCGAATGGAGACCTCTTAATGCTGTTTGAGCACAGGTTATGATTTAAGTCCACTAATATGGCGTCAGTTCAAGTTTCTGATTTCTGGGGCGCAAACTGTCTTTTTCATTCGGTGTGGCTAAATGATTAATTTGAGGTTATAAAAAGGTAGAAATGCTTGTTTGCTTGTAAGTTGCTTACAATTCCATTTGACCATCAAAAGGCTGTTTTGGACATTATTCGTCTATTTTTGCTTGTTTGTATGTCCAAACTGGACAGTGGATAAACAACAACAACAACAGAATTACATTTATAGAGCGCCTTTCATGTGTGGAGGATGTCCCAAGGCGTTGAACGGGTCAGGTCAGCATCCAAGCAAGGGTGGGGGGTGTGCAGGGTAGAGGGAAGAGTTGGGAGGGGAGGGAGAGAGATCGGAGGGCAACAGAAGGCATGATTGAAGAGGAGGATCTTGAGACCGGCCTTGAAGGAGGCAAGGGAGGAAGCCAGCTGAAGGGACTGTGCGATGGAATTCCAGAGTGTTGGGGCAGAGAGGGTGAAAGTCCATCCACCAATGGACGAGCGGGTCCGATGGGGGACATAGAGCAGGCCAGAGCCCGCTGAATGGAGGGGGCGGACAGGTTGATAGGGAGTCACCAGGTCAGAGAGATAGGCGGGGACAAGGTTGTGAATGGCCTTGAAAGTGAGGACGAGGGTGGGGAGCCAGTGGAGCCGGGCGAGGGTGGGAGTGATGTGGTCGCGGAACTTGGTGCGGGTGAGAGGACACGAGCTGCAGAGTTCCGGATGATCTGCAGCTTGTGAAGGGAAGAGCCAGGAAGGCTGATGAGGAGGGAGTTTCCATAGTCGAGCCTTGAAATATAAAATATCTAGGAACATGAGCACTTTGAGACATTCTTTTGGATGTCACTGTGAAAGGCACTGTATAAATGCAAGTTGTATTGTATAGTAGGAGATCTAAAAGGGGGTTTGGGAGAAACGTTTTTGCTGTTCTGCATGGAAGGTGGTATGAAGCAAGCTCCATTGGATCGGAATTAATTTCAGCGTGAAAATGCAAGCAAGTACCGGTAATAAAAACTTTATTGCAGTGAGCAACTTAAATAAACCGTCCAATTAAATGGACGGAGATGCAGAAACACCCTACGGAAATGAAGCTATTTGCACAATTCATCCCTACCTACTACTACAACATCTTGCATTGATATAATCCCTTCAAGCAGGGTAGCATCTTGGAGTGCGTCCTATTAATATTAACAATAATTGTAATAATTTGTTCCCCTGCAAAACAGTCACCGCACTTTACAGTGAAGCATTTTGAGAGGTCCTCCTGATGTGAAAGGTGTTATATCAAACACAGGGTTTCTTATTATAATTTGGCATCCACTCGAAATAAAGTAGGCTGAAGAATCCTTTTTTGCAGTTAACGCAAGTGTGGAGCTCTGCTCTTTCTCTTATAAAGGTCAGCTTTGGCTGTTGCCTTAGCCCAGACAGTCCACTCAGGTCTCTGCGATCTGCCTCCTATCATGGGGCTCCTGTGGCTTAGTGGTTAGAGCACTTGTCTTGCAAGCTGGGGAGACCAAGCTGGGGAGACCTGTGTTCGAATCCAGGCAGGTCAGGTCGAAACCTTGGGCGAGTTTCCTTACTCCACACACACGCCTAATAATAATAATCCGTCCAAAAAAAAAACCATAATAATAAAATTGGTCATTTCAATCCACGACTGTTTGTGGGGGACGCTGCTGTGCACAATTGGCTGCCCACAAATATATACAGTCAATTCACTTTACAGTATATTGTGTGAAGTGCTTAGGGACGTCAATAAGATGTGAAAAGCGCTATATCAAATGCAAGGATTATTATTTATTATTATATTATTGTTGTTTTTATCACTACTAATTCTGGGAGGCATTTCGCTACTTGTGGCACCCAAATGGATAGAGGCAAGAGTGTGTCAGCCTGGATCAGCCAGTAGCATTCTTCCCACTTAGTCAGAAGGTTGTGGGAGCTTGAACTCAAGTAGTCCAGTCTTAACTGTGACTCCGAAATATTGTTTTGATACAATGAGCCAAATGCTTCTGTGCTGAAAATTTCTAAGGAACTGTCTCTTTCAATGAGTCCCTCCTTGATGTGTTAGGAAGGGTGTGTGTTGGAGAGGAATCAAGCCTGTTTCTATGACAACTGGTTGGGTTGGGGTTTCAGGACTTACAACAACAACAACAAAATTGCATTTGCATAGTGCCTTTCACATCAGGAGGACGTCCCAAGGCGCTGGACTGTCAGTGTTTCCAGACCTTTCTGATATAAGGAAAACATCAATGAGTGCTTTAACAATAAGAATCCTTGCGTTTGATGTGATGCCTTATCACGCCGCTCAAACTTCTCAAAGTGCATCACTGTAAAGTGAATTTTGCTTTGCTCTGTGTCTCACCAAAGCAAAGCAAGGCCTATGAACTAATGGCTGCTTCTTTCAGTTCCAGGCTGGATAGGCAAACTTTTCCCGGCAGATATTTTTCGAAGAGGGAACTCAGTTAATCATTTCCCCACCGGGTGCCCTCCCTCCCAGAGTTTTCCTCTCAGGGTTCCCTTCTGTGCCTTCTCAGCGACAGGAATCTCGCTCGGTTTCCTTCCAAAAGCTTTGATTTTCATGGCGTCTGTTTGGAAGAGAGAGATCACAGGCCACTTCAAAGCAACGCCATAGATTCCATCTGGCCTTGTTACCATACACTGGCTGCGGAATCCTGATACACAAATAAAATATCGCTCTGTATGGTTGTCACTCAAATTGATGAGCGCACACGCATTACTCCCAGACAAAGGAACAAAGCAATGTTCTGTCTAACCCCATCCGCTCTGCCTCATGTTATTATTTTCACACGTTTCCTCCTCTCTCCAGGAGATGCCCATGCAAGTGTCTGACGATGTTGGGCATTAATCCTTTTGCCAAACTGGTATTGCAGATCTGAATGCTTAATCCTCGCATTTGATATGACCCCTTTTCAAGTCTCAAAGCACTTCACAGTTCTCACCGTGACATATACGAACCCGTATATTTTATGGAAAAGCCATGTTCAATGCAAGACGAAAGCTCTTGTTGCTGGAAACTCATTTTTGCCTTTTGCTTTCTGTGTTTTTTTTTGCTTTACTGAAATATTTATTGAACTGCAACCTTTTCGTTAACAAAGTGGCACAAGGTCGGGGTAAACACTCTGAGTTGACAGCTAATGAAACAACTTATGTGTCAGTTAGGGCTCAATCGGTAGTTCTTTTGTCTCTGCGTTAGAAGGTTGTGGGTTTAAGTCCACGTTGACATTTTAGTGCACTGCTCAGGAAGTGCTACATTGTCAGAGGTACCATCCTTCAGATGATGCATTTAAACCAAAGTCGTGTTTGCCCCATTCGGACGGTTGTTAAAGATCCCGTGGCACTATTCGAGAAGGAAGGGAATTTCTTCTGATGTCCACTAGATAAATCAGATATTTGCTTGATGCATGTTTGTGGGAAATTGCTATGTGCAAGCTGACTGTCATGTTCACATACACGCATATGTATGCATGTATGTGATGTGCTTGTGGAAAGATGTTTTGACGTTACAAGGGTTATATCAAATGCAAGGATTATTCGTTTACCAATGTACATTTATATGGCATTTTTCACAATATTCACCACAATGGTCAAATGTCACAGAGGTGGAGTGGGGGAGGCTCTGGGGAAGTAATAATCCTTGCATTTGATATAGCCCCTTATCACCTCTTCGAAATGTCTCAAAGCGCTTCACAGACTATATGGTAAAGTGGATTCACTGCATATTTTGTAACAGGCAAAACGCAGCAGCGAGTTGTGCACAGCAGTGTCCCACAAACAGTTGATGTTTGAGTTCCAAAAGAAAAACATCTGAGAGAATGAATCCCCATTTCACTAACAGCCAGTTCCTATTCCTACTTACTACAGTAAACAGAGGAGTGTGGAGTAAGGTAACTTGCCCAGTGTTTTGCCCTGCTGGGAATCAAACCTCGGTCTCTCGCTTGTGAAGTCAGTGCCCTCACCTCTCAGCCGCAGGACTCCGCAGGTAACCGAATATGAGGACGAGGATCTTGATTCCAGTCCACTCGGGAGTGGGGAGCGAGAATTGAGGTAATGGGCTCGCGGAGGCCGGTTCACGAGATGACACTGGCTGCAGAGTTCTGGACCTCAAAGATCCCTTGCTGAGCACAAAACAGTCAAATTCCTCAACAAGGCTAATAAACTCAACAAAATTACTCAATATATGCTTGGCCTGCCTGAACAATAATAACAAGCCACAGTACTTTCGATCAACCTCTTTCCCACCACCCCCCTCCCCTTCCCTCCATCCTCCCCGATTCCTGCACCTGAGTTGGGTCCGGAATACTGTCTGTCCAGCACCTTGGGATGTCCTCCCAACTCGAAGGGCGCTGTACAAATCCAATGTTGTTGCTGTTGGTGTTATACAGACTCGCTTTGGGTTCACTGAGGCCATGTCAAACAGCATGAGTAATGCCTCATAAAACTTCTGACAATCAGTGGTATTCCCAAATATGTGCATTATTGTTTCCTTATGCTTTTCTATCATTCATAGAAATTGATTTTTTCCCCCAAGGTACTTATTAATAAAATTACTGGGGCAAATGTCTGACCGATTTCCTGCAGGCAAGCATTACTGTATATTACAAAAAAAACCTGTCATTTTTGCCAAAAATTGTTCCCAGAATTCTGTTGCCCCCAAACAGTAAATTGGAATGAATACTCGAACAATTATTGCTACACTGCCGACAACAACTTGCACTTATGTAGCGCCCTTCATGCAGGCTAGCGTGCTGGAGGGAATCGCTCTGAGATGCTCTGAGGACGCTATATAAATCAAAGTTGTTGTTGTTGGAATGTAGTCCTACGCAATTGCCCCCTTCCGACTGTGGCCTCCTGCTTGTCTCTTCAGGTCACATCATGCCTGAAGACCTTCCTCTTTCACTGGGCCTATGGTCATCTCCCCCACTTCCACTCACTCTGCGTCATACTCTGCCACTGTGAAGCGCTCTGGGATGCTACCCTCCTTATAAATGCAAGTTGTTGTAGTGGTTCTTGTTTTTGCAAGGTATGATGTTGAACACCTCACCACGTCTTGCATGCTGCAAGATTTCCTGTTGCCTAACCATTGGCTGTGTCTTGTGTGCTTCTCTGTTGTTCTGCCGGGAGTGCAGCCTGTGTGTGTGTGTGTATGTGTGTTGGGAAACAGGGCAGTGGAAGTTGCCATGTGGTCTGTTCTCCATTAGTTCCACTCTTGACAAAGAGATGTTTCATTGTGGTTATTTACTGATGCACTAGAACAGGTTGCGTGGTTTTATTTTCCCCCAGTGTTTCTAAAAATGGATTTGAATGCCCAGCAGAATAAGGCAAGACAAGCAGTTGGTTACCATTGAATGTTACAGCCTCTTCGTGAATGGATTCCGAAAATACATTTATTTTATTCAGTCAGTGAGACAATCAAACCAATCGACTTGTAATTACAAGGCACAGGAATTGACTGATGACTGGGAATATCTGCTCTTTAATAAACATTTCTGATTTCTCAATTGACCCCAGCCTTCCCATGGTTAGGGAATGGAGAAACAATTGGGTTTTTCTTGCTTTGATCTCTCCACCATCCTCTGCCGGTTCCGTGCAGGTGTGACATCTGTGTGCGGAGAAGTTGGGCTTAGCCGTGACGTTCTCTACAACCACAACAGCAACAAAATTACACTTGTATAATTATCAACTACGCGTTCAATGCCAATCTAATTTACGAGTTTTGACAACCTGTAATTTTATTAACCCAGTTAAGTCAAAATTAATTTTAATGAATTAAAAATTCACCTTGTCACATCATTTGCCATTCGGTTAACAATACAGAAACTATACAGAAGCGTATGGGCTAAGAAGGATTCCACGTGATCCTATAATTCTTTGCATTGGTTGTTAACTGCACAATTCAGGTGAGTCTGTGTAAGTGTGGGTGTGAGCATTTGGACAAAGTTAAGCCAATCCGTAAAATTTTGCACATGGATTGTTCATCAGACCCTGCTCTGTCTACTCCAGGTTTCTCTAGAATCCGGTAATCTTTCAGAATTATCATTCTCTTCTGGATACTGGTTGAACGATTGACAGACTGCCTGTCAGACATCAAGTCCTGGATGAGAGCTAACTTTCTAGTTGAATGTCAACAATGTAGAGGCCCTCTTGATTGGCTCGCGCAAGGGTCTTCACTGGCAGCATCAACCTTCATGGTTGCTCACTCGAACCTCACCAAGCCAATCAGGAACCTAGGTGTCTTGTTCAATCCTCAATTGTCTTTCTTCCCCCACACCCAAGCCATGACCCACTCTGCCTTCCCTCACCTCCACAATATTGCCCGACTCCGCCACTATCTCACCCTCAGGCCGCTGAAACCCTCATTCGTGCCTTCATCACATCCAGGTTTGCCCACGCCAATGCCCTGCTTGTCAGCCTTCCCAATTCCTCTCTCCCTAGGCTGCAGATAATCCAGAACTGCCCATGTTCTCTACCTCTCCAAGCTCCATGACCCCATCTCCCCCATTCTCGCCCAGCTCCATTGGCTTCCCATCGCCCAAAGGATTTAATTCAAGATCTTGGTCCTCATCCTACCCTACCTCTGCTACCTCCTAACCCCCTACCAAACCTGCCCATCCCCGATGCCGGCTCAGGTCTGAAACAATGATTGGCCAGCGCCTTGGGACGTCCTCCTGACGTGAAAGGCGCTATACAAGTGTCACCTTTTTGCCGTTGAAAGTCTTGGTTGATCAGATGGGAGGGCGGCGATGTTTTTTTTTAAGGGAAGTTGAAATGCGTTCCTCGAGCCTCGGAATGTGCGGTGCATCCTTACCCTAATCATGAAAATAGGAACCTTTTCACGACACCTTTGCGCTCGTCAGTTGCTTCCGTTCCTATTGACTCTTTACAGCTGGAGCTGAAGCGCTCAATGGTTTTGTTTCAATTGTTCACACTTGCTTGTCCTCGGTTCGCTTCTGTAAGAATAGACTTAAAATCACACAGGGCAGCTTCTCGTCCGTTCAGGTCTAGTAAAAAGGCATGGAAAGCGCCTGTGCCTGCTTGCAGGTATTCCCACTTGTACAGGAATTAAAGTACGGTTGTCCTTTATAGTATTCAGTGCATGCTACGCACATCACAAATATACAGTCGGTTTTCCTGCTCTCCTTCCCCCTACTCCGACCCCCCCTCCCCTTAACCCTCTTTCTCCCCTGGCGCCACTCCCGCAACTGTTTGTGGGACACAGCTGTGCGCAATTTGGCTGCCGCCTTTCGCCCACAAATATACAGTCGGTTTTCCTGCTCTACTTCCCCCTGCCCCGACCCCTCCCCCACCTTGCTCTGGTCCCTACCTCTTTTCCCTCCTTTCTTCCATTTTTTTCTTCTCCCTACCTCGACCCCTCCCACCCTGCTCTGGTCCCTATCTTGGGACGTTGTTGTATTCTGTTAAGCGCTTTAAGACGTTGATAAGATGTGGAAAGCGCTATATAAATGTAAGGATTATTAATAGTACAGTATTATTATCACTACGTTTAGTGGGATGTGAGGAATTTCTCACCCCTTGTCTCTCTGCGTGTTATATATCTATCAATTTTAAAGATCTCTATATTAAAGCTTTTTCTGGTGTAACTGTGGACTGAATATACACCAATCTTCAGAGTGGAATTTCGTTCCACAGTTGCTCAAAATGTGCTTATCCTGCACTAAAATCCTTCTTTCTTTATCCTCTGTTTGGGATTTTGATTTCACTTGATACTTTGCTGAGTTTAAAAGCGAAACTCCATTTGTGCTTAAGCTGAAACCTGAATCAAGTCAGGCCCATTAAACTATCCTGACTTGTGGATTAGTTATTGGGCAATTTTCTGAAATCTGACTGATTGCTGTTGTCATTGCCACTAAACATGAATTGGAAGATATCAAGGTTCTGCGTCAATTTGGTTAACTTGCCTTGCTTTTACATTTTCCACTCTCAAGCAGTTTTGGCTTGTGTGGGGCATTCTCGAAAGAGCTCAGGAACAATTTCACAAGATTGGTTTGGATCAAGAGGCAAAACCAATCTCATCCTTCCAGAAGACCTACCCTGCTGTTCCTCCCGTCAAACCATCAAACTGCTTTTTAAATGAGTCCAGTGACCCGGCCTCTCCCATTTCTCCTGGCAACCTGATCTTGTTGATTTTAGACCCCATAATTGTATTGAGGTTCTGTTTCCAACAAATCCACCGAAGGCATTTGGGGATGACAGGCAGGCACCAGGCAATATTTTGAAAACAGAAGTTCTGTAAAGCTTTATGCCCTTCGCTCCTAATTCAATTATGTTTTTTTTGCCTCTAATGTTTTCCACACCACGCAATGCCATGTCCTAAAAACTTCACATCACACGTTGAGTCGAAATGAACATTGAAGCCACATGGCAAGAAGGTGCCACTGTGTCGAGTGCACACACAGTACAAGTTTTTTTTTGCCTTTGCTAATATGGTGGTGTTTAAAGTACATTTGCAGAGCAAGATATTTCTGGCTGATCGAAGGACTGAGCCTGCCCAAACATTCTCCAACGTGCGAGTCCTTTAAACTGGAGAAGGAAAATCGTTACATATGACAGCACCTTGTCTCGACAAAAACCCTTCATCCTCAAAACACATAAACTTTACAAAAAGAAGTTCATCCCGAACTGGCAGGATAATGTAAGGGTTGCAATAAAGCTATTAGTTAAAGTCACAGTGTGTTCCGGAAATATGGATCATATAGTATCTCGCTTCTGCCCAGGGTGAAGCGGTTAGGTTGGACAGGTTTATTGGACTGTTGAGCGTGAGTTATTATTTAAAGTTTGACTCCAGTCTGTCTCCCTGCAAGGCAACCATTAGTTTGGTTGCCAATTTCTTTTACTATTAATTCAAATTATACCGTCAAATTTCAGAATACTTTAAGCAAATCTGTAAAGATTGCTCTCCTCACACCTCTCTCTTTTAAACAGCAGTGGTAGACATACAATAGATAATGCTGTAGGAAAATCTGACGCATTGATTTTGTGGGCGAATGCGGCAGCCAATTTGCACACAGTAATCTCTCGTAAACAGCCATGAAGTGAGTGTTTCATATTATTTGGCGGAATTTTGGCCAGAACACTGGCAGAAATTGCCTACTCTTTCTAAATAATGCTATAGGATCTTTAGCTTTCACCCGATCAGGCAGGTAGGAATTTGGTTTAATATCTCATCCAAATTTGTTGGCATCTCCAACGATTTAGCCCAGCATTATATTGGAGAGTTATGAGTTCAAAGTCCCTACATGGACCGAAAACCCATAAACATGTTTGGATAGTGAGTACCATTTAATAAATTGCTCACAAATTCTTTAAAAACGAGTTAAGTTCCTAATTTCATTTACTAAGATAAAACAATATCTTATTACAGAATTAACATGGAATGAATACTTTCTATTTTATTATTAAACCATAGAAATGAACGACAAAATATGATGCCTTTCTTTCTCCTCGATGTTGGCTCCTCCAATCCTAATCCCTTGACGCTCCAATACTCTTACTCTGCAAGATGTTTGTCCAATTATTTCTTAAATGACCGCACATAAATATAATCTATCTCTCGCCAAAAGTCTACACCATCTAGCAATGTCTACACAAAAAGTGCAAGGAGAAAAGCATTAGATTCATATTTTGGATCCAAACACTGTTACAATCAAAGTGATTCATGAAGTAAGCACGAATATCTAGTTTCATGGTTCCATCAAGCTAGAATTTTAAATATATTCCCAAATTTTCTATAGTTAACAGCTGCCAGTCACCTCCTGTACAAGAAGTTCTGCTTGCAAAAGTTCCTGAACACCTCATAATTCAGACACAAGGCTACAAGGCGGATTTTCTTACTCCACACACCTCTGCTTACCTAGCAGTAAGTAGGAACTCGGTTGTTCGTCGATTGGCAAATTGTTCTTCGGGAGAAATAATCCGTACCCACTTAAAAAAAAATTGGATTCACTCAATCCATGACAGTTTGTGGGACACTGCTAAATAAAATTGGCTGCCGCACTTCATCCATAAAAGCCGATCCATTTTACAGTACATTCTGTGAAGTACAGACGTGGTAAGGCGTTATATCAGATGCAAGGATTATTTTCATCAAATAATTATTAGTACTAGAACTTTTATATGGGACTTCTTTATGGAAGAGAACTGAATAGGATTCTTGTAGCTCACTCGCCTTACAAGCGTGAGACCTGTGTTCGAATCCAGGCAAGTCAGGGCGAAACCTCGGGCCAGTTTCCTTACTCCACACACACATACACACACACACACACACCTAATAATAATCCCTCAAAAAAAACAATAATTAAATTGGTCATTTCAATCCACGACTGTTTGTGAGACATTACTGTGCGCAATTAGCTGCCAAGTTTCTACTTTGGGACGTCGACAAAATGTGAAAAGCGCTATATCAAGTGCAGGGATTATTATTATTATTATTATTCAAATGGTTTTACAAGAATGTCACAGTAGATTTGGCTGAGACCATGTGGAATTTCATTCCCTGAGTGCCGAATTTCTCATTTGTTTCTGAAGTGCCATCTTTCAGATGAGATATTAAACCAACGTTTAATATCTGTTTCAACTGAACATTAAAGATAACTATTTGGATAAAGAGAAAGGAGTTTCTCTAAGTGTCCTAGCCAACAATCCCCCCCACCCCACCCATAAATAAAAGGAAAAGATCATTCGCTTCGTGGCTGTTTGCAGGATGATGCAGTGTGCAAATTGGCTGTGTCATTCGCCCACAAATGACACACTTCACAGCGTACCTGTGAAGCATTTTGCGACGACCTCCTGTTATGAAAAACTCTTATAGCAAATGTAATCATTATTATTATTAATAAATGACTGGCTGCATTTTGCCTACAAAACGCGCATCCGCTACACTTTAGAGTCAACTCTGAGAACTGTTTTGCAATGACCTACTGGTGTGATGAGATGGTAAATCAAATACAAGGATTAAAGTGCCTGTACCAGATTTATTAGTGGTGAAAACTCTTCTATGGAATTGACTGAAGTCTATTACAGTCGGTGGAAGGATTCACCACCAGATTTATAAACCTGAAACAGCACCCTCTTA
Source organism: Hydrolagus colliei (assembly GCA_035084275.1). Lineage (NCBI taxonomy): Eukaryota > Metazoa > Chordata > Chondrichthyes > Chimaeriformes > Chimaeridae > Hydrolagus > Hydrolagus colliei. The sequence goes on along the minus strand of CM068745.1, from coordinate 85,557,866 downwards.
AGGATAGTTGAATAAACATCAACATCACTTCAACCTCCATCGAAATGTTTTGCTCGAGTGCAAGTGAGGCTAATGTTATAATAATAAGCGCTTGGAGGCGTCTGGAAGATGTGAAAAGTGCTCTATCTAAGGCTTGGATTATTATTATTAAATATTTATAATAATAATACTCGCATTTGTCATCGCACCTTAACACACGGTCGAAACGTCTCAAAGTGCTTCACAGGATATACTGTTAAACGGAGTGACTGTGCATTTTGTGGACAAATCACGGCAGCCAGTTTGCGCTCAGCGAGCCGTGTTGAAGTATTTGAGATTGATTCTACTCTTTATGGTTACTAAGGAGGACTGCAGAGCATGCGCACTCCTTTCAAGGCAGCGTTGGACTCGTCCTGTGTAGATTTCACTGTGGGTCTTCATTCCTCCTCCTCCTCCACTTTTAACAGCGTTTGTTTTAAGAGCATTTAATAGTGCATCGGGATTTGAAGTGCTCTGAGACGCCGTCCGGTGCGGAGGGCGCTTTATCTATCCAAGTTGTTGTTGATGTTGTTGTTGTTGTGGTGGTTGATTTGGAATCACGTAGTCTAAGCTGACAGTCTAGTGGGAGGTTGTGGCATTGTCAGAGGTGTTTCAAGATGAGAAGCTAAACCGAGGTCCCATCTGCCTGTTCAAAACGGCTGGTAAAGATCCCATTGGAACTATTTTTGAAAAGAGAAGGGGATTTCTCCTGGGTTGTCCTAGCCAACATCCCCCAACCTCCGCCCGCCCCCCCCAGTTAAAATGTAGTCACTCACTCCATGGCCGCCTGCCGTGTTTCAACCAACAAAATATACAGTCAATCCAACAACAATAACAACAGCAGCTTCGATTATATAGCGCCCTCCAAGCCGGACGGCGTCTCAGAGCGCTTCAAGGTGTGTCTTGCGACGCGCTTTAGAAACGTCCCGACAAGGTACGATAATAAGTCGGTAGATCAAATGCAAGGATTATTATTATTGTTATTATATACAGCCCCCACAGCCTCACCAATGGTAAGAATTCCAGACACAGGCCGTCAAGCTGAGAGTAACTGCAAATAGCTTGGCGAACCGGTCTGCATATATTAAATATTTAACCATGCTGTGTTTGTCATTAACAGTGATTTGCTCGCCAATTGTTGTAAAAAAAAGTGTGTACGGGCCAGACATTTAGAACTTTTTTTTAAGAGCATCTACACGCAAACGAAGGAAGAGAGAAAGAATGGACGAAAGAACGAAAGAACGAACGGAGGGAGGAAGGGAGGGAGGGAGACACATGCACGCCCGTGCTTCATAGGCTAAAGTGAATTTATTGCATATATATATTGTGGGTGAAACGTAGCAGCAAACAGCGTGTTGACCAAATTCTTCCATTTTTATTTTGTTGAACGGCAGGCAATTTGCCCACGATCAGCCACAAAGAGTGAAAGACCAATTTTAACTGTGTTCTGGTTTCCAGGAAACACACTTCTCTTTTCACCTGTCTTCATCATCCACCTGCAGTGCGGTGCCGGAGAATTTCACCTGGTGTTTCTGGTCAATAATAATAATAATCCTTGCATTTGATACAGCGCCTTTCACATCTTATCGACATCTCAAAGCGCTTCACAGAATAGACTGTAAAGTGAATTGACTGTATATTCGTGGGCGAAATGCGGCAAGCCAATTGCGCACAGCAATTGTGGAAGAAATGACCAATTTTATCACTGCGTTTTTTTAAGGGGACGGATTATTATTAGGCGCGTGTGCGGAGTAAGGAAACTTGCCCGAGGTTTCGCCCTGACCTGCCTGGATTCGAACACAGGTCTCACGCTTGTAAAGCGAGTGCTCTAACCACTGAGCCACAGGAGCTCCACAATAATAAGAAGAATCCTTGCATTTGATATAGTGCATTTCATATCTTATCGACTCTCTCGTCAATTGTTGCCCGCCAATTGCAGAATGGTTATTGTGTTTGCTCATAAATATAGAATCACGCCTGTGTCGAGAGTCTGTAAGTGCAGAATGCAGAGTTGCAAGCAAATCCTGTGTGAGCTGCTTGGTAACGTGAATATATTATGGACACTCTACACAAATGCGGCTAATTATTACTATAATTATTCATTATGATAAATCCAAGCAACCATGATATTTTTACTATTATTGGAATTTGAGGCTGCAAATCACTGAAGTACTACGGCGTTAAGCCACTAACAGCATCCCCCGGGACGTCCTCCCGACGTGAAAGGCGCTCTATAAGCGCAATTTGTTGTTGGCAAATCGCGTCGTCTTCAGACCTCCAACCCTGGAGCGCAAGTGATGTTTTGGACAAGAAGAAAAGGAACACAGGAGAAATTATGCGCCGTGGGCTTTTGTCTTCCATTTTGTGGATTTGACTGCAGCCCTGTGTCATTTCTGTGGACATAACCTGACCTTGTCATGTGGAAATGAAAAAAAAACATGGCTCCATAAACAGACAAGCTTACAATAGTTTTTTCAAAATGTCCTTTTGTGTTATAATAATATAACGATAATCCTTGGATTTGACGCGGCACCTTATCATGTCGTTGAGATGCCTCCCAAGAGTTTCACAGGATTTCACCGTGAACAACCACTTACATTCATATCACACCCTTTGCCACGGTGGGATTTGAAAGCGCTTAAGCATGAAGAACAGTGACTGTGTATTTGTAGGCAACCGTTGTTTCATTCTGCATACATGTTTTGAAAAGGTGCAGAAACACTATTTCAGTCCACTTCTCAAACCTTGTGATATCATTCAGTAACCAGAAGTCTGTTTATAGTATGATCTCTGGCTCTTTTTTGGAAAACACAGAGGCTGGAAAACATTCTACAACAACAACAACAAAATTGCACTTATATAGCGCCTTTCACGTCGGGAGGACAGCCCAAAGCGCTGAACAGTCTGGTCGGGACCCGAGCGGAGGGGCGAGAGGGTCGGGGTAGAGGGAAGGGGAAGGAGAGCGGGAGAGGGGGAAGAGTTAGTTGGGCAGCCAAAGGCACGGTCAAAGAGGAAGGTCTTGGGACCGGCCTTGAAGGAGGAAAGAGAGGAAGCGAGATGGAGGGGCTGCGGGATGGAGTTCCACAGTGTGGGAGCAGAGAGGCTGACAGCCCAGCCGCCGATGGTTGGGCGGTTAGGGTGGTGGACGCGGAGCAGGCCTGAGTCTGCTGGTGGGGCAGGGCTGATAGGGAGACAGTAGGTCAGAGAGATAGGCGGGGGCAAGGCCGTGAATGGCTTTGAAAGTGAGGACAAGGATCTTGAATTCGATAATAATAATTATCCTTCCATTTTACATAGCGCTTTTCACGTCTTCTGGATGTCTCAAAGCGCTTCACAGAATATACTGTAAAGTGAATTGATTGTATATTTGTGGGCGAAACACGGCAACCAATTGTGAACAGCAGTGTAAAAATAGCTGAGAATGGGTGCAAATAGCTTGCTCTCAGATCTTTGGGATATTCAGTCTGATACGAGAGCAAATTTACTGATCCGCATTGAGAAAATCAATGAACTATTTTAATAAACCTGTAAAAGTAGAAAAAACCTCGATTGCAATAAAATTAATTTTAAAATAAACCTTCCATTTGATACAGCGCCTTTCAAGTCAGAAAATCTCACCCCCTCACTCTCCCCTTGGCTCGGGTTGAGACTCCGCCAATGTTAAGCTCTCCGGGATGGTACCCAGCGTGAAGGGCGCGATATATAAATGCAAATTGTTGCTGCTGTAGGCAGCCTTGAAATGAATGACCAATCTTAGCTTAATTCAATGTTCCCCTTAGAATGAAAACAAGATGAAATCACATCTGTTTCAGAGAATAAATGCTCATGGTTCATCTTGTGAGATTTATCTTGCTCAATTTTTTTATGGCCTTAAAATATTTTAACAAAACACAGCAGGTCTCATCTGACTTCGTGAAACACTTTGCTTGATTTTTGGACTGCTTAATGAGGATCCCTTGTTGACGATTACCCCCACTTGGCGATTGTGGACAGAATTCTAAGTTATAGCAGGTACAGGTTGCAGGTTTGCATTCCGAGTAACAACAACAACACAACATTTATACATTTGTAGAGCGTCTGTCATATCGGGAGGAAATCCCAAGGCACTGAACAGTCAGGTCGGGACCCGAGCAAGGGAGAGGGGCAGGGTAGGTGGGAGGAGTGGGCGAGTGTTAGGAAGTGGGGGTGGGGATGGCAGCAGAAGGCACGGTTGAAGAGGAGGGGTCTTGAGGCCGGCCTTGATGGAAGCCAAGGAGGGAGCGAGCGAGGCGAAGGGACTGTGGGATGGAATTCCATAGTGTGGGGGCAGAGAGACTGAAAGCCCGTCCGTTGACGGTAGGGCAGGTCGGGCAGGGGACGGAGCCCGCTGAATGGAGGGAGCCGGTGGTTGGGTGGGGTGGGTGGGAGGGGAGGTGGGTTCATAGGAGGACAGCAGATCAGAGAGCTGAGTGGGGGCAAGGCCATGAATGGCCATGAAAATGAGAACGAGGATCTTGAATTCGATCAGTTATAGAAGCTCGGTATCCTTACCTCTGTAGTGTGTGACACTCACCTCAGCTGCCCTGCTATTTAAAGTTGCCAAATCCAGACCAGTGGGCATTGCCCAGCAATCAGTGGATAGGAAGCGTCCAGTGGACCTGTTTCAAAGCTCTTCCTGGCGTCCGGTCAAGAGCAACATTGGCTCTGGAACAGAAAGCAAAAGTACGCTTGCCTGGCATCTCAGCTTGTCAAAAATATCTGTGGCCATATTTTAAAAAAAAGTATGCTTGCTTTATAAAACGGATCTTTTGGGGAAAAAAAAGCAATATTGAAGTGAAAATTGTGACCCAGTGATTGATTGTCCTATAGAATCTGCAATTATGAAATATTGCCAATTTCATGCGATTCCTGCTGATATAATGCTTTCGTCTCAAGGAACCTTTACAGTGTTTATACGAGTTACATTATTCTAGAGGAATTTAAAAGGAATGGGCTCTTAAAGAATAATGTCTACAACTTGCCTTTATATAGTGCACTTATACTATACTTATATAGTATAGTACACTGAGGACAGTATCTCAGAGCGCTTAAACTACCTGATCAGAGTCAATTAAATCTTAGTCAACATTTTCTGTTGTCTGTGGCCTTAAAGGCAAAACAAAATGCATTTAATTTACAAGCCATAAATGTTTTGAGAATGAAAGACATGCTCAATTCATACGCAGCAAAGAGAAGGAACAAAATCAGTGTATTAAACCGCTCTTTTTAACACTAATTAAACAACAACAGAGACTTCCAACGTTTCGGGGTGTAGTGGCTGAAGGCACGGCCACCGATGATGGAACGGAGGGCACGAGGGACAAACAGATTGGGGGTACGCAGGTCAGACAGTAGGGTGATATGAGGAAATGAAGGGATTTGAAAACAAGTGAGAGGATCTTGAAATTGATCCATTTGCTTAATTGGAAGCCGGTGGAGCCTGGCAAAGACTGGTAATGGGGCTGCAGAGTTTCGTGTGGGCAAATCACTCGGGAAGTGATGATGGTGTGGATAAGGGTTTCAGCTGTGGCAGGTGTGATATATGGACAGAGGCAGGCAATGTGGCGGAGGTGGAAAAGCGGTTGTGGTCAAGGAACGGAAGTGTGGTAGAAAGGAAAGATGACAGCATATCAGCAGACTGGGAGTTTGCAGCTGGAGGGGAAGTAGATTTGGGTGTCATCTGCATACACGTGAATGTTGATCCCTTGACTGGGTGACAGGGAGCCTGTAGATGTTTCAGAACAAATACTTTACAGATAAATAATCTGTTTAGTGACTCTGAAACATCTTTTTTTAAAAACGTTAACTTTAACCTTTGTGTTTTGTAAGTTTGCACAGTATTTACAATTCTAATCTATTTGCAATATTCTTCTCACTCTTTTCACCCACAACAACAACAACAATTTAAACTTATAAAGCGCCTTTCACGTCGGGAGGACGCCCCAAGGCGCTGCACAGGAGGCGTGTGACCCGAGCTGGGAGGGGAGTGTATGGGAAGAGGTGAGACAAGAAGGGGAGGTCGAAAAATTCGGGGGGGAACAAAAGGCACGGTCGAAGAGGAAAGTCTTCAAACCGGCCTTGAAATAGGAAAGGGAAGAAACGAGATGGAGGGATTGGGGGATGGTATTCCATAAGGTCGGAGCAGAAAAACTGAAGGCCCGGCCTCCGATGGTGGGGCGGTTCGGGCGGGGGGCTTGGAGCAAACCAAGTCCTGCTGAACGGAGGGTCCGGGTGGGCTTATAGGGAGAGAGTAAATTGGTTAAATAGGGCGGGACAAGGCCGTATCAGGCTTTGAAGGTGAGGACGAGGATCTTGAACTCGATCCTCTGGAGGATGGGGAGCCAGTGGAGACGGGCGAGGGTGGGGGTTATATGGTCGTGGAGGCGGATGCGGGATAGTACACGGGCTGCAGAGGTTTGGATGGCCTGCAGCCTGTGAATGGAGGAACTGGGGAGGCCGACGAGGAGAGAGTTTCCGTAGTCCAGCCTTGAGGTGATGTACGCGTGCACGAGTGTTTCGGCAGCGCGGGGGGTGAGGTAGTTGTGGAGCCTGGCAATGTTGCGCAGGTGGAAATAAGCGGTGCCGGTCAAGGCACGGATGTGGGGGAGGAAGGAGAGTTTTTGGTCGAATGTGATGCCGAGGTTCCTGATTGGCTTTGTGAGGTGGAGAGTACAGCCTTGGATGTTGAGGCTGTCAGCGCCCGATGTGCGGAGGCGCTGGCTTGAGCCGATCAGGAGGGCCTCGGTCTTACTCACGTTCAATTGGAGGAAGTTGTCCCTCGTCCAGGACTCAATGTCGGACAGACATGCTGTCAGAACATCGATGGTCTGGGGGTTGAGGGATGAGGCAGAAAGGTACAGTTGGGTGTCGTCCGCATACATGTGGAAATTTACCCCATGTTTGCGGATGACATCGCCCAGAGGGAGCGTGTAAAGGGTGAAAAGGAGGGGGCCGAGGACAGAGCTCTGAGGGACGCCGTGAGAAACTGTGCGGGGGTTTGAGGAAAAAAGCCTTCAAAGCATTGTTTTTGCAATAAATCTAAAAAAAATCATCTGGATTTTATGAGTTGCAGAGATGATAATAATAATAATAATAATAATCCTGCACATTTTTGAGATGTCTCAAACACTTCACAGAATATACTGTAAAGTCAAGTGACAATATTTTGTGAGTGAGTCACAGCAGCCAATTGCGCACTGTCGTGGATTGAGAGACCGAAATTATTTTGCGAGCCAAACGATATCTAAAATGTTGAGCTGGTCGAAAGAATCAGCGTGATTAGCATACAGGCGATCGACAGAATGGCGCTTCATTATTCGCGTCCAGTAAGCAATGGGAAAATGGTTGGGAATGCATGAGCGTGGAAGCACAGAGCGAGCACAGTGGTAAATGACGGCAGAGACCTGCTCCTATTGACAGCCAGGAGCAATTATCGGAGGCTCTATTCCAGCATCTCAACGTTTGGAGACGTGCCACCCAGGAATAATATTTAGAATTGGGAACTGCCAGCCCTCAATGTTCTTTCGGAAGCTGCGAATGCCAAAGTGAAACTTGGTCTTTTACCAGTCCATTAAAATGTCATGGGAACTTTGCCTGGATCGAATTGGTGGGATTTTTAAATGTGTAACATTTTTTTTAAATCTAAAAGTCTAGACACCGTATTCATTTCACTGCACTGTTCAAGGGAATGATAGAGTGAGATCCACCCAGGTTCTGATTTTCTATGTTGTTCCATTGTGGTTTGGCACAAGGCATACTTGAAAGACAAATGATGTTATTATCCAAATTGGTGGACAGCGGTTTTTATAGTCAGGGTAGTAGTATTTGTTGCAGATCAGCCACGATTTAACAAAATAGTGGAAGAGGCTGAGCTGCCTGAAAGGTCAACACCCAGCCCTACCGTCTGACGTTCTTAAATCCTCAAATGGGAGATTGACATATAGTGGCAACAACTTATACTTGTAGCGAGTACTTTCAACATAGTATGCCTCAAAGCATTTAACATGGTCTATGTGGGGCAGTGAGCCTTGTGGAAAGGTGGGAAGGCAAGGGAAGATGGAACGTTCACTGTGATTCAAAAACACCCAAACCTCTACCGTGAACCATTGAAGAATTTGGCTAATAGCTTGATACCGTTTTCCAGCTTTTGTGGGCGAAACGCAGCGGCTAATTGCGCACAGCACTGCTCCACAAACAGTCATCAAATTATCATTATTTTTAAAGGGATTATTACCTCGGAAAAGCGATCCACTAATCAACTAATAACCGGGTTCCTACTTGTGAACAGAGGCGTGTATAGAGTAAGGAAACTTGCGAAGGACAAGTAGTTTCTCCCTGCGAGAATCAAACCCGTGTCCTCTCGATCGCTTGCGAGGTGAGTGCTCTACATCGCACGTGAATAGAAATAACTGAGAGCCACTTTGACTAGTGCGACAAGGAGCAGAGCACCATTTATCTGTGTGTTTTGTTCATTGGTTTAAGTGGACTTGAATCTCACAGTTTCCAAAGCTGCCAGACAGTACACGTGGCTCCTGGTTACACAACAGTTGCACTTGTTTTTGACATGTTGGAACCACAAAGATTGCTGGATATTCCCCAAGAAGTAAATTTAGTTGACACCATGCAAAGTGTCACTTTAGACGCAATGGCTTTGGTTAGTCCTGCACTGTAGACATGGTTCAGCTTGTAATGATGTCCAGGGATTTAAAGCACAGTGAATTAAAGACATGTGGAGTAAGGAAACTTTCCCACCGTTTCGCCCTGACCAGGAATCAATCCCAGGTCCTCTCCCTTGTAAGGTGAGCATGATTCAGATCCTATTATATGGGATAATTCCATTCCATTTCTAGTGCTGTCTCCTTCACACTGCTGATGTGGACTTCATTAATCCATTGAATTAGGATTTTTGGACCATGCCAAACTGCCATGTTTTTCTCTCTCCTTTATTCCCTTTCTTATCTGATCTTATTTTATTTCTTCTTTTATCATTGCCTATCTTTTACATCCATTGTAATAATGCAGCAACAACAATATGCAACAAAATTGGATAGGTTGGTAGGGGGAGGTTAGGAGATCGCAGAGCATAGGGTGAGACAGGGCAAGGTCATGGAGAGCTTTGAAGGTGAGGACCAGGATTTTTAATTGAATCGTCTGAATGATGGGATGCCAGTGGAGTTGGGTGACAATGGGGGTGATAGAGTCACGGAGCTTGGTGCGGGAGAGGACATGGGCTGCAGAGTTCTGGATGATCTGCAACCTGTGGAGGGAGGAGTTGCGGAGGCCGACAAGCAGATCATTCACATAATGGAGCCTGGATGTGATGAAGGCATGAATGAGAGTTTCAGCAGCCTGAGTGGCGAGGTAGTAGCGGAGTCGGGCAATGTCGTGGAGGTGAGGGAAGGCAGAGCGGATCATGGCGTGGATGTGGGGGGAGAGAATTCAGTTGAGGATCGAACAAAACACCTAGGTTCCTTTTATTTCGGAGATGATAGCGTTTAGGGAGAAGCGATAGATAGGGTTGAAGGTGTTTAGGGAGGAATGGATGGGGCTTGGTGAGTCATGAGGGAGAGGTAATGAGAGGGTAGTGGTGGACTTGGTAGTGATGGCTGAACAGATCCCCTCGATTTTGGATTTAAGGAAGTCCAGCATCATCTCGCAGTTGGATATAATGCAAGGATTATTATTACTATTAAATATCTTATCCTCTTTTCTACCTCAGTAGGAACATGCTGGCATGCTTTGATCTCGATTTACTGCCTTTGATTCTCATTGGCTTGATAGGTTGTACGTTTGTTTCCTTTCTGGTTTAAATCTTTCCCCAATTCCATATGTTTTCACTTAGCGCTATGGCTGGATATTGTTTTCACCAAGCTGCGAAAATATTCAAGAAATGCGAGGCAAATGATAACTTTTTCTGATCCTGTCATATGTTTGCGATTAGATTTTCCCTCGATTTTTGAATGCACCGTCATCTTAATAATTGTGCTTCGTTTTATCTCTTCCAAACAGTTTTATTTTTTTTCATCTTGATCAATGTGGCCAGAAAGTTGTCGGTTAAAGCCTCATCACCAGGATTGTGAGCTCACGATAGTCTAAGCTAACGCTCCAGTGTAACACCGAGGGGAAGTTCAGCATTGTCGGACATGACGTCCTTTGGATGAAATATTACATTGAAAAGTCTTCTTGCCTATCGTTTCAAATGGATATTAAAGATAACCATGTTAACAGTGTTCAAAAGGGAAAAAAGGAATTTCTCCCTTTTTCCTGACCTGCTATCCTCCAGATAAAGTTGGTTGTTGACTTCATGGCTGTTTGTAACACTTGGGTGTAGGGAGGTAGGTGGTTGTGGGGGGTAATGAAACCCGCTGAAAATTAAACACAGTTCCTACCAAACTATATATTAAAGTATACGAAGAGTCTGGAGTTCATATTGTACAGTGATTTACTTAATAATAATAATAATAAGTTACTTAATAGGTCATTACTCACTGCATTTTGTGCAGCAAACTAGAGAGTAAAATAACATTATCAGTTTATCAATTTTATGTTTTAAATTTAGTTTATTAAAATTTTTATAAATTTTGAGGAACTTTACGTGGTTGTGTGGATTAGCCATGTTTAGGTCCGAGAACTGGTTCCGATTTAATGCAGGATTTCAGTTAAGATACTTTGGCGTTGCTGAGTTTTGGGCGATGCAGTACTTTGTGTAGGGGAGAAAAAAATATAGTCACAACCAAGGATTTAAGCTGGCAGCTGGAGGCCCGGTGTTTGTGGCTATCAGCATATATTGTATCCTACTACAGTATATGAGCCCATTAAAATGTGTGTTGACTGGTGGCGATTTTCCTCCACATGAAAGTTGAATTTTAATGGAGCTGAGGTTTGGAAAGATGACCGAGGTAGAAACTTTTTGAACTTTAAAATTGTATAAGATGAGGTGATAAATGTGGTGTCTTATGAAGCTTCACCCAAGGTAAGCTGTCGGAAATAAGTGAAGGTTTATCTCTTTGTCTGTGGGACATTGCTGTGCGCGCATATGACTGCCGGGACGTAGGAATACAATCTGGAATGGGCCTTGGTGTTCTTTCACCTGGCAGATCTTTAAGTTCCTATGCTTACCCACTAGTGTCTCCTTGTTATTGTGGTTTGTTGCGTATGTGAGTCATTAATAATACTAATTCATAATCCATAGAGCCTCTAATGTTATAATGGCTCAAAGCCCTTCATAGGGAACTTCTGCAAACTATATTGGCGATGTATTTTATAACCAATTGGCAGCCAATTTGCAACAGCAATGTCCCACAAACAGACAGAAAAGGACTAGTCACCTTTATTTCAAAGGTTGTCACCAACGCCTGAAAAAAAGGTCCCTTCCTTTTCTCAATAGGTCATTTGTCGGATCTTTAACGTACGTGTGAACAGACAGCCAGCCGACCTCTATGTAACATCTCACTGCAAGCGAATCATGCTGATAGAATGCAATTACCGATCATGTAGTAACCTCTGGTGTCCCAACCACATTGGTAGTGAGTGACCTCCCTATCCTGGCGCACAGCAGTCAGGTCAGCCAATATTGGCACCCTGATGTTCAACCCAATCAAGCCAATCGCAGGAACTGAAACGTGTAAAGCATATCATCACAAGGGACAATTTTATTGCTAGAACAGACAGACAGAACAGCCCACTATAATCAAGCAGTAGACATGATTCTGATATTGCCCTCACCCCACCCACCCCCCTCTCCAGCACCCACGTCCCCAATCCACCTACCAAATCCCATTGCACATCCCATTGCACATAAACTCATTCTGATCACTGGCTAGTATGCTCCCGGTGCAACTGTAATGTACATCTGGTACGGAAAAGAGCATTCCCCCCACTGAGAACATCCATAAACGGGCATTTCACTGTAACCCACCTCCATTAAACCATTATATGAGATTTCAAAATACTGTTTTGAGCCCACCCAGGCTGAAGCCCTGGGCCTGAGTGCAAGAGTAACATCTGACAGCAAGTTGTTCTTGAAGTCTAGCAGCCAAATTTCCTAATTGGAGTAGTCCGTGGTTGCAAGAGTGGAACACATTCATATGATTTAGGGAAGCTCTATCCTCCCTGTTTTGCTTATAAAATATTCCTAGCTTCCAATCGTTCCCATTTGACATCTGTAGCCTAAAGCTTCTGAAAGCTTGAGCCTTAAGATTATCATCCGTCTGCTCTTTGTCTAAAAGAAAACATTCATTCAGAGCAATTGCAATTACAGTCAGTCTCTGCACATCGTAATATAAAAAGGCTCACGAGACGCCTCAACAACATGATGAGGTGCTATATGAAATGCCATAATTATTTTATTATGCAATTGAAGAATTTTTCCCAAATCGTGGCACGATATACTACATTTTTACACTAAGACCTCCCAAATGTCACCTTTCAATCACAGTTTCCTATCTCCCCAATGGAACAATTGCCCCATAGCTTTAACATGGGTGGGCTCAGTGTTTTGCAGAATTTAAGGGTAGGGCGATTAACATTTTCGGGTCCCCAGATCTGGGAGATACCCGAAAGAAATTAAAAGAGGTTATTCTTGACTGATTGAACCCATTTCACATCTGCTGCACCTTCTTACGAGCTCACATTTGTACAATTAGGCACATTTGGGGGGGAAACCGTGAGAAATGAACAGTTTACAAGCATATAAATGCATCGATTCTTTGTTGCCTTTCCAAGGAGTGAAACATGCTAGGACCATTTGGGTTATTTATCCAATTGGCAGCTTTGGTTTATAAGGAGAAGTTACACAGGGTGGAAATAAAAATACACAACATCTGTTCAAAGAATGTGCTTTGGACCACTGTGTGCACAGGAATTGATAGTCTTAGTCCAGCCAGATTAGTACCCTGGACCTTGGCTCCGTACGCTTACCCTCAAATCATTCACCTTCCATTCACAACATTAACACAGGCCTCACAATATTTGGATAGCTGAGTAGAGAAAGTCTTGCCAAATGCCCAAATGTTGCAAAGCTCAGTTGAATTGAGTTTAGATGGATTGGGGAAAAAAAAGAATAAGACCTTGGAGACGGTGCGGAGGAGATTTACCAGAATGGTACCAGGGATCAGGGACTTCAGTTGTGTGGAGAGACTAGAAAAGCTGGGATTGTTCTCCTTAGAGCAGTGAGGGGTTATGGGGAGAATCAATAGATGTGTTCGAAACTATGAGGGGTTTTGATAGAGTGAATAGGGAGACAGCGTTTCCATAGGCAGTTGGGTCAGTTACTGGGGAGATAGATTCAGGATAATTGACCAAAGAACCAGAGGAGACTTGAGGAGAGTTTTTTTTATACAGAGAGCTGTTACTATGGAATGGACTGCCTGAAATAGAGGTAGAATCAGATTCAGTAACAACCTTCGAAAGGGAATTAGATAGGAACTTGAAAAGGAATACTTTGCAGGGTTATGGGGAAAGAGCAGGTGAATGGGACTGATTGGGTAACTCTTCCGAAGAACCGGCACAGGCTTCCTTCCATGCTGTAATAGTCTATGATTTTATGATTGTAGGACATCATTTTGGATGTCCAAGGAATGAAAACCAACAAGCAAAACCCCAGGGCACCACACTGGAATAAGAACAGACTTTTGACTTGGGATGGGTTCGAATGGTGGTGAAGGCATCAAAATTGAGATCACCCTTCTCTGGTTGCACACCACACAGGTTCCAACCAGTTTCCAAATTCAGACTAAGTTTATTTTCACGATCTTAACTGTTAAAAACTTTTTTTTTAATGTTAAGACCCTGGAACACTCCCTTTATCCCTCCATCTTCTTCCTTCCTTCCTTCCTTCCTTCCTTCCTTCCTTCCTTCCTTCCTTCCTTCCTTCCTTCCTTCCTTCCTTCCTTCCTTCCTTCCTTCCTTCCTTCCTTCCTTCCTTCCTTCCTTCCTTCCTTCCTTCCTTCCTTCCTTCCTTCCTTCCTTCCTTCCTTCCTTCCTTCCTTCCTTCCTTCCTTCCTTCCTTCCTTCCTTCCTTCCTTCCTTCCTTCCTTCCTTCCTTCCTTCCTTCGACCCTGCTTACGGTCACCTTTGCACCTCCCTCCAGCTCAACGTCGTGCTATCCTGCTTGAGGGGTGCTGTATCAATGAAAGTTGTAATTAGAATTGGTTTTTCAAGCTTTGATCTGCTCAGACCCGTCCTCTTAACGTTCCATAGAGGATTCATTATTAAATCTACACGTGAAATGAAATGTGATATTATCATTGCTGTAATCCTTTACTGCTGTGAGCACACAGGCATAAACTATTAAAGTTAGAATAAGTTTTTATCTTAAAACACTCGTTCTCGCAGTTTAATAGTCAAGTGTTTTTTTTGACAATTGCATGCACAGTACTGTCTAGACTTTGTACATTACGCAGACAGATCCTATTCGTTTTGTGCTAAAGAGTGCCAGGGTGCGTGCTTTACAAAGTCAGCGAATTTCTGTTCCTCCTTGTGACATTTAACCTGATGTCTTTTTGGAGAGAGCCGGACTCAAATGGTTAGGGAGTTATTTTATGGGGAAATTGCAACTCCCCTTTACCAAAAAGTAACATACAACGATCCCCCACCAAAGTCAATGGGGGTGAAAATTGTGGAAACTTGTGATGGGACCTGATTGTCACGTTGAGAGGAGGATAAATCTGTTAAGCTATATGAGTTGACTTCCCAAAACAAACAGCAGTAAAATCCTCCTGAAAGAAAATGGCAGCCAATTCACAGCTTGCAAATTAATTCGAAAGCTCCTTTTCCACGTACGCAATTATGAATCAATGGAAATCAAACACGAAAATCAGTCCAACGTGATCACCAGAGGAGAAGGGAAGTAAGTCACTAAATAAAACATGCCTGGAGACTTTTTTCCCCCTTCTGAACAAAGCACGTTCCTCAAAGCCTTTCCGTTCCTTTTAAATGAAACGAACAATAACCACATGGCATAACAAATGGGACTCTGTCAACTAGTGGTACAGTACTTAGTAAAAAACAGTTCAAACTTGGCTACATCATGCTTTTCTTGTAACCTAACTACCAACCTAACTTGCAGGATGATGTAGCTCAATGGTTGGAGCACTCGCTTCGCAAGCGAGAGACCTAGGTTTAATTCCGGCTGGCCGAAACCTTGGGCGAGTTTCCTTACTCCTGATAATAATCCCTCAGGGGATTTTTTTTAAAAAAAGCTGGTCACTTCAATCCATCATTGTTTGTGGGACCCTGCTGTGCATAATTGGCTGCCACATTTTGCCCACAAATAAACAATCAATTCACTTTACAGTATATTCTGTGAAGCTCTTTGAGACGTCTAGAAGATGTGAAAAGTGCTGTATCAAATGCAACGATTTTTATTATTGTAACTAAACATGATCTGGTGATGCTTTGAATCTCGACTTAGGCTGAACTCATCTTAAATTTGAACTATGTACTATTAGTTGTGGTCAATTGGATGGTTAAATCAATAGTGAATTTGTTTTGTTATGTCTACACTGCTGGTGACATTAACTTTAGAAGGTTGCAATGGGACCTGGCACATGTGGAAACCTATCATCTTGCTTAAGAGTTTCCAAACCAAACTGAGAGTTCCATACATCCCACCTGTATATAGAAATTGGTAGTGAGTGACAGGCTTTGAAAGAGAGTGAGGGAGGGAGCAAGTCAAAGGGACTCTGAGATGGAGCTACATAGCTACATAATAATAATATTAATAATAATAGGTGCATTTGATATAGTGCTTTTCACGTCATCTCGACGTCTCAAAGCACTTCACGGAATGTGCTGTAAAGTGAATTGACTGTATTTTTGTAAGTGAAATGCGGCAGCCAATTGTGCACAGCAGTGTCCCCACAAACAGTTGTACTACAGATTGAAATTACCAACTTATTATTTTAGAGGGATTATTGTCAGGCGGGTGGAGTAAGGAGACTGCCCGGAATCGAACCCAGGTCTCTCGCTTGCAAGGCGACTGCTCTAACCACTGAGCTACAGGACTCCACAATGGCGGCAGATTGTGAGAGGTATATAAGTGAGTGCTGTAAATCCACAGCAATGTTATTCTTTGCTATTGGTAAGTTTGCCAGCATTTATCACGTGGACTTACAGGTTCAAAATTGCAGCGCTCCTAAATGCATTCCACTGGCGGAGGTTGTGGAACAGAATGTTTCAGGAATACTGCCATTGTGACTTCTATAAATATTGAGAAGCTAAGAAAATAGAGCAAATATTATGATAACTGCTATATTACACCTAGATATTAGTGGGTCTATCAGCACTAATGTGTCTGGTTGAAAATCGTTTGCCAGCAAATGTGTGTATTTGAATGAGAAATCCAAAACCTAGTTGAAACATCTGGTGGCATTATCCAAACGTTTCTCCCACTGTGTTGCGCAACAATCCGCCCAGACATTGGAGGATGGGAGTCAAGTAGGAGTGGATATTCACTTCTTGGCTATTGGTGGGGTGGGGGGGGGGGCACTTGATAGTCCGAAGGTTCGATTGTCCAAAGGTTCATTAGTCCGAAGGTTCGATAGTCCAACCACACAAATTTCCTATACCATGGTTACCGCTCGTTAGTCCGAACCGACAATGAAATAAGGTTTGTTAATCCGAACATTTGGTGCTCGAGTCCGAAGGTTCATTTGTCCAAAGTTTAGGGTTAGGGTTAGGGTTAGGGGAAGCTTCGGACTAACGAACCTTCAGACTAATGAACCTTTGGACTAACGAACCTTCGGACTATCGAGCAGTAACCATTGCTGTTATATTACTGTGTGCAGATTAGTTTGCCTATTGAAATACACTCATTACATTTCAAACTAAAACCCTGTAATGCCACTGTCCCAGGCTGAAACCTATATTTTGGAAGGAAGTA
This sequence comes from Hydrolagus colliei, assembly GCA_035084275.1. Lineage (NCBI taxonomy): Eukaryota > Metazoa > Chordata > Chondrichthyes > Chimaeriformes > Chimaeridae > Hydrolagus > Hydrolagus colliei. The sequence goes on along the minus strand of CM068745.1, from coordinate 85,540,948 downwards.
ATAATACTACAGTGATAATAATCCTTGCATTTTGATATGGCGAATTTTGAGACATGTTAAAGCACTTCACAGAATATAGTGCAAAGTGAGTTGACTATATATTTTGTGGGTGTAACGCAGCAGCCAATTACACACAAGAGTGACCCACAGACAGTATTGGATTGATGTAGTCCAATATAATACAAATGGGGCATACTAGTCCTGGCCAAAAGCACAGGTAGGTCTTGAGACAGACCTTGAATGAGGTTGAGGGAGGGAGCAAATCAGAGGGAGACTCCAGGAATAAGTTCCACAGATAAGCTGAAAATGGCTTTCAAGATGAACAAGGCTGAACGGCCTTGAATGTTTGTTTCTGTTATTAATTCCAGATATTTCTGATATTGTAACCAACTAGAAGAACATCAACAACTTGCACCCTGCGTGCAGGACAGTGTCTTGGCTTTGCTCTAACACGCTACCTGTGGTATTGAATAAATATACACTTGATTTGGGTTCCTGTGTGCACAGAAATATTTCCAGTTAATTTAACCTTCGGATGCGAAATCCACAAATCAATATCCATTGAAGCGGGTGTAATGTTATATTCATGATCCTTATCCAGTAGCTGTAATGGAATAAGAGCTTTGTGGAATCACTGGGGCACTGAACAGTAATTAAAAGGCCAGGGGCCTGATTCCACTTTGACTCAGCCCATTCCCATTTATGCTCTAAGATCACACAGAACCCTCAATTCAGCCTTAGCGTGGCTTCAGTTCTGAAGAAGAGCCAACTTTCAAATTGCAGCTGAAGTTAAAATTTTCCTACAATTCTGAAACGACCTTCAATTTTAAGGGAAAAAATGGTCTTACAGGCTGCAGACGAGGTGGAATTTTGATCCCCTCGAAGGCAGGAGAAAGAGGTCAAAGGTGATATAATTGCTACAGAAGCATAGAAGGAGGCCTTTTGGCTCATCGCACTGGCTCTCTGAACAACTAGCCACAGTATTTATCTATTTCTCCGTTTATCACACTCCTGCATTTCCCCCCCCTCCCCCCCCCCCCTGGCCAATATCACATACCGCCGGCAAATATTTGTGAGAGTCGCAAAAAGGCATTAAGGAAAAAGTCCCCCAGTGATACACTGAAGGCAGGAAATGTTTTGATTGTCTTTCATGAGCTTTGCAAATCCGATATATCCGCAAACCAGAAGTCTTAATTAGCAATGCAAATCCAGTTTACAAATGTGAGCTTAACATTCAGCCACTGCACTCATCGCTGAAGGCAATGCTGGTCACTGTGGGAATTTCATATTATACATTAGTCGCACATTACCAAAGACCCACGACGTGTAACGAGTGCTGAATGCAGTTTCTACCTCAGGGTGATTACAACTCCAACATTGAACTCTGTAGACACTGGTAATATAAAATACTAAAAGCAGTCGTAGAACCAGTCTCTTGCATCTGCAACAGCCAAGATCGCTCCAGTTATTGCAGTGTTATTGTTTTTTGTTCCCCAGACTAATGCGTCTAAGTCTCAGTTATTGTAGGTACTTTTTCCACATGGGGTGAGGGATGACAGATGGATGAGATAAATTGTGGCCATGATGTACATTTTCTGGTCGAATACAAAATCAGAATGGGCCAAAAGTAGCACAAGAGGCAGACAGAGCAAACAGTCACGAGCATTCTTCACTGCCCAAATGTAAATCAATGGCAGCATTCCACTTCACTGTGTAAAAGTCACATTTCGCTAGATAGCTGCAGATGTCCCGAAAGGACAACGCTACGATTCAACGCAAACATTTTAAATGCTAAGTTTTAAATGATTTTTTTTTAAAAAACTCTCTTTTACACGTACCCTACCTCACCCCAATACCAAACCATGCCCTCCCTCCCCTGACCTCTGAGACGAGCGCTCTGAGACGCCGTCCGGCGTGGAGGGCGCTATATAAATCAAAGTGGTTGTTGTTGCCCCTGCCTCACAGGTTGAGATTGGAGACTAAGTATGAATTATGTCCGATAAATGCTCCATGGAAATATAATTTCACGGCTAATAAGAGCCAACCGCAAGGAACTTAAGGCATCGACACATACAACTGGTTGCACTTCCCAACTCAATAAATCCTCTTTGATTTTAATAGATCCTGATGTGGCCCAGCTCTTTTTTAAAATCTTGATTAGAGTTAAAGGCTACGACGTAGAACGCCAAACCAAACAAAGGATATGTAGCAGGCAGCAAGAACTTGACGAGGTCAAATGGAGGTTTTGCGACTGCACAGTGTTTAACAAAATAATTGCCCAGACAACTGAAAACACAGGCCTTATGTTTTTCTGTCTACTGTCGTGGTTGGGATGCTGTTGGTGGCCACTCACTTAACTTGGTGTAGTTGGTTACCTGGCAATGCAGTGCTTAGATTTTCAAATTTGTTTCAAATGTAACAAGGCCTTTAATATTACTTCAGTGACCTGAATCACCCGACCTTAGCCATCTCACCAAGTAGGTCACGTTTGCCCAGTCACTTGAATGACCGGATGAGTGAGGTTCTATTGTACGTCAAAATCCTGACATTTTTCCAAAGTTTCGTTTCACCCAAGTGTGGAATTTATGACGCTTGAGTATCTCAATAATTATTTAAGAAGCAAAGGCATTTTACTTTTTCACTGTTTGAAAGGCTGATGGAAGCAGATTCCATACAATACCTTTCGAAAAGGAATCAGATAGATAAATAAAAAAAGAAAAATTGCGGTGGGGTACTGGGACTGGTTGGTAGCTCATTCAAAGAGCACGCTCAGGCATGATGGACCTGGTAGCTTCCTTCTCTGCTGTAAGATTCTTTGATTGCACAAGGGCAAGGAGAAAATGTGGGGCAAATGGGATTCAAATATCTGCCATGGTCCAATAAACTGCAGTCAAATTGTAATAATGTATCTGTAAGAACATAAGAACACAAGAATTAGGAGCAGGAGTAGGCCATTCGGCCCTTCGAGCCTGCTCCGCCATTCAATAAGATCATGGCTGATCTTCTCACCTAACTCTGATTACCTGCCCTAACCCCATATCCCCTAATTCCTCTATTTTTCAAAAATCTATCAGTCTCAGCCTTGAAAATGTCCAAGGACTGAGCATCTACAGCCTTCTGGGGGAGTGAATTCCATGAATTCACTACCCTCTGAGTGAAGAAATGTTTCCTCAACTCTGTTCTAAAAGGCTGACCCTTAATAGGCAAGTGGAATGGACAAATTGCACTTTCCACAGTCACAAAGTCCCTCACTAATATATGTGGAAGACTATTGGCCAGGGCATGGGAAAAGTTCACTATTCTTTTCCAATAGTGTCATGGGACCTTTAACATCCAGATGAACAGAGAGGCAAGAGTTTGGTTCTCATCCGAAGGATAGCACCTTCAACATCGCTGCTCTCCCCAGCTGAACTCTGGAATGTCAACTAGACTATAAGTCTCAATATGGAGTTTCAACCCATTACTTTGTGACCCAGAGGTGAGAGTGCCACCAACCAAAGCTAACACCTCAAAGTGGGAACTTGACTGTGATCCAAATTCATGAAAGAGTCAATTCCAGATAAATCCCGATCCAAGACTGATCCCTATCCAAATGTTGTCAAACCCTATAGGCTTTCAATCATCGCTGCTTCAATCATTCCCACTTCATGGAAATTTTTGATTCAATTTATGGGATTAAAAAACAAGAATTCAATCAAAGCTTAATATGTTCCTAATTATCCCAGTTTTAAATCTGTATTTTATAAATCGAATCATTTCTTTGCAAAGTATTTGCTTTGGTCAAGAATTCTCGCTGATATTAAATTGCAGAGTGAATTATTGAATGGGCCACAGTACAAAGGTATCCAAACTGGCGATTTATCATCATCATTTAATAGAGATCCTGATTGAAGCATAACATTTCTTGGCAAAATTACTTCTGGGTAGAACTGTGAGTGAAATAATAGTGGTCAAAGAAATTCCAAACACGAAGAATAATATTAAAACCAGACCATTCCTAGTGTTGTGGCTTTTGCTGGCAAAAGCTTATTGGGAATAAATGCAAGTTCCACTTGTCTGAACATTTATGCTTCTATTATGTACAGTCTTGAGAGTCTATCGGCTTCACTTTACACTAAATCCTTTGCTGCACTTTGAGATATCTCCCTGACGTGAAGGTTTCTACAGTAAACCTCACATAAGTGGTATCAGATGAGATCATACATTTAATATGACTTATACAAAGTATGAGTTATGTCAAACGTGCATAAAATATAAACTCTTGAACGGGACTTGGGCAGATGTACAACTTTGGTGATTATATGATTTATACAAATCAGACTTATCAGATGTAAGGTTTACTGTGTGTCATTGCAAAATTGAACGTTTGTCAATTGCAAAAGAATTAAAAGTGCCACAGGATGTGACCAACCTTTACACTTGAAACTCTTTGATTTAAAGGAACTAGATCCAATTAATTTAAATTTGAACTAGAGGTGCTGTGATGTGATTTGACTTCATCTGACTTGCAGTCTTGCACAGCGGAAGCGGTCATGCAATTCACATCAGCTTAATCGTCTAAAAACAACAGTCACTACACTTTATGGTAAATGCCGTGAAGTGCTTTCAGACGTCCTCCCGGGGAGAACAATTTCACTTGTCTGTGTTCGTCTCAAACATTTCAATGTTTGCAATATTTTGCTTGAGATCCCAGCAATTTCATAAATGACCTCAGCCCCCATCACTTTCCTCCTCTCTATTTTTCCCACAGTGTATCCCCTAGTTCCTGGAATTTTCTAAAGAGACAAACATGTTGCATATCACTGTTAAAAGTGCTGTCGATGAAATTCCTGGAACACGTCGCTTACATTTTGTTCATCATTTTAAAAATAGTACAGCTCCGTTTTGTTCCACTGGTTTATCCTTCAGCGCTGGAGCACATATGATTTTAACTTTGAAATTGCATTTCACTAGGTGTACTAAAATCTGCATCACGCGCTTCAAACTGAAACCAGCATTGACAGAGCTAAATATTTGCCAAAAGAGTTTGATTGTGCTTTGGGTGTTTGACCTGAAGGTTTGTTCCCCAATTCATTTTCCACAGAGCGAATTCAAAGTTAAATTATGTTATTGTTTTGCCAATTGCATTAGGAATAAAATTACCAAAGGATATGACTTTAACATGTTAAACTATTTGATTGAACTGTACTGACGGGGTTTTGGCCTGATTTCCCTTCATTGTATAGTACCTGTCTTATTCTGTGGACGTAGCCATAAAATTCACTTGTGCTTGTTTCTGAACTTCCATTTCCATCTCCTCCCAGCAGGTGATCTGCCCATATATCCAGTAAATCAATCTTTCCAGGCAACCTTTTCCAGGTGGATTCCTGTAGCTTAGTGGTTAGAGCACTCGCCTCGCAAACGAGAGGACCTGGGTTCGATTCGTGGGCAGGGTGAAACCTTAGGCAAGTTTCCTTAGTCCACACGCCTGGTAATAATCTCTCAAGGAAAAAACGCCTCTGCTCAGCTCGCAGTACATAGGAAATCGGTTGTTAGTCGATTTGGCAGATCGTTTTTCAGGGGGTAATAAGCCCATCTGGAATGGAGTCCTGTAGCTCAGTGGTTAGAGCACTCGCCTTACAAGTGTGAGACCCGTGTTCAAATCCAGGCAGGTCAGGGCGTAACCTTGGCCAAGTTTCCTTACTCCACACACACGCCTAATAATAATCCCTCGAAAAAAATAATAAATTGGTCATTTCAATCCACGACTGGGATACTGCGATGCACATTTGGCTGCCGCGTTTCGCCCACAAATTTACAGTCAGTTCACTTTACAGTATATTCTGTGAAGCGCTTTGAGACGTCCAGAAGACGTGAAAAGCACGGTATCAAATGCAAGGATTGTTGTGATTATTATTATTCTAAGATTTGAACGAGGTGCAAAGTATGTATCTTCTTAATTGGAATCCATTCCTGGACAATTCAGGCTCAGAGTATATCCAATTGTGCTGATGATCCTCAAGTATTTACGATACAAAATCACATTTGTATATCGCCTTTCACGGGAGGTTGTCCCAAGACGCTGGAATTCTTACATGCATGTTGCATAAAGCACCTCACGTGTAGGAAGAAGCATTTTAAAGTGCTTTACAACAATGAAGTTTCTTTTTCAGTTAACGGGGGGTGGGAAAAAAAAAGCCTAAGTGTGCGAGAGACCCATGTATTATGTAGGAGAATGTCGTTTACAGTGGTGGGGTCGGGCTCCGTCCGTGCAAGGGAGAAGGGAAGAGTTGAGATAGGTTCAAAGGTGGGATTTTAAGGCAGATGGAGTGGGCAAGTGGAGAGTGGTGGAGGTCCGGGAGCTTCGGATAATAAGGCAAAATGAAAATAAACGTGCCCTTCAATAATGTACCGAATCCATTCTAAAAAGCATACAATAGAGGTGAGAAAAACAGTGAGTGTACCTACTACCCCTGCTGGTGCTGCTACTCAGCATGTTTTTTTTTGGGGGGTCAGCCGAGAGTCTGACACATGAAAGATTGTTGGAATGCAATGTCTACTCCACATCCCCTGCTTACCTAACTCCGGAAAGTAACAGTAACAGGCAAGAGCCCAAGGCTTGGGGAGCAGAAGGTGTGAGTTTGGGTCTAACCGGCTAAAACCACATAATAAAACATTCAGAGCGTTGTGAATGCGTGTGAATGAAGGCTGGCTGGAACAGCCACGAGTCAGACTTTAAAGTCTAAGAGGAGTAACTGGGCGAAAAAGCCAGCGAAACAAAGACAGGTGGTTTTGCACAGTACACAGGATGTTGCTGTTCCTGTTCCTTGCCAGTTCTGGAGCCAAGGAGATTATCTGTGTGTCATACATATCCTTCAGACATGCAGACATGGTGTCTGTTCTTAGACCAGAGGCTTCTGCACACAAAGAAATCTGGAGGAATATTGTTTCCTTGTCATTCTAACAAGAATCGCCTTTGATTTTCCCAGAGTGCGTGTACATTGAAAATAGATGTGTCCAGCACTTGACACTAATTTGCAAAATATCAAATTGCCTGGCTTGTTTGAGCTGTAATTACCCTTCAGGTTGTCAAACCTACGGTTTTAAGTAAAATGGACTTAGCTGGCAGGAATGGTGGGACAAGTAGATTTTATTTGCTTAATGTATCAACAACAGGACAAAAAGTACTGCCGTATATTCTCCAAATTTGATTATCTGAACCTGGACTTCTGCTGAGGCTTGGGCCATAGCTGGAGTGGCCGGGATGTGTTTTGAAAGATAAAAAATAATAATAATGATCCTTGCATTTGAGATAGCGCCTTATCAAGGCACGGAATATGTAGTGCTCCTGTGGCTCAGTGGTTAGAGCACTTATCTTGCACGCTGGTTGAGACCGGGAGACCTGTGTTCGAATCCAGGCAGGTCAGGGCAAAATCTTGGGCAAGTTTCCTTACTCCACACGCCTAATAATAATCCCTCCAAAAAAACCACAATAATAAAATTGGTAATTTCAATCCACGACTGTTTGTAGGGGACACTGCTGTGCGCAATTGGCTGCCGCGATTTCGCCCACAAATATACAGTCAATTCACTTTACAGTATATTCTGTGAAGCGCTTTGTGACGTCGATAAGATGTGAAAAACCCTATATCAAATACAAGGATTATTATTAGCATTTTATGCTGTAAAGTGAATTGACTGGGTATTTTGTGGGCGAAACGCGGCAGCCAATTGCGCACAGCAGTGTCCCACAAACAGTCGTGGATTGAAATGACCAATTTATTATAGTTTTTTTTGGAGGGATTATTATTGGGTGTGTGGGGTAAGCAAATTTACCCAATGTTTCGCCCTGACCTGCCTGAATTCGAAACACGGGTCTCACACTTGTAAGGCGAGTGCTCTAACCGCTGAGCTACAGGACCATCAACTATCAACCACTGAGCTACAGGACCATCAACTATCAACCACTGAGCTACAGAACCATCAACTATCAACCAATCTACTGACAACCAGATTCCTACTTCTTGCTCGATAAACAGAGGCGTGTGGAGTAAGGAAACGTACTCCCTCCTTGGGAATCAAACCCAGTTATTCAGCCAATTGATGCCATAATATCACATAATATCACAGTGCGTCCCACCCCGAAATATCCCTTGAATTATTATCTCCTGAAACAAGTAGCTCCTGTGGTCAAGGAGATGGAAAAGCAATGGTTAATGGAAAAGCAATGTTCTCTTTTATAACATTTCTGTAACAAGTCCTCTAGCCTCAAGCGCCACGTAGTTCTTCACATGAATAACCGCAATACATGATGAATTTATATTTCTGTTCCCTGTGCATCCTTGCTTCTACTTTGATAAGCATGAACGATTTCACCCTTGGGTTCTGTAGGTCCTATTTTCAGGAGCACAGTCAGCTAGCATTACAGCCCAATTCGAATGATGTAAGGCTGTTTACTTTTTTTTTTCATTTGAAACCGTGAATTTAGCGCACCTCCATCTCACGTGAAAATGCGAGGACTTGCGCTTGACAAAACGGTGTGCATTTCAAAACAGCTCCCCCTAAAATGGTGGTTTACGAGTATTTCCCTTACACGGTTTGGAGAAAAATACACATTTCAAACCTTTTAGAACTTAGCAGGCAGAGCACAAGGTGCAGCCGAGAGGAAGTTTCACATGAAATAGTTATGACGCGGTTAGTGGTTTGGGTCCATAGTCTCCCTCCCGTGTTACAGTGGGTCACGTTACCAAAAAAATCCAACAGTCAGCTTTTCCGGGTCATCATGTAGTTCAGTGGTTAGAGCACTCACCTTACAAGCTTGAGACCTGTGTTCGAATCCAGGCAGGTCAGGGCGAAACCTCGGGCAAGTTTCCTTACTCCACACACACGCCTAATAATAATCCATCCAAAAAAAACCATAATAATAAAATTGGCCATTTCAATCCACGACTGTTTGTGGGGGACGCTGCTGTGCGCAATTGGCTGCCGCGTTTCTCCCACAAATATACAGTCAATTCACTTCACAGTATATTCTGTGAAGCGCTTTGAGAAAGTCGATAAGATGTGAAAAGCGCGAGATCAAATGCAAGGATTATTATTATTATTATCATCATCGCATTCCATTTGGAGAAAGATCAGAAAAGATTTTGTTGGACGCAATTGGCTGCCAGGTTTCGCCCACAAAACACACAATCACTACACTTTGCAGTGCATCCTATGAAGCGCTATGGGACGTCTCAAATATGAAATTAGGTGCTGTATCAAATGCAAGGATTATTAGTACAGTATTACTATTATCAGGTCGCTGCTTGCGTTACTCATCTGCACTGTGCAGGAGGCTCCACGGGTCAGAGCCAGTGCCAGAAATGTATATGGCCATTTCTGGTGTATTGTAGATTTCCTGTCATCAGCATTACTTACCAGTGGTGTATACTGAAGCACAGTGTAACAGAATCTGACTTCAATCTTGGCCTGAAAGACCATTTGGCCTTGAAGTATAAGATTGCTCCGAATCATGTGGAAAAATCCTTCAGCTCAGTCAACCAACGTTCTCTAGTTGATCAACTGAAAATGAATCCACTGGTCGCAGTCATGGAATCTTACGGCACAGAAGGAGGGCCATTTGGCCCCTCGTGCCTGCTCCAGCTCTTCGAATGAGCTGCCCGACTAGTCCCACTGCCTCGCTCTTACCCCACAGCTCTGCATAGGTTATGGGGTAAGAGAGGGGGGAGTAAGACCGGTTGGATAGCTGCGCAAACATCACATCCCATGTGATTAATGCTTGGCCAGTGGAGGTTGGAATCAAGAGGGTTGTGGGGTGGTGGGAGTGGAGTCCCTGAGGTGAGTCGCACAGGAAGGTCTCAAGCAGGACCCTTGAAGCTGGTGAGGGAGGCGGCGAGGGAGGGCGTGAGGCGGAGGGAGTCACGAATGAAGTTCCAGAGGATGTGGGCGAAAAAGCTGAAGGCCCATCCGCCAATGTTGAGAGGGAGTTTACAGGGTGTTGCAGAGGTAGCGAAGAGCATGATCGTGAAGGACTTTAAAAATGAGGACGAGGATATTAAACTCGATCCTCTGAGGAATTGGGAGCCGGGGGAGGATGGGGGTGATCAAATCCACCTGTGTTTAGTTTTACTTTTGCCCACAAATATACAGTCGACGCACTTTACAGTATATTCTGTGAAGCGCTGTGAGACTTCGAGAGGGAAAGCACTATATCAAATGCAAGGATTATTACATGATTATTATTATTACTTTATTGATGTAGCGCTTCAGAGAGTCCAGAATTTGGCAAATTATTGAATTCAGCCTCGATTTTGAAGCCAGTTTTTCAGAGTTTTTAAAATCACTTCAAGATTAAAATTGTATCGAAGAATTTGCCAAATTCTGGACATTCTAAAATGCTGCATAAATTTAGGAAACCTAGACCCAGGTGAAATTCCTCCTCTGAATATTGTCCGCTTTGCTGCCAGTAATTCCCCCCCGTCCCCCCTCCCAACACACACACACACACACACACAAACACACACACGCACGCACGCACGCACGCACACACACACACAGCTATGCAATTGTGGGAACAAGGGTCTGACGCAAACAATTCAACAACAACTTTGATTTATATAGCGCCCTCCATGCCGGATGGCGTCTCAGAGCGCTTCACAATAACGGATCCCGGGACCGAGAGGGATTTGAGGAAGAGAGTTGCTGTAAACTAACTCACATTTGGGGTACAGGGGCCATGAAACAGGCACAAGTTGGGTGAATGGCGTGGGTGGGCGTGGTTGGGGTGGAGGGTTGGGAGGACAAGAACACTCACTGTACAGAGAGGGACGACATTAAAGGGATTTATATCCTCATATGGTGTGTTTTTTTACCGTAACTGAGCAGTTTGAAGTGTCTGCTGTTGCCATCGTTTGTTGCACTGAATTTGAGAATCCCAATAAAAGGTTTATCGAGAGCATGTTATTTGTGCGTGTTTTTCTATTAATGTTTACGGTGGCAAAAGTTGGATTCCAAAGGGAGGTAGCTAGAGAAACCGTGGGTGCACTGAAGGAAAATCATTGTCTGACTCTGGACAGCTGGTGTCCTGTAGTTTAGAGGTTAGAGCACTCGCCTCGCAAGCGAGAGGACTGGGTTCGATTCCCAGGCAGGACGAAATGTTGGCATGCTTCCTTCCTCCACAGGCTTCCGTTTACGTAGAACTGTAGTAAGTAGGAAATCAGTTGTTAGTCAATTGGTGGAACCCTATACCAAGGTTAATAATCCCTTTAAATAAAAATTAGCGTTTAATCTACGACTGTTTGTGGGGCACTGCCGTGCGAAATTGGCTGCCGCATTTCGTCCACAAAAATATGCAGTTCATTCACTTTACAGCATATTCTATGAGACGTTTAGGAAACGTGACAAGACGCTATATCAAACGCAAGGATTATTATAACTGTGCCTCTGAAGAGGACGTCCTGAGGGTCTTGAAACAATTGCAATTCAAGCAGTTAATAATAAACATTTAGTCCAGGATTTCAGCAGGCAAATTGAATTGAACAGGTGTTTCTTTCGGAGGTTTTAAAAAACAGCAACATTTAGGAATATTTGAGATAACTTAGGAATATTTGAGACAACTTGTTCCTTTATAAATCAGACCAACTCAGTGGAATCAGCAATCAATTTCTAGCAGTCTCGTCACTGAATCAGAAGGTTGTGGGTTCCTATGGTCCAGGCTGACGTTCCCAACGCTGCTGGGGGAGGCACTGCATTCTAAGAGGTGCCGGTTTGCGGATGAGATGTTAATCTGAGATCCTGTCTGTCTGCCTGTTCAAAAAAGAGAAGGGAGTTTCTCCCGGTGTCTTGGCCAACAATCCCCCAAATAGAATGAATCATTCTCCCCGTGGCACAGTTGCAGTGCCCAAATTAACTGTCCCATTTACCTACAAAATGAAGTAAATGCTGTGCTGCCCGTCGAGATGGTTTCTATCAAGTGAAAAATACCACAGAGCTATTCAAAGTCAATCCCACTCCCCAGCTCTCTCCCCGTAGAGTTCCTGTAGCTCAGTGGTTAGAGCGTTCGCCTTACAAGCGTGAGACCCGTGTTTCGAATCCAGGCAGGTCAGGGCGAAACCTTGGGCAAGTTTCCTTACTCCGCACACACACCTAATAATAATCCGCCCCCAAACAACGTATAATAAATTGGTCATTTCAATCCGCGACTGTTTGTGGGTCACTGCTTTGCGCAATTCACTGCACCGTTTCTCCCATAAATACACAACAACAACAGCAACTTAAACTTGTAAAGCGCCTTTCACGTCGGGAGGACGTCCCAAGGCGCTGCACAGGAGGCGTGTGACCCGAGCTGGGAGGGGGGTGTTCGGGAAGGGGTGAAACACGTAGGGGAGGTCGAAAAATTCGGGGGGGAGGCGAGGGGGGCGAAGAGAAAGAAGGGTAGAGAAGGAATAACGGAGAGGGGGGGTGGGGTGGGTTGGGGACAAAGACTTGAGGAGGGGGAGGGAAGCTCGGGTCATGGCGGCAGCCATACTGCGCACGCGGGAGACCAGGAGCCAGGGATCAATAGCGAGGGATCAATGGGGCGGAATCATCCCAAGGGATGTGAGGCCACGGCTGGGGGATGCAGAGGCGCTGTGGTCTGGAGCATACACAGTCAATTCGCTTTACGGTATATTCTGTGAAGCGCTTTGAGACGTCCAGAAGACGTAAAAAGCACTATATCAAATGCAAGGATTATTATATGAAACGTAAGGATTAGTTTTCTCTCTTTATTGTAACTCAGCCGTATCAAAAAAAAAGTCACATTCTCCCGTCCTCTAACCTCCTCAATAATGTCCTAATCAAACATTGGAAGGCATTCTTTCAAAGTGCTGTGCATCGCGGAACACCAGCGGGATTGTGAGAGGTTGCTGCCATGTGCTCTCTGTGTACTCTGTGCATTCAGCAGACAACTTTGCCCACTGATGTGAACTGCGAGACCGAGTTTCTGCTGACAAAGAAAACTATTCATGAAACTATTCTGGAGCGCTTTCGGGTAAGTCAGAACAGATGTGGACCGGGCGGTTTCCAAGATGCAAAACTGAACCGAGGGAATGTCACGATAAGAATGTTTCGCTGGTGATCTACGGATTCGGAGACCATCTTTTAGTTTGTATGTTCTTGTGGTGACCCTTGGGCTCAATCCTTCAGCCCTTCTTTTCCTTATCTCCGTGCTCCCTCTCGGCCATCTCATCCGCGGACATGGGGATCAACCCTCCGCACGTTTGCGGGTGACAACCAAATCCACTTCTCCAGCTGCGATCGCCAGTCCACTGATGTCCGTCCCGTCAGCTCGTTTGACATACATCGAGGCCTGGATGAGCGCACATTTCCTGCAGCCGAACGTACTCTGGCTCCTGTCAACGCGTTCTCTCCTACAACTCCTCAACCTCCCCGGGCTTCTCCCTCAGACTCTCGGAACCCAGGTTTCCTTTCTGCACCACATCCGTTCCCTGATCAGGACCCCTTTTTTTCCTGCCTCGGTCACATTGCCCGCCTCCCTCCGTACCTCACAACCGAAGCAGCCGAAACCCTCGTTCGTGCCTTCGTCACTTCCAAGGTGGATTATAAGAATACTACTGATAACAATCCTTGCATTTGATCTGGCCGCCTATCACACCAGCGAAATGTCTCAATAAATTCATGGGGTTTACTGCAGTAGAGTTCAAGTGCAGTGTGTACTTGGTAGAACAATGCGGCAGCCCATTTGCGCGCACACATGAAACGATTACACTATTATTTTTTTCATCTGGGGGTATTGTTGGTTAGGACGCCAGGTGAAACTCCCTTCTCTTTTCAAAGGATGCCATAGACAACACTTCTGACAATGCAGTGTTAGCCACAGCTCTGCAGCTCGTGTCCTCTCTCCCGCACCAAGCTCCACAATCACATCACTCCCACCCTCGCCCGGCTCCATCGGCTCCCCAGCCTCTAGATGATCAAATTCAAGATCCATGACCACACTGTCAAGGCCATTCACTGCCTTGCCCCCCCCTATTTCTCCGACCTGCTGGTCTCCCTGTGAACCTGCCCACCCAACTCCATTCAGCGGGCTCCGGTCTGCTCCACGTCCCCCGCCCGACCTGCCCTACCGTCACACCTCTCTGCCCCCACACTCTAGAACACCAGCCCACAATCCCTTCACCTCGCTTCCTCCCTCGCCTCATTCATAGCCGGTCTCTTCGGTCGTGTCTTCTGCCCCCCCCTCCCAACTCTCTCCCTCCCCTAGCCCCCTACCCTGCCCCTCTCCCTCGCTTGGGTTCCCGACCTGACTGTTCAGCGCCTTGGGACGTCCTCCCGTCGTGAAAGGCGCTCTATAAATGTAATTTTGTTGTTGTTGTTGTTACTCCCAGCTCTACACTAGAGCGTCAGCTTAAACCATGAGTTCAAAGTCCTCAGTTGAACCAACAGTCCTTGAATTGAAATGACCAATTTTTATTATTGTGTTTTTTTGGGGGACAGAGTATTATTAGACGTGTGTGTGTATGTGTGTGTGTGTGTGTGTGGTGTGTGTGGGGTGTGGTGTGTGTGTGTATAGTAAGGAAACTTGGCCCTGGTTTTGCCCTGACCTGATCTGCCTGGATTCCTACACAGGTCTCATGCTTGGAAGGCGAGTGCTCTAACCACTGAGCTAGAGTAAATAACAGAGTCCGTGCAAATGGACCTTAAACCTAGACTTTGCCCATATAGAACATCTGCAAAGAATAACAAGCCTGGAAGAAAAGATGACTGAAATAAATAAAACAAATAAACTCAAACAAAGATACTCACATCACACACCACAGACATGATGAAGAGCGTGAGAGCTTGTACTGGCATGTGGGGGGTTGGGGGGGTGGAGTGGGGTGGGGGGGAAAATCCTGTAAAAGAGGTTTAATCTACATTCAACTGCTGGGACCTTACAATAGTAATCATAATAATCCTTGCGTTTGATGTGGTGCCTTTCACGACTGAAGCAAACGGGATTCGATTGCAAAGTGTTTATTTTACAGGTGAACGCATCAGCCAGTTTGCACCCAGTCACCAAACATTGCAGTAAACTCCCGCGATGCCGTGATAAGATTGTTTGTAGAATTATGGTGATATTTTCCGTCGGTGGCAACGATGACTCCCTCCATCCTCACCGCAATTTTACGATATCCGAGTGCCCAGAAAGGAAACAGCGTTAAGGATTATTAAGGATTTGCTATATTTATTAAGGAGCTTTACTGCGGGGAATTTCAATTTGACACACATAAAAGCAACGAGCGATGGTAGATGTTGAGTCCCTCGAATCTAAATCTTGTTTGTGGGACATTCTCCTGCAATTTGTTGTCGTCGTTGTGGTGGTGGGACATTGCTGTGCGCAAACTGACTGCCTGTGTGCCCACAAAATACACAGTCACTAACACTTTACCGCAAATTCTTTTGAGAAAAGTGCCTGAAGACATCTTCCTGAACGTGATCGACGCCACATCAAATGCCAGAATTATTACTGTTGTATTTGTATTACAGTATAATGTCAAACTATCTGCAGCTCGCTTCTTTGAAACCTCTCCAATGCACAATTGGCTCCCGCATTAGCTTGCAAAATAAACAGTCATTATACTTTACAGTGTTCCGCTGTGAAGTGCTTTCAAATATCCTCCTGATTATATCAACTGCAGGTATTATTGATATTACCGTATCTACCCAGGACTCTTAATTGCTCTTGGAACTCAAGTTGAAATTCGATAGTACAGTACTTGAGGGGAAGGGTGGCGGGGGGGTGGGTGGGGGGTGGGTTGAACAATCTGTATGAGGAAAAAGGGTCTCAAACTAACACGCACAAACGTCCATCAACACTTCTAGGAGTCTTTATTGGGAGTAAAAATGTTTCCCATTCTGATCGTTTCATTACTTACATCACTCCCTTTCATCCCCGCCCCAAATGTTATTTTTTAAAGTGCATCTAGGGCTATTTTTACAGCTTCCCAGTGAGTTGTTTTAGGATTTTGGAAGTAGAAATGCTCATTGTATCCAACAACAGATGATTTGTGTTTAACGTGGCTTAAAATTATTCTGTTATAAATAACTCAGAATACTTATGAGCAAAATAATTTCCCTTTCCATAGAATGCAGCTGAATTGAGTAGAACCGGAAAAATGTGCACTGAATTTCTTAATAAATCATTTTTTATTAAAAGAACAATTTGTTTAGACTTGTAAATATTTGATGATAATTTTTACCCCTCCACCCACCCCCTAATCACTCCCCAGGAAATTCAGAATGGAGTTTAATATTGTTACTGTTAACGAAGGTTTGGAAAATTCTCATTTTAAACAGCAATTTATTTGTGTTCTCAGGGCTAACAATAATAATAATCCTTGCATTTAATATAGCGCTTTTCATGTCTTCTGGGCGTCTCAAAGCTCTACACAGAATATGCTGTAAAGTGAATTGACTGTATAATTACGGGCGAAGCGCGGCAGCCAATTGTGCACAACAGCTTCCCACAGTTATGGATTTAAACGACCGATTTCTTATTGTTTTTTTCTGGAGGGAATATTATCAGGCGTGTGTGGTAGTAAGGAAACTGGCCCCAAGGTTTCTCCCTGCCTGGAAAGGAACCCAGCTCTCTCGCTTGCAAGCCGAGTGCTCTAACCACTGAGCGACAGGACTCCGCAATGTACTGTAAATGAATCGACTGTGTATATATTGTGGGCGAAACATGCCAGACAAATGCGCACAGCGGTGTCCCACAAGCAGTCGTGGGTTGAAATGGTTTATAAACGAGAAATCATCACGTTGAGCATTTAGCAGGTCCACCTGTTTGCCACTGTCGGGCAGCAGTTCTCGGCTGATCAAACAGAACCGCGATTTCACAATGTGCCTCTGCACTGTTTGTATGGGCGGAAACAATCGTCAGTCCAATTGCAATACGAGGAAGGACCGAGAGAGGTAACGTCGCATTTTACGATGTTACGATGTTTTCCTTTCGGTGTCAGATGGGAATATTGCAGCCGGAGCCGAGACGCGTTTGTTTTAAAACGAGACATTTTTCCCCGAGTTTCAGCTGCTGATTTCTAAACATACTTTGGCTGTCGATGGTCCCGTGCCAGGTCCGCGTCGAGTCCAAAATATACAACTTGAACAAAGCGTGTTGCTTTGGTAAGCCCACAATATCAAAGGAGAAACCTGTCGTTTTAATACGTTACATTCTTTTAATGCAATGTTTTGTTTTACACCCGTCGTTCGGTTGCATCTGTTTCAGAGCTCTCCGTAGGTCTGTCGTGCAAGATGTGGCAAACGCAGATACCTTTTATTTTTAAAGAACCACAGAAAACTGGCATCCGAATTATCACATAAACACAGCACAGAAGGAGGCCATTTGACCCATCGTGCCTGTGCCAACTTTTTCAAAGAGCTATCCAAGTTAGTCCCACTACCCCACGCTCTCTCCCACCACCCATAGCCCAGCAAATTTATCCTCCCAAAATAGCTATCTACTTCTCTGTCGCAAGCCTTTATCGAATTGGCTTCCAGCACCTTTTCAGGCATTGCATTCCAGATCCACCGCTTCTGTATGAAAAAATTCCAACATAATTTTTTTCTGAAATTCTACCTAATTTTTACATGGAGTCCTGTAGCTCAGCGGTTAGCGCACTCGCCTTACAAGTGTGAGACCTGTGTAATAATCCTTGCATTTTGATATAGCGCTTTTCACACCTTCCAGACGTCTCAAAGCGCTTCACAGAAATGCACTGCAAAGTGAAATGACTGTGTATTTGTGGGTGAAAACGCGGCAGCCAATTGCGCACAGCAGTGTCCCCCACAAAAAGTCGTGGGTTGAAATGACCGATTTTATTATTGTGGTTTTTTTGAGGGATTATTATTAGGCGTGTGTGTGTGTGTGTGGAGTAAGGAACCTTGCCCAAGGTTTCGCCCTGACCTGCCTGGATTTGAAACACAGGTCTCACACTTGTAAGACGAGCGCTCTAACCACTGAGCCACAGGACTCTGCATGTGCAGGTGTTAGATGCCCAGCTGACCAAAAAAGAAATTGTGATGTTTTGACGTTGTAAGCATTTTATCAAACGCAGAAAAATTGCTACTCCCAATGGAACGTGACATGGTTGTCCATTGCTTTCGCATTCACCCTCCCCCATCCCAGCACTTCGGCTGGACATGGGTCACCAACAATTCACAGGATGAGGGCGGCACAGTCCACGTAAGGTCACCGTCTTCTCAAGAGCTGGAAAGGCCGAGGGCAGTGTAGGTCATCAACACATCAGAGGCAACTGACAAGCATCTCCGCTGTGGGGTTGATGAGCAGTGAGCGGATATCATAAGGATGTGTGAGAGAAGCCACATAGTCTCTGATACAGAGTTCAACATATTTGCCGCCCGAGGTGCCTGCAAGGATGAACAACTGTCTCCCTCTGATTGATAAGTAATCATTAAAAAAACATTTGTGTAGCGCCTTATCGTGTCATGGGCTCACCTAAAGATCTTCACGGGATTTACCGTTAAACGGAGTGACTGTGTATTTGTTGGCAAACGCGGCAACCCATTTACGAGCAGTAATGTCCCACAAACAGCCGCGGAGTGAGAGATCCATTGTATTTTTCGGGGCCATTTGTTGGTCAGGACACCAGGGAAAAATTCGCTTCTCTTTTCGATTAGTGCCATACAATTGTACTGTTGCTGTTTGTTATTACCTTGGGATCTTTAACCTGAACAGGGAGTTCAGCTTCTCATCTGAAGGACGGCACTTCCAACAATGCACCTTGCACCCCAGCACTCGGAAGTGGAGTGTCAGCCATAGGTGTATGTGAGTTCACGTCCCAAAGTGATACTTGCACCCACAACCTTCTCAGAGGCAAGAGTGGCACTCCCACAACAACAACAAGAACAGCAATGAAATTGCATTTAGAGAGCGCCTTTCACATCGGGGAGGACATTCCAAGGTGCTGAACAGTCAGGTCAGGACCCGAGCAAGGGGGACTGGCAGGGTAGCGGGGAAGAGAGGGAGAGAGTTGCGAGGGCGGGAGACGGCACGGTTGAAGAGGAGGGTCTTGAGACCGGCCTTGGAGGAGGCGAGGGAGGAAGCAAGGCAAAGGGACTGTGGGATGAAGTGTGGGAGCAGAGAGGCTGAAAGCCCGGCCTCCGATGGTAGGGTGGTTTGGGCGGTGGACACGGAGCAGGTCGGAGCCCACCGAACGGAGGGAGTGGACAGGTTCATAGGGAGTCAGTAGGTCAAAGATATTGGAAGGGACATGACCGCAAATGGCCTTGAAAGTGAGGACGAGGATCTTGTAATTCGACCCTCCTCTCGGGGATGGGGAGCCAATGGAGCTGGGTGAGGGTGGGAGCGATCCCACAGACTGGCACACGAGTTCAGCCGAGCACAGGCAGCTTCAGAAGCACTACAAGCACTTGCCAGTTTCTTTTTCACAGAGCGAGCTCTCCATTAACTGGCCAGACAGTTAGCAAATGTTTAGTCTGGGATATTTATTATCTGGCTCCCAGAAACATGACAGCTAATACTCAAGTCATTTTAGCTATATATATATATATGTGTGTATATGTATATGTGTGTGCTTGTGTATTAAACTATTGGCATAAGTAATCCATTTTCCGAATAAAGCTTTTGAAACCCACTTGTTTGCATTCGGTATTGAGCCCATAACCCGAGGGTGTGAATGTAATATGAGGGTGGGCATAGATCTAATAGGGAGTTTCAGTGAATTGTCTTCGCATAGAGGATGGTGAGAATGTGGTACTCGCTGCTGGAAGCTGTGGCTCAAGCCAAAAGCTTCCAATTATTTAAGAGAAAGAGAATAGAGGGTCAGAGGGGAGGGGGAGAGAGGCTCGTGAGGAATATGAATACTGGCAAGAGCTACTTGCCGCTAGTTGGACTGATTGGATCGAATGGTCTATTTCTGCACCGTCTCAATCGAACCATTTTGATTAAAACTTCTTCCTTTTTGCTATTTGGGAAACAGGAGCCCTCTCAGCAGCCTCTTGGAACAAGGCCTCAACATGGCTCAATAAGAACAACTTAGATTGATATAACACACTTCACGTAGGAGAGTAGGTCAGAGTTTTGTTCACTGTCAGGTTGAGATACAAGAATAGGAGCTTATGCTGCCTCCCTGATGTTTGGAATAAAGAAGGGGTCAGAATGGAACTACTCACTCCGCAAGACCCGTGACTATGGTGGGGCCAAAGGGCTCTGAGATCCCTAGCAGATAGAAAAGGTGCAGTTCCTCGGACTTGTGGCTGTGGTTCATTGGAACAATGTCGGAGACTGTGGATAGAGAGGTTAGACTGTGAGTGTGAAGGGGAGTTGAAAATGGCAAGAAACAGGAAGATCAGGGTTGTATTTGTGGACAGAGCGAATGTGTTCGGCCAATCGGTCACACAATCTATGTTTGGTCTACCCGGTGCAAACATGTTTTGCGTTTCGCCGGCAATAAGGGGATGGAATTGAAGCATAGGAGCTTGAAATGAGAAGTGAGTTCCACATCATGTCCTGACCAATGAATCACCTCCAGATGAAAGAAAATGCCATTCAATTCAACTCCTGGCTGTTTGTGGGAATATTGCTGTGTGCAAAGTGGCAGCCGACTTTCTGTACGAACACACTTTACAGAAAACGCCTTTCAGTGTGATAAGCTCAAGTATCAAATAACAGCATCAGATGCATGTATCCCCTATAGTATTACCTTGGATCCATACGGTGACAGGCAGTGGGCCAAAATTGTCTTAACATAGTCTGGCGAATAAAAGTCTGCTACACGTCCTGGTGTGTTCCTTGGGTTAATTTGGACTTTAACCCCCATTGAAACCATAGCTTTGAGGATTTGGGAATGGATTTCCAATGTCAGATGTGGACTGCGAAATTATGAGATGCATTCCA
Organism: Hydrolagus colliei; assembly: GCA_035084275.1. NCBI lineage: Eukaryota > Metazoa > Chordata > Chondrichthyes > Chimaeriformes > Chimaeridae > Hydrolagus > Hydrolagus colliei. Next base: position 85,520,049 of record CM068745.1, on the reverse strand, counting down.
CCTTCGGTCTCACTCGTCTTAATTCCTGCGACGTTCCCCTCGATCCTCTGTTTGGCAAAGTGCAACAGAAGGCGCGCCCACCGTGGTTCAATTTTTGAAATGCCTATCAAATTCAATCCTATTAGCAAAATCCTTTCCAGCTATGAAGTCCTAAGCCCATACGTTGTTTCCCGCATTCCACACTGCGTTCACAATCCAAAGCATAACAGCCGAACCTTCCTGAATTTTTTTTTCTCTCTCTCTCTCTCTCTCTCGCTTTCTTCTTAACTTTTTAAGTTCATGGAATCCTGTAGCGTAGTGGTTGGAGCATTCGCCTTTGCGAGCCAGAGGACCTGGGTTCAATTCCCAGGAGGAGCGAAACCTTAGGCAAGTTCCTCCACATGCCTCCGTTTACCCAGCAGTAAGTGGCAACCCGGTTGTTAGTCGATTGGCAAATCTCTAATAATCGCTTAAAAAAAAAGAAAATTAATAATAAATATTTGTGGGACACTGCTGTGTACAATTGGCTGCCGTGTTTTACCTACAAACATATACAGTCAATCCACTTTACAGTATTTTCTGTGAAGCACTCAGAGACGTCTCGAATACCAGGCAAGGCGCTGTATCAAATGCAAAGATTATATTATAATTTCAGGTTGCCTTTTTCCACTTCAGGCTGACTTGGTCACCCTATGAAACGTTACAAGAGTTTTGTTTGGTTTTGAAACATTAGGGTATTTCACAATCAGATTCTCTCCAAGCGGCTAAAGTGAGCACAGGTGATTCTCGCTGACCCACTCTGAAACAGTCTAATCCTGGAGCAGAGCTCAACTGGAATTCTGTGGGGATTAACTATTGAGGAATTCCGAGTTAAATGTGGATTAAGACCGCAATTGAGTTTTTTTTTGGTGAACGGAGGTGGTTGAGGGGAGGTGTTTAGCTGGGTGTCTGACACATTGATAACCCATCACTGTGTTTAAGAGTATCCAAGCCAGATTGAGAATTCCATACCTGCCACCCCGCATATGGAAATTTCCCCCTATTGCCTGGAACGCAACCCAACTGGGCGCAGGTTGGGAACTGAGGGTAGAGGAGCTGCCTGCAGAAATGAAGAGAGCCAAGTGTTTTATTCGTGGCTGCGCTGTAGAGGAAGCCCTGATTTCTAAACACACATTCGCCGAACACTGTTTGAGTTAATGTGGACTTGAAATCATGGTTTACAATTTTCACTCAAGCTGCACTTCCTGAACATACAATGTAGCACACACAGTGTAGTAAACAGAGAGTCCCAAGCTCACAGCACAGTTCCGTCCGGGACAGTGTATATTTAGTCTGGGTGCAATGAAGCCGCTTAAAAAAGCTCCAGACGAGGCTGCACTTATTTACAAAAATTCCGATTTGAATTTTGGGGGGTATCTATTGTTATTCTTCACATCATCATTCCCTTTTCAGGGATTTAATGATAATAATGATAATCCTTGCGTCTGACATCGCATCTTGTCAACGTTGTCCCCATGTCTCAAAAGCTCTTCACACGACACACGATAACGTGGATCGATTGGGTATTGTCTTAGCGAGTGAAATATGTCTGTCTGATTTAGGGACAGGAACGGATGTTATGATAAATACCACTAATTCCATTTGTGATACAGCGACCTTCACGTCAGCAGACCGACGTCTCAAAGCACCTCACAGGATTTACTGCAATGGTTAATAACTGTGGTTTTGTGGATGAATACGGCAGCCAATGTGCCATAAATAGCCATGAACTGAATGACCAATTTTATCTGGGGGTTTGTGTGGGAAAGGTGCTCTATAAATGTAATTTTGTTGTTGAGGTTGTTGTTAAGTGAGGACTGTAAAGACCAATTTGGGACTTGAACCCACAACCTCTTGATTCAGAGGGCAGAGTATGACTGGCCTAGTCAGGCTGATGCTCATGACCAGGCTGGCGAGCCAGTGTAGTGTTGGGGGTGGGGAGGGGTGTGGGGTGTGAGGGAGCTGGTTCGTGTGAGATACTTTGTGGACACGGGACTGGACAACCAAATGACCATCACACAACAGCCCTTGCCCTGTCTGTGTTTTGAGGGACACATGTGAGTTAGCTAGCAATACAGAATCTGAAAGAGTTCGAAGCCTTGTACGAACCTGGCCTGTCTTTTAGGGGAAAACCACATTCGTTTTCCTTTTCTTCATTCTGTTTTATTTGTGACATGGACAGGTATACACAACTGCTTTTCCTCAAGTAAAATTATTCTCCCGCTGTTCCATTTTATTTGTCACTCCTTTTATTCTTGTGAAGAATTAGTGCAGTACTAGTCATTTTATTTATTGCTCCTAAATCTTGCTCGCGCAAATCATGCTTGTGTCCATTTAAACCTGCAGCCAACATCTATTAAACCCATTTTGGCATAAACAGGTCAATTGGAGGAGGGCTCAATACTTCCCCCTGGTGTAAATCCTTCTTCAGGCAAATTGATCCTGAAAGCAGTCAAAAAACATTTCCTGCATGTCATCGTTGGTAGCATTTAGGGTGCCTCAATGCCTTTGGCCGATTGAGGGGAGAATTAGCCAGGGTTCCAGCTCCTTAACACGAAGGTCTGACCAGTCATCTGTGTCAAGTGCATCCCACCACATTGCACAGGATTCCATATTAATCTGTCACTGCACAGTTTCACTGAAGGTTTTAAATGTCCTGAACGATTGTGTGATATTTACGGTGGACGGTGGAACGGAGGATTCGGGGGACAAGGGGGAGGCCAGACCCGGTAGAGCAAAGGTTCTGTTGTGAGGAGGTCAGAGAGGTAGGGTGAGGGGTGCAGAGGAGTGGAGGGATTTGAAAACAAGAGAGAGGATCTTGACATTGATCCGCTCCGAGACAGGGAGCCGGTGAAGTCCGGCAAGGACCGGGGTAATCGGCGAGCGAAGTTTGGTACTTTATAATAATAATAAGAGTAATAATCTTTGCATTTGGTATATAGCACCTTTCACTAAAGCGCTTCACACAATGTACTGTAAAGTGCAGTGACTTTTTTGTTGTGTGTGGTGGTTTAGAGTAGGGGAGTTACAATATAGAGAAGATGAGGAAGGACTGCGTCTATCGCCAGCGGTTGACTATGTATGCTTGCTTGACACATCAGGTGTGCATTTGTAGGAGAATGCAGCAGCCAAAGCAATAACCCTCAAACAACCATGAAGCGAATCATCCTTTTTGTTTGGGGGAATTGTTGTTCTAGGACACAGCAGCTTCATGGGATCTTTAAAGACCCTGCCTAAGTAGGACCTCATCCGAGAAGCAACATCTCCAACACTACAGGACCCTTCCGGTACTGTGCAGGTGTGTCAACCTAGACTTTGTCAGCTCAAAGTCCCGACATGGGGCTTGAACCCACAGACGTCTGGGTGAACAGGCACCATTGCAACCCAGCTGACACATCTGCGGAGGCACATGAAACATTTTTTTTGAATGCATTCGCTTTGAACTGTCTGTGAACTCCAGTTAATGTTTTGCATTAAAATTCTTCAGAAGATAGAGGATTACCAAACTCAGTTCACTTGACGCACAGGGACTGATTGTAAGTAATGAATATCATGCATCTGCAAGGTAAGTTACTCACAGCTCAGAGTGTGGGCGAGAGACTCACTTGGCTGAAATCCAATGAGGTGCTGGGGGAAATCCTGCAATATCAGAGGCGCTGTCCTTCGGGTGAGATGTTACACAGAGATACCATGCAAATGGACATTACAGATCTCGCGCCACTATTAAAGAAGAAGGTTTCTCCGAATGTTCTGGCCAACAGACCTCGAGATAAGATTGGTCATTCACTTCATGACCGTTTGCGGGACATTGCTGTGTGTAAATTGGTTGTTGCGTTTGTCTACAAACACACAAGGTCACTGCAGTAAAATACAGTAAAACACTCGACGGCAGCTTTGCTACGTTCTCAAGATTATAGGCGATGTTTCAAATGGGAGGATCATCGTGATTATTATTATTACTCTATGCCATCTGCTCGGCAGTGGCGAGAAAACAGTTAACATCAAAAATACCTTCGCAAAAATACCTACATTCTCCCCCTAAAGAAACTGAGGAGAAAAACTATAGAAAACGAATGGAGAGTTCAAAAACTCGCTCCTTCATTATTGACCAGTTTGTTCCCTGACTTCATGGTCCAGTAAGGGAAACAGGCAAAAACGGTCAATGCTCATCTGAAGGAGAACCATACTCGGAAATAGTTCCGTGCGCCCCTTTTCCCCTTCCCCCCCCCCCCCCCCCGTCTCCTTCTCCCTATCCGCTTCCCCCCTCTTCCCCTCCCTCCCCATCCCGTCCCTTTGACCCTCGCAAAGGATGCAACGGGAGAAAGTATGCTGTGAAACCGTGAGTTTTGCTTTCGAATGCAAACGTGTATTGAGGCAGTAAAAAAGGAGCTCTATGCCTCACGCTCAGAGGGAGTCATCGGGGGTGGGTGGGTGGGTTGGGGGGTGGGGGGGGTGATGGGGGTGGGGGGGGAAGCTATATTTTGTTGCTGCTGCTGCTGCCGTTCGGTAAACAAAGGTTTGAAAAGCAGTTGCGAGTTTCAGATGGTGCAAATACCAGAAATGCCTCATTCACATAATGACTTTGAGAGGGGGGTGGGGGGGGAGTAGCCGTGGGGTCAGAAGGTTGAGCATCCGTGTAATAGGCTTTACGAACCGTACACCAGCACACAAAACCGGCCTTTCTAATCTCCCATCCATCAAAGTGTCCTGCCTAACCCCGTCGCGCCATTCCTAAAATTCCGAGCATCTGAAGTGGGGAGGGGAGGGGAGGGGGGGGGGGGGAGGGGGGGGGGTGGATTAAGCCGGAAAAGCACACAACGCAGGATTCCGAAAAGGTCAGATATGACTAACCGCCGTGTGTCCTGACTGGAGATTAAAGGGCTAATTCCATCGCCTTTTGCTCACGCAAATCTGCGCCCACAGGTAGGGTCCAGACTAGAAATACCCATGTACGGTTTGGTTGTTATACTGGACTATAACAGACAAATCGAGTGCGGGCACAAAAACATTTCGCCCACAAAATATACAGTCAATTCACTTTACAGTGTATTCTGCAAAGTGCTTTGAAGTGCCTCGAAGACTTGATAAGGCGCTCCATGAAATCCAAGGATTATTCTTTGTTATTCTCATTATAGAAAGTAGATCGTTTGGCGTGTTTTCCCGTGTAGAACCCTGGCATCGATCTAAACCGATCGGAAGTTGGTCCCTCTTTCAGTTTCCCAAATACACACCGTGTCATTTTACCCAATTATAATAATGCTCGCCTTCGATACAGTGCCTCGTCGCGTCGTCGAGACGTCTCAAAGCGCTTCACAGTCCATAATCAGGGACAAGGTAGATCTTCACTTAGAAAGATATAGGCTAATAAAGGACAGTCAACATGGATTTGTTAAAGGCAAATCTTGCCTTACAAACCTGATAGAATTTTTTGATGAGGTAACGGAATGGGTGGATAATGGTAGCGCAGTTGATGTAGTTTACATGGACTTTCAAAAGGCATTTGACAAAGTGCCACATGAGAGACTTATTATGAAATTAAAGGCCCATGGCGTAAAAGGGACAGTGGCAGCGTGGATCCACAACTGGCTGCGAGACAGAAAGCAGAGAGTTGTAGTGAGCGGCTGTTTTTCAGATTGGAGGGAAGTGAGCAGTGGTGTGCCACAGGGATCGGTTTTGGGACCATTGCTGTTTGTAATCTACATCAATGATCTGGACTTGGGTGTACGGAGTACAGTTTCCAAGTTTGCAGATGACACTAAGTTAGGGAGAATAGTAAACAGTGAGGAGGATAGTAGCCATCTGCAAGAGGATATAGACAAATTGGTAAAGTGGGCAGACACATGGCAGATGAAGTTTAATGCAGAGAAGTGTGAGGTGATGCATTTTGGGAGAAGAAATGAAGGGAGGCAATATAGGCTAGATAGTACAATTTTAAATGGTGTAAAGGAACAGAGAGACCTGGGGATTTGTGTTAGTGACTCATTGAAGGTGGCAGGACAGGTAGACAAGGCTGTTAAGAAGGCATATGGGATACTAGGCTTTATAAATAGGGGTATAGAGTACAAAAGTCAGGAAGTGCTGACTAACCTCTATAGGACTTTGGTGAGGCCTCAGCTGGAATACTGTGTTCAATTCTTGTCACCACACTACAGAAAGGATGTGAAGGCATTGGAAAGGGTACAACGAAGATTTACTAGGATGGTGCCAGGATTGAGGGACTTCAGCTATGAGGAGAGGCTAGATAGGCTAGGGTTATTCTCTCTGGAGCAGAGAAGATTGAGGGGAGACCTAATAGAGGTTTATAAGATCATGAGGGGTTTCGACAGGGCAAATAGAGAAAAACTATTTCCACTCGTGGGTGAATCTGTGACTCGTGGTCACAGATTTAAAATAGTTTCAAGGCGAAGTAGAGGGGAGCTGAGGAGAAATTTTTTCACTCAGCGAGTTGTTCGAATCTGGAATGCATTGCCTGAAAAGGTGGTGGAGGCTGATTCGATAACAACTTTTAAAAGGGAATTAGATCTTTATTTAGGGAGAACGGGTCTATTAGGCTATGGGGAGCGGGCAGGGCAGTGGGATTGAATCGCTCTTTTCAAAGAGCTGGCACAGACTAGATGGGCCGAATGGCCTCCTTTTGTGCCGTAAAATTCTATGATTCTATGATTCTATGATTCTATGAATACACTGTAAAGTAAATCGACCGTATAGTTTATGGGCAAAACACAGCAGCCAATTGCGCACAGCAGTTTCCCACATACAGTCATGGGTTGAGTGAATAAATCATTATTTCTTTTGAAAAGGGATTATCACCCCCAGAAAGCCATCCTCCAATCGTCTGTGTTTGTGTGCCGGCTGCGGTGCAGCTGAGATGCCCAGATGGTCCCTTGTTGAACGCAGTAGCAGATTTGAATATGTGTAGATCTACAAAATAACTCAATCCCATTTGACATTTCAGGCTGGGCTCCCCAGGCCATTCTCATGTGTCTTCTTGACTCTGGTTTAGAGAACGTTTGGCAGAGGCTTCCGGGCGTTCATTGGGCATGCACTGTACTTTCTCGACTACAGCTAGTGTGTGCCCCTGAACTATCAGAGAAACACTGAGATAGGTTACTCAACAGCTGTTAAGTAGCTACTGGTGTCCAAACTGAAGGAAGTACTTGTGGAAGATAGAGTGTAGGTTTAGCATCTCATCCAAAGGCATGATAATACAACAACAACAAACAACAAAATTACATTTGTATAGGGCCTTTCATGTCAGGAGGACGTCCCAAGGTGCTGGACAATTATTGCTTCGGACCTGAGCTGAGGACAGGGGGTGGAGGGAATGGGGGGGATTAGGAATTGCTGATGGGACCTTCGAAGAGGAGAGTCTTGAGGCGAGACTTGATGAAGTCCAGCGAGGGGTCGAGGAGGAGGGAATGCGGGATAGAGTTCCAGAGGTTGGGGGCAGAGTGACTGAAGGCTCGCCCGCCAATAGTGGGGCAGGTGGGTCAGAGGATGTGGAGCAGGCCAGAGCCCGCTGAGCAGAGGGGGCGGGCAGGTTGGTAAGGGGATAGGAGGTCATGGATGTAGTGTGGGGGTAGAGGTTGTGGAGGGCTTTACATGTGAGGAGCAGAATGTTGAATTGGATCCTCTGGATGATGGGGAGCCAATGGAGTTGGGCGAGGATGGGGGGAGATGGGGGTCACAGAGTTTGGAACGGTGGAGGACATGGGTTGCATGTCTGGATTATCTGCAGCCTGTGAAGGGAGGAATTGGGAAGGCCGACAAGCATCGTGTTTTCATAATCGAGCTGGGATGTAATGAAGGAGTGGATGAGGGTTTCAGCGGCTTTAGGGGTGAAGTAATGGCGGAGTCGGGCAATGTTACGGTGGTGGGGAAAGGCAGAATCATTGTTTGGATGTGGAGGAGGAAAGACAGTTGAGAGTCAAACAAGACACCTTGGTTCCTGACTGGCTTGATGAGGTTGAGTGTGCACCATGGAGGTTGATGCTGCCAATGCCTGATGCCAATCAATAGGGTCTTGGTCTTGTTGACATTCAACTGTAGAACGTTAGCTCTCATCGAAGACTTGATACAGCTCTCAGTTATCACTGAGTGTCAGCCAAGATTATGGGCTCAAAGACCCAAGGAAAAGGCTTGAACCCACGACTCTTTTGACTTTCCTTCTCACTTGAACCGAATGAATGAAAAGAGTGATGGAGGCCAGAGAAAAAAAATCTTTACACCCTGAGGGTGATTGGAATGTGGAATTCTCTGTCACAGATTAAGTTTGCGGCAAAGTCAGTCGGTTCATTCAAAAGGGAATTAAATACATTCTTCTTTTTTTTAAAAAAAAAGAAAGGATATTTGGGGAATGAGGCAAGGTGAGGAATTAGACAAGGTGGATCGTGTGGAGATTAATTCATCTGACGGAATGAATGGAGTGTTTCTTTGCTGCATTTCTGCGTCTACACATCGAAAAGCCGCATTAAATAAATTATCCCTTTTTTTTTAACGTTGGCCGGGAGCTGGGATAGAGACCCTCGGTTTGTGTGAGCTGGGCAGTAAGGGTCACGTTAAAAAATGTATATATGTCTGGAGACAGTGTGCATGCAGACCCTTAAATCACAACGTCCACACACGAGCCATATAAAACTCTGGGCCGGAATGCCAAGCACAGTCATTACCTAATGTTTAGCTACTCTTTTCGAATCCAACGGCAACACGTTTAAAGGAAATAAGGGTTTGACAGGAATCTAATGGCATTCGTTTGATTCATGCTCCCTTTCCCCCCCCCCCCTCCTGCCACCATTTCTGTACAGGCACCCCAGGCAGCTGCATTAATTGAGCCTATCAACTTTTTGACAAGAAGCACTTTATTCTGAAATAAACCAGCGTGTTGTTTCATTTCAGACGCCTTGAGTATGTAAGCCACCTGATTACACAGAGGAACAGATCCAAGCCAGACAGCGAAGCATTTTCTGCAATTATTAGACTGTGAATTCATCTCTACGGCTCCCTCTACCTTAATGCACATGACCTTGAGCTTCTATTGAGCGTCTGTGTAAATATAAACGGCGGTATAAATTTTTAAAAGAGCTTTGCTTTGACCAGACGTAGATGTGGGAGGGGTTGGGGGGGAGTGTGGGGGGTGGGGGGCGGGTGGGAGGCAGGGGGAGTGGGTTTAAAATTATATCAGAGGTTACGAGTGCTTTGTATATACCATGAATGAATCAATAAAAAAAATAGCCACGGACTGGACAAAAAGTGGCTGTAAAAGTCTTTACTACTGTGATATTCTGCAGCCTGAAGTATCGTTCCGTAAAAATAGATGTGAAGAAAAATGTATGACCAAATTTTGCTCAACCAAAGGCATCCTTACCAATAAAATTGGTCTCTCACTTCGCGGCTGTACGGGGCCGTTTGCCCACAAAACACACCGGGCTTCGCGGTATATCGCAGGAAGCATTTTCCTGAAATCAAACGCAGTGTATCAAATGTTAAGGATTATTATCTTCAACCGAACGATGCACAATATCCGTACGCCTGACATCCAACTTATATTTAATAATAATCCTTGCGTTTGGCCTAGTGCCTTATCAAGTCATTGAGACATCTCAAAGCACTTCAGGGTATGCACAGTACTGTACTGTAAATTGGATTGACTGTGTCTTTTGTTGGACAAAACGTGGTAGCCAGTTGTGCACAGTAATGTCCCACAAACAACCATGTAATGAGTGAACTCCAGGGTTGTTTTATATTATTGGCCAGGACACCGGGAAAGAGAGAGAGAGAGAGACACAGAGAGAGAGAGAAACTCCCTTCTCTTTTTGAATAGCGCGATGGAATCTTTAACATCCACCTGAACAGGCAGATGGGGCTTGGTTTTTAACATCTCATCCGAAGGATGGATGAGCCTTTAACTGCAAATAAAAAGGGACTTTTGGTCAGTAGGAAGGTCATGAACTAAATTAAACACAGCACAGCAAACAGCACAGACCTACAGCAGACACAAGAAAGCAGCCACCCTTCTGAGCTAGGGTAGCTCAGTCTCTCGGAGCCGGGCCATGTGAATTTCTGACGCACTTGACTGAATCGTGGCTTCTAAGCATTGTTTACGTTCCAAGAGCGTGTTGAAGTAGATCAAAATCTACAACTGTTCCGAATCAAAACCAGGAAGCTGAACAATAGTGGAAGTACTTCAGGCTGATGTGAAATTGGAGCAAATACGTTCCCCCCACACCCCCACCCCACCACCATTTTGGGTCATAAATGATTCTGAGGGTAGGAAGATATTCCATTTGAGTTGATGTAAACATTATAATGCTATTGGAATTCCTTTAGATTTCTGGCTCCGTTTGACTTGCCAGTTACATTTTGAAGGGCTGGGAACTGAGTGCCCACTGGCCTGAATTCTATTTTAATTCACTGTTGGGGATAAAGTTGGGATTGCGGCAGGCATTCAGATTGAAAACAGAGCGCACACGATGTCCTAACTTGAGCGGAATGCTTGCAAATTACATGGTTGATCCAGTTTACAATGCATTCTGTGAAGCACTTCGAAATGTCTCCAAAACAACAACAACAACTTGCAATTATACACGGAGATCCTCACTCCTCAGTCTTGTTGTTAAATGCCTCCACTCGCCGGCACCCTCCTACCTCTCTAACCTCTCCTCTCCTCACAGTAATACCCAGTGCCCCGCTCTACTGGGTCTTCGCCCTCCTCCTTGAAACTTTGGAATTCCCTCAACCCCTTTGCCTCGCCCCCTCCTTTCCCAACTTTCTCATCAAGATCTTTCTCTTTGATCGCGCATAGTCACCTTCCCCATCCCCATCCCCCCCCCCCCCCCCCCCACCCCCGCACCCCAGCTCGGCCTCAGCCACCGTGAAGCTCTCTGAGACGCCGCCTGGCATAGAAGACATTATACAAATGCAAGTTGTTGCTGTTATTATAGAACACTCTACACGGAGGGTAGCGTTCCAGATCGCTTCACAGTTGTGGAGACCAACCCTGAGCCAGGCAGGGGAGGAGAGGAAGGGGGGACAATCAAAGAAGAACAAAGTAAGAATAATCAAAAAGGAAGGTGGAGGGTGGGTTCGAAGTAGGGGGAAGGGGAAGGAGAACGGGAGAAGGGGAAGAGCTGGTTGGGGATCCGAAGGCGCGGTTGAAGAAGAAGGTCTTGAGACCGACCTTGAAGGAGGAAAGGGAGGAAGCGAGGGGGAGGGGCTGCGAAATGGAGATCCACAGTGTGGGAGCAGAAAGGCTGAAAGCCCAGTCGCCGATGGTTGGGTGGTTAGGGCGGTGGAACATGGAGCAGACCAGAGTGTGCGGGCAGGCTGATAGGGAGACAGCAGGTCAGAGAGATAGGCGGGAGCAAGGCCGTGAATGGCCTTGAAAGTGAGGACGAGGATCTTAAATTCGATCCTCTGGGTGACGGGGAGCCAGTGGAGACGGGTGAGGGTGGGAGTGTCCATCGCTGGGGTGAATCGTCTCCCGGCAGCCTTTGAACACTGTTCTGATCGTGCACTCATCAGAGAGCGCAACCATTCTGAACGGTATTTCCCATCAATTATACAGGGCATGATACGTGCTTCTGTACGGTTCTCAATTGGTGAGTTAGACCTAGACATTTTATGTAGTTGAAGGAATTCTGTGTACAGTACAATGATTTAATACTCACAACCCCTGAGTCACAGTCCAGTACAGTACAACCCAACTGCAATGCAATTTACATTTCTGTAAAGTATAGCACCTTTCACTTCACAAAGGCAAGTCTAACAACTAAACAAAAACCTTGCACTTTGATATATAGCGATGTAAAGTGAATTGCCTGTATATTTTGTGGGCAAAACATGGCAGCCAATTGCGAACATTAGTATCCCACAAACAATCGTGGATTGAAGTGACCAATTTATTAATATTATATTTTTAAGGAATTATTAACCCCGGTAAAGCGATCCGCTAACCGGCTAACATCGGGTTCCTACTTACTGCTAGGTAAACAGAGGCTTGTGGAGTAAGGAAACTTGCCCAGTATTTTGCCTTGTCGGGAATTCAACCCGGGTGTCTCGCTTGCCAGGCGAGTGCTCTATCTGTTAAGCTGCACTCGTCCCAAACCCTTAACAATGCAGTTGAGTTGGGGGTGAGAGCCAAGAGGGTTGGGGAAGGTGAAACATGACCAAAAGCGTGGTCAGGGAGGTACGTTTCGAGATGTGCCTCCCTCCCAATGACGATGAGGAGAATACCACCACATTACTACAGCCCGTAAGAACAATTTCAACAACAACAATAACAACAACAACAACAACAGTAACTGATGTTTGTACAGCACCTTTCACGTCGGGAGGACATCCCAAGCCACTGGACAGTCGGGGATCCATAATTTCAGGTGTTCAAGGCCAGAAAACTGGATGACCGAAATCTCTCACTTTTTTTTCATCTCATTCTTACTGCAGGAAGGTCAGATGTGGGTGTTTGAAGTGAACTTAAACACCCGCACCACAATTCTGAGTGTCTGAAGTCAACATGAGGTCCCGCCTGCCTGTTTTTGTACTGGGAAAGGGAAAGGCAGGATCTCTCTCCAGAATCCCGGCCAGCAATCACAGAACATACCGTAAAGACTATATACGTAAAGACTGGATAATTGTGAACAAAACGCGGCAGCCAATTGCACAGCAGGGTCGACAAACAGTCGTGGATTGAAGTGACCAATTTATTATAGTTTTTTTTGGAAGAGGGATTATTATTAGGCGTGTGGAGTGTCCAAGGTTGTCCAAGGTTTCGCCCTGACCTGCCTGGATTCGAAACACATGTCCCATGCTTGTAAGGCTTTAACCGCTGAGCTACAGGACTCCGTGCCTTAATTCACTTCACGGCTATCTGTGAGATCTGCTGCACCTGCCCTCAGATAGAGTCACTTCACTTGACTCCCATTGCGTCTGAAGGGTTTTGAGACACTCCCAACGTTATAGCTGCTGCTGCGCTGCGTCCAATGCGAGGATCATTATGAAATGTGAGGATTGCAGTTTGATAGGGACAATCCTGGCTTTGACGTGGCTGGTTGGGATGCTATCCTACATCTTAAATGCATTCATTCAGTTTGAGGGAAAATTAAGTGGAGGCAATTACGGGCAGAGAGCACTCAAGCATTATCGATCCTGCCATTGAACGGATAAACTCAGAGCAATGAGTGTACCTCGCATCAGGCCAAGAGTGAATGTAATAGTACATTAATTCCTTCCTGCCTGGATTGCTTGTACTTGTACTGAATCTTTTGCTCAGCCAGGAGTCTGAGACACGCAGAACAACACCACCAAAATTACATTTGCACATACAGTGCCATTTCACATCGGGAGGGTGTACCCGCCCATCTCCATAATAATAAGTAAAATAATAATCCTTGCATTTGATGTCGTGCCTTATCACATCTTTGAGATGTCTCAAAGCGCTTCACAGACTACACTAGGAAGTGGTTTGACAGGATGTTTCGGGGGCAAAACCAAATTGAAGATGCCATGTAACTGTGCTGCATTTATCTTGCCCACATTTGGCAATTTCCCAGAGTCTGCCACGGAATACTCACTCACTTCTGGAGTGCAAACATACCCTGCTAACCTAATTCTGGAGAGTATTAGGCGCAGGCTGGTGAGAGCCAAGGCTTGGGCGCCAAGTGTGTGTGCGTTGGGTTAACCGCTGGAGTTCGACCAGCGAAAACACTGTCAAGCAAAGCTTCTCAATGCGTGTCCAGCTACTAGCCTAACTGAGGGCTTTGGCTCGCACGGTTACTGGGAGCTGAACGGGATGATTCCCTGCCCTCAGTGACTGGTCTGCCCTTCCAAGTCTTGCTGAAGGTCGGAAATTGAGACGTCGGCAGCAAAACAGGTTTGACTCTCGCCGTTCCTCTTGACACTTTGGATTTTGTTGGAAGGTTCAGATAGTAAACTCACTTAGCTGCATCATCGCACTGTTTTTGGGGCAGTCAGGTACTTGCAGAAACCACCCCCATTGCTTAAGAGTATCCAAACCAAACTGATAGTTCCATACATATATATCTATAGATATATATATATTAGATGTACAATTAGTCCTCGCTTAACGCCGCAGTTGTGTTCTTGGAAAGTGCGACTGTGAGCGAAACGATGTTAAGCGAACCCATTTTCTCCACATGAATTAACGTACAACACTGGAGTTAGGTTCTTTTGGACGTTTCTCGTCAAAATGTTCTAAAAAAAAAATGCTAAGTTGAAATACATGTACCTGTACATTCCTAACCGTAAAATATAAAATCTAAAAATATGTCAATTTAAATTACACAATACTCACCTGAGATGGATGTGGAGCGTTGTTTATAGAGGTGGGTTGGGGTGGAGAGGGCGAGTGGTGGAATTGGGATGAAGGATCAGGATGGACGCTGAGTAAGAATGCCAAACGTTGAGCCTCTATATATGCCTACGCTACCCAAAGTAGTTTGTTTCCATCCGCTGGCGAACGACGTAATATCGAACGTCGCGACATTAAATGGATATATGTTCCCCTGTGTGTCAGCAATGTAATAACGAAACAACATTGACCAAATCAACGTTTAGCGAGATCTACCTGTGTGTGTATATATATATTATATATGTGTATGTATGAACTGCTGTGTGTGATTGGCATTTCTCCTACAAAATGCACAAACTATTCTGTGAATCGCTTTGAGACGTCACAAAGAGGGGAGAAGACAATGTATCAAATGCAATTATTATACGCAGTACTGTAGGCCGTGTGCACATGGAAACCGTCTGGGAACAATCTCCGCGTCTGTGAAGCACTTTGAGCTGTTCTCTCGATGTGAAAGCTGTCACGTTGAATGCAAATATTGTTATTGTATTATTGAAATGAGACTCGCAGTCTCTCCTCTACAGTACTGTATCGCAGCAGGTCACTTAAAGTATCAGGGGCAAACACTTGAGGACCACACGGCTGGAATTTAACCAGTCAGTGTTTACAATGGCAACCTGTACACCTGAACTTTGCAAGCACATGTCGAATTCTCACTTAGGTAGCACGATAATGGATTTTCTGCGGTGTGTCTGATTACCGGCTGACAAAAAAAAATAATCAATTAGCGCAACGACTTTGATGTATTTTCAATCCTCTTCGTAATAATATAATACCATAATCCTATTCGTGAGAAAAATACTAGCCTTGTTAACTGCTCAGCAAACAGTCACCTGCTGCTTAATAATAGCAACAATACCCTTGCGTTTGACTTAGCATTTTATCGCATCTTCGATGTATCTCAAAGTGCTTCACGGAATATTCTGTAAAGTGAATTGGCTGTTTTGTGGTAGAAACACGGCAGCCAGTTGCGCACAGCAGTGACCCACAAGAATAATAATAATATTAATAATAATCCTTACAATTGATATAGCGCTTTTCACGGCTTTTAGACGCCTCGGAATATAATGTAAAGTGAATTGCCTGTATATTTGTGGGCGAAACGCGGTAGCCAATTGCACACAGCAGTGTCCCCACAAACAGTCGTGGATTGAAAATGACTAATTTTAAGATTGTGTTTTTTTTTAGAGGGATTATTATTAGGCGTGTGGGGTAAGGAAGCTCGCCTAATGTTTCGCCCTGACCTGCCTGGATTCGAACACAGGTCTCACGCTTTACAAGCGTGAGACCTGTAAAGCGAATGCTCTAGCTGCTGAGCTACTGGAGCTCCACTATATACATATGTGGGCGAAGCAGTCGTGGAGTGATAATAATATAATTATTATTAGATTATTTTGTTTAGAAGGGATTATTTTACGCCTGGAAAAGCGATCCGTCTATGTCAACAGAGGCGTGTGGAGTAAGGAAACTTACCTCTGTGACCACGCGTTTACTCATCTTTCCCTTACTCCTTAGCTCCCCCATCTTTAACATCTTATCGCTTGAATCCCCATCAGTACCGTGAAGCGCTTTGAGACGTCCTCCCGATGTGAAAGACGCCATGTACTGTGTGTTTTTGAACTGGCGCTTGCAATCATTGCATCCAACCACCGGAGGGCAGACCAACGACGTCAAAGTCTTGCATCAAAGTGACTTTGCAATCACCTCAATTCATTTGGGGGAAAAACAACTGCAGAAAAGCATTGCAGCATTAATTTTTTAAGCGCCAAATCATTTGTGGATCAAACAGGAACCTTCGATGGGGGTCGACGTTTGGCTTTCCGACTGTCTCTTGCCAAACAAAAGAACAAAAACATGTATTCATAATAAGAGTATTCCTTCCGGTTGACGTAGGGCCTGATCGCGTCTTCTAGACGTCTCAAAGCGCTTCGCAGAATATACTGTCGAGTGAATTGACTGTGTGTTTTGCGGGCGGAATTGTTATACATTATTACATGGTGCCCTTGACTGCAGGGTGGTGTCTCAGGAGCAAGTTAAGGGCAGAAAACGTCGGGGAGAAAAGGCAAATAAAACAAACAGTCCGGCCCCTTTTACTGTTTGCTTTCAGTGAATTTGGGAACCTGTTGTAGCACGACTCCAGCCAGCCATTTAGTGCGGTGATTTTCCAATTTTGCCCACAGAATTCTCCACTGGCCAGAGGTTTTGGCCGGGCTGCCGTAGTCGGCAGATTTTGCTGACGAGCCTGGAATGACGAGCACTGTTCAGCTCTCAGTGAACGGTCAGGTCCTCTTCGCTCTTCAGTCCACACCGCACCAGGAACACAGAGCAGGCTCCTTAACCTGGTAGAACGACGTTCGGCTCAGGCGCCCTGCAGCTCGGCTGTCAGAGCGCGCGCCTCGAGAAGCGAGCCGAGCGGGTTCGATTCCCGGCAGGGAGAAACACGGGGCGAAGCAACAACAACAAAGTACAACCAAATGACATCGATAGAGCGCCTTTCACGTTGGGAGGACGTCCCAAGCTTCCTTACTCCACACGCATTAACGCACTATTTACCTTGCAGCGAGTAGCGACCCGGGTTGTCGGCCGATCGGCGGATCCCTTTCCCGGAGAAATAATACCTGAAAAAGAAACAACGTTAACCGCGTCACTCGATCCACCGCTGTTTGTGGGACGCCGCTGTACACAACTGGCTGCCACAAAATATACAGTCAATTCACTTTACAGTATATCCCGCGAAGCGTTTTGAGACGGCTTGAAGATGCCAATCGACGAACAACTGGGTTCCTATTTACTTGTAGCTCAACGGAAGTGTGTGGAGTAAGGAAACTTCGCCGAGCCTGTACTGGGAAAGCGGAGTCCCCAATATTTCACCGAGTAACCTTCGCAGGATAGTGAAGCGATGGATCTCACCGCAAACCAGGAGCAGTTCAACACAATGACCAGCAGATGGAGCAAATGCATTAGTTTTTACAGACAATACCGCATCCCGCAATAAATCAACGTGAGGTACAGACTGTGTACAACTCACCCTGACGTGGAATCCAATGTCCTGGCGTTTGAAGACTCTTAATACAATCGTGGGAGCACATTGGGTACCTAGTTGTGAGTGTGGCTTCCCTGGTTGAGTTCCATTCCCTGTGCGGCCATCAGCGTCGGTGAACCTCGTCACGCATCCGATATACTCCGACATACTCCACGGCCGCGTGAATCTCGTCGCGCGATCCTTGCGCTCGATGTAGCGCCTTATCGCTTCGTTTGGAAGCACGTCGCAAAATATACTGTGCCGCAAACTGACTGCAAAACTCGTGGGCGAAACGCGGCAGCCGATTGCGCACCGCAGAGTCCCACACGCAGTCGTGGACTGAGTGACTGTTAACAATTTATTTTTGAAGAAATGATTACCCCCAGGAACGTCGAGCGCTCCAACCACAGGCCAGCCGCACAACTCAGGGCAGCGTTTCCCTGGCTGAAGGTCGTGGGTCGGGCCCGTCGTTGAGTCGCTATGGAAAGCGATTCAAGCCTGGAGAGCTCACAACAACAACAACTTGTAGTTACACAGCGCCCTCCACGCCAGGCGTGAGCCAGGAGGGGGTGGGGGAAGGTGACCGTAAGGTGTGCGGTCGAACAGAAAGGTGCGACCCGAAGATGGAAAAGGAGAGGGGCCGAGGTGAAGGGAGTGAGGGAGGGAGTTCTAGAGTTTCGGGGAGTAGCGGCCGAAGGTGGAACGGAGGATTCGGGGGAACGAGGAGGAAGCCAGACCCGGTAGAGCGGGAGGTACTGCCGTGAGGAGAGAGGAGGTTAGAGAGGTAAGGTGGGGGGCGCAGAGGAGCGGAGGGATTTAAACACAGCGGTGTGGAGGATCTTGAAGTCGATGCGCTCTGTGGCAGGGAGCCAGCGAGGTCTGGCGAGGACGAGGCTAATCGGGGAACGAAGCAACCGTCAATCGAGTGCACGTTCCGGATCATTTACGCGCAATTCGTAACGAGAAAGAAAAAGGCATCAAAAGGCACGAAGTCAGGCTGGCCGCAAGGCTTTGATCAGTCGGTGGGAGTGTCCAAACATCTGAGAAGCATTTCCAATAATTAAACGCAATAAAAATAATTACTTTATAACACTGGAACTTTCTTCCACTTGACGACCAAAACCTTGGCAAAGCCCTCGACAAACGCCTGTTTCATGTGTTTCTCGTTTACCGAATGCCACACAAGGAAAGATGTTGTTTACCGCCTGGGCAAAAAGGGAAGCGGGGAGTGTAGTATGGATTGCAAAGTCAGGTGGGGGGTGGGGTGTGTGGTGGGAGGGTGTGTGGGGGGTGGGGGGTGGTGTGGGTGGGGGTGGGGTGGGGGGGGAAGTGGGGGTGGGGGTGGAGGGGATGGTATATAAATGCGAGTTGTTGTCGTCAGACACATTTTGCTGTTGAGAGGTAATAAGCAGGTGACCGGCTCCCAGCACCAATGGATCCTAGATTTGGAAATGTTCTTGAGTGACCTGGACAAACCTCTTCCTAATTACGACGACGACGACGACGACGACAAATCACGCTTTTGTACAGCGTGCGGTCTTCATGTCGAAACGACGCCCCGAGGAGCTGCAACGGTCGGGGTTTTTTGAACTCGAGCTGGGAGTTGGCGTGAGGAGGAGTGCGAGGGCAGTGGGGAGGGTGGGAGAGAGGAGGGTGGCCGAGGGCACGGTCGACGAGGAAGGTCTTTGGACTGGACTTGAAGGATGCCTCCCAGAGAGCGGGTGAGGCGGGGGGCTTGCAGGATATTAGAGCCGACGTGCGGGGGCAGAGATCTGAATGCCCGACCGCTCATGGTGGGGTGGGAAATTCAGGGGACTTGAAGCCGGCAAATAGCAAAGATTTTCTCTCTCTCTCCTTTGTCGGGAGGGGTCCTCGTCACCTCACCACGATGATGTTGGTCAACCCCAACATGCTCCCGTGGCTGCCGGGTAACTGCTGATCAAGGTGTTGTGGAGGAAGGTAGGATAACTCTGAGGCTCTCTCCATCCCACAATCCCCTCGCCTCGCACCCCCCTCCTCTGTCCCCTTCAAGACTGGTCTGAAGACCCTCCTCTTCGCCCGTGCCTTAGCCACCGTCCTACCCTATCCCGCACCCGCCTCCGCGACCACATAACCCCCACCCTCGCCCGTCTCCACTGGCTCCCCATCCTCCAGAGGATTGAGTTCAAGATCCTTGTCCTCACCTACAAGGCCTTACACGGCCTTGCCCCGCCCTATTTAACCGATCTACTCTCCCCCTACACGCCCACCCGGACCCTCCGTTCATCAGGACTTGGCCTGCTCCAAGCCCCCCGCCCGAACCGCCCCACCATCGGAGGCCGGGCCTTCAGTTTCTCCGCTCCCACCCTGTGGAATTCCATCCCCCAATCTCTCCGCCTCGTTTCCTCCCTTTCCTCTTTCAAGGCCGGTTTGAAGACTTTCCTCTTCGACCGTGCCTTTTGTTCCCCCCCGAATTTTTCGACCTCCCCTTCGTGTCTCACCCCTTCCCGAACACTCCCCTCCCAGCTCGGGTCACACGTCTCCTGTGCAGCGCCTTGGGACGTCCTCCCGACGTGAAAGGCGCTTTATAAGTTTAAGTTGTTGTTGTTGTTGTTGTTACCTCTCTGCCCTCTCTCATCTCATCTCAATCCTGCACCCCCCCACCCCCACACCCACCGCCCCCCGCAGTGTTGTAAATTATGGCAAGCCATAGGAGGGAATCAAAGGAACAGGCTAGCTCATTTAGCTATGAAACATCGCCCACAAAAATGTGTTATTCCGCTCCAGACACGACTGCCTTGATTAAATTTCAGACCGTAAGAATGTGCAGTGTGTGAGAACTCAAGGGTTAAACAAGTGACAGCAGCAACAAAAAATGGCTGGCAGATTTTCAGAGATGACATTGCTGCAGTGTTCGGTTTCCTCTTCCGTTCCCCCGAAAGCATTCACTCCTGTGGCTCAGTGGTTAGAGCGCTCGCCTTACAAGCATGAGAACTGTGTTCAAATCCAGTCAGGTCAGAGCGAAACCCTGGGCAAGTTTCCTCACTCCACACACACACGCCTAATAATAATAATCCCTCCCCCCAAAAAAATTATAAAATTGGTCATTCCATCCACGACTGTTTGTGGGGGGGACGCTGCTGTGCGCAATTGGCTGCCGCGTTTCGCTCACAAATACACAGTCAATTCACTTTACAGTGTATTCTGTGAAGTGCTTTGAGACGTCGATAAGATGTGAAAAGCGCTGTATCAAATGCAAGGATTATTATTTATTATTTGTAATACTCCCTTCACAGCCTCATCACTGCGCCAAACAGACACGGATACACACCGAGGAGGGTGGTGAGGAGGGTTGAATGTATAGCAGTGGTGGCCAACCTTTCTTAGACATCCGACAAAATACATTCCCTCGATTGGCTTATTTCTTGACTGATTCATGGCCTGCAACAAGAAATATTCAAATAAGAGAAAACTGGTGACGCTTTATTGATCGAACACGGACTTACCAAGAGTCCCAGACAATCCTTGCATTTGATGTCTGCTCCTTATCGCAGCTTTGAGAAGTCTTAAAGCGCTTCATGCAACGCACTGTAAAGTGTGGTGACTGTATGTTTTGCGGGTAAAACACACACAATCTTTAAGCACAGCAGTGTCCCATAAACAGTTCGTGGATTGAATAAAATATCCTGATTTTATTCTTAGTTTGCTTCAAAAGCGATCCGCCAATCGACTGACAACCAGGTTCCTACTCACTGCGAGGTGAGCAGAGGCAAATTAGCAATTCCCATAGGCAGACAGGAGGCGAAGGATCAATTTTATTTTGAGTTAGGCAGGGTGGGGGAGGGGGGTGGGGGTGCGTGGGGGATGGGGGGGAGTTACTGTTGGCAAGAACATGAGAGGAAGTCCTTTCTCGATTCGAATAGTGCCATAGGGGGATCTTTACTCATCCACCCAGACGGAATCTCATTTAACATCTCATCCGAACAAGGACAGTATAGCACATATCCAACATCGTGTTGGAGTGTCAGTATAAATTACATGAGTTAAAATCCAGATATGTGTCTTGAACCCACAGCTTTCTGACTCAGAGCTGACAGTGCCGCCAATTGAGGCAGATTGGCTGACTTGTTTTCTAATGATATGTGATATTATTCGTTGCAACAGTACAGATGCCTAAAACGTGGCATTCATACTCCTGAAGCTCAGCGGTTAGAGCGCTCACTCGCCTTACAAGCGTGACACCTGTGTTTCAAATCCAGGCAGGTCAGGTCGAAACCGCGGGCAAGTTTCCGTACTCCACACACACGCCCCGTTAATAATCCGTTTCCCCAAAAAAACACAATGATAAAAATCGGTCATTTCAATCCACGGCTGGTTGTGGGGGACGCTGCGGTGCGCAATTGGCTGCCGCGTTTCGCCCACAAATAAACAGTCGATTCACTTTACAGTGTATTCTGTGAAGCGCTTTGAGACGTCGATAAGATGTGAAAAGCGCTAGGTTTGTTTTGGAGGGATTATTATTAGGCGTGTGTGTGTGTGTGTGGAGTAAGGAAACTCGCCCAAGGTTTGGCCCCTGACCTGCCTGGATTCGAACACAGGTCTCACGCTTGTAAGGCGAGCGCTCTAACCACTGAGCTACAGGAGCTTCATGAATGCCTGCCGCTGGTGTCAGTGAAGCCTTGGGAATTTCCTGCTGGGAGTGTGCGCGGCACGAGAGGGGCTAAACGCTGCACTAAACTAACAGCAACGGATCACAGGCAGAAAACCACATGGGTAATTCAGTCAAATCCCCCCATCAATCAGACATCAAAGTGAGAACGTGCAATATATTGTTTACAACAACAATAGCTTGGCATTTCATCTGGAAACAAACCCCAACTCCGTCACCTTAACCATAAGAACCGTGGACACCGAGAAAGAAATGGGAGGAATTTAAGACGCGATCGAACGGTTTCATTCCCACCCAACGCAGCATCAAGCTGTTTTACATTCGAGCCCAGTGTCTCAGCTTCAAACATCCTCCCTGGTCACCTGTTTGAGTGTTAAAACGACCCTGTGGGTAGAGAAAGACTGACCGGTGTCCCTCTTGAAATGGCTATTTGCAACTACAGTATGAACATGCGTTCTCTTGCTCTGTTTTTCGTTTCAATCCCATTTAAAATCTTACACGACTCTATCATTTTCGCTCTGAGATGCCCCCCCCCCCCGTTCAAGAGTCTGACGAGCCCCAGCTTGTCTGCTCGTCTAAAACTGGGGGCGGCTTCCTTAGGTCATGGCCACCGGGAAAAACTTAATCCCCGCCACACCGCACCCCACCGCACCCCACTTACACTCCGAGCCCCCCCCTCCCCCCCCCACCCACCCAAAAACGTGACCCTAAACCTCATTATGTCCTGAGCCTGCTGAGCGGAGGGGGCGAGCAGGTTGGTAAGGGGTTAGGAGGTCACGGATCGTCAGGGTTGGGTGAGGTTGTGGAGAGCTTTAAATGTGAGGACCGGGATCTTGAATTGAAGAGGGAAGTCTTGAGGTGTAATAATAATAATCATCATCATAATAGTCCTTGCATTTGACGCAGCGCTGTATCACGTCTTCTCGACGGCTCAAAACACAAAATCAATCAATCAAGCACGTCACGTCACGAAATCAATCGATCAAGAAAAAATCGATCGAAATGATATTTACATGCCGCCTTTCACGTCGGGAGCACTTGCAAATGTACTCTAAAGCGAATTAACTTCTTTTTTTTTGTGTGTGTGTGTGTGTGCGCGCGCGCGAAACGCGGCAAAAGCATCCAACAATCAGTCATGGATCGAGTGATCAATTTTCTTTTATAGAATTACGATTGAGGGAGAGTGCTCGGGGGCGTAGTGGCTGAAATAGATTTTACTGCATATGAAATTTTGTACACTTTCTCCCCCCACCTTTTCCTTCCTGACTTTACCCCCCCCCACCCTACCCTACCCCACCCCACCCCAGCCCAGTTTGTGGGGACGCTGCTGTGCGCAATTTGGCTGCCGCGTTTCGCCCACAAACATACAGTCGATTCTCCTACACCCCTTCCCCCCCTGCCCCGACCCCTCACCCCCCACACTCAGGTTCCTGACCTGACTGTTCAGCGCCCTGGGACGTCCTCCCGACGTGAAAGGCGCTCTATAAATGTAATCTGTTGTTGTTGTTGTTGTTGTACCCAGTCCAGTCATGATTTGGACAGTAATAATTAACGTGAATTCATGTGAATGCATTCACATTAATTCTTCCTTGCATTTGACACGGAGCCTGGTCACATCATTGATTCATCTTCAAGCGTTTCACAGAACGCACTGTGAAAGGGAATATACTGTAAAGTATTTTTGCGGCAGTCATGGTGCAAACAGTCGTGGATTGAGCGACCAGAAGTGTGTTTCATTTGCCTCGGGATCCATGTCATATTTACTGTATTGCCATCTCACATTAATTCTTCACACAAAGGATTGCGAGAATATGCAATGTATTTCTCAGGGCTTTTTTAATGTAATAATTGTGTGTTTCAGAGACGAACGTTGCAGCTAATTTCCACGCAGTGATGTCGCACACACAGTAGCTCAGTGGTTAGAGCACTCGTAAGACCTCCATGTTCAAATCCAGGCAGGTCAGGGCAAAACCTTGGGCAAGTTTCCTTCCTCCACACACACGCCTAATAACAATCCCTCCAAAAAAAACCACAATAATAAAATTGTTCATTTTCAATCCATGACTGTTTGACTGTGGGGGGGGGAGGAACGCTGCTGTGCGCAATTGGCTGCCGCGTTTCGCCCACAAATATACGGTCAATTCACTTTACAGTGTATTCTGTGAAACGCTTTGGGACGTCTAGAAGATGTGAAACGCACGATATCAAATGCAAGGATTCTTACTATTTTAATGTGAATGGCCAATTTTATCTAGGGAAACTCCCCAAATTGTTTGAACATGTTAACTTTTCACCGAGATTTGTCTCTCTAAATATTTGTCTCTCTAAATATCGAGAGAGTGAAAGTGCCCGGAAGCAGCTGGAGGGACCTGACTCATGTTATTGACTTTCCTGCGCAATCTGACACTTTTAATATTGTAGACCAGGGTGTAATGTAGCCCAGGGGGTACAAAATGACTTCTAGGGGGTACAGGCGGAGGTACATTGATTTATTTAGCTCTCTTTTTTAGCGTTTTATAGCCTTCCAAATTGTATATTTAACTGTTATTCCCCTGGTTTTGTATGTGACAGTTATTTTGTTATACAGTATAAGAAAAGCTTGGTCATAAAATGCAAGTGGAATGAGGGCAGTGCTGTGTGTGTGTGTGTGTGTGGTTGGGTGGGGGGGTACACGATAATGTTGAAAATTAACACAGGGGTACATTACTGAAAAAGGGTTGAGAATCACCTATTTTAGCGAATGTCCTAAAGTTGAAGCAAAAGAACATCCTTATATCCCTCCCACTCCCCCAGCCCAAAGACCTCTAAGAGCAACAACAACAACAACGACAACGGAAAGCACATATATGAACAACATTTCAAGGTGCTTCTAATAATAATAACCCTTGCATTCGATGTAGCTCTGTAACAATTCGCCAAGACACCTCTAAGCACTTCACAGGATATACTGTCACAACCAATTTACGCCCAGCAAAGTCCCACAAACAGTCACGGAGCAAAGTGACCGGTTTTATTGGGGGCAATTTGTTGCTGCTGTCATTTATACCGCGGTTTAATTAAACAGTTACAAAGACGCAGTGACAAACAATAGTAAAATACGATTCTTTTATCGCTATCGTTCCTGCTGTAATTGGTACTATTGTTTTATTAAATGATTAGTCACCTGGGTGTCTGACAAGTGCGGAAAGCCACAATAATAATAATAATCCTTGCATTAGACAAAGCGCTTTTCACGTCTCCCAGACGTCTCAAAGCGCTTCACGGAACATACTGTAATTCATGAATTGAATGTATATTTGCGGGCGAAACGCGGCAGCCAATTGCGCAAGGAGGGAATCGCACAAACAGTCGTACATTGAAGCGATCAATTTTATTATTGTGGTTTGTTGGAGGATTATTAGGCGCGTGTGTGTGTGTGTGGGTGGGTGGGGGGGGGAGTAAGGAAACTTGCCCAAGGTTTCACCCTGACCTGCCTGGATTCGAACACAGGTCTCCGCATTGATATCGCTGTCTAGCAATCCATCCCCCTGCATGTCCAGCTAGGATCACTCTACGTTTCGGCTTTGCACGGAGCTGAGTGTGCTGATTCTCTGATCTGACCTCCCGAGTACTTCCGATCAGAGAGGCTGTTCGCTGCTGTCATCAGCGTTTCCCAATCCACTGCGGACAGGTTGGCTCAGGGACTGGACGGAGGAGACCAGCCACAGAGGAGCTGCCTCGACTCCGACGTTCTGTAGCCAAGAAAGTCACCTCGGAGCCAGTGCACCTCCCAACGAGAACCGCGTCTCGGCCAACCATCCTCCAGGTAAAACCTTTCGTTCGCTCACTTCCGCGGCTGCCTGTTTTAAGCCCTCGCTTTGTGCACCTACACACACGGTCGCTACACTCGACCAGTAGTTCGGCAAATATACAGTCAATTCTCCTACTCTCCTTCACCCTACCCCAACCCCTCGCTCCCCTCCCCACTGCTCTGGTCTCTACCTGACTGTACAGCGCCTTGGGACGTCCTCTCGACGTGAAAGTCACTATATAAATGTAAGCCTTGATTGATTGATTGATCGATTGATTGATTGATCGATTGATAAGGAGCGGCCACAAAATCCTAGGATTATTTTAAAGCATAAAGTTCATTCCGTGGGCACAGATGCCTGACTTTCCCTGTGCTCTGGGAGTGACTGTATGAACCTGGGTTGAACGATTGCCCGTCATGTTGCAAAAAGGAAACTTATCACTGATAACAATAATAATAATAATCATAATAATGACGCTTACATTTTGATACAGGCCCCACAAAATACAGTCCATCCCCTTTACACCAAATGATACGGAGAGCGCTTTGAGGCGTCTTGATGAGAAGCAAGTGTTATTATCACCATTATCCAGCGCCTTTTCACGTCAGGAGTCAATCTCCAAAGTGCTTCAGAAAATGACAATCCTCGCGAATTTACAGCCCAGTCTCTGGGCGTGGGGAGGACATCCCGCAAAATCGCTGGGCCGGGCGAACGCGGAGTCTGACTGCGTGTGAATTAATAATAATAATAATAATAATAATCCTTGCATTGGATATCGCGCTTTCCACATCTTATCGACATCCAAAGCGCTTCACAGAATAGACTGTAAAGTGAATTGACTGCATATATATATATATATTTATATATATTTGTGGGCGAAACGCGGCAGCCACAAACAGTGTCCCCGCGGGCACAGTCGTGGATTGAAATGCCCAATTTTATTATTGCGGTTTTTTGGGGGAGGGATTATTATTATTATCAGGCGCGTGTGTGTGGAGTAAGGAAACTCGCCCGAGGTTTGGCCCTGACCTGCCTGGATTCGAACACAGATAGAGAGAGAAGAGAGAGAGAAAGGAAGGTGGAGGAAAGGAGTGGGAGGGGGATGTCCATTGCCTTTGGGAGCCAGCCAAGTTTGTAAGTCCAACATGCATTGTGGGAAGGGCGGAAAGGGAGGAAGTTGTTGACCAGTGATTGAATGTGATGTGAGATGTGTCCAAACAAGAGACACAAGAGGCTCAGTCACACACTCCAGGAGTGAGGGAGGGGAGTTCATCAATCAACAGGACAACGCAGCTTAATCTAACCCAGCCACAAATACACACACACAGAGAGAGAAGACACAACACACACACTCAGAGAAAAGACACACAGAGAGAGAGAGAGAGAGAGAGAAGATACAGAGAGAAGGAACACAGGCAGAGAGAGAGAGAGAAGATACAGAGAGAAGGAACACAGGCAGAGAGAGAGAAGATACAGAGAGAAGGAACACAGGCAGAGAGAGAGAAGATACAGAGAGAAGGAACACAGGCAGAGAGAGAGAGAGAGAGAAGATACAGAGAGAAGGAACACAGGCAGAGAGAGAGAGAGAGAGAAGATACAGAGAGAAGGAACACAGGCAGAGAGAGAGAGAGAGAAGATACAGAGAGAAGGAACACAGGCAGAGAGAGAGAGAAGATACAGAGAGAAGGAACACAGGCAGAGAGAGAGAGAAGATACAGAGAGAAGGAACACAGGCAGAGAGAGAGACACACAGGCAGTGGGGGAGAGAGAGGACAGGGAGAAAGAGAAGAGACGGAAAGAAAGGAGAGAGAGAAGGAAAGGAGAGAGAGGAGGGAGTGTAGGGAGGGAGGGAGAGGGGGGAGAGAGGAGGGAGGGGGAGGGAGGAGGG